>JALGPY010000006.1:31565328-32765707 GCA_023055425.1 Linanthus parryae
ACCATATCTGAACCAGCGAAAGCACCTTGAGCACCCGTTCTTCCTCCAGTAGACGACTCGTCCATCCTTCAAATGGCGCTGCCAGTTTAACTCCGATCCAACCACCATAATCGTTGATCTTCAACGAATCCTTTATCAATCTTCAACGATACAGAGCTCAGCAACCTGGCCCTGATACCATTTTACACAAATTGAAGAACATTTATGTTGAATTGGGAATGAGAGTACAGAAGATTTCTTACAGAGAAACGAAAGAAATCAACTACTTATACTTCTGGACTTATCAACTAAGAGCAACAGAACTAATAGGAAATAACACAATGGAAGACAACTTAGGTTTATTACAATTTCAACCCCTAACTGTACTCAATTCTTAAATATTCTCCTTGTTTCGTAGAAAGATCGTCATAGTTTGACTTCACACAAGATGCATTTGAATCGATATACTTACGAAAACAACCTTCGTCGCCTCTGTTTTTTTCGTGGTAAGCGAAAATTTAGACATTGAGAAAAGGGTTTGAACGAATTAAAGTGTTAAAGCATGACATTTTTGTATGAGAGTTGATTCTTACAAAGCAAAAATTTATTTTTATACAAAGGACTAGGTAAAATTATGTTTTGGTTGAGAAATTTGACCTTCTCACTATGTACTTTGAAATCAAACATTTTTTCGTAATTTAATAATCTCTCTATATTAAAGGGCATATTAAAGGGATGTTGGTAAAAGGAACGAGATTTAAACCGTAATCTTAAACAACAGACACGAACGACCGGTGAAACCGCCGGTGACAGGTTTGTATATCAGACCGGATATACATGAACCGGTCAAAATCGGCCGATTTTGCGATCCAAGTGGTGAACTGGTAATGGAATCAAACTCGAGACCATCCCTCTCAAAGGCAGATGTCTTAACCACTAGGTCAAGTGCTGGTGTGTTAATGTGAATTAACATTTTTATATTTATTATAAACCTCATAATATATATGTTGTTGAACATAATTTAGTTGTTCTTTTGTGTTTGTTAATTAGGGAAATGCTAAACGTCACCTTTTCTTTTCACCTTTTAATTTTACCGCCCGTGTGAATGTTTTTTATTGGTGATGTGATTATAGAAATATCTTAAAATAAATAGTTACCAACAATCATATCTTGACACATTGGAGGTGAACTTGAAGGGTGAAGAAAAAATGGTGAGGCATAGTGGGAAGCCACTGGTTATGACTTACCACTTTGTTTCTTCTCTTTCCCCATTTGACTATTTTTACCCGTATTTTTTGACCGGGTGAATTGGATCGCAAAACCATGTGATTTTTTGGTATTTTTTTTTCTGATAATAAAACATTTACATAGATCAAAGTGGGACGAAAGTTAAATCAGCTAAGCAAATGCTATAGATCCAATTAGGGCATAAACCTAACCATTGTTCTGAAAAATACTATCCCTAGCTCTTGCTGCTAATGCATGTGTTAAAATAAGAGTCCCAAATCTGTATTTTTTATATTATTATTAGGTTTTCTGTATTTGCACTTCTACCCCAGTATTTAGAATTTATCATTAAGTTGTAATTAGCCAGGTGTCCTTCTCTAATTGGCTACTTGTCTCTGGCCGTTAGAGAGGACTTATAAGCCTCGGTGTGGTTTTCTTTTCCGGTAAGAAATGGATTGAACTTTTCTTCAGCTATGAGCTTACTCTTTCTCTTCTTCTTCTTCTTCTTCTTCATCCTCCATTTCTTCTGTTTGAGCTTGATTCAATATGGTATCAGAGCCTGGTTTCTCTTAGAGATCGGTCTTCTTCAAGCTCTCGACGAATTTCTGCGTGACCTAGTTTATTTCTGGGTCATATATATGTTCCTCCTTCCAATTTCTTCAAATGGCGACCACGCCACCGATGAACGCCACCGACGCTTTTTTCGGTGTTAATGGAGGTATAAATCCTTCTTCCCCCTATTTTCTATCTTCCTCTGATAATCCAGGTCATTTGCTTGTCTCTTAGACACTTACTGGACCAAATTATTATCCATGGCAAAGGTCCATGAATGTCTCCTTAGATGAGAAGAATAAATTGGGATTTGTTGATGGTTCTATACCTGGGACGCACCACTTACTGGGCCTAGAAGGTACAGGAGCATAAGAGGGCCATCGCTGAAAAACCCACATGGTAAGGAATGCAATGTTGACAAAAGTCAACACATCAAGACGCCCGCGAGAGTCCTTGATCGCCACTACCAGCTGGTCCAATCGGTGATATAAGGTGCCCAGAACCAGAGGCCCAAGTGCAACTGGCTGAGAGCCAATTTAACAGCAAGGGGGAGGACATGATAAATAACCCCATCATGAGGATGACCATCAATCAAGTACCTCGACAACCAAGCACAGAGAAATCCGCACAAGGTTAGATGATACGCTTTCCCATCTATATAATTCTTCGCATTTGGATCCTTGTCAAGAATTTCCTTGGTAATATTACCATTCGCATAGTCGCGAAAGAAGTATTGCACCCACTTGCCCCAAGTGTTCTTCGCAGAGGTTTCAACAAGCTACCATTCGGGAAGAACTTTCGCGGATGTCCAACGAGTGGAGATTTTCTTCACCTCGGGTAAGCATTCCTCCATTTGCGCATATAGAGCAAGCTCTGAATCAGTCTTCAACGCGCTCAGGGGATCCACTTCGCCCATGGGGGAAAGATCATATAGGATTTGTACATCTTCCAAAGTAGGGGCAGCCTCGAATTCAGCAAAATGGAAGGTGTGGGTCGCAGGTGAATAGCGAGAAAGAAGGTTTAGAAGCATGGATGGATCCAGCTTCACGGCAGCACCCTTCATAGCACGAACTGCAAAATAAATCCCAACATTGTCTAATGCGATGGCATGGTGGGTCAATACATGGTCAATCCACTCATCCATTAAATCCAACTTTTGAACAAAGGCCTGATTAGAAATTGCAGTATGAGGGAAGAACCCATTTTCAACTCCTAACCTCACCACATCCTGGGAGTCGATTAACTCTAACATAGCTGCATTGGTAGGCGGGTTCAGTGTTAGCAATTCTCCAGAGGGGGCAGGAGCCGGTGAATTCTTTACTTTAACCCTAGCATGATAGAAGTCCTTCTCGCCTAGATAGGGGGCTTTTCTCCACAGGGTCGTTGGAAGATCAGGAATTTCTTCAGGTTCTTTAACGGGCTTAGATCCTTTTATCTTGGACATTTCTGCAGAAAAGCAAGAAAAAAGGGGGGGGGGAGAAATACACCCACTTTCAGTTTAAATTTCAGTCTAGGTTCAGTTCAAATCAGGGAAGCAATTTTGGTTCGTTTTGAAATCAGAAGAAAATGAACAGTTTGGGTCAGTTCTGGGTTTAGAATCTCAAAATTTGAGAAGTTTATCATTCAAAAAATGTTTCAATTTGGTGATTCAATCTTTTAGGGTTTAAGAAAAACCCCTTTCGCAGATTTCAATATATGACATATTCCAAATAAGTTCTGGGTTGCAGATCCAAGACAGTTCAAAGGATATTTGAATACGTTAATGGAATTACACAAAGCCAACCTTGTTTTGTTGAAACAAGTTGAAGGAGACGATTGACAAGGAAAAACTGGTGGTTGATTACTTGAATCTGCTCTTGAAGTCTCTCAGGTAACATTCACTCTAGAGAGAGAAGTGATGTGTTGCAACAATGGAGGGTATGGAGTATTTATCCAAAAACAATGAAGAGTCGCGTCCTTTCAGTGGTCGAATCGCAATCGTCACCGTCGAATCACGCAATCACAGGACGAGCTGACGTCACGCCTAAAACCCTAAAAGATTAGACGGCACGACTCTAGGGATTCTAGGTCATAATGACAAGCACGGGGGCTGATTTTGCGAGTATTTGAATTGGTGCGTGGCGGCGACGCGTGCACTAGTTTTTGCGCATTGAAGCCTATCTGACTAAGCGTCTTCATGTGCAAAAAAGGGGCTAATGTAGATAGTGCTTTCTAAGACAGACAGATATTTGCCACATGGCGATCATTCAGCACACCTAGCTGTGCTCCACACACACTGGATCACCACCCGCGCTGATCCACGTGGGGGCTGCGAGACAGGGTCCTCGCATACCACCACACGGGACTTGTAGGGACTTAGTGGTTTGGAGGCTAGAGTAAGTCATGTCGCACGCGAGCGACAACCAAGCCCGCGCGCGACCTTTAGTAACTGCTTTGAGAGATTTATGGCACGAGCTCCATAAACCCGGTCAACCTCATAACGGTTCCGGTATACGCGGACGAAGTGCGTAATGGTCCCTATATATGCGGACGAACGTGCCGTTGTGGTTAAGATAATTAAGCCACCATTAATGGGCGCATTAACCCACTACAACGGTCATATTCTCCATTATATATAGGATCATTAACCCTTCCATACAGAGGACGAATCACCTGAACTACGCGGACGCTCTGCCAAAATCTGTCTCTCTCTCATACAGCTACTATTGTCTTACTCTCTCCCTACACACACCCTACTCTTTCCGTGTTCTTTCTATCCCCTGCTCTTTGTGTATATTGAATTTTCCTCAAAGTATTCTCTCGTACACAATGCTCAACAAGGGAACAATTTCAAGCACAGTTCTAAGAGTAGGTTGAGCTGCGGTTACTGCAATGGGACAGGACATACAAAAGAAAAATGCTGGAAGCTTCATGGTTACCCAGCCAATAATAAACCTAAATTGAGAAATAATGTCACTGCTGCAGTAGCTATTTCTCCAGAAAAAGGTGTTTCTATGCACAATTCTGTGTAATTCACACCTGCTCACTGTCAGCAGATTGCTTCTTTGATCAGCTCTCAACTTCCACTCCAGGGCATCAAACCTTCTAATATGAGTGAAGTGGGATCAGTGAGTCCTTATGAAGGTACTTCTTTGCGTCATTATGATAATCCATTGATTGGGAAGCATGAATCATCTAACAGTAGTGGTACACATTTTCTGGGCGGAGTTTTTAGTACAATTTCTATACATACAGCACTTTCTAGTTCTTCTTTGGCTGCAAGTCCTTGGATAATTGATACAGGTGCCACTGATCACATCTGTTCTCAGCTTCATTTTTTACAAGGTGTTACTGCTGTCAAAAATGTATGATATTGGCTCAGTCATTGTCAATGACTCTCTCAAACTTGAGAAAGTTCTTTGTGTTCCTGATTTCAAGTTTAACTTGATCTCCATCTCTCAGCTCACTGCAACTGGACAACGCAACTTCATTTGTGAAAAAGATAAGTGTTCCATTTATGATAGCTTATCTAATAAATTTCTTGCTACAGGATCTAAGAGAGATGGTTTATATATACTCAGTGATTCTTCTAAAATCTCAGCAAATCTATTGCACATACCAAGTCCCACATCTCCAAGTGACTTCTGGAACATGAGGCTTGGCCACCCCTCTTATAGAAAGATAAATCAACTTTCTCCCATTCTGAGATGTGGTACAATTCAAGGTGATACATGTTGTACTGTTTGTCCTCTAGGTAAACAGAAAAGGCTAAAGTTTCCAAAGAAGAATGGCATTTCCACTACCATTTTTGAGCTAATTCATTGTGACACTTGGGTCCCCTACAACACTCCTATTCATGATGGCTACAAATTCTTTCATAATATTGTTGATGATGCCTCAAGATCAACTTGGATTTATTTATTAAAGTACAAGTCAGAAGTGCAGTAAGCTATACCCAATTTCTGTCACTTTGTGGAAACACAATTCAATGCTAGAGTAAAGAAAATAAGGAGTGATAAAGCTCCAGAATAAATCAAAGATTTCTGTCATCACAAAGGCATAATGCATGAGTTTAGTTGCATTGCTACCCCATAATAGAATTCTATAGTTGAAAGAAAACATCAGCATCTTCTAGCAGTTGCCAGGTGTGTACGAGAGAATCTTGCAGGGAGGACTCAATATACACCAATAGCAGAGGATAGAAAGAACACAGGAAGTGTTGGGTTGTGTGTAGGGAGAGAGTAAGGCAATAGTACTGTATGAGAGAGAGACAGGAGTTTGGCAGAGCTTCCGCGTATATCAGGTGTGTTCTCCACTGTATGGAAGGGTTAACGATCTATATATAACAGAGAATGTGACCGTTGTAGTGTGGTTAATGCGCCCATCAATGGCGGCTTAATTAGCTTAACCACAACGTCACGTTCGTCCGTGTATATAGGGACCGTTGCAGCACGTTATCCGCGTATACCGGAACCGTTATGGGGTTGACCGGGTTTGACCGGGTTGACCGGGTTTATGGAGCTCGTGCCATAAATCTCTCAGAAGCAGTTACTAGGGGTCGCGCGCGGGCTTGGTTGTCGCTCGCGCGCGGCAGGACTTACTCTAGCCTCCAATCCACTAAGTCCCTACAAGTCCCGTGAGGTAGTATGCGAGGGCCCTGTCTCGCAGCCCCCACGCGGATCAGCACGGCTGGTGATCCAGTGTGTGTGGAGCACAATATGGTGTGCTAGATGGTCGCCATGTGGCTAAGATCTTCCTGTCCAGAAAGCCCTATCTACATTAGCCCCCTTTCTGCGCGTGAAGACTCACAGCCGGATAGGCTTCCATGCGCAGGAACCAACGTACGCGTCGCTGCCACGCACCAATTCAAATACACGCAAATTCAGCCCCCGTGCGTGCCATTATGACCTAAACCCCTAGAGTCGTGCCGTCTGGTATTTTAGGGTTTTAGGCGTGACGTCAGCTTGTCCTGTGATTGCGCGATTCGACGGTGACGGTTGCGATTCGACTATTGAAAGGACGCAACCCTTCATTTTTTTTGGATAATTACTCTGTGCTCTCCATTTTTGCAAAGCATCACTTCTTTCTCTTAAAGTGAATGATACCCGGAAGGCTTCAAGAGCAGATTCAGATAATCAATCATCAATTCTTTCTCATCAATTGTCTTCTTCAACTGTCCGCATCCAAGCAAGATTTACCAAAACAAGGTTGGCCTTGTTCAATTTTGTTTTAACATGTCGATACATGCTTTGAACTGTGTTGGATCTGCAAACCCATGACTGTCTGAAACATGCTACCCCGTTGTAAGCTTCGAAGTTGTTCTTTAAGCTCAAAACTGAATTAATCCCCAGATTGTAAGGGTTTTGAATGTGGGGTTTCTGAAATTCCCAATAATGCAAACGCTTCTGAAATTTCAAACCCCAAAATTGGCATTGAACTGTTCATCTTTCTCCTGATAAAGCCTCGTTGCTTCAAACTGAATCTTGGAATTCAAACTAAAGTGTGTGTATTTCTCCCCCCTTTTTTCTTGCTTTTCCGAAGGAATGGCAAAGACAAAAGGAATTAAACCTGTTAAAGAGGTCGAAGAAATACCTGATCTCCCACAGACCTTGTGGCGAAAAGCCCCCTATCTGGGTGGCAAAGACTTTTACCATGCTAGGGTTAAGGTGAAGAACCTGCCGACCCCTGTCCCTGCTGAAGAATTGCAACCGTTGACCCCTCCAGTTAACGCGGCCATGCTCGAATTGATTTATTCCAAGGACATAGTTCGATTGGGGGTCGAAAATGGGTTTTTCCCGTATACTGCGATTTCCACTCAAGCATTTGTTCAGAAATTGGACTATATGGATGAGTGGATTGACCATGTACTGACCCATCATGCCATTGCTCTGAATGATGCTGGCATATATTTTGCAGTCCGTGCTATGAAGGGTGCTGCCGTGAAGCTGGACCAGTCCATGCTTCTAAACCTTCTTTCGCGTTACTCGCCTGCGACTCACACATTCCACTTTGCTGAGTTCGAGGCTGCTCCCACTCTTGAAGATGTACACATGTTGTATGATCTATCTCATGTGGGTGAGGTGGATCCCTTGAGTCCCTTGAGGACTGATGCAGAGATTGCTTTGTACAAGCAGATGGAGGAGTGCTTGTCAGAGGTGAAGAAAATTTCCACTCGGTGGATACCTACAGAACTTCTTCCTAATCGGCAACTGGTTGACACATCCGCGAAGACCACTTGGAACAAGTGGGTGCAATACTTCTTTCGTGACTATGCGAACAGTAGTATCACCAAGAAACTTCTGAGCAGGAACCCGAAAGCGAAGAACTATGTGAATGGCAAGGGTTATCACCTGACCCTATGTGCTTGTCTCTGCGCCTGGCTGTCGAGGTATTTGATTGATGGCCATCCGTATGATGGGGTCTTCTATCATGTCCTTCCTCTCGCTGTGAGACTGACCCTTGGTCAAAAGGTCGCACTTGGGCCTCTAGTCTTGGGCACACTGTACCATTGATTAGACCAACTGGTTGTAGCAATCAAGGACTCGCGCGGTCGCCTCGATGTGTTGACCTATGTCAACATTGCCTTCTTGACTATATGGGTCTTCGAGCGATGGACCTCTTATGCTCCTATTCCCTCTAAGCTTGGTAAATGGTGTGTCCTGGGTGCGGAAGAAGAGCGCAATAGCGGCAGGTCTGCGAGATGGTTTGGAACTCACTTTCCTAAGTGCACCTGGAGCCTGATATGCGACAATCGGGAAGAGTTTATAGCCAGGCCTTATGCCACGCGCATTGAAAATGTGCGATGGTTCCCAAAACTGTATCCTTCCAAGGCTGTTGCTTTCTCGTAAGAGCTCCTTTTTGAGGGCGGAGAGCATTTCCACGAGCGTTATCGCGAGTTTTTCTGCTGGTGTCTGAGAGGTTCTCTTCCTGCTCTTGCGGAACATGTTCGCGAGCTCACTCCTAGGTACGAGAGGATCACCGTGGATGTCGATCCTACTCGCGTTTCTCCCCAGTTTGGCTTTGATGCAGTGGCACCATCAATCTGGCCGCAGTCTATCATAAGAGGCTGCTACAAGCGATTACTGTCTGGGGAGTGTAAGACAATCTTAAGGAGCAACCTCCCCTTCGAGCAACCCCCAGGTAACCGCGAAGGTGGCTACTCCAGGAACTGGGTCGCCTATTGGAATACCCAGCAGAAAAGGTTTTTAACGCAGTCGACCCCTCGACCAAGAAGAGCTCCTGTGATCAAGCGAAATTATTTCCCTTTTCGTCCCAACTGTAGTCTCGACGATACCCCATATGGCTGCGATTCATTTCTGGACCACGAGAATCACTTTTGTCCCTCCACCATCCTTAAGAGAAGATGGCCGCAGTTAATAAAGGCGATTCGCATGTCATCAGATATAGCGAAACTTTTGCCATGGTAAACAATATCTTTTGCACACATTATGTTTCCTTCATTCCGGTGCGTCAAAACTTATGCTTCATTTTCTGTCGCAGTGCTATGTGAGGAGATTCGCATCTGGCGAGCGTTCCAAGTCTCTGGTCACCACCATTGTCACTGCGAGAAGGCAGGGAGAACCGGTTCGGCTAGCAATGAGGATGGCTCCCGCAGTTGAAACCCGGATTCGCCAAGTCATGGACGTTTTTGCTGATTCGCTGATAGACAATGCTCCAGCCTTGTCTCCTCCCAGGAACGATCCATCTCCCCCGGCAACTGCTGCCCCAAGAGCAAAGAGGCCCAGCAGAGGAGAATCACAATCTCTTCCCCTAGGAGCACTCCAACCTCCCCTCCTGCGAGATCCCTTAATTCTAGGGATAAAGGTAAAGGTCGCATGCCAAGCAAAGCGCGGAAAGAGCTCGCGGTGGAGACCTTTGTTCCGTTTGGCAAGGAGGAAGAGGAGGAGGAGAGAAGGGAGGCGAGAGAAGGAAATGAGGAAGAAGAAAGAGTCGAAGATGTCAGAGACAGAGAGAGAGATGAGATACAAGAGGAAGAGTTGGGAGGTATCTCAATCATACTTCTCTTCTCATTATCTTAACTTTTCGCAATCTTGATTGAACAAATTGTTCCTTTGCAGATGATGATGATGAAACCATTAGTGGCCTTTTGGCCAAAAGGTCGAAGAGGGGTCCTCATTCTGGTGTTTCTCATGAAACCATAGACGAGGACATCCTTGCGGAGTCCAGGAGAACAGCTGCGGAGGCTGCTGAAAGAAGAAGAAAGCGAGAAGAAGAAGAAATTGAACGCGTAAAGCAAAGGAGTCTGGAAGAGCAACACGTCGACGACTTGGTGCGCCAAACCGATGAGGAAGACGCGATTCCAGAAGATGTGGTTCCTCAAGCTGATGAGGATGATGCGGTTCAAGAAGAGGATGCGGCTGCCCTGGAGCAAGTCCAAGCGGACTTCGAAGAGATCGCATGCGGTAATGAAGGTGAGATTTTTAATCTTGCGGAAAATTACCGAGATGTGATTGTTTGTGCTTTAAAACACGGCTTATCGAAAGCTGACATTCGCCGCTGGCTAGTAAGCAAGTATGGTGAACCTTCAGGTAATCATTTGAACGACATTTGTGAACTAGGCTTAATAACCCAAACACACTCATGACTGGTTTCTTCGCACCCCAAGTCACGCTCATCTTACAGATATGCTTAATGAAGATACATTAATAGGATGTGGCTCCGCATCCTTAGCTTATGATGCAGATGCTGCAATCCCACCTTCGCGTGGAGGTGCTCGCTCTTGGCTTAAAATAAAAATAACATATTGTTTGGCACAAGTTACCTCACATCATCCTGTCTTGTATCGCAGGTAACACTGATGAAGCCATGCTGGGACAGAGGAGTCATCCTTCTGCACCTTATGTCCCGGCGCCAAGCTCTCATACCGAGAAGCGCGTCGCAGCTGCTGAATATGCAGGAGAGCCCTTCGAGGACACCATTGAAGTTTCTGATGATGCCGAAGCCGACACCGTGCTGATGGAAGAAGATACCAACGCTGCTGCCGAGGAAACAGACGCAGATGCTGTTGTGGCTTTCGCATCCGAAGGCATCCCTAATCAAGCTGCACCTTCTACCGCTGCCATGCCTCCGGCGAGGGCTGAGCCTGCAGTGATTCTTCCTGCGTGGAACTTTTGGAGTTCGCAGGTAGGAGTTGCGATCGCACCCGGTGCGGCTTATACCCTTCCTGCCAACTATGAGGAGTTAGAGCTCGCAGCTGACAGGAGAGTAATGGAGCGAGGACAGTCCGCAGCTGCCCCGGCAATGCGCATTCCTTCTTTGCGCGAGATCCTTGAAGGAACTGGTACGGTACCATTTGTTGTTCGCATCTTGCATTCTTCATTTACAAGCTCAATATTCTAACTTGATTTATGATTTCTTAGGGCTGAAGCAAGCTGATGTGGACTGGCTAGTTCAGATGCGTCTCTCCCATCCTCGCTCAATTGTGAGGTCTCTGGAGATAGAGCCTTTCGATAGAAGGCTGTTCTTGACCAAAGCCATCTGGATTTTGGAGCAGCTATCTGCGGCCACTCCTGCAACCATCTCCCCTCAGAGCGCGCAGTTGCTTTTCAACATGTGTCAGAACCTTCAAGCCAAAGTTCAAGGCAAGCTGGGCTTTGGGTATCTTGTCAACAGAGTCACCCAGATTCGCGCAGCTGTGAATCTGAAGCGTGGTTTCCATAACCTCGCAGCTGAGGAGCAGAAGGTGGAGCAGAAAAAGCAGAAAGCTGAAGAGGCTGTGAAGCTCTTCCATGAAATGAACGCTAACTACGAGCAGTTGAAGCGAGAAGTGGAGCAAGTGGCAAATTTGTCACGTCCGTTTACTCCTGATGACTCCCTGGTCAAAGGCTTATTTTGAACAATAACAAATTTGTTTTGAACAAAAATGTTAAAACATTATTGTAATGTTGGTAGGGTTTCTCCCCCTTTTTTTTCTTCAAAATTTGAATACCTGTTTTGCCCTTTCCGGGATTTGCTCGAAAGCCTGTTTTGCCCTTTCTGGGATTTGCTCGAATATCTTCATGCGTATCAATTATGATGTCAGCCAACGATATTTTGCCTTGATTTTCGCGCTAGTTGCTTATCAGATAAGCACGCTTTCCTTGGGAAGTCCATCCGTATCACGACCTTCCGTCATTAATTAGGATACGCAACTGAATCGTCGTAGCCTTTAGTAGGGTAATTGATTGTTACCTCTTTTCAAGGCGTAAGTGATTGATTCTTACCCCTTTTCCAAGCTTTGCTGACTCATCTAAGCAACTGAAGAGTCTTAACTGGGTCTATATAAACCTTGTGTTTTGCTACTTGGGATCTTCATCCCATAATGTGGCTTGCCATGAGTCCCTACGACTGCTGGCTTCAACGCTTGTCTTTCGTTGATTCGTGGCAGCTTGAAGTTGTGAAACCTGAGTTTGTGCTTTGTGCCATAGAAATAGCTTCCAAGATCTTCTTTACAAGGATTATTTATCTTCATAACCATCATAAAGAAGATGCACATAATGTGTCATGCTTTCTCGAAGAATTTTCTTCGTCTATTATGCTTGCAGGTCGTGTTTTCGCCGCCTCCCGGCGAGGTGCAGCGCCGTACTGACCTTGCTACCGATTCGTGATGAACGGCGGATTTCTCCTCTAGCTTTCCCGGAGGAGGATCATTCGCCACAATGTTCTTGAACTCGGGGTGGCGAGCCATTGTGCTCGTCTCCATGGACAAGGAGCCTCTTGCCCTAGGAGTTGCTGCTTGCCTGTTCTTCACCGCCGCATACGCCGGAACAAGTGGTTCCTCAAGCACATCTCTTGGGGTGTTGATAAGACAGATGCCTTGTTAGATCCTGGGATCTTGAACATAGCGTCGCATAGGTCTTGTAGACATGGTAGGCCGTTCATTTTATAGGAACACCCTACTTGCTACAGATCTTTGGTCGCATGTAGGAGCGATAGGCCGATCCTGTTATAGTAAGGATTTCCCTTCTTTGCAACTTTCGCGTGTAAGCTGCTATTTAGATGAATTGTAAGCCATGTTGGCTGTGTAATTAGCTCAGTCGGAGCTTTTCCGCTTGTAAGCTGCTATCTAGACAGATAATTTGTAAGTCATTTTGACTCGTAATAATAAATTACTTTGTTTGATTTGTTGTTCTTGTCACAACAAATTGCAATTTTCGCATGTATATTGGCAAGATTCACTTTTTTTTTAGTGTCATATTCGCATTGTGTTATCGCTACGATTTGCTATCCAGCAGATTGATTCGCAGGTTGATAATCGTTCCTGAAAACTGCTGTCTTAGCAGATGAGTTTCTAGATCGTTTGAGATCGCATTTGCATAGCTTTGCTATCTTGGAAGATAGGCTTGGGAATCGCTTAAGATAAGAATTTAGTACGGCTGCTATCCTGGCAGATAGGCTTTGGAGATCGCTTAAGATAAGACTTTAGTACGGCTGCTATCTTGGCAGATAGGCTTTGGAGATCGCTTAAGATCATACTTGCATAGTGCTGCTATCATGGCAGATAGGCTTAAAAGATCACTTAAGATCATAGTGCTGCTATCATGGCAGATAGACTTAGAGATCTCTTAAGATCATAATGCTGCTGTGCACAAGATAATCCGGCAGAGAGCACTTCGTGTACACCAAAGGCAGAGGATTGGAAATGGCACAGGAGGTGTTGGGTTGTGTGTAGGGAGAGAGTAAGGCAGTAGTAATGTCTGAGAGAGAGACAGTGGTTTGGCAGAGCTTCCGCGTATGTCTGGTGTGTTATCCTTTGTATGGAAAGGTTAACGTCCTATATATAACGGAGAATGTGACCGTTGTAGTGTGGTTAATGCGCCCATCAATGGAGGCTTAATTAGCTTAACCACAACGGCACGTTCGTCCGCGTATATAGGGACCGTTACAGCACGTTATGCGCGAATACCTGAACCGTTATGGGGTTGACCGGGTTCGACCGGGTTGACCGATTTATGGAGCTCGTGCCATAAATCTTTCAAAAGCAGTTACTAAAGGTCGCGCGCGGGCTTGGCTCGCACGCGACAGGACTTAATCTAGCCTCCAAACCACTAAGTCCCTACAAGTCCCGTGCAGTGGTATGCGAGGGCCCTGTCTCGCAGCCCCCACGTGGATCAGCGCGGCTGGTGATACAGTGTGTGTGGAGCACAATATGGTGTGCTAGATGATTGCCACGTGGCCAAGATCTGTCTGCTCAGAAATCACTATCTACATTAGCCCCCTTTCTACGCGTGAAGACTCATAGCCGGATAGGCTTCCATGCGCATGAACCAACGTACGCGTCGCCACCACGCACCAATTCAAATGTATGCAGGTTCAGCCCCCGTGCGTGCCATTATGACCTAAACCCCTAGAGTCGTGCCGTCTGGCCTTTAGGGTTTTAGGCGTGACTTTAGCTTGTCCTCTGATTGCACGATTCGACGGTGACGGTTGCGATTCGACTACTGAAAGGACGCAACCCTTCATTGTTTGTGGATAAATAATCTTTACTCTCCATTGTTGCAAAAGCATCACTTCTTTCTCTTGAAGTGAATGATACCCGGAAGCCTTCAAGAGCAGATTCAGATAATCAATCACCAGTTCTCTCTTGTCAATCGTCTTCTTCAATTGTGCGCATCCAGGCAAGCTTTACCAAAACAAGGTTGGCCTTGTTCAATTTTGTTTAATATACTGATATATGCTTTGAACTGCGTTGGATCTGCAAACCCGTAACATATTATCCACTGAAAACTATGAAGAAGCTCTTGCTCTTTGAATCCAACTTTGATTTAATCCCCAGATGATAAGGATCTTGAATGTAGGGTTTTTGAAATCCCTGATAATGCAAACGATTCCAATCTCTAATTTTGAAGATTGCCACTGGACTGTTCATCTTTCTTCCAATAAATCCTCGTACGCTTTGAACTGAATCTTGAAATTCGAACTAAAGTATGTGTATTTCTCCCCCCCCCCCTTTTTTTCTTGCTTTTCCGCAGGAATGGCAAAGACAAAAGGAATCAAACCCATTAAGGTCGAAGAAATACCTGATCTTTCCCGGGCCTTATGGCGAAAAGCCCCCTATATGGGTGGCAAAGACTTCTACCGTGCTAGGGTTAAGGCGAAGAAACTGCCAATCCCTGTCCTAGGTGAAGGATTTCAAACGTTAACCCCTCCAGTTAACTCGGCCCTGCTCGAATTGATCGATTCCGAAGATGTGGTTCGATTGGGAGTCGAAAATGGGTATTTCCCGTATACTGCGATTTCCACTCAAGCGTTTGTTCAGAAATTGGACTTCATGGATGAGTGGATTGACCATGTACTGACTCATCACACCATGACTTTAACGATGATGGCGTATACTTCGCAGTTCGTGCTATGAAGGGTGTTGCCGTGAAGTTGGACCAGTCCATGCTTCTAAACCTTCTTTCTCGTTACTCGCCTACGACTCACACATTCCATTTTGCTGAGTTCGAGGCTGCTCCCACGCTCGAAGATGTGCACATGCTGTATGATCTGTCTCCCGTGGGCGAGGTGGATCCTTTGAGTCCCTTGAGAACAGATGCGGAGATCGCTTTGTACAAGCAGATGGAAGAGTGCTTGTCAGAAGTGAAGAAAATTTCCACCCGGTGGACTACTACAGAAGTCCTTCCTGACTGGCAGTTGGTTGACACATCTGTGAAGAACACTTGGAACAAGTGGGTGCAATACTTTTTCCGTGATTATGCGAACAGTAGTATCACCAAGAAGCTTTTGAGCCAAAACCCGAAGGCTAAAAACTATGTGAATGGCAAGGGTTATCACTTGACCCTATGCGCCTTCCTCTGTGCCTGGTTGTCGAGGTATCTTATCGATGGTCACCCGCATGATGGGGTCTTCTATCATGTTCTGCCTCTTGCTGTGAAATTGGCCCTCGGTCAGAAAGTCGCACTTGGACCCTTAGTCTTGGGCAAGCTGTACTACAGGTTGGATCAGCTGGTCGTGGCAATGAAGGAATCGCGTGGTCGCCTCGACGTACTGACTTACATTAACATTGCTTTCTTGACAATGTGGGTCTTCGAGCGATGGCCCTCTTATGCCCCAGT
Source organism: Linanthus parryae (assembly GCA_023055425.1). NCBI lineage: Eukaryota > Viridiplantae > Streptophyta > Magnoliopsida > Ericales > Polemoniaceae > Linanthus > Linanthus parryae. The sequence goes on from JALGPY010000006.1 coordinate 31,581,123, forward strand.
CGCTTCTAAGCCCAGCAAATGGTGTCCCCCAGGTGCGGAGGAGGAGCGTAATAGCGGAAGGGCTGCGAGGTGGTTCGGAACTAACTTTCCCGAGTGCGTTTGGAGCCTGATATGCGACAATCGGGAAGAGTTTATAGCTAGGCCTTATGCCATGCGCGTTGAGAATGTGCGATGGTTCCCAAAACTGTATCCCTCTAAGGCTGTTGCCTTCTCAGAAGAGCTCATTTTTTAGGACGGGAAGCATTTCCACGAGCGCTATCGCGAATTCTTCTGCTGGTGTCTGAGAGGTTCTCTTCCTGCTCTCGCGGAGTACGTTCGTGAGCTCGCACCTCGGGTACGAGAGAATCACTGTGGACGTTGATCCTACTCGCGTTTCTCCCCATTTCGGCTTCGATGCAGTGGCACGATCAATCTGGCCGCAGTCTATCATCAGAGGCTGCTACAAGCGGCTATTGTCTAGGGAGTGTAAAACAATCTTGATGAGCAATCTTCCCTTCGAGCAACCTCCAGGTAACCGCGAAGGTGGCTATTCCAGAAACCGGATCGCTTACTGGAACGCCCAGCAGACAAGGTTTGAGACGCAGTCGGTCCCTCAGCCAAGCAGAGCTCCTGTGATCAAAAGGAATTCTTTCCCTTTTCGTCCCAACTGCAGCCTGGACGAGTCTGAATACGGCTGCTAGTCGTTGCTGGATCGCGAGAATCACCTGTGTCCCTCCATCATTCTTGATGAAAAGATAGCCGCAGTTAGGAGAGGTGATTCGCATGTCATCAGATACAGTGAAACTTTCGCTAAGGTAAGCAATTTCTCTTGCATGTGCTAAGCTTCCTTATTCCAATATGTCAAAATCTTCATGCTTAACTTTCTGCTGCAGTGTCATGTGAGGAGGTTTGCATCTGGTGAGCGTTCCGAATCGCCGGTCACCACCATTGTTACTGCAAGGAGGCAAGGACAACCAGTTCGGCTGGCATCGAAGATGGATCCCGCGGTTGAGACCAAAATTCGTGAGATCATGAATGCTTTTGCTGATTCGCTGATAGACAATACTCCAGCCTTGTCTCCTCCCATGAATGATCCATCTCCTCCAGCGACTGCTGCTCCGAGAGCGAAAAGGCCCAGACAAAGAGGAATCACAATCTCTTCCCCTAGGAGCGCTCCAACTTCCCCTCCTGCGAGATCCCTTACTGCCAAGGATAAAGGTAAAGGTCGCATGACCAGTAAAGCGCGGAAGGAGCTCGCAGTGGAGACTTTTGTTCCGTTTGGCCAGGAGGAAGAAGAGGAGAGAAGAGAAACAAGAGAAGGAGATGAAGAAGAGAAAAGAATTGAAGATGTCAGAGACAGTGAGAGAGATGAGATACAAAAGGAAGAGTCAGGAGGTATCTCAATCGTACTTCTCTTCTCATTATCTTAACTCTTTTGCAACCTTATCTGAACAAATTGTTTCTTAGTAGATGACGATGAGACCATCAGTGGCCTTTTGGCCATGAAGCAAAAGAGAGGTTCTCATTCTCGTGTTTCCGACGAAACCATAAGCGAGGACATTCTTGCCGAGTCCAGGAGAATAGCTGCGGAGGCTGCTGAAAGAAGAAGAAAGAGAGAAGAAGAGGAGCTCGAACGCGTGAAGCAAAGGAGCCTAGAAGAACAACACGTTGACGACCTAGTGCGTCCAACTGATGAGGAAGATGTGCTTCCAGAAGAGGTGGCTCCTCAAGTTGACGAGGAGGATGCGGCTCCAGAAGAAGATGCGGCAGCTCTAGAGCAAGCCCAAGCAGACTTTGAAGAAATCACAGGCGGTAATGAAGGTGAGATTTTTAATCTCGCAGTAACTTACCGAGATGTTATTGTCGGTGCGCTAAAGCACGGTGTGTCAAAAGCTGACATTCGCCGCTGGCTAGTAGGCAAGTGCGGTGAACCTTCAGGTAGTCATTTGAGCCACATGTGTGAACTAGGCTTAGCAACCCAAACATAATCATGACTGGTTTCTTCGCGCCACAGGTCACGCTCACCTTAAAGACATGCCTAATGAAGATACATTAATTGGGCAAGGTTCCACGTCCTTAGCATATGACGAGGATGCTGCGGTCCCACCTTCGCGTGGAGGTGCTCGCTCTTAGCTTACCAAAGATAATAAGATATTATACAATACAAGTTACCTCACATCATCGTATTTTGTATCGCAAGCAACGCTGATGAAGCCATGTTGGAACAAAGGAGTCAACCTTCTGCATCGTATGTCCCGGTGCCGAGTTCTCATACTGAGAAGCCCGTTGCAGCTGCTGAATATGTAGGAGAGCCCTTCGAGGACGTCATTGAACTTTCTGATGATGCCGAAGCTGAAACCGTGTTGATGGAGGAGGATGCCCATGCTGGTGCTGAGGAAACAGGAACGAACGCTGCTGACACTATCGCACCTAAAGGCATCCCTAATCAAGCTGCAACTTCTGCTGCAGCCATGCCTCCGGCAATGGCTGAGCCTGCGGCACCTCTTCCTGCGTGGAACTTTTGGAGTTCGCAGGTCGGGGCTGCAATCGCACCTGGTGCGGCTTACACTCTTCCCACCAACTATGAGGAGTTAGAGCTCGCAGCTGATAGAAGGTCAATGGAGCGAGGAAAGCCTTCAGCTACCCCCGTAATGCGCATTCCCTCTCTGCGCGAGATCCTAGAAGGAACTGGTATGTCATAATTTGCTGTTCGCACCTTGCATTCTTTTCTTGCGAGTTTGATAGTCTAACTTGGTTTACATTTCTTTAGGGTTGAAGCAAGCTGACGTGGACTGGCTAGTTCGGATGTGCCTCTCCTACCCCCAATCATTTGTGAGGTCTCTGGAGATAGGGCCCTTCGACAGGAGGCTGTTTCTAACTGAAGCCATCTGGATTTTGGAGCAGCTATCCGCGGCCACACCTGCGACCATTTCTCCTCAGAGCGCGGAATTGCTTTTTGGCATGTGCCAAAACCTTCTCGCCAAAGTTCAAGGCAAGCTGGGCTTTGGGTTTCTTGTCAAAAGATTCACCCTGATTCGCGCGGCCGTGAATTTGAAACGCGGCTACCATAACCTCGCAGCAGAGGAGCAGAAGGTGGAGCAGCAAAGGCAAAAGGTTGAAGAGGCTGTGAAGCTCTTTCATGAGATGAATGCCAAATGCGAGCAATTGAAACAAGAAGTGGAGCAAGTGGAAAATCTGTCGCGTCAGTTTACTCCTAATGACTCCTTGATCAGGGGCTTGTTTTGAAAAGTAGCAAATAAGTAGCTAGAACATTACTGTAATGTTGCTAGGGTTTGTCCCCTTTTTTTCAAAAAGAATTTGAATGCCAGTTTTGCCCTTCCCGGGATTTTCTCGAATATCTCTGTGCATATCAATTTATGACGTCAGCTATTGATATTCTGTCTTGATTTTCGCGCTAATTGCTCATTAGATAAGCACGCTTTCCTTGGGAAGTCCTTCCGTATCATGACCATCCGTCATTAATTAGGATACGCAACCGAATCGTCGTAGCCTTTAATAGGGTAATTGATTGTTACCTCTTTTCAAGGCGTAAGCGATTGATCCTTACCCTCTTTCCAAGTTCTGCTGACTCATTTTGGAAACTGAAGAGTCTCCACAAGGTCTATATAAACCCTGCCTTTTTCTATTTGGGTTCTTCATCCCACAATGTGGCTTGTCGTGAGTCCTTACGACTGCTGGCTTCAACGCTTGTTTTTCGTTGATCCATGGCAGCTTCAAGTTGTGAAACCTGAGTTTGTGCTTTGTACCATAGAAATAGTTTCCAAGATCTGCTTCACAAAGCGTATTGATCTTTATAATTATCATAAAGAAGATGCAGAGAATACCTCATGTTTGCTCGAAGAATTTTCTTCGTCTATTATGCTTGCAGGTCATGTTTCCGGCCGCCTCCCAGCGAGGTGCAGCGCCGTATTGACCTTGCTACCGACTCGTAATGAACGGCGGATTTCTCCTCCATCATGGCCGGAGGTTGATCATTCGTCACCACGTTCTTGAACTCAGGGTGGCGAGCCATTGTGCTCGTTTCCGTGGACAAGGAGCCTCTTGCCTGAGGAATGACTGCTTCCCTGTCTTGCACAGCCGCATATGCCGGAACAGGTGGTTCCTCAGGCACGTCTCTTGGGCGTAAGACCAAAGAATGGCCTTGACAGATCCTAGGATCTTGAACATAGCGTCGCATAGGTCTTGTAGACATGGCGGGCCGCGGGCTGTTCTTCTCGCAGGAACACCCTACTTGCTACAGATCGGTTGTCGCAGATCGTTGTATCGCATAGCTTCTGTTAGGACCGTTAGGTCGATCCTTTTCCAGTTAGGATTCCCCCGATGTGTAACTTCTGCTTGTAAGTTACTATTTAGATGCATTGTAAGCCATGTTGGCTGCGTAGCTAGCTTGATATGAGCTTTTCGTTTGTAAACTGTTATCTAGAATGATAAATTGTAAGTCATTTTTGACTCATAATGATAAATCGCTTTGTATGATTTGCTGTCTTATTACAACAAATTATGATTTCGCATGCGTATTGGAAAATTTCGCCTTTTGTAGTGTTGTATTCACATTTCGTATCGTTGCTATGATTTTCTATCTGCCGGATAGATTCGCATATATGTTTTTAGATCGTTCGAGATCGTATTTGTGTAGCTTTGCTATCTTGGCGGATAGGCTTGAGATTTACTTAAGATTAAACCCAAGTACGAGCGCTTTCTCAGCAGATAGGCTTATGTAGATCACTTAAGATCCTTTTGCATAATGCTGCTATCATGGCAGATAGACTTAAGAATCATTTTAAGATCGCATTCGTATAGTGCTGCTATCGTGGCAGATAGGCTTGAAAGATCATTTAAGATCATACTCGCATAGGCTGCTATCGTGGCAGATAGGCTTTTAAAAGATCACTTAAGATCCTTATTCGCATGAGCTGCTATCGTGGCAGATAGGCTTGAAAGATCACTTAAGATCGTATTCGCATAGGCTGCTATCGTGGCAGATAGGCTTTTAAAAGATCGCTTAAGATCGTATTCGCATGAGCTGCTATCGTGGAAGATAGGCTTAAAAGATCACTCAAGATCGTATTCGCATGGGCTGCTATCATGGCGGATAGGCTTAAAAGATCACTTAAGATCGTATTCGCATGGGCTGCTATCATGGCAGATAGGCTTAAAAGATCAGTTAAGATCGTATTCGCATGGGCTGCTATCATGGCAGACAGTCTTTTGCTAATAGAAACAATGAAATAAACAGAGAAATAAATACAGTTGAAAGCATAAAGTTCTTCTCATTTGGGAGAAGTCTTTTTTATTACGAAATACTCTCATATGGGAGAGATGAGATTACAATTTCCTCATATGGGAGAGAAAATGTGCGAGCTATAGCAATACAGAGCATAAAGCAAACGTTGTAATCTAACGCATATAGTGAGAGAAGTTAAGGATAATACTTCTTAATCCAGCGCATGTTGACTGAGCTTGGGGTTGAGGTCGTTCCATGTAACATCCGTATGTTGCAGTAGCCACAGTCAAAGACTTCTGTGACTTCAAAGGGTCCTTCCCAATTGGCTGCGAATTTTGGGTGAGCTGCCTCTCGCATGCAATGTTCAGACGCGCGCAAGACCAAATCTCCAACTGCGAAATCTCGACGTTGGACTGTTTTGTTGTACGCACGATCGATCCTTTCTTGGTACCGTTTGTTAGTCCTTTTAGCTTGCTCCCGCTTCTCTTCTAACATGACCAAGTCATGGTCGCGTTGGTTACCATATAATGCATGAAAATCCAACCTTCCAGAGTTAATCTTCACTTTTGCCGGTACCACCGCTTCAGCTCCATAGCACAAAAGAAATGGTGAGACCCCTGTGGGCGTCCTTGGAGAATTCCGATAGGCCCACAGGGCTATGTTCAAAGAATCAGCCCACTTTTTGTGGTCATCTGCGACCATCTTGCTCAAAATTCTCAATAACGTCTTGTTGGTTGCTTCTGCTTGCCCATTCCCCTTCGGGTAATATGGAGTGGAGCATATCTGCCTTATGTTGTACTCTGCTAGCTTTGCAGCCACCTGTCAATTGACGAAAGGAGTGCCATTATCCGAGAGGATAGTGTTTGGAATTCCGAACCTGCATATGATGCTTTCTTGGATGAAATGGACCACAGCTAGCGCATTTGCTGTCTTCAGTGGTATCACTTCTACCCACTTGGTGAATAACTCGGTCGCGGTGAGAATAAAATGGTTCCCGTGCGGGGTCGGTCGAATGGGACCGATGAAATCCAGAGCCCATGTGTGAAACAGCCATGGTGTTCCCAATGCATGTAGATCCACGGCAGGGGCGTGCACTAGATTACCTTTGAATTGACACTCCTGACAGCATCTTACTTTGGTGCGGCAATCAGCCTCCATGGTCGGCCAGAAGTATCCAATCGAGAGGAGTTGTCTGCATAATTTCGCACCTCCCTGATGTTCCACCTGATGAGAAAGGTCCATCACTTCTTGTGCTTCCTTGCTGTCTAGACATCGCAGCAAGTTACCTTCATGGCCCCTTCGCCAAAGCAGATTTTCTTGCACTACATATCGGGCTGCTTTTCTCTTTAGTTTCTCGGCTTCTTTTCTCGACTCGGGTACAATACCCTGGGTGAGAAAGTCAAAAAGTGGTTTCCTCTAATCCACATCATCGTCGGTCAGAGCAATGAGTAAAGAGTCCTTGATCAGCGCGCAACTCTCGCACTTTCCTTGAATCAATGTTGCGGCCGTTGACATGTCTGGCCAATGAATGCCATACCTCTGGGCTTTCCGGTAGATTGACACCTCACTTTCCCCACAAGCATGTTGGTGAACCTTTTCTAACAGCAGTTGTCCCTCTTGCTCGGAGACGCATCGCATGAGTATTCCGCCAAGGCCCTTATAGTAGAGGGTGTTGTCATGTATGCAATACCCCTTTGTGGATGCCCAGTTCTCGCTGCTCGTGCCCTCTGCGATGGCCTGTAAGATCAACTTTCTCCAGTCCGCATCGTCCGTGCATTCATCGTCGCACGCGTCTTCTGTCAACGCCGAGGATGTTCTCACTTCAATCGAGATTTTTGCGGGACATTTGTCCGCACTGACCTTGGATCCCAAGGTAGCTAAAGCGTCAGCATGCCTGTTGTCCGCTCGAGGTTTGTGCTCGTATCTAACATCGCAGAACTGTTGCAGCAGTTTCTGTACCAAGGTCCGGTAGGGCAATAAGTTTATCTCCTTCAAACCATACTCGCCCGAGGCTTATTTGACGATTTGCTTGGAGTCCCCCATCACCGTCAGATTGCTTACTTCCAAGGCCTTTGCCGCGCGGAGTCCTGCGATGAGAGCTTCATACTCTGCTTCGTTGTTGGTGACTGCGAAGTCAAGCTTTGCGGACATCTGTATGACTTCTCCATCTGGTTTGGTCAAGACTATCCCGATGCCTCCACCTTTCCTTGTTGACGAGCCATCTAAATGAAGCGTCCAGTAGGGCAGCTCAACTGCGTAGATTTCAGGTCCCTCCAATTCTTCTTCAATCACAGGCTCATGACTGTTATCGGGGAACTGCGCCAGCAAATCCGCTACCGCCTGCGATTTGATCGCCCGCGGCCGAACGCATGTGATGTCATATTGGGAAATGGTCATATACCACTTTGCCAATCTTCCCCCAGGAGTGGTGTGAGTCAGAAGATATCGTATGGGATCGCTCTTTGTGACCACCACCACTTTTTGAGAAGCAAAATAGTGTCTCAACTTCTCTATTACGAAGAATAAAGCAAGGCAATGACGTTCGATGTCCGTGTACCTTGATTCTGCGGGCTGCACGATGCGAGATATAGTAGATGGGACTTTCTTGACCCTCATACTCCTGAGCTAGGAGTGCTCCTATAGACCTCCTTGTTGACGTCAGATACAACAAGAGCGGTGATCCGAGCTGAGGTGCGATCATTACTTTTGACGATGTCAGCAGCTCCTTGAGTTTCCCGAACACAGCTTCGTGCTCTGCAGTCCAGTTGTATACAGCATCCTTCTTGAGAAGATCGCTGAAACAGAAGGTGATTTCGGCAATTGCTGGGATGAACCTTCGCAGATAGGATAGCTTTCCCAAGAAGGTTTTCAAGGCACTCTGGTTATGCGGCGGAGTCATGCTAGTGATGGCTGATACTTTCGCAGGGTCGGGCTCTATTCCTTGATGATGTACCACACATCCCAAGAACTTCCCTGATGTTACCCCGAACGCGCACTTCATGGGGTTCATCTTCAATTGAAAGTGTCTGCATCTGTTGAACACTTTCCGCAAATCCGCCAGATGGTCTGCCTCCTCCTTGGATTTGACAACTAGGTCATCCACATAGAATTCCACTTCCTTGTGCATCATGTCGTGGAACAGGGCCATCATGGCCCGCTGGTAAGTCGCACCTGCATTTTTGAGGCCAAAAGGTATCACCGTATAGTTGAATACTCCCACCGGGGTGATGAATGCGGTTTTTCCGCACATCTTCGGGGTCAATCTTGATCTGATTGTACCCACTGAAGCCGTCCATGAAGCTGAACATGCGATGACCCGCGGTTGAATTGATAAGAAAGTCGATCTTGGGGAGCGGAAAATCGTCCTTAGGGCAGAAACGATTGAGATCCCGGAAATCCACGCAAATGCGAAGCTGCCCATTCTTCTTTACTACTGGCACAATGTTGGCCAGCCATGTGGGATGGTGATTTGGCTCTATGAATCTGGCATCCAGGAGTTTGACAATTTCCTGCTTAATCTTCACGTTGAGTTCCGGCCTAAAGCTTCTTGTGCTCTGCTTTACCGGTTTGGATCCTGGAATCACGTCCAACCGATGCATGGTAATGCTCGTATCCAAGCCAGGCATTTCGTCGTATTCCCATGCGAATACGTCTCTGTACTCGGTCAAGAGTTGCAGCAATCTTTCCTCCTCTTCGCTTGTGAGGTCCGCACTTAGAAAGACTGGCCTCTTCTTATCTTCGCTCGGGCTTAGGAATACCTCCTTCAGCTCCTGCTTTTGTGGTCTGGGTTTGTCTTCCATGCATTCGGTTGCTTCTTTGAGTTTCTCTTTTAGAGTGCTTGGCATTGGTTTGTCTATCTCCAAAACCTGCTCAATGTGGTTTATTTGCTCAGGGATATCCCCATGCCCGCGTGAGGACACCCCCGCGCACCTTCATATGCGATAGCATTTCTTCCCGTTGGCGTAGAAACTCTCTATCTCCTTGCCTTCAGGATCATGTTTTGCTATTCTTTTCAGAGTGTACACGTTCTTTCGCTGGTAGGAAATCTGTGGCGCCTCTTCTCGCGTGGGCAGCTTTTCCTTGGCATCCTCTCTGGTCACCATCACCCCTGCGGGTGACTGATCTTTGATATCCTCCCATCGGGGCAAAGGAGTGGGGTTGAATGGTCCCAGCGTTTGCTCATCTGCCATCTCAGTGAACCACACCGCCTCACTGAGATGCACTTCATCCATGTTGAATGGATTTGTCGAAGCAGGTATCTCAACTATTATGTCGTTCCAAATGGCTTTCATCACTTGGTGAGCTGTTGAAGGGACAGCATCAAAGCGATGAATCCAGGCTCGACCTATGATCATGTGATACGTGGTGTTCGCATCTATGACATAGAATTTTGCTGAACATTTGATCTTGCCGATCTGGACGCCCAGGCGGATCCATCCTATCGTCATTCTGGAGTCGCTTCTGAATCCCATCAGCGGGGATGGACGCTTGACGATCTTGTGCTCCGGAATTCCCGCTAGCTTCATAGTATGGAGCGAAACAACGTTAACTGCTGCTCCTCCGTCAACGAACGCTCTTTTGAACTCCACGCCACTGATGATGGCCGTCACATACAGAGGCTTCGCGTGGCTCGCATCTGTCTTCTTATCGCTTACGGAGAAGGTGATGACCTTTCATGTAGAGCGAGATGCCCGAACGACTTTCCCATTGGAGATTACGAGATCCTCCTCGTAGTCTTCTGCTATCCTCAAATTCGCCTTTTTCATCTCCGTCCGGCATTTATCTGAGAAATTCATCTCGTCGAAGAACCAGCTGAACCCGTGCGACCCCTTCATCCGGTCGGCACGTTCGTCCTCTGTGTCTATGTTGTAGTCCTCAGCATCATGGATCTCGGAAATGATGGGTAGACCATCTTCTGCGACCTCTTCAAGATCCACAATCGAGATCATAACGACCTCTTTTCCTTTCGATTCTTGCTCCGCATGGGCAGGGAGTGGATTGTTGCGCACATCCTGCCTTTGATCACTGACGATCAGTTCGCCATTCTTCATCTTTTGGCTAAACACGATTATGAGCTTCTTGCAGTCCGCCGTGGGATGCATAACCTTTCCGTGATATTCGCACCACTTCGGGTCCCTCACCATCTCCCTGGAGGGTGCCTTTTCGAGCGGCGGTAGGACACCGCCCTTACGCCATTGTCTGCAAAGGTCGCTTGCTTCTTCCACCGAACATGGCAGAGGTGGTGCATCAAAGTTCACTATCTTCGGTTGCTTTTGGGGTGAGACCGTATTCACTTCAGCCTCGCGTCCCCTCTTGTAGCTGAATCTCCCGATTTTGGAAGTAGTACCACCCGAGGATCGCTCAGGGGCATCCTCATTTCTGCCTCTCCACTATAGGCTCGATATTCTTCGTGCATTCGATTAACTTCGAAAACGTAGGGGTCTGCAGGTTGATAAGCATACCTTTATACTCGTCTCGCATGCATTGCAGGCAGATCTCAACGAGTCTGCTTTCGAGTATCACATCTTTGCATTCCAAGGACTTCGCCCTGAACTTCTTGATGAAGGTTATCCCATCCTCCTCGCGCTTCTGATACATCCGCGAGAGATGAATCATCGTCACCTTTTCCTCCATCTGGAAGAACTTGGTGTAAAACTTCTGGACGATGTCGTCCCAAGTCTTCACGGATCCGGCTTCCAATGTCCTGTACCACTTGTAAGCCACGTTCCCCAAGGATTTCGGGAACTCGCGCATCAGCAGCTTAGGATCAGCCCCATACGGCCCCATCACATCAATGAAACGCATGACATGTTCATGGGCGTTCCCATTGACATCTTCGAACTTGTCCCATTTAGGAGCCTTGTACCCAGCAGGGTTAGGCATGAGATAGATCTCTCGTGGGATAGGCGGATCGTTGTCAAGCTTCGGGATGATGGTCCGCGAACGATTGGTGAGCCAGAATAGTGTCTATGCGTCTTTGCAGAGACGTCATACACTCCGGAGTACTTCCCTCGGCAGCGGGAGGAGGGGTCGCTGCAGGTGGAGGCGACACATATGTCGCAGGAGGACTAGGGACATATTGCGAATTCACGTTACCCCTGATTGCCTTTGGAGGAGGAAAGGGATACTGTGAGGCCGGATTATGTACCAGAGCCGGAGGCTGAGGAGTGTGAGCAGTGAGAGGCAGCATTTGAGCCGTTGACCCCTGAATTGAGGGTAGCTGCGTAGTCGCCGGTGGAGTTTGCAGATTAGGGTTGGGTGGTGTGGTAGACACTCCCAATCCTTGAGTGGTGGAGGCTCCTCCTCCCTGAGAGATGGCGATGGCTGGTGCGGGGTTTGGAGCGAGAGTCCCCAAGACAGCCATGATCCGTTCTAGCTGCGCAGATTGAGCTTTAAGAGCCTTCGCCTGACTCTGGATGGTGGCGTCCAAGGCTTCCAGCGTCGGAGCTTCACCGGCGGCTGTAGGAGTACGGCGAGTCTCCTCTCCTGAGGCGGTCTCCGTGGAAGGCGATCTGTTACTGACATCATCGTCTTGAGACATGGTTGCTTGCAATGGTAAGTTCACGTCAGGTTCACCAAAATGTGCACAAGAGAATCCGGCAGAGAGGACTTCGTGTACACCAAAGGCAGAGGATTGGAAATGGCACAGGAGTTGTTGGGTTGTGTGTAGCGAGAGAGTAAGGCAGTAGTAATGTCTGAGAGAGAGACAGGGGTTTGGCAGAGCTTCCGCGTATGTCTGGTGTGTTCTCCTTTGTATGGAAAGGTTAACGTCCTATATATAACGGAGAATGTGACCGTTGTAGTGTGGTTAATGCGCCCATCAATGGCGGCTTAATTATCTTAACCACAACGGCACTTTCGTCCGCGTATATAGGGACCGTTACAGCACGTTATGCGCGAATACCGGAACCGTTATGGGGTTGACCGGGTTTGACCGGGTTGACCGGGTTTATGGAGCTCGTGCCATAAATCTCTCAAAAGCAGTTACTAAAGGTCGCGCGCGGGCTTGGCTCGCACGCGACAGGACTTACTCTAGCCTCCAAACCACTAAGTCCCTACAAGTCCCGTGCAGTGGTATGCGAGGGCCCTGTCTCGCAGCCCCCACGTGGATCAGCGCGGCTGGTGATCCAGTGTGTGTGGAGCACAATATGGTGTGCTGGATGATTGCCACGTGGCCAAGATCTGTCTGCTCAGAAAGCACTATCTACAGCTGCTATCATGGCAGATAGGCTTAAAGATCACTTAAGATCATAATGCTGCTATCATGGCAGATAGGCTTAAAGATCACTTAAGATCATAATGCTGCTATCATGGCAGATAGGCTTGAAGATCACTTAAGATCATAGTGTTGCTATCATGGCAGATAGGCTTAAAGATCACTTAAGATCATAATGCTGCTATCATGGCAGATAGGCTTGAAGATCACTTAAGATCATAGTGTTGCTATCATGGCAGATACGCTTAAAGATCACTTAAGATCATATTCGCATAGTGCTGCCATCGCGGCGGATGGGCTTTCGCTATTGAGAAATGAAGAAATAAATAAAGTTCTTCCCATTTGGGAGAAGTCTTTTTATTATAGAATACTCTCATATGGGAGAGGTGAGATTACAATTCCCTCGTATGGGAGAGAAGATGAATGAATTTTATCAATACAGAGCATAAAGTAGACGTTATAATCTAACACATATAATGAGAGGAGTTAGGGTTAATACTTCTTAATCCAGCGGATGTTGACTGAGCTTGGGGTTGAGGTCGTCCCATGTAGCCTTTGTATGTTGCAGTAGCCACTATCAAAGACTTCTTTGAATTCGAAGGGTCCTTCCCAGTTGGCTGCGAATTTTGGATGAGCCGCTTCTCGCATGCAGTGATCCGATGCGCGCAAGACCAAATCTCCAACTGCAAAATCTCGACGTTGGACTGTTTTTTTGTACACGCGAGCGATCCTTTCTTGGTATCGTTTGTTAGTCCGCTTAGGCTGCTCCCGTTTCTCTTCTAACAGGTTTAAGTCATGATCGCGTTGATTGTCGTATAGTGCATGGAAGGCCAATCTTGCGGAGTTGACTTTTACTTCCGCGGGTACTACAGCTTCAGCACCATAACATAGAAGAAACGGGGAGACTCCTGTGGGAGTCCTTGGAGAAGTTCGATATGCCCACAAGGCTATGCTCAAAGAATCAGCCCATTTCTTGTGGTCGTCCGCTACCATCTTACTCAACATCCTCAACAACGTCTTGTTGGTTGCTTTCGCTTGACCATTCCCTTTCGTATAGTAGGGGGTAAAGCATATCTGCCTTATGTTGTATTCTGCTAGCTTCGCAGCTACCTGGCGATTGACGAAGGGGGTACCATTATCCGAAAGAATTGTGTTTGGAATTCCGAACCTGCATATGATGTTCTCTTGGATGAAATGGACCACGGCTAGCGCATTTTCCGTCTTCAGCGGTATTGCTTCGACCCACTTAGTGAATAACTCGGTCGCGGTGAGAATGAACTGATTCCCGTGTGAAGCTGGTCTGACAGGGCCAACAAAATCCAAGGCCCAAGTATGAAACGGCCATGGTGTTCCCAGCGCATGTAGATCTACAGCAGGAGCATGTACTAGATTGCCTTTGAATTGACACTCCTGGCATCTTCATACTTCAGTGGGACAATCTGCTTCCATGGTGGGCCAGAAGTAGCCAAATGTGAGGAGCTGTCTGCATAACTTCGCGCCTCCCTGATGTTCCACTTGATGGGAGAGGTCCATCACCTCTTGTGCTTCCTTGCTGTCTAAGCATCGCAGCAGATTACCCTAGTGGCCTCTTCGCCAGAGTATATTTTATTGCACCACGTACCATGCTGCTTTCCTCTTTAGCTTCTCGGCTTCTTTCCTTGACTCGGGCTCAATCCCCTGTGTGATAAATTCAAAGAGTGGCTTCCTCCAATCCATGTCATCACCGACCAGAGCAATTGCTAACGAGTCTTTGATCAGCGCATAACTCCCGCAATTTCCTTGAATCAATGTCGCGGCAGTTGACATGTTCGGCCAATGAATTCCGTACCTTTGAGCTTTTCGATAGATTGACACCTCCCTTTCTCCACAAGTATGTTGGTGAATCTTTTCTAACAGCGCTTGCCCCTCCTGCTGTGAGACGCATCGCATGAGTATTCTGCCTGGGCCTTTATAGTAGAGGGTGTTGTCATGAATGCAATACCCCTTTGTGGATGCCCAATTTTCGTTGCTCGTTCCTTCTGCAATGTCACGCAATATTGACTTTCTCCAGTCCGCATCATCCATGCATTCGACGTCGCAAGCGTCTTCTGTCAACGCCGAGGACGTTCGCACTTCAATCGAGATTCTCGCAGGACACTTATCCGCACTGACCTTGGATCCCAGAGTGGCCAAAGCATCGGCATGCCTATTGTCTGCTCTGGGTTTATGCTCGTACCTGACATCACAGAACTGCTGCACCAGCTTCTGTACCAAGGTTCGGTAGGGAAATAGGTTTATCTCTTTTAAACCGTACTCGCCTGAGGCTTGTTTGACGATTAGCTTGGAGTCCCCCATAACCGTTAGATTGCTTACTTCTAGTGTTCTTGCTGCGCGAAGTCCTGCGATAAGAGCTTCATACTTCGCTTCGTTGTTAGTGACTGCGAAGTCAAGCTTTGCGGACATCTGTATGACCTTTCCATTGGGTCTGGTCAAGACTATCCCGATTCCTCACCCTTTCCTTGTGGATGACCCATCAAAATGGAGCGTCCAATAAGGCAACTCAACTGCATAGATCTCAGGACCCTCCAGTTCCTCCTCAATTACAGGCTCATAACTATTATCAGGGAACTGTGCTAGCAGATCCGCCACCGCTTGCGATTTGATTGCCCGGGGTCGAACGCACGTGATGTCGTATTGGGAAATGGTCATGCACCATTTTGCCAATCTTCCCCCAGGAGCAGTGTGAGTCAAAATATACCGTATAGGATCGCTCTTTGTAATCACCACCACTTTGTGCGAAGCAAAATAATGCCTGAACTTTTCTATTACAAAGAATAAGGCAAGGCAATGACGCTCGATGTCCGTGTACCTCAACTCTGCTGGCTGTACTATGCGAGAAATGTAGTAGATTGGCCTTTCTTGTCCCTCATATTCCGGAGCCAAGAGTGCCCCGATAGACCTCTTTGTTGACGTCAGATACAGCAAGAGCGGTGATCCGAGCTGGGGTGCGATCATTACCTTTGACGATGTCAACAGGTCTTTTAGTTTTTCAAACGCGGCTTCGTGTTCTGCAGTCCAGATATATACAGCATCTTTCTTGAGAAGATCGCTGAAGCAGAAGGTGATTTCGGTGATCGCCGGGATGAACCTTCGCAGGTAGGATAGCTTCCCCAAGAAGTTCTTCAAGGCACTCTGGTTATGCGGCGCCGTCATGCTGGTGATGGCCGATACTTTCGCGGGATCAGGCTCTATTCCTTGACGATGTACTACACATCCCTAGAATTTCCCTGATGTTACTCTGAATGCGCACTTCATGGGGTTTATCTTTAATTGAAAGCTTCTGCATCTGTTGAATACTTTCCGCAAATCCCCCGGGTGATCCGCCTCTTCTTTGGACTTGACAACCAAATGGTCAACATAGAATTCTACCTCTTTGTGCATCATATCATGGAACAGGGCCATCATGGCTCGCTGATAAGTTGCGCCTGCGTTCTTGAGGCCAAAAGGCATAACCGTATAATTGAAGACTCCCACCGGAGTGATGAACGCGGTTTTCCGTGCATCTTCAGGGTCCACGCAAATACGAAGCTGTCCATTCTTCTTCACCACGGGCACAATTTTAGCCAACCATGTAGGATGGTGATTGGGCTCAATGAATTTGGCATTCAGAAGCTTGACAACCTCCTGCTTGATCTTAACGTTAAGCTCCGGCCTAAAGCTCCTCGTGCTCTGCTTTACCGGTTTGGATCCCGGGATTACATCTAACCGGTGCATGGTGATGCTCGTGTCCAGACCAGGCATTTCATCGTATTCCCATGCGAACACGTCCCTGTACTCGGTCAGAAGCTGTAGCAATCTTTCCTCCTCCTCGCCTGCGAGGTCCGCACTCAGAAAGACTGGCCTCTTCTTTTCTTCGTTTGGGCTTAGGAACACCTCCTTCAGCTCCTGCTTTTGCGATCTGGGTTTGTCCTCCATGCATTCGGGTGCTTCTTTTAGCTTTTCCTCTAAAACACTTGGTGTTGGTTTGTCTAGTTCCACAACCTGCTCAATTTGATTGATTTGCTCAGGGATGCCCTCATGCACGCGTGGGGACACCCCCGCGCACCTTCATATGCGGTAACATTTCTTCCCGTTGGCGTAGAATCTCTCTATCTCCTTGCCTTCAGGATCATGTTTTGCTATCCTTTTCAGGGTATATACGTTCTTTCGCTGGTAGGCGATCCTCGGTGCCTCCTCTCGCGCAGACGGCTTTTATTTGGACTACTCTCTTGTCACCATCACTCCTGCGGGTGACTGATCTCTGATGTCCTCCCAACGAGGCAAAGGAGTGGGGTTGAATGGCCCTGGCGTTTTCTCATCTTCCATCTCAGTGAACCATACTGCCTCACTGAGATGCGCTTCATCCACGTTGAAAGGGTTTATCGAGGCTGGTATCTCTAATATTCTGTCATTCCAGATAGCTTTCATCACTTGGTGAGCCGTTGAAGGGACTGCGTCGAAGCGATGAATCCAGGCTCGTCCTATAATCATGTGATACGTAGTGTTCGCATCAATGACATAGAATTTAGCTGAACACTTGATTTTGCCGATCTGGACACCCAGACGGATCCATCCTATCGTCATTCTGGAGTCCCTCCCGAATCCCAACAGCGGGAATGGACGCTTGACGATCTTGTGCTCTGGAATTTCTGCTAGCTTCCGGGTGTTGAGCGAGACAACGTTAACTGCCGCTCTTCCGTCAACGAACGCTCTTTTGAACTCCACACCATTGATTATTGCTGTTACATACAGAGGTTTCTGGTGGCTCGCATATGTCTTCTTGTCGCTTGCGGAGAAAGTTATGACCTTCTCTGTAGAGCGAGATGCCCTGGCAACCTTTCCGTTGTAGACTACGATATCCTCCTCGTAATCTTATACTATCCTCAGGATCGCCTTTGTCATTTCCTTCTGGCATTTCTCCGAGAAGTTCACCTCATCAAAGAATTTGCTGAACCCGTGCAACCCCTTCATCCGATCAGCACGTTCGTCCTCCGTGTCTATGCTGTAATCCTCGTCATTGTGGATCTCGGCAACGATGGGTAGACCATCCTCCGCAACCTCTTCAAGGTCCATAATCCAGATCATAGAGACCTCTTTTCCTTTCGGCTCTTGCTCCGCGTGGGCAGGCAGTGGATTGTTTCGCACATCTTGCCTCTGGTCGCTGACAATCAGTTTGCCATTTTTCATCTTCTGGCTTACCATGATTCTGAGCTTCTTACAGTCAGTTGTGGGATGCATGACTTTTCCTTGACATTCACACCACTTTGGGTCTCTCACCATCTCCTTAGAGGGTGCTCTTTCAAGCGGCAGCAAGATACCATCCTTGCGCCATTGCCTGCACAGGTCACTCGCTTCCTCTACCGAACATGGCAGAGGTGGCGCATCGAAGTTCACTACCTTCGGCTGCTTTTGGGGCGAGACCGTATTTACTTCAGCCTCACGTCCTCTCTTGTAACTGAACCTCTCAATTTTGAAAGTGGTCCCGCTCGGGGATCTCTCAGGGGCGCTCCTCTTTTTCTGCCTCTCCACTATAGGCTCAATATTCTTCTTGCATTCGATTAGCTTCGAAAATGTAGGTGTTTTCAGGTTGATGAGCATACCTTTGTACTCGTCTCGCATGCGCTGCAGGCATATCTCCACAATTCTGCTCTCGAGCATCACATCTTTGCATTCCAATGACTTGGCCCTGAATTTATTGATGAACGTCACTCCATCCTCCTCGCGGTTCTGGTACATCCGCGAAAGATGAATCATTGTCACCTTCTCTTCCATCTGGAAGAATTTAGTGTAAAACTTCTGGACCATGTCGTCCCAGGTCTTTACAGATCCGGATTCCAACGTCCTTTACCACTTGTAGGCCATGTTCCATAGGGATTATGGGAACTCGCGCATCAGCAGCTTGGGATCGGCCCCGTATGGCCCCATCACATCAATGAAACGCATGACATGCTCATGGGCGTTCCCATTGACATCTTCGAACTTATCCCATTTAGGAGCCTTGTACCCAGCAGGGTTAGGCATGAGGTAGATCTCTCGTGGAATAGGTGGATCGTTATCAAGCTTCGGGATGATGGTGTCCGCGAACGATTGATGAGCCAGAATGGTTTATATGCGCCGTTGCAGCGTTGTCATACACTCTGGTGCACTTCCCTCAGCAGCAAGAGGAGGGGTTGTTGCGGGCGGAGGCGACACATATGCTGCGGGAGGGCTAGGAGCATATTGTGGATTCACGTTGCCCCACGTTGCCGATGGAGGAGGCAAGGGGTATTGTGAGGCCGGATTGGGTACCAAAGTTGAAGGTTGAGGAGTGTGAGTGGCAAGAGGCAACATTTGAGCTGTTGGCCCCTGAATTGAGGGTAACTGCGTAGTTGCCGGTGGAGTTTGGAGATTAGTATTGGGTGGTGTGGTTGACACTCCCAATCCTTGAGTGGTGGGAGCTCCTCCTCCCTGAGAGACGGTGGTGGCTGCTGCGGGATTTGGGCAAGAGTTCCCAGGATAGCCATTATCCGTTCCAGCTGCGCGGATTGAGCTTTGAGAGCCTTTGCCTGGTTCTAGATGGTGGCGTCCAAGGCCTCTCACGTCGGAGCTTCACCAGCGGCTGTGGAAGTACGGAGGGTCTCCTCTCCCGAGGTGGTCTCCGTGGAAGGCGATCTGTTACTGACATCATCTTCATGAGACATGGTTGCTTGCAATGGTAAGTTCACGTGGGGTTCACTAAATGTGTACGAGAGAATCCTGCAGGGAGATCTCAATATACACCAATAGCAGAGGATAGAAAGAACACAGGAAGTGTTGGGTTGTGTGTAGGGAGAGAGTAAGGCAATAGCACTGTATGAGAGAGAGACAGGAGTTTGGGAGAGCTTCCGCGTATATTAGGTGTGTTCTCCCCTGTATGGAAGGGTTAACGATCTATATATAACAGAGAATGTGACCGTTGTAGTGTGGTTAATGCGCCCATCAATGGTGGCTTAATTAGCTTAACCACAACGGCACGTTCGTCCGTGTATATAGGGACCGTTACAGCACGTTATCCGCGTATACCGGAACCGTTATGGGGTTGACCGGGTTTGACCGGGTTGACCGGGTTTATGGAGCTCGTGCCATAAATCTCTCAGAAGCAGTTACTAGGGGTCGCGCGCGGGCTTGGTTGTCGCTCGCGCGCGACAGGACTTACTCTAGCCTCCAAACCACTAAGTCCCTACAAGTCCTGTGAGGTAGTATGCCAGGGCCCTGTCTCGCAGCCCCCACGCGGATCAGCATATCTTCCTGTCCAGAAAGCACTATCTACACCAGGTCTTTGAAGATTCAATCAAACTTACCTGTTAGATTCTGGGGAGAGTGTGTCCTCACTGCTGCACATCTCATCAACAGGCTACCCTCTCCTCGATTGAGAAATCAATCTCCATATCAAATAGTTTATGGTAAGATACCTGACTATTCAGTTCTTAAAATTTTTGGTTGTCTATGTTACACATCCACTTTGAGTCATGGCAGAGTGAAGTTTGATCATAGGGCTCTCAAGTGTGTGTTTTTGGGATACATTTTTGGAGTCAAAGGGTACAAAGTCTTTGATCTTCTTAATCAAAAGATTTTGATATCTAGAGATGTTATATTTCATGAAAATATTTTTCCTTATATGGAAGCTCCTACATACATTCATACTCATACCCCTCATTGCATTCCTCATTCTGTTGATGATTTCCTTTTTTCACCTGCATCTTCTATGCCTACTCCTCCCATTCACTCACCACCATCAATAATTTCTTGACCAAAAATAATATCTCCACCTGCTAATATTTCTGTACCACCATTGAATCCCACTAGGACATCAGGTAGAGTGTCAAAACCACCTTCACATTTGAAGGACTTTGTTCTCTAAAAACCCAAATCTAAGAGAAATTTACTTTATTCTTCAACTACAAATATCATGTGTCCCATAGAGCCACTTACCTATGATGAAGCCTCTCAGTTTGATGAATGGAGAGTTGCTGTTAGAAATGAACTTCAAGCTCTTGAGATTAATGGTACTTGGGACATAGTTTCAGCTCCGAATAATCAGAAAATAGTTGGATGTAAGTGGGTATTTAAGACCAAATATAAGGCAGATGGTACTTTAGAAAGACACAAGGCAAGACTAGTGGCTAAAGGGTACACTCATACTGAGGGAATTGATTATTCAAAGACTTTCTCTCCAGTGGCAAAGCTACCTACATTGAAATGTGTTTTGGCTCTTGTTGTAATGCATGGATGGCATATAGTACAAATCGATGTTAATAATGCATTCCTTCATGGAGAACTCTTAGAACAGGTTTATATGAAACTACCAGAAGGCTATTCAGCTCCCAAAAACATTAGAAATCCAGTTTGTTTACTCAAGAAGGCTCTGTATGGATTGAAACAGGCTTCAAGGCAATGGTTTTCAAAATTTTCTGGTACTCTCTTACAACTTGGTTTCTTACAATATAAGAGTGATTATACCTTGTTTTTAAGAAATTATAATAGTAGTTTCTTCTACTATTGTTATATGTTGATGATATACTTTTGGTTGGCAATTACAAAGCTGATATGAACTCTTTCAAAGCTTTGCTGGATGAAAGGTTTAAGCTCAAGGATCTTGGAGATCTTCATTATTTTCAGGGTTTTGAGTTTTGCAGATTTGTTTCTGGGTTGTTCATGAGTCAGCAAAGTTTTGCTCATAGCATTTTTCAAGAATTTGGCTTTCTGGATTGTAAGCCTGCTTCTTCACCAATGCTGCCTAGCTGTCATCTTAGTGCAGTTTCAGGTGATGCATTGACTGAAGAAGATGCCAAAAAATACAGAAAGATAATTGGTAAACTTCTCAATCTGTGAAACTCAAGGCCTGATCTAACATATTCAGTGCACAAGCTTTCTCAATATATAGCTGCACCAACCACTGAACATCAGTTTGCTCTCCATTATGTGCTTAGATATTTGAGAGGGACAATTGATCTAAGTCTTTGCTTATCAAGCACCAAAGATCTCCATGTCACAGCTTACTCTGATTCTGATTGGGGAGGGTGTCTTGACACCAGAAGATCAACAACTGGATACCTAGTTTTTCCGGGAAAATCTCTCATCTCCTGGAAATCAAAGAAACAGAAAGTTGTGTCTCATAGTTCTGCTGAGGCTGAGTATAGAGGGATTTGTTCAGTTGCTTGTGAAATTCAGTGGCTGCTATCTTTATTTCAGGAACTGCATATTCATCTTTCTGATCCTCCAAGCTTGCTTTGTGATAGCAGCTCAGCTATTCATATAGCTAGCAATTCTATTTTTCATGAGTGCACTAAGCATATAGAGATGGATTGTCACTCTGTCAGGGATCTTGTTCAAGCCAAGACTATTCACCTCACTCATGTTCCAGGACCTCTCCAGCTTGCATATTTTCTCACAAAGGCTCTCTCAACTCCTGTGTTTCAAGGTTTGATCAGCAAGTTGGCAGTTCTAGTTTAGCCCTGTCCAACTTGAGGGGGGTGTTAAAATAAGAGTCCCATATCTTTATTTTTCATATTATTATTAGCTTTTCTGTATTTGCACTTCTACCCCAGTATTTAGCATTTATCAGTAAGTTGCAATTAGCCAGGTGTCCTTCTCTAATTGGCTACTTGTCTCTGGCCGTTAGAGAGGACTTATAAGCCTCGTGTGGTTTTCTTTTTCGGTAAGAAATGGATTGAACTTTTCTTCAGATGTGAGCTTACTCTTTCTCTTCTTCTTCTTCATCCTCCATTTCTTCTTTTGAGCTTGATTCAATAGCATGAGCTGCCTGTTTTGCTTCCCGATGAGCCCACTGGAAGGCGACCTCTTCTTGCTAAATTGTAATCGAACGAATTTGTGTCATCGTGTCCGCTGCTCCTGACATATCCAAATCCTCGCGACCTCGAAGAAATAACTGAATATCCTGTAACAGAACCATTGCATCGCCTTCAACAATATTTTACGATATCCCAACTCTACGGCCATAAAAAGGCCCGAGAGGAGAGCGAAAGCCTCAGCTTGGCAAGGATTCTCTGCTTGAACTCCGGCCACTGACCTTGCTCCGATAAAACTGTCGTCGTCATTTCTAATGATCGCTCCTCCACTGGTTGTTCCAGTTCCCAAATCGAACTCACCGTCGAAATTCTTTTTGACAAAACAATTGGGTGGCCGAAGCCAATGCTTGTCCGGCTTACACATTTTGGCGTTGAGCTTCCTGTCAGCAACGATCCAGTCGAGTTCACGTAATCTCCAATCAATGCCATTGCAGATACTGTGAGCTTCCTTCAATCTTCCTTCAAAAAATTTATTAATACGACTGCGCCAGATCTCCCAGAAAAGCAGACACAATCTACTCCTATCCAACTCACTGGCTTGAGTAATGAGATTAGCAAGCCAGAATCTGAACCCCAATTCTATTTTCAGCGATTTTGAATCAAAACCCATCATAGCCCAGACGATCATCAGCAAACGTTCTCGTCCTTCCAACGAGAAGAGGCCAGACGTGTCGTTACGCATTGCGTCCTTCCGACGAGAAGAGGCCAGACGTGTCGGTACGCATTGCGGGGAAGTTTTTGCTGACAAGAAACACAACGAATCCAACGTTGTGTTCTGCCCACTCTCCATCAACGTGCTCCTCTCCTTGGTCGCGGCTGGCTCTGGAGGCGAAACCCTAGACCAGTTTCTTCACTTTCTTGACTCCGAAACCCTAGATGATGTCAACACTTCGGCTTCCAAGCTTATTTTCGTAGTCTCCCCCGGAAAAGTGGCCGGCACCGGTGGTCCTATATTGTCCTTTGCTAGCCCGGTTTAGTTGGAACAATCACTTTGAAGCATTCTTTCGAACAGATTGTCAACAGCGTTTACAAGAGCACGGCTTTGGAGTGTGCGGATTTTAAGAACAAGGTGTTGTAACCTGCTTCTTGCTTTCAATATACTCTGAATTATTGTTCCTCTAATTAATTCCTTTAGAACACAACACTTGCAACCTCTCAGCCATGGAGTTCTTTCATCGGTGACACACAAACGATGTCTTAAGTGCATGTTTATCCTAAAGTAATGTTTCGGAAGAAAAGTGTGTTTTTTTTAATACGAACTAGTTTCAAATAATAAGAAGTACCACTTCAATTAAAATCACTTCAATTCAAGGGAGATTGGAACCAGCCATTCAGAGAATCACTAACCGAGAGCCGCAAGTTCCACGTTCTTAACGGCAGCAAAATTAAAGTCCCTTTCATGACGACCCCAAGGATGCAACTCCGTGGCATACACGACGGCTTCAAAGTCTTGAAATTAGAATACAAACACGGCCGTGATGAGCGCGAGTTCTGCATGTGCATTTACCTTCCAGACGCGAAAAAAGGTCTTCCGGATTTCATTGAGAAACTAGCCATGTCCCCAGTTCTGAAAAATTAGTTCGCAAATTTTGGATCCCAAAGTTCAAGATTTCATTCAGTTTTGAATCTTCTGGAGTCCTGAAGAGTTTGGGTTTGGTCTTGCCTTTTTCCGGAGAAGAAGCTGATCTCACCAACATGGTGGATTGTACTAATGGCGAAATCCTTAAACGTTACTGACATTTTCCAAACCTCTATGGTTGAGACTAATGAAGAGGGCATTGTAGCTACTGCAACCTCAAGATGCAACGTTGGAGGGTGTCGCTCAAACAAGCCTCCTAGATATTATGATTTCGTAGCTAATCATCCGTTCCTTTTCGTTATTCGAGAAGACACGACAGGAGCGGTGCTTTTCATTGGCTCGGTGGTCGATCCAAGAAAAAAATGATCAAAGATCGGTTACGATCGAATGAAGTAGACATCTCTAGTTAATATTTAATGTTTTCGTTAATAGTGTTTACCATAATTGGATTGATGACCAGTGTTATTTTGCTTTATTATCTCATTTTGCTCACTCTTGTACTGTAGTTGTTGAATTGTACGCTATGAAATATCCAGGTTCTATATTTTCTGTCCCCATTAACTGCCTTCATTTTATTTCTGTCCAAACAAATTAATTTATTGTGTTCTCAATAGCTAAACTTCTGGTTATGTGATGGGTTCAATCATTGTTCTGCCCCTTTCAGAGAAGTGCTAAAAGCAGAAATAGCTTCTTCGCTCAAACCTGGTACAACGAGGAGGGTCAAGTCGAGAGTATGTCAAGATGAATTTCTGCTTCTGGCGGCAACATGCTATTGGGAGGCCCACTCATGAGCCATGGTATTGCTAACAAGAGGAGTAGGCTGATCAAAGGAGTAAGCTAAGCTGATTACATAAACCTACCACTCGGCTAGTTGAATGTGATTTGGATGAAACTGGGGTAGATGAAAATGTGCATGTCTCCCAATATATGTGTACGGTATGAAGTTTTTAAGTACCCTATGTCATTGCTGCAAGTTCATAATCTGATGTGTCCAAACATTTAGTTGTGTAAGAGGCCATGATAATATGGATCTACCGAATTCACTCATTGAAACTGTTAGAGTGTAATATGCCAGGCAAAGCAAATTTATTTTTGCAGCATGCTGTTGTCATCTCTTATTTGTCAATGAGTACTGATCCGATCCTCTTCATGCTCACTAAAGAGGCTGTTATGATATGGATCGTTAAAATTCACTCTGTAGCCTATACAGTGTCATGATATGCATGGCGAGGCAAAATCCTTTTGTTCTGTGATCATGGATGTGTTATCGGGTTTTCACGAGTACAAATCTGAGCCCATTTCCGCATTTCCCTCCGTTCATTCCATGTTTGTTATTTGTTATTATCTATTTCCTGTGTTAAACATCTCTGTTCTGTCGGGTCTTGCGAATGTCATTTTGACCCGCTCATAATGTTGGCAATTTAATGCAAACATATGTGCATGAATTTCCTCCGTTCAACCTCTCTATTCTGCCGGAGCTTGCGAAGGTCATTTCGACCCGCTGATAATGTTGGCAATATGCAAGCATTTGTGCATCAATATCGGGTCGAAGTGGCCTTCGCAAGTGCTGGCATTCGGTAGCGGATGTACGGATGAATTCCCAATTAATGAATGCTAGATCATTAATAAGTCAGTTTATTGCAAAAGGAAATTATCAATTAATAAAAATAAGAGAAATATATGAGATAAATCACAGTACATAAAAGTCTTGACCTTGTTGCTAGGTGTACTTGTGAAGGGCATTTTGACCAGCTGATAATTAATGTTGGCAAAATGATGCAATCATTAATTTGTGTGCCTCCAAATCGGGTTGAAATGTCCTTCACAAGTACTCGTAGACTATAGAGGAAGAAAGGTTACAATTAGAAACGAATGGTGTTTGGTTCACTTCAAGTCTATGTTATGGCGTAATGCTTCAACCTCGTGGGAAGTTATGAATGATCTCATGAATGAATATATGAAATATAATAGATATCTTAAACGGATCAATGTTGAGTTGTATCTGTAGGTGCTCCATCTTTCATGATTCTAATTTGAATGAGGTGCATTGTCTCAGAAATAACTGTTGCTTTCAAGATATTAGTGGATGTTAATTCAAGTTACTGGTTCTCATGAGTACTGATTTGGGCCTCTTCATGATATTATGATGTTCTTCATGCTCACTGCTTTCTGACTCTAAGAGGCCGTGATGATATGGATCGTTCGAATTCACTCTTTGTAGTCCTTAGAGTGTGATATGCATGGCAAGGAAAAATCCTTTTGCAGCCAGTGATCATCGATCTCTTATCTGGTTTTCAAATGTACAGATCTGAGCCTCTTCATTCTCACTGAAGAGTCGATGATGATATGGATCTATTGGATTTCACTCGTTGTAGCCCATAGAGTGTGATATGCATGGCTTAAGGCAAAATCCTTTTGCAGCTTGTGATCATCGATCTCTTATCTGCTGGTTTTAATGAGTACTGATCTGAGCCCCTTTCTGTGATTTACCCGGAGTGGTCAAGTTTTTCTTGTGCAGTACTGGTATGAGTATATTATTGCTTTTTATGATGTTCATTATGCGCGCTGCTTGGCCAGTGCTTGGTCACTATAAGAAACCCTGATGATATGGATATACATATAAGTAATTCACTATATTATTGCATGTGCGTCAGTAACGACAGCAAAATCCCCACCCTTTAAAGAGGAGGAGGTGACCAGTGCTCTCACACGACGGCCTCCACTGTATTTTAATGCTCCAGTGGTCGTCTCTGATTCAGAGGATGAAAAGGATGACCCACCGAAATTGACTATATCCCAGGAATGCATGAAGCCTGCAGCTGAACGCGAAAGGAAAGTCAATCTGCTTGAAGGTAACAAAATTGTTGAAGTGCCTGTGGAAATCTTCGAAGGAATGGGTGAATCTTTCGATCAGAGAACAGCATATGTGGGGGGAAAGGCAAAGGAACATGTAGAAGCTAGATGCTGCTATCTTTGTTGTAGCTTTTGTTTATTTTCTGTTATATATGTAATATTGAATCTTTGCCTTTAAATATTCCCGAAACATTTTCTGTGACAGATATTTGAACAGTGCTAGCTATGTGCAACTACTACTTAATTGTGTGTTATATATTAATTTATATTCATGTTCAAGGATCGTACAACATTTTGATAATTAGGTAAAAACTTAAATGTTCACATATTTCAACAACAGGATTCTAACTTGGTCAACTTTGTGTAAAAAATATAAACTTCCACACACCAATATACAATTATAATGAAATTGCATCAAAATATGCAATTAGTTGAGATAACTATAGAGTTCTCTTTAAAAAATATCCTAATAAAAATCGGGCTCTAGCCGATCGGCTGCTCACTATAGAGCCGGCCTTTTTTGTGAATTATCGTTTAAATAAATTATGGTCAAACATAAACCGAAAAGTCACCTCTAATGTGAAAGTTGGTCTAGAAGGTTTGGTCAACTACGAAGCAAGTGATTGGTCAACTTTAATTTCGGTTTAGGTTATACTACGTCAACTATGTAGTGAAAAAATAACTTTTTGGTCTCCACTTTGCAAGATTAGTAAGTTTGCATGAAGAAAGCCTACGTAAAGGAAAATGTCAACTGTACAGTCAAATTAGATGATCGAGCTCATAAGTCAACTCCACAGTCAGTGCATGATTAAATACCCTAAACCCTAAACCCTAAAATTGACTTTCGAGGTTATACTAAGTCAACTATGTAGTGAACATACAACTTTTAGGTCTCCACTTTATCAGATGGATAAGTCCGCACGAAGAAAGTCACCGTAAAGGAAATGATCTACTGTACAGTCAAAGGTGATTGAGCTCATAAGTCAACTCCACAGTCAATGCATGATGGTCTACCCTAAACCCTAAACCATATGTACTTGGTTTTTGAGGTTATACTAAGTCAACTATGTTGTGAGCATTAAACCTTTTGGTCTGCCCACTTTGTCAGATTAGTAGGTTCGCACAAAGAAAGTCAATGTAAAAGAAATGGTCAACTTTACAGTTAAAGGTGAGCTGTAGTCAACTCCACAGTCAATGCATGGTCTATTATGCGGTAGGCCATGAGAGCATATTATCGATTCTTACCTTAATTTAGAACCGACATTTCGAATGTATTATAACCTGTATATTTCACGAACAATGTTCGTGTCAGTTGTTCACCCAAAAAAAATGTTCGTGTCAGTTTCTTAAGCAAAGTGAAATTAGTTTGAAACTCTGGGAAATAACTGTTATGAAGAAAATACATTTACACGGGAGGGAACTTGCATTACAATGAAACATTGGGAGTAAAGTATAGTTAACGAAAATATTTGTAGGGGAGGGTAATACAACTACATCCAAATATATGGGAGGAAAATACATTGAATCAAAATAATTTGTAAGGGACTCAGTTAAACAAAATGGCATATGGACCCGTTGCTCCCCACTCATTCCTCAACCCTTATCCACAAGCTAAGAGCTCTCTGAAGCTCTTCCCGCGACCACTCACTCAGCTCCCCGGCCGATGAAACCATTCAATTTCTTCGGAACGGCGACAGCTGTTGCGCCTGAAGGTCATCGGAGTGTTGATTCAAGAACCCACGGAGTCGATATTGGCTAAGCCTCAAGGACGACCGGTTTGGACTAACTTGTCTCAAACTCTCGTACATTAGTAGCTGTTGTTGTGTTCTTTTCTTAATTCGTGGTTTATCAGGTCGATTCGTGCTATAGATCTGCAATTTCGTATGTGAATGCATCTGTTCGGACTAGTACTGTTGTATTTGGGTGTTTGGTATGCTCTTTGGATTAGGGATATTGTTATTTCTATAGTTAGTCCGAAAAAAGCTGTTCAATTTATCCTTCTGTGTTGGGCGGGTTGTTTGTTCTTCATGGTGATGTTACTAATGCAGATTATTAGTTATACAATTAGAAACTAGAATAATTAGAATAATTACCAGAATAATAGGGGAAAAAATACTTATTATTATATATAAGAACTTTAAATTGCTAGAATAATTAGAATAATTACTAGAATAATTAGAATAATTACTAGAATAATGATTCAAGGATAGGAAACTAGAATAATAAACTTATTTTTATATATAAGAACTTTAAATTGCTAACGCAGATTACTAGTTATACAATTAGTTATGACTTATGAACATTGATAAAGTCCATTTCTGAGAAAAATAGTTAATACATGGGGAAGAAATAACAGCATGTATGTAGATGACTATGTAATTTTAGGAAGAAATAACAGCTAGCATAACTAAAAGACGTCAAATAAAACCACGAATTAATACAGGGGGGAAAAACCACCCCTTACAACCTCAAAGCACAACCCTCTCCTCAAACCATGGGAGGGAGGTTCAAAAACTATTGTTCAACATTAAATTAAAAAACATGATTATTAAAGGGATTTAACACAGAAAATGGAAGCAACGGCAGACGAGCGATGGCAGAGGAGCTTTGTCGGCCGAGCTGTGCCCATTCTCCAGCTTCACATTTGGCAACATTAGTTCCTAGCAGCCTGCACTCATGGAAGCACACATGCATTCATAACTAGTGATTAGGAGTTTCACATGTCAAAAACATAAAGATTAATGTACATATGTATGTGCTAAGGCATGTGATTGAAAAAATTATAGAACTACTAGCTTTGGTGTTCATATCAAACCTGGACTGAGGCATGGATCTCTTGCTGAGACACAATAATGACATCCACCTGCACCTCATTTGGCTTCCACAGAATCCAAAAGCCGCCACCAAATCCATATGGATCAGCCAAAAAGCATCTCTCAAAGCCAAGATAGGCGCAAATGCATCTGGCCCTGTCTGAAATACCCCGTTTTGTGACTATGGGTATTTTGTGATATTATTACAAGTGTTGGGAAATTAATTTAATTGTAGAGAGTTAATTATAATGGTTACGAGAGTTTGGGGAATCTTTGTGACTTTAATCAAAGGTTTTAGTGTCTTTTACTTGAGTTTGGGGGAGGTATTTGTCTTTTGGCAAAACTAAGTGGGAATAAGAGTCTTTTGATCTAACTTTTCTTCCTACGTAAAAGTTTCCTAATTCAAGAGGGTTTCCTACTTATGAAGTTGATTTTATTTCCAACTCTCATAAAACCCTCATTCTCCCTATTTTTTCTATCTCTCTCTCACGTCTCCCTCACTCTCTACCCGTCCCTCTCTCTCTCTCTCTCTCTCTCTCGTCTCTCCCGACGGCAGCCACTCCACCGCCGCCGTCGTCTCTCTCTTTTCCGTTGAGGTAATCTCTCTCTCTCTCTTTTTCTCTTTTCTTTCTTTCTCTTTTTCTTTCTCTCTTTCTTTTTCTCTCTCTCTCTCTCCGTCCGCCTCTCTCTCCGTCCGGCCTCCATGGCGGCGGGTTTGAGGTAGTTTTGTTTCTTCTTTTCTTTTCTCTTGTTGATCTCTTATTCTTGTGATCACTTGTTCATGATTCATGTATGTTGCATGTAATCTTTAATTTTCAGTTTGATATTGTTAGGATCATTTTTCATGGATTCGTAGGATTGATAATCAAGTTTTAGGGTTTATCATGTTCTTGGGTGTTGGGGAAAAACCCTAGTTTGGAAGAGGAGTTTGATTAAGTTGGGTGTTTGAATGATCATAGTATGTGGGTAAAAATCTCATTTGAATGTGGGAATCATGTTATATTATGTTTGGTATGAATATAGGATGAACTAGATGCTTGGGGGGAAAGTTTTATGAAGATTGACAATTCCCGTATGGATGTTTTGAGTGAAATTGGAAACTTGAAACTAGTGTAACTTTTGATTCAGGAATCGAAATTAAGATCCGTTTGAGGCTAAACTTATTATTTCAAACGTTTTGAATCCAATGGAATTGTTTTTAGACCATTTTCTGTTTGGGAAACTGGAGTAATAGATTGGTGGAGTTATTGTAGATTATGAATGCTTTAGGTTAGAGGATTTTGAAGCAAAGTTTTGGGTTTTGTTTTGAAGTATGATTTGAGTGAGATGTTAGGTTGGTGTTAGAACCCTAAAACATTGACTATCATATGCATGTAATTAGTATAGTAAGTATATTGCTATAATATTTGTTTGATTAGAATATTGTTACGTGTAGGTAACGAGTTCGTCGATGACGAGTACATAGAGTACGTTAATTGAGTTGCTATAGTTGGATTTTGCTTTGAGGTAAGTAAATATGCCAAGCCTAGTGTGCTTATCTCTTTCGTGTCAAACGAATTCTCGGATTTCTTTACGTCTCAAAATGTGTTTATGTGATGTGACATGCAATATGTGATTTCTACTTGATAAATGCTTTTCTTGGAAATATCACCATGATAATGATAATGCATTAATACGTAAAGTGGAATAGTTGTGCGGGAACGTTTATTATTGGTTACTATTGGCATTGGACGGTTTGATCTCGGTCTTCCCTTTCAATTTATTTTTATTTAATCCGGTTGCAAGTCCCCGGATAGCTCCCTGTACTCACTCCTCTGGCCGCTAGAGTCTTTGGGGGTGTCGACACTTAAGGTCTTGGATGCTTGCGAGATAGTTTGGTTTCCCCCGTCACAACGAATTTAAAATGGCTTTTGGTTAACGCAAAGGAGTTAACGATGGATTTTGGATTTTCCTAATGATTATGGAAATTGGTTGGAATGTTACGGAATTGGGAACTCTTATGTTTTATTACAAGAGTCAAATTTATTACCACTGTGTTTGAGAAAAACTCTTACTGATAAATGAGTCATTGTTTTATAACTATCCCATCATCGTTTTACATGTTTGGGTGTTTATTTACCAGTATTTCATGCTGATTTTGTACTGTGGTGTTTCTTTTTGTTTCCGCACCACAGGTTTAGAGGATGGTTATCTGGCGTAGAAGGGGACGCGTATCATCACATGGAATAATAGTAGTAGTAGTTCATTTGAATTTGAATTCTTTAGTAGTTTGAACACTTTAGTTTGTTATGCCGGTTTGTGGCTAGGATGTTGAATTGCAATAATGGTTAGTTTCAATTAATTTTAATTATTATTGTGGATGTTTGTGTTTGAGAACCATATTATAAAATCTCCTTGTATCCGGGCTCCTCTCGCGTACGGAGTGACATCCCCGGGCCTCCGGCTTGGGCCATTTGGGGTGTTACACTGTCACCAGACATTCAAGTTTCAGTTACACAGACAATGTTTGGCCTGTGCCTGCCAACCAGAGCCATGAAGTTGCTTCTAAAAGCACAAGTGCTCGCATCCTTACAATTCCAGAGAAGAAACCTCATGGGAAAGTTGGACACCCTCACTCCGTCCAGCATCCCCCCTAGTGCACTTCTTCTTTGGTCTTCCACCTTTGCTCTGATCTCCTCCGCCTCTACCACATACATCAAACTTCCGCCTTCCGCCAAGATGCACCCCTTCTGTAGGATCGTATGAAGGTATTCCCCTGCGTTTCTCTGAATGTTTACCGAATACTCTAGTATCCAGGTTGCCTTTTAGTCCTCCATTATTACATGCTTTGCTTCTCCAATGTGGGATGGAAACTGGACGATGTACCAGAGGTTCGAGCTCAGGCTTTCATCTGCGGTCACAACCTGGTTGGCTGGAACAACGTCGCCTGCCACCCGTGCTTCCTTCTCAGCGGTCAACTGATTGATTTGAACAGATGTCCAACTGAACTGTTCAAGGAGGCTGTTGAGGCTCCCTTGGTCCACGATCCATGCTGTTGGGCCTTGAGGAGGTCAAGATGGTGGTCATGTTTGTTATGGGAGATGGTATGAGTGGGAGCGGAATGCACCAGGTACTGGTGATCAAAAATTGCTCTCTTCTCTCTTTAAAGGACCAACATGGACCCTTTTTACCTGGAGCATCCTCCAGATTGACTAGAGGTAATGTGTTGTCCGCTGACATTGACAAGCTTGGCAGAATATAAACTTTATCTGGGATGAAAGGTTATGTCAATGGATAAAGTCTGTAGGCTTTTGTTTTATACATGTTCCGACTACAGGAAGATAATGGAGGAGGTGGGGGGTTACAAGAAGATGGAGAGTTAGAAGATGGAGAGGTGGGGTTGTTAGTGGAGGTTAAATACTGCATGTTTTCAAGGTTTAATCTTAAATAACTGCTACTCCTAAATTAACTGCTATGGTTTTTTTTTGGACGCAATAATAACTGCATATTATTGCTTGTTTGTCATAAATTACTGTCTCCTGATCTCATTTTTTATTTAATTATATTGAATTTTTGAGTTAAGTAATATTTTAATTAAAATTAATACCTAATTACATTTAATTTTCCTTTTTTGCCAACATAAAAAAACTGGATGTGCCCTTAACACAACTTATGCATGTTTTTTTTTTTTTTTTTTGTGTGTGTGTGTGTGTGTGTCTGTTTGTTGGTTTTCCAAAAAAAAACACAACTTTTGCAGGGAACCTGCATAAAGCATATTCTGATTCCCCCCTTTATTTCTTTTAAGTCCAGTCAGTCTCTTCTTGATGTTGAAGTTCCCTTTTGGAGGAAAAACTTGTCTTATGTGGCAACTAGTCTATAGCTTTTACTTTATTATGCGGATGCATTACTTGTGACCTATGAGAATATTGACAGACATGGACAAGAATGTAGGGTTTGGTTTTATACACAGTTGGGAAGCTGTGGGGTTAGGAGAAGATGGAGAGTAATAAGATGTAGAGGATGGTGGTTAGTGATAATAAATACTGGTTTAAAGATGTGGTTTCAGAGAAATATGTGCTGCATAGTTTCAAGATTACTGCAGCTTACTAAGCAGAGGTTCATGAACCACCTCATTGATTAGGGGTTCCAATGATATCTGTGAAACATGTTTAATTTGAGGTGTGCCTTGTTCACTTTACAGGATTTACTTCGGTTAGTTATTTCCCCCATAACGCTGGCTAATACGGGCATGTGAAGGCTCCTCGACCCGCTGATAATGCTGGCTAATACGTTGCAGAGCTGTGTGTCTGCGAAACGGGTCTAAGTGGCCTTCACGAGACCCTGTACATGATAGAGGATGAACGGAGGAATTTCAAATGGATTTTATTTCAGTACAGTTGAAGTATGATATATATGGCTTAATGAATCAACTGCTTCGAAAGTTAAGAATGATGCATATGGTAATTTTTTGACACCCGTTTCGTAACCTGCCAGATAAGGGTTGCATTATTTGCAGCGTGCTGTGATCATCACTTATATGCTTTACTGAGTACTGATTTGAGCATTTCTTGCTCAATGTTAGCGCTCATTGTGAGGCCGTGATGATATGTATCTATCGAATTCACTCGTTGAAGCTGTTAGAGAGTATTATGCATGGCGAGGCAAATTTTTGTTTGCAGCCTGCTATGATCATCTCTTATTTTGTTTTAATTAGTACTGATTGGATCCTCTTCATGATCACTGAAGAGGTCGTGATGATTTTGATCTACTGAATTCACTCTCTGTAGCCGATAGAGTGTCATGGTATGCATGGCGAGCCAAATTCCTTTTTGCAGCAAGTGACCATCGATCTCTTATCTGGTTTTCATGAGTACAGATCTGAGCCACTCTCCGTATATCCCTATGTTCATTAAATGTTCAGGTCTGTATCTGTTCTATGTATCTCTTCTTGATTGGAAAAACACACCTTTGAAATGTCGTCTCTGCGCCCAGTTGCGTGTTGAGGGGCCGTTCATATCGCGTGCGAGATCCTTGTCCTAATAGATGTGTAGCCCGTCGCATGTATTAGTTTTCCTAGAAATTGAGCGTCATAGTTGTTATTTTATCCGTTCAACTTCTCTATTTTGGGTGGAGTTGCGAAGGTCATTTTGACCTGCCAATAATATTTGCAAAATATTAACAACACTTTGGTGCATTCAAACCGGGTCAAAATGTCCTTCGCAACTACCCAAAGAAGGTAGATAATGAACAGATGAATTACCAAAGGAATTTATTTCACTAATAAGTCAAGTAATTTCAAATTAAAGAAAACTATCCATTAAAGACAACCGACCATACATATATAGAAAACAATATATTACCATGAATAAGAGAAAGGTAAGAAGGAAAATTACAGAAAATAAAAGTCTAGTCCGCATTGTCCTCTTTGAGTTGTTTATCTGTCGGGGCCTTGCCTGGTTCCTCCTTGTGTGAAAGCTTTGTCTCGGTAGCCCCCCTTGTATCTCTTTTTGATTGGGAAAACAGGTTCACCAGTTTCTTCATAGAATTCGTGCAACGACCCCCTTATCCGACTCGGACGAATCGGGGAGGCCGAAGCTCAAAGTAACGGCGGAAAATCGAAAGCACAACACCCCAAGCACTTAGATTACATATTATTAAACATTACATTACGATTCGAGTCCTTCATACGTTACTACTACATATCATTCTTTCCTTATTCAGACTATCTTACATTATTCGAACTATCTTACAACACGTGACGTGACCTCCTCAGTGAGTCTCGTACCCATCCATACCATAGCCTTCTTCTGCTAATCCTGCGGTGGGAAAGAAAACGGAACCGCATTTCCTAAAGTCAGCCAGGAAATGCTGAGTAAATAAATACCCTAGCTCGTAAAAAGATGTCGAGGCATAATTTATTTTCAAAAACAGTAATAAGAGGAAGTAAATCCTTGAAAGAGTAAACAAGGCACACGTCAAGCTTTAAACTTCTCAATCTTTCAATTTCTTCTTTCTTGATCTTGAAACGGGGAGTGATATCCCAATCATGCCTTCCTTAATTCATAGACATTCTTGTCCTTGAAGAAAACCACATTTTAACTTTGTTGATACGGGGAAGATCTACTATCACTACGCATCCAAGACCTTAAGTGCCGGCACCCCTCTAAGACTACTCGCGGCCAGAGAGGTGAGTACATGGAGCGATCCGGCAGGTTGCGACCGGATTAAAATAAACGGGTCGGGTGAACGTAGTCAGCCACGACCAATCTTATAAACGGGTCGGGTGAACGTAGTCAGCCACGACCAATCTTATAGAAAAGCGAATATAACGATCCCCGCACAACTCTTTCCACTTTACGTTATTAGTGGATTAATATTATTCGTGTGACAATTCGCAGTAAATCAACTTCTTTAACTTGCAAAGAGATTTCAAACAAAACATGTAACACAAAAATATAATTTTGAGACAAGTATTAAAAGCATACTCTGACACGAATAGGAGCTAGCACGGTAGGCTAGGCATATTTACTTACCTGGATTCCGTAGCGTCAAAACGTCCCACTTGTAGTCGTTGCTTACGAATCCGTTACCTACAAATCGGAGGTTCTATATCGTCACAACTCTGTATAATTCTACGAGTCTTATTATGAAACCTAGTTATCAATTCTTAAAATTAGCTTGAGCTCGCGTATTAATTTCTTAATGTTTCTTTATTTCGTTATATTTATCGTATTAGCAAAACTTAATAAAACAACGAGTGTTTATTTGAAGAGTTATTAAATTTTATGTTACAAAAGTCTCATTTATTTATAGGATTTATTTTTTATAAAATACTAGTAAAAATTCATAGTAGTTTGTATTTTTACATAAAGTAAATATTAATATCATCAACTATACGATATTGGATTTTTATGAAAAATCACTTCTAAATACTTGCAATAACGTAGCGATATTTATAAGCTCGAAAAAGTCATTTTTATAAATATTTAAACAACCAAATTTTAAAGTTAAACAATTAAACGCAACGTTCGTTTAGTTTTTAGTAAAAATATTACTCGTTTAATTTTTAACGAGCGATCCGTATATTATTTCAACGCCCGAATCACATTTTTGTAACCGGGACGAAATCTATTATTTTTAGAAAATATTTTTAATCCAAAAATATTATTTTTATTTTTCGCAAATAATATAAAGTTTATATAAACTACACTTATAACCCCACAATTTATGTCAAAAGACAGCAGGATCCCCCATCCTACTCACATGGCAGTTTATTTAACATGCAATACTACCCACCAAGTTCTCACATATACAAACAGCTACCCCCTTTAATATAATTATCATGCTATAAATAGTTTAGGGTAAAGACACTTTAACCCCCTTTTAGAACATCATCAAATTTAACAAGCTAAACATGGAATCAAGCATACGAGATACGATTTTGATTGTTTAAATGGAATCACGGCGAGATTTAGAGCATACATAGGCCAAGAATGGCCGGAATCGGTCAAGAAACGAAGCTATACGAATTCGCCGACGGTGAGTCGCGGCGGTGCTCTTCGTCGCCGACAATGGAGGAGCTCCTTGCTTCGATTAGGACCTGTTTTGATCTCCTGGGATCTTTAGGAGTCGTTTGGAAGTGATTTGGAGAGTCGGGTGTTGTTGGGTCGCTTGGGTCAAGCTTCCCGTCGGCAACAATGGTGGCCGACGGTGGCTGGTGTTGCTGCTCTGTTTTTGCAGCGACCTTGGCTTCTGTTTTCAGTCTATTTATCTTGTTTTGAGGTTGAAACAGAGGGTAATCGATGAAGGGAGGAAGAATGCTTCCGGGTGGTTGTTCCCGTCGGGAACAGAGGCGGTGGTGGTGGCGGCTTTTGCCGCTGCTGCTGTCGTGCTCTGTTTTGCACCGAATAGAGAGTGTGAGAGAGAGATATAGAACAGAATGTTAGAGAAATAGAGTGCCGGAGGTGGGTCTTCGGTGGTCTGTCGGGTTTCTCGCCGGAAATTCCAGCGGCGGTGGTGGTGGTTCCAACCACTGCTGCTGCTGTGTTCGAGTCTCTGTTCAAGACAGTGAGCAAGAAAGAGAGAGAGAAACAGGGGATTGAGAAGAAGAGGGTGGGTGGTGTTGGTGATGCTCTCGGTGGTGGTGATGGTGGTGGCGACGGGAAGAAGATGAAGAAGAAGATGAAGGTGAAGAGATGAAGGTGATGATTGAGGTGCATAATTGAGTTGATGACTCATTTTATAGGGAGACAAAAAGAGGAAGAATGATGATGATGGAGGCTTGATTGTTGTGGCGGTGGAAATTATCTCCGAAGGAGATAAGTTTGAGAGGTTGAAGACAACTAAAAGTTGTATGGTGTGGGTGGCACACCAAGTTTTAGGGTGATTTGGTGTGTTTCACACACTAATTTCGCGGTGGTCGTACACGCGTGAAAAATAATAAAGATAAATAACATCGCATATTCACCTACGAATACCAACTTAATAAAATCTTACACGAGTATTTTCTTGTCAATAAAATACTATTATTTGAGCGACTTAATTTTCCGCAATTAAATTATATATTCATCTCTTTAAATTACTATTTTTCCCTTGTCAATTTTACGGGGTATTACGATTCGAGAGGCACAACCAACCTATAATTTTCAATCTTCATCTGCTCAATTAACTGGATTCTCCATTCAGTCTCTTGTATTTTGCGTCGGCTTTCCTCCATTGCAGTTTGCCTCTTCTTATACAACCTTACTGAAGGGGAGTCCTCGCTCCTTGAATCTTCATGCGATGAATCAGAGATGAAAATTGGAGCATTCTTATTGGACCATGGCAGCCATGTGAAACAACTGGTGACCTCCTCCTCTTCACGCAGGCGTTTGCGAATTAGTTTCATGGTAATGCGATTTTGGGGACTAAACTTTGATGTAGTCCTTGTAGAAGTGATTTAATTTGTTGTGACTATTTTGGAATGGATGTATGAGATTAAATAGAGTTAATCAGCTGTCAGTTTCTCTTTTTTTTCCTCCTCATTAAACATGGAACTAATTGACTAATTGATTGCCTTGTACATTAATGTTGTTCAATGAGGCAGTTTAGGGAATTCGGACAGTTACTGCACAATTTTTTGTGAATGGTCATGGTGATTAGTGGCTTATAAGTTTATTATGATGTCCTTCATGCTCGCTGTTTGTTTCCATGTAGTACTGAACTGGGCCTCTTCATAATTATTATAATCTACTGAATGCTAACTGTTTGTGCTCTAGTGATCCCCAATTTCTCATCACTAGCAACGATCCATGAATTTACCATTGAATTCTCGTGCCTTACCAATGCCCTTGTCCAAATTACTTCATTTTCACTCTCAAGTTCATTTTCGATAATGGTTGTGCACTGCGTGGAATTTCAGCAGAGGTAAACTTTGATTCTATTATCTTGTTGATCCATATTCACATCAACGTAAGATGAATAAACAAAATTAAACTGTATTTTCTATCACCTGTTGGAGGTAACATTTCCAGGTTACAGAACATTAATCGATAGTATGGATGAGTGGGAACTGTTTGGACTTTCGCCAGAGGTAAACATATTTTGGTGCCCCATTTCATTTTCTTTAAGTCCACTCTGTTCTTGATGTTGATATTTCCGTTTCGATGGAAAACTTGTCTTATGATCGGCAACATAGCTTTTAGAGTAACATAGCTTTTAGAGTAACTACCTTGTCTTACGATCGCGCAACCTTGTTTTAAGTCCACTATCTTCTTGATGTTGATGATTCTCCAATCTATTCTTGATGTTGAAATTCCGTTTTGGATGGAAACCTTGTTTTAAGATCGCCTAACATAGCTTTCAGAGTAACTACTGTCTGGATGCATTAGTTTTGACATGTGACAAAATTAAGAGCGAGCACAAAGAAAAACATGTGTAGTAATAGTACTAAAATCCGTCAGCTTCTTCGTGGTTATTCAATGCATCACAAGAAAGCTGAGTTGGAAGTCCAAAGCCTATGGGGTTACTGCATAGTATGGTTCATCAACCATCGAATACAGCAACATATTGGTTTGGGGCATACTATACACGTAGCAACCCAATAGATTTTAGACCGCCATACCAGCTTTATATGTGATGATTCTCCGTGCCCGGGTGGTGGTAGACGAGATTCAGAATATCTCATTGTGATGCTAAAAAACAATCATAAAAAAGCTAGTTGCCACCTCCGGATGCTTCTTTATGATTGTTCCAGCAGCACAATGCTCCCGGACGGATTTGTCGTCGATCAGAAGTTGGGCTATGATAAACGGGGGTTGGCATCATTATGTTCTGACTACTTGAAGCAACATATTTGTGTTCATTCCATGCATCACAATGCTGCATCAAAACAACCAGAACTTAACGAAATCAACCTTGTGGAGATCGTTGACATCGACATGCTTTCAGACAAGCAAAACTCTATATAGGAAGATGAAAGGTGTAGTGAAATGTACAAGGTTGTAGGCTCTGGTTTTATACATAGTTGGGAAGCTGGGGGTTAGGAGAAGATTGAGAGTTTAAAGATTGACAGGTGGGGGGTTGGGGGGATTAATTGAGTTTAATAAATTATAGTTTGAAGATGTGGTTTCATATCAAAATTACTGATGGTTTAAAGAGTAGTGCAGGTCAGTAGGTATAGGTTAATGATGAACCTCATTGATTAGGGGTGGCAATGTTTTGAAAATAGTTTTAACATTGTTTCTCTTTAACATAGCTTGGAGTAACTACTGTGTGAATGCATTAGTTGTAGCCTGTGAGAAAATTTAGAGTGAGTAGAAATAAAAACGTATGAAGTAATAGGACAAAAATCAAACAACTTTATCTATGATGATTCTCCGACCGCGCGGTGGTAGCTAGACAACCCCCTGTTTCCCATAGCCAACCGCTCATCTGATCAGATGAGAATTTCTCGATAAGTTGTTGTGCCTCTGTGAAACAGAGGTTGCCATCGATTTAGCACTCATCTAATCGATGAGAAGTGGTGCTATGATAAACAGAGGTTGGCATCGTTATATTCTGACAACCTGAAGCAACATCTTTGTGATCATTCCATGCATCAAAATGTTGCATCAAGACAACCAGAATATAATGAAACTAACCTCGTGGAGATTATTGACATTGACGTGCTTTCCCACAATCAAAACTCTATATAGGTGGATGATAGGTGTAGTGAAATCGACAGTAGAATCTGTTGTGTTCTAGCCCCCTCCAGAAGCTTCTGCGTGACCATTCCATGCATCACAGCGCTTCCGCAAGGGGGCGAGAACATAACTGACTCTTGACATCCACATTCTTGCCCAGAAGTTATCTGCATGGATGTAAGGTTGTATGCTCTGGTTTTATACACAGTGGGGAACCTGGGGGTTAGGAGAAGATGGAGAGGTGAGGGGTTAATGAATTAATAAATGCTGGTTTAAAAATTTAGTTTCAGAGTAATCTTTGCTGGGTATAAATATGTGGTTGCAGAGACATCATTGCTGGTTTAGAGATTAGTGCAGTAGGTATAGGCTCATGAACCACCTCATTGGTTATAGCTAGGGGTGGCAACATTACAAAATTATACTAACTTTTTTTCCACTCACCTGTTGCGGGTACAATTTGAATGGTATAGAACATTGATACTAGTAGTATATTAGCGCCTTATGTGATGTCCAAAAATACAAGGCCAGAAATCTCCAAAACATTTGCAGAGTATTTCGTCGAAGGACGAGTTGCGTCGCCAATAGAGGTACATTACCCTGCAATACTTTAAATCATGTGATTGTTCCTCGCATTTGAAAATAGTAAACGAGACCCCTGCGTGGTGTGGGTGGAGACTCCTTCCATGAGGAAGCTATGCATGGAACACGCACTGAAACACTCACTATATATGTTTGACACTTCCACTGTTGTATGCTGCATATTGCTCGCTCGAGACCCCTGCGTGGTGTGGGTGGAGACTCCTGCCTGGTGGAGACCATGCATACAATTCACACACTGCACGCACAATATTATATGTACATTGTATGCGCTCAGAAGTTATGGAAGTTTATCGGTATAGTTGAATTGAGATGAGGGCTCCCTGAGAGCTGAAAATTGCATTTGACAATGTCACTGTTCCGCCTTCTTCCGGAAGTTTTCCATTGTTATCTGTGTGAATCAGATTTAAGAATGTGCATTTTGTATACCGGGTGAATAGCTAGCTAGCTGAGTTTAGTTTAGCATACACCTTGTACTGCATAACATAATTCTTGTTCATACTTGTCAGAAAATTTATATGGTGTTTGTGAATGTCTTCAGGTTTTGTGAATCATACTCCAAACACGACGATTGCATGACCGTGTAGCTTGCAAGTACTCAAGGTCGCCTCCACCTCCTATGCACGATACACGTTCACATCGGAGCTTCCCTACTCACAACTACGTACATGGCAAGTGTAGATTATGCTAAGTTTGTAGTTTTGGTTAGGATGATATATAGTTTGTTAGGATTTTATGTTGTAGTTGATGTAAATGTACAAATTTTTGGTACACTGGGTTCGGTTGATATTAATAGAAATTTCATTTCTTTTGAAGAATTTAGTATTTTTTTATTAAAAATATTATTTTTATAGACGGTCACTTCTCGACGAACAATTAGTGAGCAAAATAGCTATATAAGACGAGTAAAATTGTTGTTTTAAGAAATAAAGACAAGTACTATCGTCGTCTTTTCACGAAAAAAAGGGAAAACAGCACAAAATTTACGAAATTAGATAATAAATAACGACGAAAATAGCAGTCAAGCAAATACCAAAGACTACGAGAATAATTGTCGACATAAATTCAATGACCACCAAAGTTTGGTCGAAATATTCGTTGGCAAAAGTTTTGACCACATTATTATGGTCGGTAAGTCGTCGGCAAAATATCAACGACGAAAAGATTGGTCGGCAGAAGTGGTCGGTAAAAAACTTTTACCGACCACTTGGAAAAGTTGTCGCCCCGTCGAACTAACGACGGGGCTATTCCGACGCTTTTTGGACGAACTTTTCTCGTCGTCTTTTCATTCTAACGACGAAATTTTGGGTTTTAATGACGAGTTTACTCGTCGTAATAAACCAATTTTTTTGTAGTGTTTTATTTCATTATTTGATATTTCTTTACTATTTATTTTGTCAGTTGGGCCTTTTTGATCATTGTTGATCAGTTGAGGTTATTTTTATGAATCTTG
Organism: Linanthus parryae; assembly: GCA_023055425.1. Lineage (NCBI taxonomy): Eukaryota > Viridiplantae > Streptophyta > Magnoliopsida > Ericales > Polemoniaceae > Linanthus > Linanthus parryae. Next base: position 31,623,844 of record JALGPY010000006.1, read on the forward strand.
GGTTTCTTTACGGTTCTTTACTCGGATTAAAAATAGGTCGAACCGTCAAGGTTAGAGGTATAAAAAGGGGTGTAAGGATTTTTTGAAAATTAATAAGAAATTTTGTATCCTTCAACTTGTCTTTTTCCTTCTTTTCCTTGTTACCGTGAGAAGCCCCAGTACCAAGTGATACCAACGGTATCATCTTTGGTGCTTTCATTGACTCTCGTTGGTCAATTGATTCCGCGGCGATTTCTTACCAATCGACTTCCATGGAAGACGATCCCCATGGCAAGCACCCGGAGAAGCAGAGCTTCACCGTCGATGATGACATTGATGAAATAACAAACCTCCATGTCGATCTGCATACATGCGATACACGCCGCGATTCGGAGTTTGCAGAGATGAGGGATGCAGTAAGTCAGATCCTCAATCGCAAAGTTGGCGCCCCGCCAATCGCGCCTCCACTCGCGCCATTACCTGTTCCAGCATGCTCCTTTGCGAGCTCCAGCCAGGTCGCGACCTGGAAACCACCACCCTCCCCAACGGCCACCACCAGCCAGCTCCAGAGGCTAATCCACGAATGTGTATCGATTCTGCACGTTTCAGCGGGGATGACCCTGTAGGATGGATTTTTTGCATTCATAAGTACTTTGCCTACTATCGTGCAACTGATGCCGATCGATTACAGTTGGTAGGAATCCACATTGATAGCCCGGCTTCTGATTGGTTCCGTTACTACCAATCTAACAATTCCAACACAACATGGATGGATTTCTTGGCGGCAGTCAACATGCGATTCGACCCGGGGAATAACGAAGACTACCTAGGGGTCCTGTCCAAGCTTCAACAAACATCTAGCTTCATGGCCTATTAGACGGAATCTAAGCGCGTTTTGCATAAAATTTCAGGATTAGCAGATCGCATTCTCATCTCCCTATTTCGCGCCGGGTTACGTCAACCCGTGAAAAGGGAATTGACATTGCGAAATCCTCAAACCCTACAAGAGGCATTCACTTTAGCACGGGAACTATCCGCTGGTCAGGAAGAGTTAGTTCAGACATATTTCCCCAAGCGGCCATGGATTCCTCCTGCCTCGAGGCTCTAGACGGCTCCCACACCCACTACGGGTTTGACACCTCCCCCCCCCATACAGCTTCGGCCAACCCACCCGTGTTGAAAGTTTCCCCTTCCGCATAGGAAGAACGTCGTAAGAAAGGACTTTGTTTTAATTGTGATGATAAATACACGAGAGGCCACCAGTGTAAGCATCAGTTTCTTCTCTTATGCACCGCCGGCGACGACGACTGAGAATTTTTACTCCCTAGTGACGAGGACGATCTGGGAATCTGAAAGTTTGTAATGTAGACTAAATACAGGACCAAAATACTCTAGAAGGGGGGTTGAATAGATTATGGAACCTTTTGGCTAAACACAAATTTTAAATAAGTAAATATGTGAGAAACTCAAATCTCAAGGCCTTGAGATTTTAGAAAACTAGTCAGAAACTTTCTAAGGCAAAACAGAAAGCTTCAAGGCCTTGAACTACCACCAGTTCTGAACAGTTTATAAACTCTAGTTTGATTTGATTTGCTTGCAACAGAAAACAACAAAACTGTAAAGTAAAGAACACAAGGCAATTTATAGAGTTCAGTCCCAATGGACCTAGTCTCTGCCTGAGGGATCTAATCCCACCCGTATTGGGCAAACACTTCTTATTACTCACACAGAAACAGCCCTAGATCTTCAAGCCTAAGTAAATTCCCTTACACCTATACAGCTTGTGGTTCGAAACCTATCTAGTACCAGCTACTAACTGTTGAGCTAACAAGAACCTCTTGTTTTTCACTTGAACAACCGACCACTAGGTTTAGTGAGGTTTTAGATATACAAAAGATAAGCAGATTACAAAACAGAAGAAGAACACAGTAAAAGAATAAGCTCGTAAAGGCCTGGATGTGTTCTTCAGGAAACTGGAATGATTGATCTTCTGAAACCTGTAATTGAAGCCTGAATGTATGTGTGTTTGAATGTCTGGTCTTCCACGAATTTACCACACTTCTCTCAGTTCTCTGCAAGCATCTATTCTTTCAAAATTCAAACCAGTCTTTTATCCACTCTCTGCAACTGAATGAGAGATTTTAGGATCTCAGTTCCTGCAAATCCTCATCCTTTCCAACTACAATTCAAACAGTTGTGAGTAGAAATCCGTTGGAGTTTGTTTAGATTGCGTTTGCACGTTTAACAAACCTGCAAAAACGTTAAACCATAGCAACAACAAAACCCAGAAATATAACAGTTCTAAGTCTGTTTGGATTTCCAGTTTCTGAATAAAAACTGGATGAGTGAATAAAACAATAATCTAATTAACTTCGGAAACATATAACTCATGCTAAACTAGTTTAAGACTTTTAGAAGTCATTAAACAATCATAATAATAAATATCAAATCCTGCAAGAAAGAATCAAATAAATTCTGTAAAACTGTCAGCAGCTCAAGGCACATCTCAAGGCCTTGAAGCTCTGAACATGCTTCACAGTCTTTCAACATTAAGACCAGAAATCATTGATTCTCTCTGATCAGGATATCTGCAATTGTGTAGATGTATAAAGAATATATAACATAAATATTTGCAGCAAATCTATGATCTGAAGCATCAGATATACAACCTGCAACACAAGATTATTTGAGCATACAATAAAATAAAGCTACTCTCAAGGCTTTGAAGCTCTGATCAGTATCTCAAGTCCTTGGGGCCTTAGAAATACTTTGTCTTTCATTACTCAAAAAGTTACTTCTCAAAACACAATGAGAAGACTTTGAGTCAACAGAATCATTTTGAACAATCAATCGCATCTCAACACTTTGTCAGCTAGTCTGCACCCTCGATCTTTGAAGTTGTCGGGTACTATTAATGATGTTTGTGTTCAGGCTTTGATTGATGGGGGTGGTACCCATAACTTTATCCATCCTATTATGTATGAACATCTATCTTTGTTGTTACATCCGGTTTCCCTTTTCGGGTATATGTTGGCAACGGTGAGTCGTTATGTTGCACTTATTGCTGTCCCAAGACGCTGATTACGATCCAGGGAACCACGTTTGAAGTGGATTTGTATGTCCTAGCAATTCACAACATTGACGCGGTATTGGGAGTTCAATTGTTACAGACACTTGGGGAGATTTGGCACGATTATGGCTAACTGACAATGAAATTCATGTGGAAATGCAAGCAGTTAGTCTTTACGGGGTGGATTATGGCCCACGCTCTATTTCCTACAACTCCTTAGCCGTACAGTGTTCTCTCCATCCATCCGTTGATTTTTATGAGATTGTGGCCGTCCCTACTGACAACGACCACACAGCTGCCTCTGAGGACTTCCCAGCTGATCTCTCGGCCTCTGTACTTTAGGTGCTCACACGGCACTGAGTTTTTTCTTAATGAATCATGTTGGGGTAACTCTTAACCTTCTATCAGAAAATCTATAGTATAATTTTCAATTAATTTATTCCTCCTTACTTAAATATTGTCTGTTTTGATACATTCTGCTTATAACAACCCATAGGTGAAGGTTAAGCATATCGAGAAAAGAAAAAAAAAAAATCTTGAAGCTAGATAAAAAAAAAAAGTAGTATGAATAAGTCTCATCTGAAAGAAACGGATATGAGTATCAATTGAGGTCTTTTTATCGTCACTGTAGATCTATTCATAGATTATCATATATATACTTCAAGGGGTACATATAATTTATCTTCAAAATGTATTGCAATCATTACTAACTTTGGTGGACTAACTTTTGATTTTTATTTTTATGTCATAGATCATGTTTTATAGTAGAGAGTGATGCATTAGATGGTAGTAGTTGTTGCTTCAGTATTTTAAACTCAATATTCTCATACCGAATTGAGTTGGAAGTTAATGTGGAGAAATTAACCCAGTTTATGGTATTAAAACAAAAAATTGCACGCATGCACAAATTCATTGTTCAATTATGCATTCAGGCTTAGTTTTTTAGGGTATACATTTATGAATTTGTGATACTCATATTATCTCTTCTTTACTAACGATATACTATTTCTTACACAAATGTCAATTTCCACATTGTGATACTTCAATAAAAAAAACCCCGATATTTTGGTTTCTCCCTATAGGTATCCCATAGAGAGACAAATAGTAATTAATTTCCACTTGTGAAACTTTTTTCCTCCGTCAAAGTTAAACCGTCCACACGTGACAAATTGTAACACCTACTAATATCAATACATAATAATGTAATTTAATAATAAAATATTTCTCATCCTGCAGTATATACATTATAATAGATATAATTAATTGAACGGTTTCTTGATTGGTGTTTGGTTGATGTCAAGTACTTTAAATTTTTATACTCACTTTCACATCTTACATATTTTAGGGTTTTAATTTTTATTTGTATTTAGGTGCTGTCGTATGTTGTCGTTCATAAACTAAGACACCTCAAGAATTATGGATGCAAATACTTGGAAAAAATATTGCAACAAACCACTATGTCCTCACAAAATCCCCTCACATCGACATTGATGATGTGAAAATATAGAACAAGGATTCGGGACTGGTAAGCAACTAAATAATGTTCATCCGGCTGCATGTCTTAATATGTGGGCCAATCTATATTCATTGTAATTTTTTACTTTAACTTTAATCTATTATTCCTAGTGTGTCTCTATACAACTAATAGAGAAGTATGACCACATAGGTCTTGATACCTAATAGAGAAGTATGACCACATAGGTCTTGATACTAAAATAGATCCCCCACTAACTTGATACAAACCATAGATGGGGCGTAAGTTAATTTAAAAGTAAAACTACAAAAATACAAAAAACTATGTAAAGAAAATATCACTTATTTTAGTTCAAAATATAAAAGAAAATGTATTAAAATTAGTCACCACTTATTTTCATTTCACCCAAACAACTTATGTTTTTACATAAAATAATTTATTTAGTACTGAATTTTTAAATGACCTGAAAGTCCACATTTAAAATTCTTTCAATTTTTATCCCAATACCGTAAATTTTTGGACGATGTGGCTGAATAAAGTTATACTGTGTTAGGACCAATGATATTTATTATACACATTTCATGAGGTAAAGTGCGTATATTTTTTATACAATATACATATAGTGACACTATATTTAAATCACAATTTACCTTTACCAATCCGTGCTTTAGCGCGGGGTACCGCCTAATAGAGATAAAAGGTGTCTGATAACATGGTCGGGTAAAATTTGGATTTTCGTTAGCTACTCTCAGCAGTTATGACTGACTTTTCTTAATTTCTGATCCTTCGCAGAGTGAAATAGAAGAAAGTGGTAAGTTAAAACAATGTAATTTTTCTGGTATATTGAATGCATTTTTAACATCAACGGCGTATAAGATCTTAGGGACACATAATGGAAGACTGAAAGTTTTTCTGGTGAATTGAATACATTTTTTAACATCAATGGGTTAAGATCTTAATGACACATAATGGAAGACTGAGAGTAAATCAGTTTATTACAACAAACCAATGTGGTGAGAGGCTGTGGGTGCGAGTGGGGTGCAGGTGCGGCCGGGGTGCGATGAATTTTGTTTACATTTTTATTTTATACTAGGGATTGCCCGTGCCCCAGGCCACTACCCCAAAAAAGCCTAAGAACGAATAGCTGACAATAATAGTAAAATTTTGAGAAATGTTTTGGTGAATTTTTTTATTAACGCCTAATTCTTGAATTCAGAAGATATATAAGTTGAATTTAGCAAAAAATCAAAATTAAAGGGATAATTTCTCATTCATTAAATTATAGTGTTAAGATACAAAGTGTAGTGGAAGATTGAGAAAGTTAAAAATATGAGGAAGAGGATGGGTGATTTTTGTTAACTGTTGAACAAATCACTACCCATTATCCTCTCCATTATCTCTAAACTTTTGAGAGTTGTAACTATAACTTGGAGAGACCTGATGGCTGGGTTAATTCAATCTAATGGCCTAAAAGACATTTTAAAGTCAACCGTTCTATTTTATGATATAGATTATTCGTAATAAAATTATAATTGTATAATAATACTAATAATGGTCTATTTCATCTTCTTGTCGTTGTTAGTAGTTGTGGAGAGACGAGCAATCTTAGAGTAAGAAATGTTTACATAGATGCAGGCTTTTTGTTAAATTTTAGCTGTATTTTAGAGGATCAGTCAAATAATACTTTAAACATGATCATGACGTATCCCTAAAGCACCCTCAAAGCATCCACGAAGCACCCGTGGAAATTTTCTTTATGAATAAAGTATCCCGTATCTAACTTGAGAGTGCGGATTCTCTATAGCATTATTTCTATGATCATGAAACCTTGTCACGGAGACATTCAACGAATCCTGACTCTCCATTAAGATAGCTCCATCCAAAACGCTATTTATTGTATGGAGTTATCTTATTGGAGAGTCAAGATCCGTTGGATATCTCCGCGATGAGGTGTCATGATCACAGTGAAATTCTAGTAAAACGCTATAGGACATACGCTATTGAGAATCCGAACTCCTAACTCGAACGGTATATTATATTTTTTTCTTCCAGTTATGAAGCGCATGAAAGAGTTCGCCAGAAAAAGAAATGAGAGTTAAATATATATGTACAACATCTATGTTGGTATGCACATTATAATATTCCTGATAAAAAGACTGCTGAACCCCATAGAAGTGGGACATTTTCCAAGGATATCCAATAAAACTATCGGATGCTTTGTTCATATGCAACTTGAGAGCAAAAAAAATCATATTTTCCTTGCGTTTTGTGGGGAATGAAATGAAGCAACTCATGAGAAAGCAATATATTATTTGAAATTAGTTTATCTTTCTGAATGTCATTTGGTTTTCGAAATGATAGAAGTAGGGATAACTTTTCAAGCATGTTTGCCAGAAGTTTCAATAAAATCTTGTAAGTTGTGTTGAATAAGCTGATAAGACTAAAACTAGCGGGCTTCAACATATCTTTACTTTTGGGATAGGAGCAACAAGAGTTTTGTTGATATCTTTAGGAATAAAACCCGAAGAAAGAGGGTGAAGAATCACCGAACGCAAAGAGTCGCCAATATTTCCTAGTGCTTTGAAAATAATTATGTAATAACCCCATTCGGCCCAATGTCCCCATTTTCTCAAAAAATAAGAAGAGAGGTTTATGTCCCCATTATGTTCTATATGAGATCAAAGTCCAAGTAATAATTGATGAAAATTGTAGGCCCAACTAAAACGTCTTTGGCATACTGAGCCTAATGTCATTGGCCGCATATATTTACTTGATCATTTATTTTATGTCTTTGAGCTTGCCCATGACGGCTTAGCCCACATGGAGTTAGGCTACTTTGAGCCTAGAATATGTCCTAGCCCACTTAGCTTCCTATTTTCTAAAGTGTTCTTATACTTGTAGGGCTACGTGATGTGTAGGGCTCTCTAGAATGTACTCTTGTAAATATCTTAGGCCACTAGGAGCAAGACGGTTTTAGGCCACTTGATCTTGGCCGTTCGATTCATTATCTCTAGATTCTTCCATGGTAGAAGGCCTTGTCTAAATAGGAAGGGGCTCATTTCCTCCAACATCTAGACATCCAAGAGTTGTAAGCTCTCTCACAGCAATACAAGTCCAGTTTCCTTCATACTCTTTCAGTTATTCTATCGTTGCGCATTCTAACGATTGAGGAAGGCTTACTTAGTGCTTGCAGGGGAATCGGAAGCAGCTAAGTGTCGCACGGGAAAGTCGAAGAAGAGTAGCCCGTGATACAAAGCTACAAGAAAACGCGACAATAGTCACCATATCTTTACATTAATCCCGCCCTTCGCACTTATGAAACCGGACATCAATCATCTCCAAATAAGAGTCTAATATATAAGTACAACATCTATGTCGGTATGTAAATGGATTCGTACCGATAAGCAGGATGAAATTCTTAGAGATAGAAACACAAAACGATAAATTATATATTGAAATTCGTACAGAGAGAGCACTCCATAAAACATATTGTTTATTTTTTCCAAAATGAATATAAAGTGTGGCTATGAGTTTCATGAGAAGTTTACTTGGGTGTTGTGCCTAACATGGTGGCCAGTGAGACTCCATCAAACCTCACTGGCACCGGCACAAACCTGCGAGTCTTGGTGTGAGGCATGCCAGTTCGTCCAATAGAGATGCATTCCCTATTCTGTCACACCCAAAAACCACCCCCAGCTCCAATGATACGATTGGTACTATCCTCAGGGGATGCAATAGAAAATAACTTCCCTCCAAATCAATTGTTCGAATAGATGACCTGCTCCGATGGAATATGTTTTTCGGGGAGTGGAACTAACTGGGGGACACTATTGACACCCGATAGTACCATATAGGTTCCACTTGGTTTTATCATGAGCATGCACAGTCTATCACCATCCTCTATGAATGACCTGCGGCTGTAAGCCCCTCATTCTTCCTCGCTGATAAGCGGTGTGAGATTAGGCTGAGATTGTAGTCCCCCGTATTTTTTGAAGCAAACATAGAATGATTCCATTTGCAGGTGAGCAGACCCCCATGAATAAGGAACGCATGTACGCCATAGAGTACTGGTCCTTGCCCTTCAACACCCTCTTCTTGTTCGTGATCTCTATCAAGTTCAATTTCTCACCACTGATAAGCATAACGTCTTTAGCCATGCTCAGTAGTGTGTTTATGCATCGCGAATCGCGTCCCTAATCGAGACAGAAAATGTAGATTCACACCTCTATATACCATCTTTTTACGCTTATTATACTTGTATGTAGTTATTATGCATCTGATGGATCTATACAATGTAGCAATGCAATTTCAAGTTCAACATGTGTGCTTGTATTTTTGCATCCATTGTGAGAACATCCTTACTTGTTTGAGGGGGCGATGATGATATTCACATGTAGTTCTAATGCATATGAGATTGGTTCTGATGACCTATTATTTGGCGTGGCAATTCCAATTACTTGGATTTATGCATCCAATGTGGGAACATCAATTCTGTTTTTTAATGCTAATTGTCGGAATACCACTTTCGAGCCTTAGTTTACAAGTTATGCACTCACTATGTTATAAGGATACCGAGCTTCGGGCTTTTTGTTGAGTGCTACCCCAACCCTCAAAACACTTTTCTTCCATGTTGTCCTTGGTATCATACGCATAATTTCTTTGCTTGTATGGAGGCATTACTTATAATTATATAGGTACCGTGAAGAGGAAGCCATGTCCAGTTTTCATGCAGGCTTGCTAGCTAGTATATAGACAACATGTGGGGATCAATGTTTGTTGTATTTTAGGACTGCAAACTTGAACCCCCACTTGCAGTTCAATAGATTAGGAACTATATGTTGAAAATTTTAACTATAATTCAACAATAAACTCGGTTGCTACTTGCTGCAGATGAATCTAGCTGGTCCAATATTGCAATTTATACTAGCATGTAGTTCTAATGCATCTGATGGGCCTATATAATGTTGTGAGGCAATTCCAAGTTCAACATCTATGATTGGACTTTTGCAGCCATTGAACATCCTTTCCTGTTTGAGGGTGCGATGATCAAGTTTACGTGTAGTTCTAATTCATGGGAGGATGGTTATTATGGACCCATTCTTTGGCGTGACAATTCCATGTGCTTGGGTTTATGCAGCCAATGTGGGAACATCAATTAAGTCTTATGATTTAATTGTTGGACTACCACTTATGATATTGAATTTACAAGTTATGCATTTGCCGTCGTAAGAATACCGAACTTTAGTCTCTTTGTTGAGTGGTAAACACACTACAAAAAAATCGTTTATAACGACGAGTAAACTCGTCGTTAAATCCATAAACTTCGTCGTTAAAAGAAAAGACGACGAATATTTTTCGTCCAAAATGCGTCGGAATAGTTCCGTCGTTAGTTCGACGGGGCGACAAAAAATTCCCTGGTCGCTATAACATAATGCCGACGACTTTTGTGACAACTTTTTCTCGTCGTTAATACCTTTACCGACTACACCCGACTATCTAAGTTCGTGGTCAAAAATTTTGCGGCCAACTATGGTTCATCTCCCTGTACATGGGAACGCGGGGAAGGGAGTGAATAATGTGTTTGGTGAAGTTTGTTTTTGGCTCCAGATTTTTGTGAAACTTCAATTCTCCCCCTGTAAGTCTTCCTGAAAGTTTACTCAAAAAACTCAAAAAAGAAAAGGTTTCTCTTCTGGTTTTACCCCCATTAGTATTGGTAAATTTTAATTTCTCCCCTAAAAGTTTACATCTAAATTCGAGATAAGAGTTTGTTTTACTGTTTAGGGTTTACTTATGTGTTTGTCGTTGATTTTATTATATCAATTATACCGAATATAACGGATTGACATAGTGAGAACCACAAAGTTGACCGTTTACCTTAGCATTGACCTTTGAGTTAAATGTTGACTTTATTTGACCGAACCTATTAGCTTTGTTTAGCGGTGACCTTAGCTATTGTTGACTTTAGCGTTGACATTTGAGTTCATCGTTGACATTACTAAGCCGAACCTAGTAGCTTTACTCAGTAGAGATCACAGAAAAGACCGTTGACTTTAGTGTTGACTTATGCGTCTGCCGTAGACCTTAGCATTAACCTTTGAGCTAAACGTTGACTTTATTTGACCAAACCTATTAACTTAGTTTAGCGGTGACCGCAATAGCTATTATTGACTTTTGAGTTCATCGTTGACATTACTAGGTCGGTTCTATTAGCTTTACTTAGTGGAGATCACAAAAAGACCGTTGACTTTAGTGTTGACTTTTGTGTCTGCCGTTGACCTTAGTATTGACCTTTGAGCTAAACGTTGACTTTATTTGACCAAACCTATTAGCTTAATTTAGCATTGACTGCATTAACCATTGTTGACTTTAGCGTTGACCTTTGAGTTCATTGTTGACATTACTAGGCCGGTTTCATTAGCTTTACTTAGTGGAGATCACAAAAAAGACCGTTAACTTTAGTGTTGACTTTTGTGTTTGTCGTTGACCTTAGTATTGACATTTGAGTTAAACGTTGACTTTATTTGACCGAACCTATTAACTTGGTTTAGCGGTAACCTTAGCTATTGTTGACTTTAGCGTTGACTTTTGATGTTTAAAATAACTTCGAAGCCAGAAAATAAACTATGGTTCCGATCAAATTTCTAACACACTACCTGGATTAGGATACGCTAAAAAGATTAGGATACACCAACACGGTTTGGCATGTATCAAATTCTCATTTCCCATAAATCGGTTTTGACTCATTATCATCAGAGTTTGTCATTCCTTAAAGATGATAGGATAGAAAATTCATAAAGCATGCATTCAAGTAAAGAAATTAATTTACCCTATTGTGTATACCTTCAAAATTCTATTCGAAATCAGTTTGGAGTTTGGACTTATCTGATTACCTCCAGTTAGCCATTTGTATGTTTGATAAACTATATTGTTTCCATTCTGGTGCTGCCTTTAGAAATTAATTTACCCTGTTTACTCGGACTTTTACAACTGTACTAAAAAATGCTACCTACAATTATCCGAATTAAAACACAATGATGACGATCCGACAAACATCGCGCGCATACTGAATTACAAATCCAAGTGGCTATTTAATTTACAAACCACAAAATATTCAAACATTAAGACAGTATAAATAAACTCTTAAGTGATAACCAAGAAGCAGAGTTTGTTGCACTGGGTGGAAATTCATGCTCTTCACTCTGAACCCTAATTCTTGCAACTACAGTTTTGGGCAAGTCTTCTGAAGAATATACAGTGTGACTAGAGCTTTGGCCAGCGTATGTGACAGGCAAAATATTAACAGACTTGTCGTTGACCTACATAATTCCAGATGAAAGCTAGTTAGTCGGGTTACAAATCATACATATTACTAAAACGCTTCAACCCAGATCACTTACAATACATGCAGAAACCCAACCATAATAGCTACAACTCTACGGTATTTAGAAATTGCACTCACAAGATGCATATGTCGATTTGTAAAAGTAAACTAGTGGCGCCCCGCGCGCAGCGGCGGTGATGTTTGTGTCGGTGAAAAATCTCACGTTGTCTCTGAATTTGAGATTTTATTACATTATTGGATAGTCATTACACAGAGGGAAATTAGGAAAACTGGATATAAAATTGGCAGAGTTTTATGGAGAAGGAGCAACACTTCGGACGACCCATTTGGTAATTCTGGGGTTCCCGTTTTGGATACTTCTTTGGACACGAACGTCGAATGTTGATGTTGCATTGATTGTATTTGCGTTGATTACCACCTGCTGCTGTTCCTGCAAGTAAAATGTGTTAATTTTCTATATAGCAGTTGGGTATTTATAGTGTATTCATTGTATTTTTGTAAATACCTGATCAGTCAATGCTGAGATTTCAGTGAGGCTTTTGTGCAGCACTGTTTCTACAGCCCTACCAAATATAGTTGCATTCATGATACCTGTTTCATGCTTAAGTTCTGCATACATACGACCACTGTAATTGGAATTGCGTAAGACCCAGGCTAATATCATCATAATTATGTAAGATGCAGAAATATGTTTTTAATATGTATAACCTTGGTATAGTATCGTGCTGACGGTCACGACAGTTATATCCTCCAGGATGGAATCGTTGGCGTTTGCACTGTCGGCTGCTTTTTCATTCATTTAAGACATTTCAGATCATGAATAAACCTCCCACAAATTAGCACACGAAGGATACCCTCGGATAGTATGTTGTAAATTTGGTACAGCTCCAGACCATTTCTTTTGGTGGACCAACAACCAACACTATTATGCAATTATAACTAATCCACAACCTTCAGAAACAGATTAAATTATAGAAAGAACAAACCTGAACATATCCCAATATCCGAAAAGCCTGCTGGTGACTTCTCCGAGACCTCACGACAGACAGAAAGTTCCAAGCTCTCTTTTCCACCAGTATCCAATAAATCATACAATGCTTCCTGCACATACCATTGTGACCTAAATTACTACATTAAGAAATCCGAGTGATTGGACACTTTCAGTGAAGTAACTAACCCTTGATTCAGAATCACCCGAAGATGGGTGGCTTATGACACATATGCCTCTGCCCTCTTGCCAGCTTAACTGTAGGATGTAGCCAAGTAGAAGCACCTTTGGAATATCCTTGTCTCCAAATGCTGCTTTTTGCATAGCTCCCTGTAGTAAGATAGAGGGAGCCGAATCAAGCACAAGAACTCAATCGAAGAAATAACAGCGAAAACAAATTGAGCCAAAATTATATGCAACACAAACACCCTTGAACCAAAATTCAACAGAAAAAGATATGGACACGCAAAATTTATACAAGATTACAAACCCCCCACAGACGAACTGATTCGAAAACACTAATTATGCAAAAATCAGAGGAGAAACACCGAAACCCTTAACTCACGGTAGAACTTCCTATACCAGCCTATCACCATGAACACTTTGCTAATATAACAACTACCACCATCTCCATAGCCATCTCCAAAGAACCTGTAATGTGCAGTCAGATTTAGTAGAAAAGAACGATGACGTTGCACAATATGTACCATTTTCTGAAAGTGACAAACTTAACAGTGAAGTTCGGAATCACCATTTTAGACCGGAAGCAATTAGTTTCACGTGCCAAAGCTCCACCGAGAAGTAACATGTAACTACATATATATCCCACAAAAAATGCAGCAAGTTAGGATTACTATAGTATCAGAGCATTTGCAAGAAATTCTCACACGTAATCCAGAGTATAATTATACACTCATTAATATTACCTTGCTAATTATACACTCTTTTCATGCTGAACTTCCACTATGAGAATCAAGAGAAGGAGTTAGTACTTCAATAACACATGTAGACAACCGATTTTGCTAGCTAATCCATGACTTTAGACTGTAAGTTGATTTGTGGGTCCAGGGAGATCACTTGTTCGTTAGGCCACAAAAAACCACATATGGCACCTTTAAGTTCATTCGGCTACGGCCGATATGACGATCGGAAGTTCCAAAGCACAATCAAACGTGAAAAGAATGGATACAAGCTAAGGTAAAATATTGCTGCATGTCATTAAGAGCATGTATTGATCAAAGGATGAGATAAATAGTAATCAGGTCGCTAAGATTGTTTGAAGAGATTGCTGAGTTTAGGCAAAGACCCTGGCAAGGTTCTGCAAGGTCTTGAAATCACACAATTAGGCTAAACAAAACACCACATAACCCCCAACACTAAGTAAAATTAATAAAGCACAAATATGTTTTCTCCTGTTTAATTCTTGACTATGCTTCTAATATTTACAGAAAAGGGTCAGTCATATGTTTGTTTTCTCAATACAACTGGTTAAAATATAAGCAACCAGACCTAATTTGCTTAAAAAGAAAGTTTATTGTCACAAACTCCATATATTGTTATACTTCGCAGAAAATATTTCATTTAAGGAACGTTGTAGCAAAATTCCATCCAACCTAAACGATGTACATTATTCGATCAGAGCTTCATTTTTTTTTTTCATATACAGATGAGAAATATATAGATACAACGTACTTTGAAATTGATGCAGCTATTTTTGCAACCTCTGGTGGGAATTGTATCCATGTACATGGAACAATAAATAGAACATAAAAAACAGGATCCATGCAATGCATACAGTGGGTGCAGATTAGAAGAATTAATGGGCTCTTCATCTCCCAATACGATGTTGTTGCTATAAAAACATACCTAAAGCTTTGAAAGCTATAATATCATAATATCTATGGACAAAAAAGATGAAGCTGCAAGTAGGCCTCCAGAAATTGTGGAAAACAAATTGAGTAGCAAAAGGAAGCGAGACGATGAAGTCAGGAAGGGCAAGAAGCTGAAGCATACTGTAAGCGTGGAAAGTACTGAGAGCGAGAGTGAAAGTGAATCGGAAAACTGGCATCAGCATGACTATGTTGTTGGCAAAGGATCTGAAACTACAGTTTACTCTGGAGGCGACGACGAAGACGATGCATGTGATAGTGATACGGCAAGATCTTATGAAAGAAATAAGAAGGCTATTTTAGCTATGTTTCGGCGACAGAGGGAGGCAGGACGTAAAAGCATAGCAGAGCGACAGGAACGACTGAAAAGGAAAGGCGACGATCTTAATGAAAAAATCTCGAAGAAGAAGCGTAGAAAATAAATTAACTATTAGATCTTTATTTGTAGTATCTCATATAAATAAAATTATGGATCTATTACTTTGGTATCGGTGGCTATTGTAAATTTTGAATTCATATTAAGGATGTTTTATTTAGTTGATGTCATCACATGATATTATTACTTGTCATTGGATAACAATATCACGAAAAATGCACAAGAAAGGAATCACATGAGAAAATATAAACAGAAGTAAGATCCTCAAGCATTGCTGAGTGTATGCAAAGACCCTAGCAAGGTTCTGCAACTTTCTAATAATTACCTGAGTGGATAAGATACTCATTATTGAACCAGCCAAGACTTCATATGTGATGGCATACATCAGAAACCAAAAAAAAAAAAAAAAAAAAAAAAAAAAAATAGCCAAAATTCCATTCATCATAAGACACATAAGAACGATCAAACTCCAATTACTTCAAGATATTAAATCTTTTCTCCAACTTTCTCAATGAACATTTCGAAAATAACTGAGTGTAATGCACAAAAGCTAAGCTTGGCTTTTCCTTCATATTAGAAGCACCAGATATAAGCATACCTCGTATTTTATCCAAACAATGGAGGCGATCACCATCATTGCCGATGCATTAGTGAACTTCCTATAACTATCCAACTTGACAGAACTCCCCTATGCCTGAAAAGGATGAATTTAGAGCAAAACACACATTGAGCACATGAACAGAGAAAATGACCAATTTTATACCATATGGTGCATTGCAAAGTTAGATGCAGTAATGCATTTGGTTCAGACCAAAATAGATCGGATGGGAACTCCCTCACCTGTCGCAGTTTCTTGTAAGATGCTGCAAAAGTATCCAGGAAGACGTCTTTCATGAAATCCTGTACCTGCAGTTTGAACTCATTAACTTTGAAATTACACAATTAGCCTAAACAAAACACCACATAACCCCCAACACTAAGTAAAATTAATCAAGCACAAATATGTTTTTCGTGTTTAATTCTTGACTATGCTTCTAATATTTACAGAAAAGGGTCAGTCATATAGTTGTTTTCTCAATATAACTGGTTAAAATATAAGCAACCAGACCCAATTTGCTTAAAAACATCGGATCCTTAAAGAATAATGCGTGCAACTTCCAACTTTGTAGCGAAATGGACAACAGACGTCTTGGTAGGCTTTTCCCATCTGTGTTCCTGAAGAATCAACAAATAAGGCAAAACTTAGTTTATGTCTAGAAATAATGGGGGATTGGAAAAAACAACAAAATATGTATCTTAACCAAATGGTGTTAAAATCTTGACAAAGTTGGTAGTTTGAGTAAGAATTAAAGCACATCTAGACTCAAGCCAGCTTGCAAACATAGGAACGTTAACCAAAGAATGTCAGGATGTATCCTAATCAAATTGTGTCGCTTTATAAGTGAAATTGCCTCCTTAATTTAGAAGCCTGCTGCACATAGATATGTTAAGGGAAGACCATCACATACCACCATACCAGAAAGTCATGCAAATGAGATACGCCACCTTGATTTAGAAGCGTGCTGCACATAGGAAGAATCGGGACAAAGGGACCCAAGAAATGTAAGCGTAAATTTGCCTCCTCGCTTCTTCAGCTGTGCCAGTAATGTTTTCCCCATTAAATGATGAAGTTCATATTCAGTACAAACGAAAACTGCCATACATATCTAGTCATATTTCATACCTCCACGTGCTTGAATTGAGCTATTTCATTTATCAACTTCAGCTAAAACCTTTGCTGATAGATGCGACTTTGGAATCAGAAGCAGTTTACTCTTTCAAAAACAACCTACAAAACAAAAAGATCAAATCAGAAAACGTCTACATAATACCAGAAAGACTAAGAAATATTTCATTGAAGACACAGAGACGAAATCATAGTCCTCCTTTGGAATCGTCAGCTGCAGTAGTATGTGCATTGAATAGCTTGAAGAATTATGGAAAGTGCAAAATTGAGGAATAATTTTTGGCAGATCGTCGAGCGTAAAAGTAAACAACACAAACTTTTCTGTACTGATCTTAATTCTTTGTGATTAAGCCCCATTAAACCACTTATCAACTTCAGCTAAAACATTTGCCAATAGATGCTACTTTGGAATCAGAAGCAGTTCACTCTTTCAAAAACAACCTACAAAACAAAAAGATCAAATCAGAAAACGGCTACATAATACCAGAAAGAGTAAGAAATATTTCATCGAACACACAGAGACGAAGACGTAGTCCTCCTTTGGCATCGTCATCTGCAGTAGTATGTGCAGGTGGCAGTGGATTTTCCATCTCAGTTTGCGCTGATAGCGGAGAGGTCACATCTTTGTCTAAACCATCCATAATATCATGTACAAACACCAGCACAAAGTTCCACGATCACCCCATCAATTGCTAATGCTGCTGTGCTATATATTTATTTATTTTGGGAGGCTCAGATCTGCCAATGCAATGTAGTTAGACTACGATGGCACTGCCATGGCTGCAACAGGGAGAGAAGAGGATCCCTCTGGGTTGCCATGCCAAGATAGCAGCACAATCGTAGCCTTAATGCCTTGCTCTAGAAAGCTATCGTCACAGCCTCGCAAAACAACAATAAGTCCTTCTTTAGGCAAGAATCACTAAAATTTGGATCATGATCATGAATGCATTGCAATACTTCTTGATTTAGGGAGGCTCAGATATGTAATGCAATATAATTACACTGCAACGACACCGTCATAGCTGCAACAGGGAGAGACGAGGCTCTCTCCGGCTTGCCACGCCAATACGGGACTCCAATCCGAGCCCTAAGCTATCATCACAGCCCTGCGCAAATGCAGAGATGAGGTGTTGATCAAAATTCGCAAATCACCGGCCCGAAAGCAGCAACAATGAGGGTCAAACACCCTCTAAAAAACATCCCATCTACCTGCACAGAGCCTCACTCTTGAGCTTCCCGATTTTTATGATAAACATTTTAGTAGATTTGTTTAGGATATTTGGAAGATTAGTATATCAGTCAGTTTATTTTGTTAGGATTTTATCTTTTTAAGATTTATCTGGTATAGAGCTTAAAGCCTATAGCTTACTAAAGTCCGGGTAAACACCTTCAGATCACATGCACTTTTTTTAATGGTGACACCGTGACACCAACTAATAGAATATTGAAAGTCAACTTTAATGAAACTGACACTAAATTCTTGTCAATACTCAGCAAGCTCCTAGCCAAATGATATCATAAGACACTTCATATGTACCGCAATTTAACAATGTCGAGTGATGTACTCAGCCTCTTTTTCAGAGATGGCTAACCTGGAAGGACTACAACCACACATATATGTACTACATCAATTTTATATCAGCAAGCAATCATCTTTCAGAAAGCAAAGAAAACCCATTCCTGCAGTATGAAAACTTCACATTGGAACAAAATCAAACCAAAACCCTCTATTGATTCAGAACAGAACAGGGATTTCAATTGTCAAGAAAGGTTTTTGAACAGAGGAAAAACAGAAAGAACAGAAATCAACCCTAAACCCACAAGAAAACCATTAATCAAACACAAAACCCAGAAAGCGATTGACACTCTTCATCAACAGAAACCCATAAATCGTCCCAATCAGTCCCAATTTCAGTCCTGCAGTTGGAAGTTTCTCATCGTTAGATGTCAGGAAAACCCTGACATTCAGAAAAACCCAAAATCTCAATGCTAAATATTCATCCAGGCACGACAACATTAAAAATTATAAAGCTCATAAAATTGTATTGAATGTTCGGGAGAGGCTCAGATCTGTTGGAGTGATCAGCCGAGAACGAACCCACCGTGGCTGCGACTATGGTGGACAAAAGACCTCCGAGTCGCCGTGCCAACACGTGGAACCGATCTCCGTGCTTGAATCATTTGATCGAGAGTATTCATCGTCACAACCTCATATCAACCCAAACCAGAAGGAGGCGAAAGTGCAATTTAGTCAAGCAAATATATATATCTTACTACCTATATATCAAGAGAATAGGGCTGTTACACCTTGGCGCCACTTCACCATTTTTTCCCATGCTGTTCCTTTGGTCACTTTAGATTTTGTGTGCTGCAGCATTCAGAAGGAATTAGAACATTTTCCCAAATAATTATTTTCATGTACTTTTGGAACTTCCATAATCAACCTTAAAAAGACGTACTCATGAAAAACCCAAGTTATTTTATGATAGCACACCACTCAATTCACAATTTGTAGAATTACAAGAATAATCATCTCATCAAAGAGAACCTGAAAGGAAAATGAAGTGAAGGAAAAAGAAATAAAAGAAACATCAAAGTTTCTCATTTCATGTGACTTCTTTGTAACCACCAACAAATTTATTCCCAGGAGGTTACTAAAGGCATTCACAAGAAAAATATGCAACAAAGCGGCAGTGCAATGTTTTCAAGATAAATAACAGTGCAACATTCTTTACCACGCTTACTGCGATCAGCTTCGCATCCTTATCATAAACAGATTTATTATATTAGAGTCCCTGTAAGAGACCAAATGAACACATCAATCAAAACCCAGAAGCCTAATTCTTCAATTGCATTCTCAGACTCAAATTAAACCAGAAATAAACAACCAATTCTAGTTCTTTGAGCATAACCCACAAGATTGACATGAACAGAGACTAAAAAACCAAATTAGGGTATTGATATAAAACTATCCAAGCTCAGAACTAAACAAAATTCAACATGCAAGCCAATGGAAACTGAAATTGGTGAAAACAAACCCAGACTTTGAAGGTTCGTCTTTGACGGCAGAGTGACAGAATTCAAAGAAGCTGAAGACACCGGTAGAGAGAGAAAGACAAACCTGAACCAGAGCAAACCCACACCATAACTACACCACAATTCAACGGCTTAATAGATGCAAGCATGCAGTAACACGTGGCCGACTCCACAGTAACTCCACTAAGCCGCGGAAGCGAAGCCACAGAAGCTACCAACGCCATCGCCGTAGAGACACGAGAGACACGGACCTGGAGAAGAAGCCGAAGAGCTGACAGCAAAAAGACAGAATCAACCCCAACTACAGCCAACACACACAACAGAAACAAAAGGGCAAAAGAGACAATTCGACAAGCAGATGTGGACGGCTACCAAAGGAACAGCATCACAAAAAAATGGTGAAGTGGCGCCAGGGTGTAACAGCCCTATGCTCTTCATATATAGCTAGCAAGAAATACAAAAACCAACTCACCTTTCCATTCTTGAAATTTCACAGACCTTGATGCTTTAATTAGTCAAGAAAGATTGGCACATTAACCATGCCTATGACATGTATCTTCAGCAGATAACTTTTTATAAGACTACCAAAATAGAAATAACAGAGGCTCAGATCTGCTGGACTGATCGGCCGAGAACAAACCCACCGTGACTGCAACTACGGTGGCCAAAAGACCTTCGAGTCGCCCTGCCAACACGTGGATCCGATCTCCGTGCCTGAATCATTTGATCGATAGAATTCATCGTCACAGCCTCATATCAACCACAACCAGAAGGGGGCGAAAGTGCAATTGGCTAGTTTACTGATCAACAAAAAGGATAAAGCATCGAAACATGGAAGCTATAGGCCATAACAGGATAGCGAACTTCGAAAAGAAATCGCATACCAATAATGCTCACCAGTGATCCGGTCATTTGAAGCCAATCCATCGCGAAAATAGGAACCAACAACAAATCAAAATACATGAACTAACCATACATGAACTAACCTTGCATTTTTCTCTTTCTCAAACCATTGTAATTGTTCCTCAGAGTAAAATATGAATAATGATTCTCAGAATAATAAGGAGAGGCTCAGATCTGTTAGAGTTATCGGCCGAGAACGAACCCACCGTGGCTGCAACTACGGTGGCAAAAGTACCTCCGAGTTGCCCTGCCAACACGCGGTTCGATCTCCGTGCCTTAATTACTTGCTCGAGAGAATTCATCGTCATAGCCTCGTATCAACGAAAACCAACAACAGTGCAGAGGATTCGTCGTGTACGAAACTCTGCACCAATCGAACAAAGCAAGGAAATATTCGTTGTGAAATGAATATTTGCCTAAACTACAGCCAACACACACAACAGAAACAAAAGGGCAAAAGAGACAATTCGAGAAGCAGATGTCGACGGCAACCAAAGGAACAGCATGGCAAAAAATGGTGAAGTTGCGCCAGGGTGTAACAGCCCTAAATACAAAAACCAGCTCACCTTTCCATTCTTGAAATTTCACAGACCTTGATACTTTAATTAGTCAAGAAAGATTAGTACATTAACCATGCCTATGACATGTATCTTCAGCAGATAACTTTTTATAAGACTACCAAAATAGAAATAACGGAGGCTCAGATCTGCTGGACTGATCGGCCGAGAACAAACCCACCGTGACTGCAACTACGGTGGCCAAAAGACCTCCGAGTCACCCTGCCGACACGTGGATCCGATCTCCGTGCCTGAATCATTTGATCGAGAGAATTCATCGTCACAGCCTCATATCAACCAAAACCAGAAGGGGGCGAAAGTGCAATTGGCTAGTTTACTGATCAACAAAAAGGATAAAGCATCAAAACATGGAAGATAAAGGCCATAAGAGGATAGCGAACTTCAAAAACAAATCGCATAGGCAGTGTGGTTGATGCATCGCGCAACAAACTACAAAGAAACATTCACAAAAGGCATAGCAAATTACAAAGCATGAAAGTTGTCTAAAAACATTCACTGTAACCACTCTCACAGACTTGAAAACAATGCAAAAAATTGAGTTACCAACTACACCCAATTTGTTCACTACCAAGCGAATTGTTCAAAAAAATTGATCATAGGGCCAAGCACCTTCTCAACAACAGGGACATACCTGAAAAGAAAGCTAAGAAAAATATAGACTTAATAAAATCTGGCCAAGTAGAGCTGACATACCGTACAATTGTGAAATACTATTCGAACAAAAAGTAGTTTGAAGAATAACATTTGGTTACTTCCTCAAGAGATAATATTATAATTGTCCAAGTAGAGCTGTTGTACTGATATTTCAGAGACCTGAGGTGAGGGAAAGGATGCC
The DNA here is from genome assembly GCA_023055425.1 of Linanthus parryae. NCBI lineage: Eukaryota > Viridiplantae > Streptophyta > Magnoliopsida > Ericales > Polemoniaceae > Linanthus > Linanthus parryae. The sequence continues at coordinate 31,646,040 of JALGPY010000006.1, forward strand.
CCAGCTTCATCCTATTGTAAATGAGTTGAGCTGGCCTAGGCTCAATTGCCGCTCGACAGTACAAAAAGTTAAAAAATGGACTCGATCATAGGAGCCTTCTACTATTTACCAATCCCAAATGAGAAAAATGCTTAGCAAAAGTGTAGTAGCATTGGACATTCTATCCTACCCCAGCCAGATAGCAGATTAAGTAAAAGAATACACATGATTTGGTTTGTTTTTTATTTGATCCTTTTAAAAAGGGAACAACAGTTTAGCCAACCCTCATGAACATTGATCACTGGCTAAATAATAATTTTACTCCTAACTAAAAAGGATATTACAGAAACATGTAAACTATTCACATTTTCACAGCAGAAGTTTTCAGGGTCCCAAGTAACTATTTTCAATTGAAAACAACTAAAATATGCAGCACCTCAAATTCATTGTTCAGATGATCGAGCTGTAACAGATATTTTGCGTGTATTGTTAATGTGCTGAAGTGTTTCAGTAATACATACTGGCCCAAATGAACTTTTGTTCACGAAATAAATATGCACAAACCACCGCTTCGGACAACATTGAACAAAATGCAATATTCATATAAAACCAAATTCCAAAGATAGGCTCAACAACAGCAAATCCAAAAATGTACCTTAATTCAAAAGATCCTTAGTGGGAATCCCCTCCGGACACATGTTTCAACTTTGCTACACGAATGACCACCTACACAAATAGCTCACCAAAACAAACATAGTAAACAAATCGATTTTCAGAACAAAAAAAAGGCAACTCGATTCGAATTCAGATATCATAGACCCTAATCAAAGACACCCAATCAGCTCACCCAGCGGTGGAAGCCTCCACCCTAATCGGCCGCATCAATAGCCAAATGGACACCCCTGTAGTTGAACGTCGGCAACCACTGATGAACTTAGCTCCAATGAACTGTTAAGCCCACGAACCCTAGAATCGAGGAAGAGTGTGAGAAGCACTGGAAGTGAAATCGAAGTCCAATCCATTCAACAAACATGCACTCGAAATCAAAGCGAGAAAAGAAACGTACCTTCAAAGCGGTGCATATCGCTTCTTCTTCCACCGGTCAACTCCTTGCCTTCATATCCACCGTCGATTTTGACAGAGACGGCTTCTGTTCGCCGGACCATTCTCTCCGAAGCCGAAGCCACCGCCTATGATTGAACTCCTAACGTGAGGCCAAAAAGTGTGGTGCATGTCCAGATCCGCCGTCGAGAAGATGAGTGAGAGAGAGAATAGGAGCGAGAGAGAGAGAACCAGTGCAAGCTTCAAATAGAAGCTGCGGGAAGAACAAAGCTTCAAAGAGCTTCTAGCGGACACGCTAGAGGAAGGTAAAATGACAATACTAACCCGAGGTGGATAAAAAGAACAGAGCAATTTAAAGGAGGGCAAAATGGGTATTTTGAGAAGCAGATGTGGACGGCAACCAAAGGAACAGCGTGGCAAAAAATGATGAGGTGGCGCCAACGTGTAACAGCCCTATCCTCTTTATATATAGGTAGAAAGATGTCCAAGTCACCAAGAACAAGATCACAAGGGGTTGCAACTAAATATAAGTTTTTTTTCCTTGCAGCAGTTCCTCAGAGTTTCTCAGTCATGTCCAAGTCTTCTGGCTTCATCCCATTAGGAAAAGTGACCAGTTGAAGTGGTACAACAGTTGGGCTACTGGAAATTCAACTTCGTGAGGCCAAATTTCACAATGAAACTTAACTCATGGTAACTACATTATATAGTAAGAAGCCAAAACAGTTGAAGTTACTCATGAGCTAAATCGTAACCTGAGTTAGTTACTCAAACAATCATAGGGTATCTCTTAATATCCCAATCTAAACTTACTCAAACATATACTCAGATATATATACCCGGACAATTGATATACTACTTCAGTCTCCTACCGGTGGCGTTGTTGATGAGAAAAGGATTTCTGAATGGATAATACAGATAGCATTTTTGGAATTGGAAGCAGAAGTGATGGTGAAAGTGAGAACATCAATAAGTGAAGATGTCATAGTCAAACCAGAAGCAAGGGTACTAGCACCAGCGACAGAGGCGTATGTTTCCGACAGTGATAGTAGAACTGATGAGTATAGATACCCTGACAATTTCATATTCGGAAACATACGCCTCAGTTCCTCCATAACCATATTAGACTATTTTTACATAAATCAGGATATCATGAACTAAAACCATGAACTAGAACCAAAAATAAACTTTGAAAAGAAAACACAGTATACAGGTTATTGATTCCTTGTAACAACATACAAATCCTATTTGCAAAATGTTCAAGGAACTAAAATGTACACTTGTACAGTAATCGCAATGCACACAGATCCTAAAATATATTGTGCTTTTCTTTGGCAATGTACTGTACTTTTCTTACCTCAATGAGCTAGGACATCTTCCTGTGATATTTGAACACTCTCCAATGCTTTAGACACTCGAGTGCTTCAAATTTCCTGTTGTAACAAGAAACTACTTCACTAGCAGTTAGCTCCCTCTGCCAAAGGATCCCTCTGCCAAATATACAAACATACAAGACACTAAAGTTTAAGAAGATTCATGAAGAGGGACATGAAATAAGAAGGAAACAGGAGATAGTTATATACCCATTTGGTACACATGACAGAGATATTTTGCCCCTCATATAGATGCCACACAAAAGTGTCAGAGGAAAATTATTAAGTCAAAACGCAAGTCAGGTACCAACTCATGGATAACGGACACATCACAGAGATTTTTCATTCAATGAGGGCATAGACAGTTAAACATAGCAGGGATACAGCACAACACAAATTTATTTTCAAAAAGCCATACATGAATTCGTCAATCAAAGCCCCAAATGAAGTGAAGTAACTTCGAGAATACATGATTCAAAATATGGATATAGGGGAAACTCAATTGACTTAGTTAAAGATTCTTCTACCATACCCCAGGCATTTCATGGTTTTCTTTCACAGAGGTATCATCCCAGGTCATACTTGTTCAAAGCAGTGACATCTCTTTAAAAGAAGTCCTACCAAAAGGTAATATATGTTTTAAGACACAACAGGGAAAAGGCTCACCGGTTGTAACAACTTGTGAGAGGCCTACTTGATTACCGTTTAGGGGCACTGCAAAAGCTTTGAGAGAGTTTCAGTTAGTAGAAAGTAAAGGGAAAGGTAACGGTAAAGACACATAAGACTCAATCAAGTTCAAAATTAAGTTTGAGTTGATGCAAATGCGCAATCCAAACCAGTGACTACTCAGAAGGAAACTTAACTGAACTACTGTAGAAAGTCTTCTTGTATTGTCGATAAACCTTATTTCAGAAAATTTTTATGGTTTTCAGTTTTCACAATTGAGATAGCTGACTTCGATAAGTCACAAGAACTTGCACAATGAAACTCCATAATTCTGAAAAACATTCAAGTTATTCGATGACTAGTAACAGTTAGAATATGATCTACAAAGCGTATTAAACAAACGCGCACATGCATTCACTTGAAAGTTTGTAAATCCAGGAAGTGATCCCTTTTTGGCATGTGTGATAGTTGATCTGGGCACAACAGCAAGATTAAGGCTTACAATTGATTGGCAATGATTGAGAGTAATGGAGTCACCAACAAACATGATCTTGCCCCTGAATCTTCTTAAGAAATCGGGACCCTCAGATCTGCAACAACATGGGTTATGCTTTTTGATTATTTTCTGATTTGTTGTTGTCGAATGTAACAATTTGCAAAAGCAGACCATACAGCTCTACTAGATGGAGCAAAATGGAGAGCAAATTTAAAGTCACACTGTTTAGATGAGCAATTTGAGGACATACAGTTCATAAACAACAAAAAGAGAAAATCAGTTTGTACAGCAATCCTAAACATCATATTCACCAAATAAATCGTATGACAAATTTTCCACTTAAATGCTCTAAGAGAAAATCAATGAGAAGCTCTTAAAACATGTAATTGAGTTTGTATTATTGTGTACTACTTGGTCAAGATATGATCGCACTGATTCCGACACAGCATATTCATTAAATAAATCCCAAACACCAGCATCAAGAAGATAGTTATATAGTCAGATAACACGTAATCGATATCTGGCTATAAGAGCTAATTAAGTAGGGCATCTCTTAACACATCTTTGGAACAGACACGGAACTCTTTAACACATCTGGTAGTTCAGAAGATTCATGAAAGAGGTCTTTAGTTTTTAATTTTTCCATACAAATTCCAGCCTTATTGAATTGGATAGTTGCCAAAAACAGCCACAACACGAAACTTAGGACTCAACAATCAGCCACAACACAAAACTTAGGTATTGAAAATCCCCAATTTCACAAGCAAATACTGAAATCCCCAATTGAAAATTTTCAATTTCACAAGCAGATACAGAAATCCCAATTTTGTAGACACAAAATTAGCTTGATCTTAATTTGATAGATAGAAAACACACTATCGCGCCAAATCATCAAATGAGATGAGAAAGGATGATGAAGAGAGACCTGATTAGTTGCATCTCGGAGACTAAGCGGTTAAGGTCGGAGAGAGAGCGACCGGCGTCGTATCGATGAGGGAAAAAGAGAAGAATATGGGAGAGAGAGCTGTGGTGGACGAACTGTGAGGGGATTAGGAGATCTGCGTTGAGTGGACAACGGTAAGACAAGAGAGAGGGAGCAGTGGTGGCGGGAGGAAGATTGAGGTGAAGCTAGGTTGGTTTGACTGAAGTTTGATCGATTGAGAGGGAGGAGTGGTTTTGGTTTGTTTAATTTTTTGGCTCCACTTTTCTGTCAAATGATAGAATCTCCCTCCAAAAATGTTTGTGAAATTTTCAAATGCTGCCCAAAATGATACCACTCTGCCCCAGCTCTTTCTTCCCAATTTGACTTTTGTCACTATTCATTGGGTCACTTTGACCCGGTGATTTGAATAGCAAACCGATGTAATTTTTTAATAATTTTTTCATGGTGTTGTAGAGTAAAAGTTGCTCTATAATATGGTGAAAAAATTATCAAAAAAATCGTATTATTTTGCTATCCAAATCACCCGGTCAAAGTGACCCAGATACGAGTCAAAAAAGTCAGACGGGAAGAAAGAGCTGGGACAGACTGGTAATAGGTGGAGTTAAAAATTTGAAAAATTGTGTTTTTACCATAATTGTTTTTATGTAATTATAATTTCTCCCCAAAAATTTGGTTAGAATTGTGTTTAGATCCATTTCAGATCATACTGCACGTCGTTGATATATTTTTATTTCGGATGACTAGTCGTTTCCCCCACGACAAAAACAGTGCTGGTCTTTAAAAATCTAAAAGATGACAAGGCAGACGACTAACTGATAAAAAAAAACTGTTTGTAATGCTTTTAAAGACCATAATCCTGGTAGTCGGAAGGAAACTGGTCGTTGAAAGCAGGAATGTTGTAGTGAGTGTTCACACCACGTTCCACCTTTAGATGAGTGTGAGAGAGAGGCTATGGTTCCTAGATCGGAGAATAAACTCATTCTCTACTACTGTATAATGGTGTATCTCATTCAGCAAGAAAGTTGTCTCTATTTGTAGACAAACTTCTAGCTTGTTTGCAGTATACCCCCTAGGTATTTGTTTCTTATTACAAAGCACCCCACTGGGTGCTACACGTAATTTGCTAAGATCTCCCACTCGAATAGTGGGGTTGTGCATAGTGTGTACAAAGGAAATACTCAAGAGAGATCCAAGTGTACACCTCAAGTAGGGGATTAGAATGAAGACACGGGGAAGAGTAGGGTGTGAGTAGGGAGAGAGTAAGCAATGGCAACTGCTCTAGAGAGAGAGGCAGTAGACTAGCAAAATATTTGTGAGATATTAGAGATCAGAGAGTGCAATGGTGAGCTCACGATCCTATATATAGTGGGGAAGTGACCGTTGTATGGGGTTAATGCACCATAATTGGCGGCTTAATGATAGCCCCTGTAACGGCACGTTCGAACATATATATAGGGAACGTCATGCACCTGCCCCCATATATCGAAGACCGTTACGAGATCGTCCGCATTTATGGGATACGTGAGCTTTAAACCTCTCATTCAGTTACCAGAGGTCGCGCGCGAGCTTGGTTGTCGTTCGCGTGCGACGGGCCTTACTCTAGCCTCCAAACCACAAGTCCCTACAACTCCCGTGTGGTTGGTACGGGAGGGTCTTGTCTCGCGGCCCTCAGTGGGTAAGCATGGGTAGTTATCCGGTGTGTATGGAGCCTAGCTAGGTGTGCTGGATGGATGCCAAGTGGCTTTGATTCTGTCTGGAGAGCACCATCTACATGAGCCCCCTTTTGCGCGAATGTTACGCGCGCGTTTGTCGTGGAGCCGCGTAAAACCAGCTGTGCGTGGGTCCCCACACAGATCCTCGTACCAATTTGAATAAGATTCAAATCCCTAGCCCCCGGGCATAGCCATGATTGCCTAGGGTTTAGAAGCGCAGCCTCTGATAGAGCGTGGCGTGACGCGTTTTGGAAACGACCTCCACAAGAGGCGAAAAAGAATCATCAAGAGCAGAAGAGATATCTTGATCAGTGGGCTAGCAATTCTATAAAATTAGCAGCTCAAGACTTTTCAAGAATTTGTTTGAGGGAGACCAATAGTTTAGCCTCGTAATTCTCGCATTGTAACTTGAATCTATTGAATCAGTTTGATTTTGATGTATGAATTTTGAATCATTTTATCGCTATGTGGCTTTCGCAGTTTGAACTTTTGTAAGGTCGTACGCGAAATTATGCGTATTTGGATTTTGCTTATGGAAAAGCGCTTTTGTTTTTGCTTCGCGGATGTTGAGCGTAATTTTGCCATCTTTATTAGATAGACTTGTAGTAATAAAGTTATGGCTAACCATCTTGCTATTGACAAAATTCAATCGTGTATTGCTGCTATCTAAGCAGATAAGCTTTTGTTCGAGCATGATTGCTATATGACCAGATAGGCTTGTAATGAATTTTCCTTCTATCTAAACATATAGGCTTATCAAGAATGGCTTCTATCTAGAAAGATAGGCTTAATCAAGAATGGATGCTATCTAGACAGATAGGCTTAAGGAAAGATATAACGTTATGTAAACAGATAGGCTTCTGATCGCGTAACATTGCCATCAAAGTAATCTCTATCTATACAAATGGGTTTAAGCTCACATATCATACCATCTAAAGCAAGTGCTGCTGTCTAAATAGGTAGACTTAAACTCGCGCATTGGTGTTGTCTGGGAAGATAAGCTTTGGATTGAGCACAGTTGCTATCTAAACAGATAAGCTTTTACTCGCGTATTGATTCTATCTAAACGGATAGGCTTAAATATCGCTGCTATCTAAATAGATAGGCTTAGTGTTTCTATCTTAGACAGATAGGCTTGTATCGAGTTTTGTTGCTATCTAGAAAGATAGGCTTATCGAGTATGGCTGCTATCTAGGCAGATAGGATTTATCGAGAATTTTGCTGCTATCTAAACAGATAAGCTTAAGTTTGCTGCTACCTAGACAAATAGGCTTAAGTGTGCTGCCATCTAGACAGATAAGCTTAAGTTTTCTTCTATCTAAACATATAGGCTTAAATATCACTGCTATCTAAACATATAGGCTTATGTTGCTGCTATCTAAACAGATAGGCTTATGTTTGCTGCTATGTAGACAGATAGGCTTATGTTTTATGAATCAAGCGATTGATTACAAATCATAAGGGACAATGAAGCGAATGACACCAGTAAAACGATCATTAATGTAGTCCTCATATGGGAGGAAAGCACTAGAGTGCAAGTTTGGGCAAGAAAAGTTCTAAGGATAGTATTTTTTCATACCATGTTAATATGCGATTTCTTTCCCTTTCGGCTCCTTTTCAGAGTGAGACGGCAAAGTATTGCTGCGCACGTATTCAGTTGGATCGGGACCCCTTTATCCTCGATCATTCGAGTATCTCTTATTTTTCTTCTCCACGATGGGCTCGATGTTCCTAGTACAATCAATTAATTTGGAGAGAATAGACATCTGCAAATTAATTAACTTACCTTTGTATTTTTCTTGCATGCCTTGGAGACAGATTTCAACGAGGCGGCTCTCGACCACCTCATCCACACATTCCAACGACTTGGTTCTGAACTTATTTTTGAATGCGACGCCTTCTTCGTCATGTTTCTGGTGCACGCGCGACAGGTGTATCATCGTAACCTTCTCCTCAACCTGGAAGAACTTGGTGTAAAAATTCTTGACCATGTCTTCTCAGGTTCTGATGGAGCCTGCCTCTAGAGTTCTGTACCATCTGTATGCGACATCTCCCAAAGATTTTGGGAATTCGCGCATCAGCAGCCGCAGATCAACTCCGTGTGGACCCATCAAGTCAACGAACCTCATCGCGTGCTCGTGCGCGTTTCCGCTGACCTCATCAAACTTTTCCCACTTGGGGGCCTTGTACCCAGCAGGATTGGGCATCAGATATATGTCCAGCGGGATAGGAGGTGCACTGCCAAAATTTTGGGATGACAGTATCCGCAAAAATCTGGTTTGCGATGATGCTGTCTAATCGTTGTTCCAGGGCCGCGACACTAGCAGGCGTACTTCCCCCATGGGTTGACGATGGTGTCGCAGCAAAGCTCGGAATGTAGGGCATGTTGGGATCATAGGGAGGTGGAGGTGTATAACTCCCTTGAGCTCCATTCGCGTGTGAGGGCAACGCGGGGTATGGAGGGAAATTCCTAGAAGATATCAGGGACGAGCCTGATTGGAGCCTTGGTGCATGGGGGCACGGCCATTGGGGAGAGAAGATTCTGGGTTTGGTGGGACGGGCTTGTGCACTATAGAGGTGGTGGTTAACCCTGGTGGAGGCAGTTGGGCTGCTGGTAGTGGGGCTAAGTGTTGGAATAGATGCCCTAGAGGCAATCTAGTTTAGTATGAATTTGTATATGGCTAGAAAATTCATTTATTATTTATTGGATATTTAATATAATGAAGTCCTTAGATTTACAATCGTGTTGTTTATCTTAAATATCCCTAGTCAAGTATAATGATTAAATGGGACAATCATCTATAGACTAGTATGGGGTTGGATTGATATGGAGATATCACGATCCAACACATAGGTGTGCATTACGGAATGTTGCACTGGATTGACCCATCACCGAGAAGGCTACATACATGTTATGTTGAGTCACAAGTGCTTCTCGCGGTGCAATGGTATTGTCATCCTTAGACTTGAAGTCACTAGATATTCTAGTTGTAAATCATTGTGATCTTGGTAGCGTTAAACGCTACACCGTGACTGGGTAGTTATAAAGGCGTGTACTGGATACAATGAGAAGCAAGCTTAGAGATCGTAGTGGACGTAGAGAGGATTTGCCCCTCCCACATAACGGGAGCAAATATCCTAGGCCGCTCGAGGGATAGTGCTTATAGAATGTCTGGCCAGACTCAAATAAATCAATATATGGGATATTGATGTTATTTGCACGAATAAGACTATTCCATAGATCGAGAAACTATGGATTGGATATACGAGTGTGACTTGTATGTCTCGTGTCCAATCCGGATATAGAGGCAAAGGGATGAGACAATTACTTGTACAAAGGTTGTCTAGATGACTATTCTATTAGTTGGCTAGAATGGATGTTTTGCTAGAAACCGCTCCATATTAGCAAATAGTTGCTACCAACTAGATAGAACCTATGGGGTCACACGCTATATAGAGTTGTACTATATTTGGGAATTAATTAATTGGATTAATTAATTAGAAGGATCACTTTGCAAACCCTTGCAAACTTAGTAGGGACTAATTTGCAAGGAAGGGACTAAATTGTATTCTAGTTGGACTAGAATAAGTCCTTTAGGTAGTTAACAAGGAGTTGTTGGACTATATAAAGGACCCTCCTTCCTTCCTTCCTTATAACTTATGCTCATTAGTGAACATAACAAGAGTGGGAGAGAACAAAGGAGAGAGAGCAAGCAACAAGGAGGCCGAACCCGACCCCCTTGCCGCCGCCCTCACCCCGTCGGCCAAAAAGAGGGCCGAAGCCCTTCTTTTGTCTCGTTTTGCGTGATTCCTTCACCCTCCTCTTATTCCGGGCTAGCACCAAGGAGTTTGGGAGATCTAGGATCAACTCTAGGCGTGGATCAACTATAGAGAACGTGACACTATTCGCGTTTGAAGTCATCAAGGAGAACCCAAAGGTGTGTTTATGATTTCTTACCTTTACTATCGTTATGCATCTAGACTTGTGATCCTTGGAGGGTTTTGCATGGCTATTTGTTTGATTATGCTTCCGTTGCGCGATCCATGAATCAAAACCCTACAGTGGTATCAGAGCCACAGGTCATAGAGCATAAACGTAGTTTATGTGTTACATTCTTGTTGTTTTACACCTTAATTTGATTGTTATCGCGTAAAACAAGACAAATCAAGCATGGGATGCAATTTGTCAATAATTAATCATAACAAGACCCAATTTTTTCATTGGATGCATGAATTGGTGAGTTTGAAAAATTTTAGGATCTTAGATCTAGGGTTTGGGCATCCTTGGGGAAGAAGGAGTTCTCCCAAAACAAGGAAACAACCAAACTTGGGCTCCAAGCAAGGGAGTTGTTTTGGAAACAACCCCCAAGAGGAGGTTCCTGTAGGGTTTTGATTCATGGATCGCGCAAACGGAAGCATAATCAAACAAACAACCATGCAAAACCCTCCAAGGATCACAAGTCTAGATGCATAACGATAGTAAAGGCAAGAAATCATAAACACACCTTTGGGTTCTCCTTGATGACTTCAAACGCGAATAGTGTCACGTTCTCTATAGTTGATCCACGCCTAGAGTTGTTCCTAGATCTCCAATCTCCTTGGTGCTAGCCCGGATTGAAAGGAGGGTGAAGGAATCACGCAAAACGAGGCACCAAAAAGGGGGTTCGGCCCTTTGTGGCGTCGGGGACAAGGGGCGGCGGCAAAGGGGGCGGCGTCCCTCTTTGTGGCTTGCTCTCTCTCTCCTTTGTTCTCTCCTACTCTTGTTATGTTCTCTCTAGAGCATAAAGTGTGTAGGGAAGGAAGGAGGAGGGTCCTTTATATAGTCCAACAACTCCTTGTCAACTACCTAAAGGACTTATTCTAGTCCTACTAGAGTTCAATTTAGTCCCTTCCTTGCAAATTAGTCCCTACTAAGTTTGCAACGGTTTGCAAAGTGATCCTTCTAATTAATTAATCCAATTAATTAATTCCACAATCTAGTACAACTCTATATAGCGTGTGACCCCATAGGTTCTATCTAGTTGGTAGCAACTCCTTGCTAATATGGAGCGGTTTCTAGCAAAACATCCATTCTAGCCAACTAATAGAATAGTCATCTAGACAACCTTGTACAAGTAATTGTCTCATCCCTTTGCCTCCATATCCGAATTGGACACGAGACATACAAGTCACACTCGTATATCCAATCCCTAGTTTCTCGATCCATGGAATAGCCTTATTCGTGCAAATAACATCAATATCCCATATATTGATTTATTTGAGTCTGGCCAGACATTCTATAAGCACTATCCTTCGAGTGGCCTTGGATATTTGCTCCCGTTATGTGGGAGGGGCAAATCCTCTCTACGTCCACTACGATCTCTAAGCTTGCTTCTCATTGTATCCAGTACACGCCTTTATAACTACCCAGTTACGGTGTAGCGTTTAACGCTACCAAGATCACAATGATCCACAACTAGAATATCTAGTGACTTCAAGTCTAAGGATGACAATACCATTGTACCCGAGAAGCACTTGTGACTCAACATAACATATATGTAGCCTTCTCGGTAATGGGTCAATCCAGTGCAACATTCCGTAATGCACACCTATGTGTTGGATCGTGATATCTCCATATCAATCCAACCCCATACTAGTCTATAGATGATTGTCCCATTTAATCATTATACTTGACTAGGGATATTTAAGATAAACAACACAATTGTAAATCTAAGGACTTCATTATATTAAATATCCAATAAATAATAAATGAATTTCTAGCCAATTACAAATTCATACTAAACTAGATTGCCTCTAGGGCATCTATTCCAACAGTCTCCCACTTGCACTAGAGCCAATCTGGCGCATCTCGTATGCCCATACTCCTAGTGTGCCCTTCATGCTTCCACTGCGTGAGAGGCTTTGTAAGCGGGTCTGACAGATTATCATATGTAGGAATCTTGCATATCCGAACGTCTCCTCTATCGATAATATCTCGAATCAGATGAAACTTCCTGAGCACATGCTTGGACTTCTGGTGCGACCTGGGTTCCTTTGATTGCGCGATCGCCCCAGTGTTGTCACAGAACAACTCCACTGGATCCGCAATGCTAGGGACCACACCAAGTTCAGAAACAAACTTTCTGATCCAAACAGCCTCCTTTGCTGCGCCATTTGCAGCAATGTACTCAGCCTCTGTTGTAGAATCAGCTACCGTATCTTGCTTGGAACTCTTCCAGCTCACCGCTGCTCCATTCAGGCAAAACACATATCCCGACTGTGATCTAAAGTCATCTCTATCGGTTAGGAAGCTTGCATCAGTGTAACCCCTTACACGCAACTCTTCCTCACCGCCAAACATCAAGAAAGCATCCTTAGTTCTTCTCAAGTACTTTAGGATATTCTTGACAGCAATCCAGTGACTCTCACCTGGATTGGATTGGTATCTGCTTGTCATACTCAAGGCATATGACACATCTGGTCTAGTACATAACATGGCGTACATGATAGACCCTATGGCCGAGGCATAGGGAATCCTACTCATGCGTTCCTTCTCAATCTCATTGGAAGGACATCCACTCTTCGAAAGAGTGATTCCATGTGACATGGGCAAGAATCCCTTCTTGGAATCTTGCATGTTGAACCGTTTCAACACCTTGTCAATATATGTACTTTGACTTAGGCCTAGCAACCTCTTAGATCTATCTCTATAGATCTTTATACCGAGTATATAGGCTGCTTCCCCTAAGTCCTTCATTGAGAAACACTTTCCTAGCCAATCTTTTACAGATTGCAGCATGGGAATGTCGTTTCCATTGAGTAGTATGTCATCCACATACAAGACCAGAAAAGCTACAGAGCTCCCACTAACCTTCTTGTAGACACAAGACTCATCTTCGTTTCTGATGAAGCCAAACTCTTTGACCACTTCATCAAAACGTCGATTCCAACTCCTAGAAGCTTGCTTCAATCCATAAATGGATCGTTGCAGCTTACAGACTTTGTTGGCTTGCTTTGGATCCTCAAAACCCTCCGGCTGTATCATATACACGTCCTCGAGGAGATTCCCATAAAGGAATGCTGTTTTGACATCCATCTGCCAAATCTCATAGTCGTAGTATGCTGCAATCGCAAGTAGGATTCGGATGGATTTGGTCATTGCGACTGGTGAAAAGGTTTCATCATAGTCAATACCATGAATCTGTCTGAATCCTTTAGCCACCAATCGGCCCTTATAGGTAATCACATTACCATCCATGTCGATCTTCTTCTTGAAGATCCACTTGCACCCTATGGGTCGCGCCCCATCAGGTGGTTCCACCAAAGTCCATACTTTGTTGGTATACATGGATTCCATCTCGGATCTCATGGCTTCAAGCCACTTCTGCGAGTCTGGGCCATTCATGGCCTCCTCATAGGTAGTAGGCTCATCATCTATGAGCATCGTGTCACCGGAATCAGTTACGAGAAGTCCGTACCTCTCGGGTTCCTGGCGCACTCTACTAGATCTACGAAGCTCTTGTGTTACCTGAACAGGTGCCTCCACAACTGCTTGTGATTCCTGTTCATGTTCCATAATCGGTTCTGTGATTTGTGGTTCTTGAACCTCTTCAAGTTCTACATTCCTCCCACTTGCTTCTTTAGAGACAAACTCTCTTTCTAGAAACACGCCGGTCCGAGCAACAAACACTTTGTTCTCGGTTGGATTGTAGAAGTAGTATCCCTTAGCTTCCTTAGGGTACCCCACAAATTTACACTTATCCGATTTAGGCCCTAGCTTGTCTGATTGTAAACGTTTTACATAGACATCGCAGCCCCAAATCCTCATGAACGACAGTGTGGGACGCCTCCCACTCCACATCTCATATGGTGTCTTCATGACTGATTTAGATGGAACACGGTTAATGGTGAAAGCTGCACTTAATAGAGCGTAGCCCCAAAATGATAATGGAAGATCGGTTTGACACATCATAGACCGAACCATATCCAATAGGGTTCGATTCCTCCTCTCGGACACGCCATTCCATTGTGGCGTTCCGGGTGGAGTGAGTTGGGACACGATCCCACACTCTCTAAGATAGTCGTCAAACTCTTGGCTCAAGTATTCTCCTCCACGATCCGATCGTAGAGCCTTGATACTTTTGCCAAGTTGCTTCTCTACTTCATTCTTGAATTCTTTGAACACTTCAAAGGATTCGGATTTTGCCCTCATAAGGTACACAAATCCATATCTACTGTAATCATCAGTAAACGTAATGAAGTAGACGTAACCACCCCTGGCAGGCGTGGCAAATGGCCCACACACATCAGTATGTATGAGCGCCAATTGCTCACTAGTCCTCTCACCTTTCTTATTGAAAGGGGACTTTGTCATTTTTCCCAATAAACAAGCTTCACATGTCTCATATGATTCAAAATCAAATGAGTCTAGTAATCCATCCTTATGGAGTCTAGATACACGTTTCTCATTTATGTGGCCTAAACGACAATGCCATAAATAAGCAGGATTTAAATCATTTATTTTAATCCGCTTGGTATTAATGTTGTAGACAGGATTACTTAGATCAAGGACATAAAGTCCATTAAATAATTGCGCACTAAAATAGTGAATATTATTCAAATAAAAGGAACAACAATTGTTCTTTATTGAAATAATAAAACCTTCCTTGTCCAAACAAGAAATAGAAATAATGTTTCTGCTCATAGCAGGCACAAAATAGCAATTATTTAATTCTAAAACTAATCCTGAAGGCAGAGATAGCTCGCACACGCCTATGGCCAACGCAGCAACCTTTGCTCCATTCCCAACGCGCAAAACTACCTCCCCTTTAGCCAATCTTTTACTTCTCTTTAGATCCTGCATATTTCGACAAATATGAGATCCACATCCAGTATCTAATACCCATGATGTAGAGACAGTTAAATTGACATCTACAACAAAAATACCTGGTGGTGGTGGAATCACTATTCCAAGCCTCTTGTCCTCCAGATATTTTGGGCAGTTCCTCCTCCAGTGTCCAGGTTGACTACAGTAGTGACATTCACCCTTAGTCACGACCTTGGCAATGGCACCAACAGGCTTAAGGGCTTGTTCCTTGGACTTAGCAACTGACTTGCCTTTGCCCTTGGAGGAAGATGCAAACTTTTTGCCCTTTCCTTTATGCACCATCATAATGGCCTTGCCCTTACCCTTGTTGATGCTCTGTTCAGCCGTCCTCAACATGTTGAGCAAATCTGGTAGTGGTTTAACGATCTCGTTCATGTTATAGTTCATAATGAACTGTCCATAACTCTCGGGCAACGATTGCAACACGAGATCGGTTGCCAACTCTTGGCCGACCGGGAACCCAAGCCGGGCGAGATTCTCCAAGTACCCGATCATTCGGAGTACATGGGGTCCCACCGGGTTCCCTTCTGCCAGATGACATTTGAACAGTGCCTTTGAGACCTCATACCTCTCTACCCTCGCCTGCTCTTGGAAGAGCTGCTTTAGATGTTCGATCATATCGACAGCATTCATGTTCTCATGTTGCTTCTGAAGCTCAGAGGTCATGGTGCAAAGCATTAGGCAGGCCGCATCATTAGCGTCATCAACACGCTTTTGATACGCCTTTAAGGCAGCAGGTGTCTGATTCTCTGGACCTTCTGGAACATGCTCCTCTATTGCGTACAGCTTCTTTTCTTGCTTGAGAACAATTCTCAAGTTTCTGTACCAATCGAGAAAGTTGGTTCCTGAGAGCTTGTCCTTCTCAAGGACAGATCGTAGGGAATGTTGTGAACTCGATGAGTTGTTTGCCATTTGGAATTCTACAAAAAGGAAAATACGCAAGTTTTAGTATTTGTGAATTTTTGACTATATTTAATAATGGCTAGTTTATTAAATATAGCTCCCACTATTTTACTACGGATTAATAACCCTCAAGATATTAATGCGGAAAATATCCTTATATTTTCTAGTGGGCCAAGATCCATCTTTTTCATCTCCTTATGAGCTTGCTTTGGCAAGTCACCCATAATTCGATTACTTCTTAGGTAGGAACAATTCCAATTGCATCCCATATGCAACTCTTGGTTCAACCGGGCAAATAACTCCTTATTTATCCATCCATATGGATAATCCCAATTGATTGCCTCTAGGTTTCTTAATCAAAATTAATAGCCTAGTTGTGTTCAACCTCTTATCTAAACAATTGCACATTGTTACGTGCCATCGCATTCCATCATTATGAACCAAGTCGCCATGCTTTGGCACGCACGAACTCGATAAATAATGATGATAATGAGTGTTTAAATAACGAGAAGGCAAGAACACAATATTTAAAATTTGAGGGATTTTTCAATTTTAATTATTTTGTTGATCAATATCAACTAATCTATCTATTTGAGTTTGGACACAACTCCAAATAATAGATCCGGGTTGTCTAATTATCTTATTATCCTAATTGCATGCATCATCCATACACCAACCACACAAATAATAAGACAATAAATAAACAACCACAAAAACAGAAATTAAACGTGATGTGGATATGGCCTTTTCTAGACTAAGATAATTCCAAGCCAATGGAATTATCTATGAACCCTAAACAAACACATCTCCATGCGTCTTGATCTTTTGGTCCATCCTTCATAGTCATGTGGTGTGCTCCATGCTCCATGCTCCATCTTTTGTGGCTCCTTTTGGCTTTGGGCTCCTTTTCTCCAATCTTGGCTAACAATCTACTTTATCTAGCACTAGCTAACATCTATACTAAATAAAATAAATCTCACAAGTTGAGAAAAAAAATGGCACGCAGGCCATAAAACCCTAATTAATTATTACAATTAATTGATCGGCTCGCAGGCCGTAAAACCAAACCACAAAATTAAACATCCACATCAAACCACATCCTAAGGCCATATCCAATCACCATGCGATTTGCACATAAACAGTTAAAATCCAATTTTAACGCGCTTGGTCAATTTTAATTGATTTTAGGATTTCTAGGGTTAAAACGGTCCATGGGCCCAACAATCCAATTGCCCGGGCCCAAATAAGTGAACCATAAAGCCCTAGGGCCGGCCCGGCCCAAAACCCGCAAGCTAGGCCCGCGGGTTAGGGCCGCCCGGCCCCTTAGGGCTCCAAGCTTGGGCGGCAAGCAAGGGGGCGGTCCCCTAGGGGGCCGAACCTCCTTGTGGAGGTTGTTTCCAAAACAACCTCCTTGCTTGGAGCCCAAGTTTGGTTGTTTCCTTGTTGTGGGAGAACTCCTTCTTCCCCAAGGATGCCCAAACCCTAGATCTAAGATCCTAAAATTTCTCAAACTCACCAATTCATGCATTCAATGCAATAATTGGGTCTTGTTATGATTAATTCTTTGACAAATTGCATCCAATGCTTGATTTGTCTTGTTTTACGCGATAAACAACAAATTAAGGTGTAAAACAACAAGAATGTAACACATAAACTACGTTTATGCTCTATGACCTGTGGCTCTGATACCACTGTAGGTTTTTGATTCATGGATCGCGCAAACGGAAGCATAATCAAACAAACAACCATGCAAAACCCTCCAAGGATCACAAGTCTAGATGCATAACGATAGTAAAGGCAAGAAATCATAAACACACCTTTGGGTTCTCCTTGATGACTTCAAACGCGAATAGTGTCACGTTCTCTATAGTTGATCCACGCCTAGAGTTGTTCCTAGATCTCCAATCTCCTTGGTGCTAGCCCGGATTGAAAGGAGGGTGAAGGAATCACGCAAAACGAGGCACCAAAAAGGGGGTTCGGCCCTTTGTGGCGTCGGGGACAAGGGGCGGCGGCAAAGGGGGCGGCGTCCCTCTTTGTGGCTTGCTCTCTCTCTCCTTTGTTCTCTCCTACTCTTGTTATGTTCTCTCTAGAGCATAAAGTGTGTAGGGAAGGAAGGAGGAGGGTCCTTTATATAGTCCAACAACTCCTTGTCAACTACCTAAAGGACTTATTCTAGTCCTACTAGAGTTCAATTTAGTCCCTTCCTTGCAAATTAGTCCCTACTAAGTTTGCAAGGGTTTGCAAAGTGATCCTTCTAATTAATTAATCCAATTAATTAATTCCACAATCTAGTACAACTCTATATAGCGTGTGACCCCATAGGTTCTATCTAGTTGGTAGCAACTCCTTGCTAATATGGAGCGGTTTCTAGCAAAACATCCATTCTAGCCAACTAATAGAATAGTCATCTAGACAACCTTGTACAAGTAATTGTCTCATCCCTTTGCCTCCATATCCGGATTGGACACGAGACATACAAGTCACACTCGTATATCCAATCCCTAGTTTCTCGATCCATGGAATAGCCTTATTCGTGCAAATAACATCAATATCCCATATATTGATTTATTTGAGTCTGGCCAGACATTCTATAAGCACTATCCTTCGAGTGGCCTTGGATATTTGCTCCCGTTATGTGGGAGGGGCAAATCCTCTCTACGTCCACTACGATCTCTAAGCTTGCTTCTCATTGTATCCAGTACACGCCTTTATAACTACCCAGTTACGGTGTAGCGTTTAACGCTACCAAGATCACAATGATCCACAACTAGAATATCTAGTGACTTCAAGTCTAAGGATGACAATACCATTGTACCCGAGAAGCACTTGTGACTCAACATAACGTATATGTAGCCTTCTCGGTAATGGGTCAATCCAGTGCAACATTCCGTAATGCACACCTATGTGTTGGATCGTGATATCTCCATATCAATCCAACCCCATACTAGTCTATAGATGATTGTCCCATTTAATCATTATACTTGACTAGGGATATTTAAGATAAACAACACAATTGTAAATCTAAGGACTTCATTATATTAAATATCCAATAAATAATAAATGAATTTCTAGCCAATTACAAATTCATACTAAACTAGATTGCCTCTAGGGCATCTATTCCAACAGTTCGGCCCCCTAGGGGACCGCCCCCCTTGCTTGCCGCCCAAGCTTGGCCGCCCTAAGGGGCCGGGCGGCCCTAACCCGCGGGCCTATCTTGCGGGTTTTGGGCCGGGCCGGCCTTAGGGCCTTGTGGTTCACTTTGATGGGCCCGGGCAATTGGATTGTTGGGCCCATGGACCGTTTTAACCCTAGAAATCCTAAAATCAATTAAAATTGACCAAGCGCGTTAAAATTGGATTTTAACTGTTTATGTGCAAATCGCATGGTGATTGGATATGGCCTTAGGATGTGGTTTGATGTGGATGTTTAATTTTGTGGTTTGGTTTTACGGCCTGCGAGCTGATCAATTAATTGTAATAATTAATTAGGGTTTTTTTTGGCCTGCGTACCAATTTTTTCTCAACTTGTGAGATTTATTTTATTTAGTATAGATATTAGCTAGTGCTAGATAAAGTAGATTGTTAGCCAAGATTAAAGAAAAGAAGCCCAAAGCCAAAGAAGCCACAAAAGATGGAGCATGGAGCATGGAGCATTCCACATGACTATGAAGGATGGACCAAAAGATCAAGACGCATGGAGATGTGTTTGCTTAGGGTTCATAGATAATTCCATTGGCTTGGAAATATCTTAGTCTAGAAAAGGCCATATCCACATCACGTTGAATTTCTGTTTTGTGGTTGTTTATTTATTGTCTTATTATTTGTGTGGTTGGTGTATGGATGATGCATGCAATTAGGATAATAAGATAATTAGACAACCCGGATCTATTATTTGGAGTTGTGCCCAAACTCAAATAGATAGATTAGTTGATATTGATCAACAAAACAATTAAAAGAATTGAAAATCCCTCAAATTTTAAATATTGTGTTCTTGCCTTCTCGTTATTTAAACACTCATTATCATCATTATTTATCAAGTTCGTGCGTGCCAAAGCATGGCGACTTGGTTCATAATGATGGAATGCGATGGCACGTAACAATGTGCAATTGTTTAGATAAGAGGTTGAACACAACTAGGCTATTAATTTGATTGAGAAACCTAGAGGCAATCAATTGGGATTATCCATATGGATGGATAAATAAGGAGTTATTTGCCCGATTGAACCAAGAGTTGCATATGGGATGCAATTGGAATTGTTCCTACCTAAAAGTAGTCAAATTATGGGTGACTTGCCAAAGCAAGCTCATAAGGAGATGAAAAGATGGATCTTGGCCCACTCGAAAATATGAGGATATTTTCCGCATTAATATCTTGAGGGTTATTAATCAGTAGAAAAATAGTGGGAGCTATATTTAATAAACTAGCCATTATTAAATATAGTCAAAAATTCACAAATACTAAAACTTGCGTATTTTCCTTTTTGTAGAATTCCAAATGGCAAACAACTCATTGAGTTCACAACATTCCCTACGATCTGTCCTTGAGAAGGACAAGCTCTCTGGAACCAACTTTCTTGATTGGTACAGAAACTTGAGAATTGTTCTCAAGCAAGAGAAGAAACTGTACGCAATAGAGGAGCATGTTCCAGAAGGTCCAGAGAATCAGACACATGCTGCCTTAAAGGCGTATCAAAAGCGTGTTGATGACGCTAATGATGCGGCCTGCCTAATGCTTTGCACCATGACCTCTGAGCTTCAGAAGCAACACGAGAACATGAATGCTGTCGATATGATCGAACATCTAAAGCAGCTCTTCCAAGAGCAAGCGAGGGTAGAGAGGTATGAGGTCTAAAAGGCACTGTTCAAATGTCATCTGGCAGAAGGGAACCCGGTGGGACCCCATGTACTCCGAATGATCGGGTACTTGGAGAATCTCGCCCGGCTTGGGTTCCCGGTCGGCCAAGAGTTGGAAACCGATCTCGTGTTGCAATCGTTGCCCGAGAGTTATGTACAGTTCATTATGAACTATAACATGAACGAGATCGTTAAACCACTGCCAGATTTGCTCAACATGTTGAAGACGGCTGAACAGAGCATCAACAAGGGTAAGGGCAAGGCCATTATGATGGTGCATAAAGGAAAGGGCAAAAAGTTTGCCTCTTCCTCCAAGGGCAAAGGCAATTCAGTTGCCAAGTCCAAGGAACAAGCCCTTAAGCCTGTTGGTGGCATTGCCAAGGTCGTGACTAAGGGTGAGTGTCACTACTGCAGTCAGCCTGGACACTGGAGAAGGAACTGCCCAAAATATCTGGAGGACAAGAGGCTTGGAATAGTGATTCCACCACCACCAGGTATTTTTGTTGTAGATGTCAATTTAACTGTCTCTACATCATGGGTATTAGATACTGGATTTGGATCTCATATTTGTCGAAATATGCAGGATCTAAAGAGAAGTAAAAGATTGGCTAAAGGGGAGGTAGATCTGCGCGTTGGGAATGGAGCAAAGGTTGCTGCGTTGGCCATAGGCGTGTGCGAGCTATCTCTGCCTTCAGGATTAACTTTAGAATTAAATAATTGCTATTTTGTGCCTGCTATGAGCAGAAACATTATTTCTATTTCTTGTTTGGACAAGGAAGGTTTTATTATTTCAATAAAGAACAATTGTTGTTCCTTTTATTTGAATAATATTCACTATTTTAATGCGCAATTATTTAATGGACTTTATGTCCTTCATCTAAGCAATCCTGTCTACAACATTAATACCAAGCGGATTAAAATAAATGATTTCAATCCTGCTTATTTATGGTATTGTCGTTTAGGCCACATAAATGAGAAACGTGTATCTAGACTCCATAAGGATGGATTACTAGACTCATTTTTGAATCATATGAGACATGTGAAGCTTGTTTATTGGGAAAAATGACAAAGTCCCCTTTCAAAAGAAAGGTGAGAGGACTAGTGAGCAATTGGCGCTCATACATACCGATGTGTGTGGGCCATTTGCCACGCCAGCCAGGGGTGGTTATGTCTACTTCATTACATTTACTGATGATTACAGTAGATATGGATTTGTGTACCTTATGAGGGCAAAATCCGAATCCTTTGAAGTGTTCAAAGAATTCAAGAATGAAGTAGAGAAGCAACTTGGCAAAAGTATCAAGGCTCTACGATCGGATCGTGGAGGAGAATACTTGAGCCAAGAGTTTGACGACTATCTTAGAGAGTGTGGGATCGTGTCCCAACTCACTCCACCCGGAACGCCACAATGGAATGGCGTGTCCGAGAGGAGAAATCGAACCCTATTGGATATGGTTCGGTCTATGATGTGTCAAACCGATCTTCCATTATCATTTTGGGGCTACGCTTTATTAATTGCAGCTTTCACCATTAACCGTGTTCCATCTAAATCAGTCATGAAGACACCATATGAGATGTGGAGTGGGAGGCGTCCCACACTGTCGTTCATGAGGATTTGGGGCTGCGATGTCTATGTAAAACGTTTACAATCAGACAAGCTAGGGCCTAAATCGGATAAGTGTAAATTTGTGGGGTACCCTAAGGAAACTAAGGGATACTACTTCTACAATCCAACCGAGAACAAAGTGTTTGTTGCTCGGACCGGCGTGTTTCTAGAAAGAGAGTTTGTCTCTAAAGAAGCAAGTGGGAGGAATGTAGAACTTGAAGAAGTTCAAGAACCAAAAATCACTGAACCGATTATGGAACATGAACAGGAATCACAAGCAGTTGTGGAGCCACCTGTTCAGGTAACACAAGAGCTTCGTAGATCTAGTAGAGTGCGCCAGGAACCCGAGAGGTACGAACTTCTCGTAACTGATTCCGGTGACACGATGCTCATAGATGATGAGCCTACTACCTATGAGGAGGCCATGAATGGCCCAGATTCACAGAAGTGGCTTGAGGCCATGAGATCCGAGATGGAATCCATGTATCCCAACAAAGTATGGACTTTGGTGGAACCACCCGATGGGGCGCGGCCCATAGGGTGCAAGTGGGGCTTCAAGAAGAAGATCGACATGGATGGTAATGTGATTACCTATAAGGGCCGATTGGTGGCTAAAGGATTCAGACAGATTCATGGTATTGACTATGATGAAACCTTTTCACCAGTCGCTATGACCAAATCCATCCGAATCCTACTTGCAATTGCAGCATACTACGACTATGAGATTTGGCAGATGGATGTCAAAACAGCATTCCTTTATGGGAATCTCCTCGAGGACGTGTATATGATGCAGCCGGAGGGTTTTGAGGATCCAAAGCAAGCCAACAAAGTCTGTAAGCTGCAACGATCCATTTATGGATTGAAGCAAGCTTCTAGGAGTTGGAATCGACGTTTTGATGAAGTGGTCAAAGAGTTTGGCTTCATCAGAAATGAAGATGAGTCTTGTGTCTACAAGAAGGTTAGTGGGAGCTCTTTAGCTTTTCTGGTCTTGTATGTGGATGACATAATTCTCATTGGAAACGACATTCCCATGCTACAATCTGTGAAAGATTGGCTAGGAAAGTGTTTCTCAATGAAGGACTTAGGGGAAGCAGCCTATATACTCCGTATAAAGATCTATAGAGATAGATCTAAGAGGTTTCTAGGCCTAAGTCAAAGTACATATATTGACAAGGTGTTGAAACGGTTCAACATGCAAGATTCCAAGAAGGGATTCTTGCCCATGTCACATGGAATCACTCTTTCGAAGAGTGGTTGTCCTTCCAATGAGATTGAGAAGGAACGCATGAGTAGGATTCCCTATGCCTCGGCCATAGGATCTATCATGTACGCCATGTTATGTACTAGACCAGATGTGTCATATGCCTTGAGTATGACAAGCATATACCAATCCAATCCGGGTGAGAGTCACTGAATTGCTGTCAAGAACATCCTAAAGTACTTGAGAAGAACTAAGGATGCTTTCTTGATGTTTGGCGGTGAGGAAGAGTTGCGTGTAAGGGGTTACACTGATGCAAGCTTCCAAACTGACAGAGATGACTTTAGATCACAATCGGGATATGTGTTTTGCCTGAATGGAGCAGCGGTGAGCTGGAAGAGTTCCAAGCAAAAGACGGTAGCTGATTCTACAACAGAGGCTGAGTACATTGCTGCAAATGGCGCATCAAAGGAGGCTGTTTGGATCAGAAAGTTTGTTTCTGAACTTGGTGTGGTCCCTAGCATTGCGGATCCAGTG
Organism: Linanthus parryae; assembly: GCA_023055425.1. NCBI lineage: Eukaryota > Viridiplantae > Streptophyta > Magnoliopsida > Ericales > Polemoniaceae > Linanthus > Linanthus parryae. The sequence goes on from JALGPY010000006.1 coordinate 31,670,231, forward strand.
GAGTTTTCTGTGACAACACTGGGGCGATCGCGCAATCAAAGGAACCCAGATCGCACCAGAAGTCCAAGCACGTGCTCAGGAAGTTTCATCTGATTCGAGATATTATCGATAGAGGAGACGTTCGGATATGCAAGATTCCTACAGATGATAATCTGTCAGACCCGCTTACGAAGCCTCTCACGCAGTGAAAGCATGAAGGGCACACTAGGAGTATGGGCATACGAGATGCGCCAGATTGGCTCTAGTGCAAGTGGGAGACTGTTGGAATAGATGCCCTAGAGGCAATCTTGTTTAGTATGAATTTGTATATGGCTAGAAAATTCATTTATTATTTATTGGATATTTAATATAATGAAGTCCTTAGATTTACAATCGTGTTGTTTATCTTAAATATCCCTAGTCAAGTATAATGATTAAATGGGACAATCATATATAGACTAGTATGGGGTTGGATTGATATGGAGATATCACGATCCAACACATAGGTGTGCATTACGGAATGTTGCACTGGATTGACCCATCACCGAGAAGGCTACATACATGTTATGTTGAGTCACAAGTGCTTCTCGCGGTGCAATGGTATTGTCATCCTTAGACTTGAAGTCACTAGATATTCTAGTTGTGGATCATTGTGATCTTGGTAGCGTTAAACGCTACACCGTGACTGGGTAGTTATAAAGGCGTGTACTGGATACAATGAGAAGCAAGCTTAGAGATCGTAGTGGACGTAGAGAGGATTTGCCCCTCCCACATAAAGGGAGCAAATATCCTATGCCGCTCGAGGGATAGTGCTTATAGAATGTCTGGCCAGACTCAAATAAATCAATATATGGGATATTGATGTTATTTGCACGAATAAGACTATTCCATAGATCGAGAAACTATGGATTGGATATACGAGTGTGACTTGTATGTCCTGTGTCCAATCCGGATATAGAGGCAAAGGGATGAGACAATTACTTGTACAAAGGTTGTCTAGATGACTATTCTATTAGTTGGCTAGAATGAATGTTTTGCTAGAAACCGCTCCATATTAGCAAATAGTTACCAACTAGATAGAACCTATGGGGTCACACGCTATATAGAGTTGTACTAGATTTGGGAATTAATTAATTAGATTAATTAATTAGAAGGATCACTTTGCAAACCCTTGCAAACTTAGTAGGGACTAATTTGCAAGGAAGGGACTAAATTGTATTCTAGTTGGACTAGAATAAGTCCTTTAGGTAGTTAACAAGGAGTTGTTGGACTATATAAATGACCCTCCTTCCTTCCTTCCTTCCTTATAACTTATGCTCATTAGTGAACATAACAAGAGTGGGAGAGAACAAAGGAGAGAGAGCAAGCAACAAGGAGGCCGAACCCGACCCCCTTGCCGCCGCCCTCACCCCGTCGGCCAAAAAGAGGGCCGAAGCCCTTCTTTTGTCTCGTTTTGCGTGATTCCTTCACCCTCCTCTTATTCCGGGCTAGCACCAAGGAGTTTGGGAGATCTAGGATCAACTCTAGGCGTGGATCAACTATAGAGAACGTGACACTATTCGCGTTTGAAGTCATCGAGGAGAACCCAAAGGTGTGTTTTGATTTCTTACCTTTACTATCGTTATGCATCTAGACTTGTGATCCTTGGAGGGTTTTGCATGGCTATTTGTTTGATTATGCTTCCGTTGCGCGATCCATGAATCAAAACCCAACACTAAGGCCCCCTAAGCAGCGTTCAAAACAAATCCCCTCAGGATCGCCATGATATGGGCGATCTGAGCGGACAGAGCCTGGCTCTGAATCGTAGCCTGTAGCATCTCTCCCGGTAGCTGTCTGGGTGTTAGTGTTTGTGTTGGTGTTGGTGTTGGGAGTCTCCTCTCTTGGGTTTCTTCTCCCAAAGGGGATTGGTCACCATCACGAAGATTACCCTCAAGAGACATGACTACTAAGTTGATTGGTTGAAGCTTTGAAGGTGGATGGTCTCACGTCGGGTTCACCAAATTGTGTAGAAGGAAATCCTCAAGATATATCCAAGAGTACACCTCAAGTAGGGGATTAGAATGAAGACACGGGGAAGAGTAGGGTGTGAGTAGGGAGAGAGTAAGCAGTGGCAACAACTCTAGAGAGAGAGACAGTAGACTAGCAAAAGATCTGAGAGAGATTAGAGATCAGAGAGTGCAATGGTGAGCTAACAATCCTATATACAGTTTGGAAGTGACCGTTGTAGGGGTTAATGCACCATAATTGGAGGCTTAATGATAGCCCCTGTAACGGCATGTTCGACCATATATATAGGGAACGTTACGCACCTGCCCGCATATATCGGAGACCGTTATGAGACCGTCCGCATTTATGGGATACGTGAGCCTTAAACCTCTCAGTCAGTTACCAGAGGTCGCACGCGAGCTTGGTAGTCATTCGCGCGGGACGGGCCTTACTCTAGCCACCAAACCAAAAGTGCCTACAAGTCCCATGTGGTGGGTACGCGAGGGCCCTGTCTCGCGGCCCCCAGTGGATAAGCATGGGTAGTTATCCGGTGTGTATGGAGCACAACTAGGTGTGATGGATTGCTGCCACGTGGCTCTGATTCATCTGTCTGGAGAGCACCATCTACACATAGCACATCTAATCTCTTCATCTCCAACCAAATCATCTACAAAGTATTTTGTGGCCGTGGCGTGTGACTGCTGAGAGTACCTGCATTTTGGGAGATCCGTACACCAAAATCAGAGAGTCAGCGTAGGAAGGCTCAACCTCTAACCAGGAGTACATGTATAGTCCCATAGACTGTGCTCCAATGCGTTCATATCTCTTATATTATATTCATATACTGCATGACCTCGATGGATCTTTTAGGTGGGCCAAATGAAAATAACAAAAAATGGTGCAATGAGAATCTTCCTCCTATCCATGTGCCGCTTAGATTCGGGTTAGTTGCTTTCCCAGAAGTGTCCGAAAGGTCGAATCATCCATAGTCGTAAGGTGGTACGCCAAAGTAGCACCAACAATCTGTCTCCTCACGACACAGATAAAGTACTAAGGGTATACAGTATCAATCATATTTGTATGATCGACGAGGGTCACACGACGAGGAGTCTTCGGGACTACTCTACTCACCACTTTATGTCACTAATTAGCACGTGGTTTTAGAGACACGCCATAGTGTTCAAACTCCGATCGGAGCGCATGTCTTGTCTCATAAGGACCACTATGCAGATTTTAGTCCAGTATCCATCTAGGCTATTAACGCGACTACTGAAATGTCACACTACATGCGCACAGAAATCAGTTCTCGCATCTAGCTCTCTTTACGCAGAATATACATGACTTTGGGGGGTTTCTTACCATGTTCTAAAAGCACATAACACATCTCACATTGGAATATATCACGTGCGACGAGTGAATTCTCCTAATAGGCGTCTAGCTCTAATCGGGAATTTGTCTCATCTTTCGCTCACCATCTAGGGTATAGCAAAGGAATCCGCTAGTGTGAGGGAGCCGATCTCATTTATGCGCGACATGCTCTATCCTAGTACATGAAATGCATCATATCATGCACGTATCAATCAACTTGCAAAATAATCAAAGCAAATCCAATTAAAATCCAATCATCAGTGTCGTGTATGTTCATCAATCATATTGCCAGTCATCGACTACCGAGTCTCATCCCTGTAAAACGATCCACAAAGATGACTCTCATAAGTGGTTTAGGGAATGAAATGAGTCAGCACTTTGGCCCGTAGTCGATGTACTCCAAGATTACTCCCCGGGTAGTCATTTCATCTCTGGTGAAATGGTATCCTTTCCTATGTGTTTGGTTTTACCGCAGTGCTATAGTTGTCATGCAAGCATAACAAATGGTAATAGATTCATCTACAGCTCATAGGTTTATGAATACCTTTTCAGCAAATGACATTTATTCCCGGTGGTAGAACAAGCAACGTATTCCTCTTCAATGATCAATGGAGTGGTCCAATACGATCATAATACCACTGTTCCATGTGGTGAGTCTTTCATCAAGCATGGACGATAGCCTAAGGTGGATCCACATGTTTCTAGGTCCCCACCCTAGTCAGCATGCATAGCTAACTAGTCGAAGCATATAGCTCCTCCGATTGCATAGCGTCCGTTGGGTCTTAATACACATTGCAGCGTAAACGAGACTCCCACTTCTTCTGCATCGACTTATCTAGTCATCTGGTCAATCGCATATGGTCTCTTTAGGATACATATCTAGGTTCGGAAAGTCTTGCAGTGAGCTACGGGAGTATCTCGTGGTTTTTGGGTCCAAAATAGGAATCGTTCAAGTGCCTTCTTGGTGTACGACTCTAGCAACAATGTAAGAAGTCTCTATGAACGAAAGAAAATACATCTCGCCCTAACAATATCCTTCACCGCTCGAGAGGATAGCTACCCCAGAGTGGATAAAAACATTCCTCAAACTCCAGTGGCTAATAGTGTGTCATCGATGATAAGTGACATGATTATCAACTATCCACTACTGAGAGTGACCTGCAACGATTTTCATCCGTTATCGTAAACATATAGTGAAGAATCCCCTAAAGAAATAATAAAATTTGGGTAGGCATGTATTGTGAATGGGATAATCATTTTTTTGGACATACATGTTTGTCGTTTACTGTGTTCGAACCCAGAACCTCATGCAGGGACTTTTAAACGCTCTACCACTTGAGCTAGCACCCACTTGTAATGGGCTAAGCATTGTATTGACTTTAAGAGCATCTCCAATAGGTTATGTAAACTTATTTTGTTAGGTAAATTATAAAGAAGTTCAAGAAAGTTGGACTCCAATAATATATATGTATCTTGTTATAACTCAAAAGTATGTATCATCTTCGCCAAACATAGCGATAAAATTCCCTTGCTATCTTGAGAACGTGTAGTTCCTTTTCTGCGACTCAATTTAAGTTTGATTTTGTAATGATCTACACTCCTAAAAATTAGCTTATTGGTAATTAAAAAAACATAATGTACATGCTTCAAAATTACAACGTTTAAATAAATAAGTATACAACTAATGCATTTGGATAATCATTTATTTAACACTATTGGACGACACAACAAAGTTTATAGTTAAATAAATTACAAATGTTTGATTTGACCAAAAACATACCTCAAGTTTACATAACGGAGATGCTCTAATAGGATTTTTATGGTCCACCTTTAATTAAAAAATTATTTAATCCTCAGAAAACAAAAAATAATTGAAAATATTTAGTTTTTGAAGCTATTTTTTCCTTGTTCTAAACACGTGCCAAACCGACTCTAATCTTGCTGCTCGGTAAAGGAAGTAATATATAAAGGAGACATGAGTGATAACTGAATATACCACAAACGAAGGAATTTGGACGACTAGCAATAATGGGTGGCGGCCGCAACAAAAGTCCCAAACGTGCTCTTTCTCCGAACAAGGCAACCGATGTTTCGTCGGCGCCTGGCATGAGCAGCAAACGTTCTCGTTCTCTTAACAAGAGGATGGAGTTGGCTTTGCGCATAGCAAAGCAGTTGCTGATGAACAACAAGGATTACAACATTGTCTTCTCTCCGCTCTCCATCAATGTCCTTCTCTCCTTGGTCGCCGCCGGCTCCGGAGGCGCAACCTTGGACCAGTTTCTTAACTTGCTAGACTGCGAAACGCTCGACGATATCAACTCTTTGGCTTCCAAGCTTATTTCCGTTGTCTCTCCGGGTGGCAGCAAGGGTGGTCCTAAGTTGTCGTTTGCTAGTGGGGTTTGGTTGAAACAATCACTTACCCTCAAGGATTCCTTCCAACAAGTTGTCGACAGTGTTCACAAGACCGCGGCTCTGAACCGTGTGGATTTTGAAACCAAGGTTAGTAACCTAGTTTCTTTGTTCATAAATTCTAGATTAAAACCCTAAACCCCAGTTAGATAGATGATTGTGTACTCTGTATTTCTTGGGCTTTTGATTACTCTGCCGACTTGGCCTTTTATTGATACCAAATTCTTACATTGGGAAAAGTGGAGTACTTGCCCAAAACTGAGCCAAGCATTCCCCTGCTTTAGGCCTCTGGACCTGTTAATTGCTTCCTTTTCTAGGTTGACTTTTTCCACCTGTAACCATGTGTTACCAAGTCGCAGTGGGTAACACTGGTTCCGTGAGAGAATAACCAGAGAGTTTAGGGGAAGGATAAGAGAGGAACGGGTGAGAAAGAGAGAAAAGATGAGAGAAGATCAGAATGCTTTGTTGTTTTCATTAGAAAATAATTGTTGGTTTAAATATAAAATCTAGACCCTATACGGTCGACCATACGACCCGGGAAATAAACGTATAGAAATCTCGGACGGAGATTATAACATTCTCAAAAATTCGTTACAATTAATTAAACTATCATACTACTTTGTTACGTAATCCTCTAAATATTTTGGATGCCCGACACTATGCTTTGGTTTCTGATAACCCGGATGTGTTATCCTATACCTTTGAGTTGTCTCTCATGCCCATGTCCGTATCACCATGTCACTTTGACCCGGTGATTTAGAAATTAAAACAATGCTACTTTTTTTGTAATTTTTTTATGGTGTTTACTCTACAATGTGAAAAAATTACTTAATTCTTGTATTGTTTTACTAGTCAAATCACCGGGTCAAGTTTTAGGCACAACAGAGTTAGTACATACTTGATGCTATGTTAGCTCAACATTAATCATTATTTTCTTCACAGACTCATTCTCAACTCTCAGTTATTGTATAGCTTTAGTCGCATTAAAATAATAAAATTTTCTTCAAGGTCTCAGAATTTTAGTTGTTTTTGCTTGGAAAATTTAGGTTCACCCCTTACAAGTAAGAGATGTGTATAAAATGCTAGTTATTTTTTTTTTGCCACGTCCTTTAGAATAGTTACTTTCTTATCATGCTACATTCGCTAGTTTAGAATAATTTGTATCTTGTTGTTGATGAAGATAAATATTGATTCTAAATTTGGAATGTTTTTATACGCCCATCATTCGTGAAGTATGAAGAGGTGGTCAAGGAAGTTAATTTGTGGGCTGAGAAGATGACGCATGGTCTTATCAAGGAAATTCTTCCTTCAGGATCGGTGGACCCTGATACTATTCTCGTACTTGCAAATGCACTCTATTTTAAAGGAGCATGGCTTAACAAATTCAACCAATCGATGACTAAACGCCAAAAATTCCACCTCTCTAACGGGAGCTCAGTTCGAGTGCCTTTCATGACAAGCCGAGAAGATCAATTCCTTCGTGAATTTTATGATTTCAAAGTATTGAAGCTGCCTTATGGACACGGGAAAAAAGATGAACACCGTTTCTCAATGTATTTCTTTCTCCCAGATGCAATAGACGGCCTTCCAGCTTTATCTGAGAAACTACTGACTCAACCCGGATTCTTGGAAAACCATCTCCCTGTCAAGAAAAATAAAGTCCGCAATTTCAAGATTCCAAGGTTTAAAATGTCTTTTGGGTTTGAAGCCAAAGATCTGCTGAAAGAATTAGATCTAACACTGCCTTTCGATAAGTTTAAAGGAGGGCTTACAGAGATGGTGCATCTACCTGATTCGGAATGGCCCCCAGTTGTTACGGGAATTTTTCACAAATCATTTGTTGAAGTTAATGAAGAGGGGACGGAAGCTGCTGCTGCTTCAGCTTCATGTATACTTGTTCCTGAGTGCTATTGTCCTGTGTATCAAATTGACTTTGTGGCTGATCATCCGTTCCTCTTCATTATTAGAGATGACATGACAGGTGTGGTGCTTTTTATTGGTCAGGTGCTCGACCCTTCTAAGTCCAACTGAAGCTGTTAATGCTATTAATGGGGGAAATAGAGGAAGGCATCTGCTTTCCCAACTTATTTGAGTTCAATTTTACAATCTTCCTGTTAGAGATATCGTTATTTCTTACTGCCGCAATGTTTTATTTCTTTGTTTAGATTGGTGGCACTAGTTACTTAATTTGGTTAATTATTATCAAATCTATCATTGCTCATTTTTGGGTGGCTCATTGTGCATTGATCATTACACATTAAATAACATATTTCTTCTGTTAAGTCTTGATATCGCTTCTTTTCAACTTCCTGACAATGAGAATAGCTCTATGCCTCTATCATTCTATAGAACAAGTTCTTTTGCTCTGTGGGTGTGAAAGCAGAAATACTAAGGCATGTTTGCTAGTGCTTGGGGAGGAAACCTCCCTACAATGCTAGAGGGAGGTATACTCGCTTAAATGCGCAGGCGGTGGATCTACACCATTATCGCTTAAAAATTGGACGCCGAGAGAAGAAAGATACAAGAGGTGCCTGAACCATGTCTGCAAAACTTCAACAAGAAGGGGTCTTGTGGACTGTTGACAGTTTCACGCTGATGAAAATCACTTGAGCAATCCCCAAGCTGCATCATGCTACAATGTAACTTCTCTAAGGTCGCGTGTGCCTCGCACACCGGGGTAGATTGCTCCGTCCTACAAAAATACACGAAAAATCCCCAACTCCCTCAAGAGCCCCCATGCGGGTCAAATGTGCCATGACACATTGTAGTAGAATATTCGCTAACATTACCTGCAAAACTAGACAACTCATCAGTCCCTCTCTCTCACCTCTCAAAATCAGGTATGGAGAACTGAAATAAATAAAAAAACAGATAATATCCTACTCTACATTGGGTTGCCTCCCAAGAAGCGCTTGTGATTTAAGGTCGACGACCCGACCATGTTACCTCTGCCACCTCACGAGGGTGGTCTGGCACATTGTGCAGCTTCGAGCTTAGTTTTCCTGTGTTGGATTTTAAGCACTGCTTCATGTGCGTCCACCGCTGATGGCTTGTTCCTATCCCAATAATCAGGTGGATCCCCTTGCGATAACTCTGGAATTTGGCGCTTCACTTGTATAGCAAATGGCACCCATGGCTGATACTCCCATGAACACTAGGGTGACGGTTTAAAGACCCGAAAAGTATCCATATCATCATGTACCCTCATAATCAGTTCTCCATTCTCTACGCCAATGAGGGTACGACCAGTTGCCAAGAATGGCCTGCCTAGAATGATAGGCAAGTCACCCGCTGGCATGTCTAGTATGACGAAGTCAGCTGGAATTATCAGGCTCCCAACTCTCACAAGTACGTCCTGAATTATCCCACATGCTCTCTTGGATGATTTATCTACAAATTGGAGACTGATCCAGGTTTTCGTAGGCTCCCCCACACTTAAATTTTTGAATACCGACAACGACATCAAATTCACGCTCGCTCCCAGATCACATAGAGATTTTCCAGTGTAAGCGTCACCCAATGTAGCTTCAATGACGAAATTACCTGGATCCTTCTTCTTCTTCTTAGGTAGTCCATGCAAAACACATGAACTAACCTGTTCATTTAAGTTCACTCTCTGAAATTCATCCACCGCTTTTTTACCAAGGACTACATCTTTAATAAACCTTGCATATTTTGGCATCTTTTGAAGTGCCTCAATCAACGGAATATTAATGTGCAGTTTTGAAAACACGTTTAGAAAGAGCCTGTATTCCTCAGAATCGTCCTTCTTCTTCCTAGTACGTAATGGAAATGGTAGTTCTGGAGAAGAAGAAGGGGATAAAAGTGGTACCTCAGTAGATTTCTCTGCATCCTGGTAAATCATGCCCTTTGATTGGGGGATCATGACATGTGTCTTCTCAGAATCGAAGACTTCATGTTCATTAGTCTTTGATGCTGTAGCTCTGGCATGACTCAGATATGGTGGATCCTCAAGTGCAATACCACTTCGAGTTGTGATGGCTTGAGCTTGCTCCTCAGAAGTATGAACAATGTTGCTTGGTGCTCGTTGTTCAAGTTGTTCCTTAAGATATTTTATTTCTGCTTGGGCTACTTGAAGTGAAATTGCAACAGAGCTAACCTGTGCGGACATGTCCATAACTTGATGAACCATCATCTTTATTATCCCTGTCATCTCGGTCAACTCCGAAGGTGGTACTGGTTGCTGCTGATGCATCTCTGGACCATTTATCTCGTGCACTACCTCTACTGCATTCAGCTCAAAAGTGTCACAAGACATCTTTACATCTCTTACAAGTTCCTGTTTCCTGTACTGGTAATCCATGCTCTCTTCTTGCTTAACCAAGCATCTCATCAAAGCATATGCCCCTTCCTGATCGCAGTTAAATAAGAAGTTTCCCCCAGCTTCTGTATCCATATTGTCTCTATTGGGCTGTCCAAGTGAGTCATAGAAGACCTGAATTAACTGTCGCTTGTCAATATCATGGTTGGGACATCAACGTAGCAAATGATTGAAGCGCTCCCATGCATTGACAAGTGATTCATCCTGATTTTGCCTTAACATCCAGATCTCATTCTGAAGCTGAATCACACGTGAGATAGGATAAAACTTACTTATGAACTGTGCGACACACTCTTCCCACGTTTTGATTGAGTTTGATGGCAAAGAATCTAGCCAATCCAGAACGACTTCCTTGAGACAATGGGGAAAGAGCATGAGTTTTATTGCTTCAGATGTGACCCCACTATACCGGATAAGCCAACACTGGCTCTGAAATTTCCCAATGAATGCATGTGGGTCTTCTTCGTCTGTCCCAGCAAAAGTGCACTGGTCCTAAGAAAATTGAATTGTGTCCAGCTTGAGACAGAAGGTTTCTGCCTGAATTGGTGGCACCACAATGGCTGGCTCCCTTCCCTTAAGATCCGCCTCAAATGCCTGAGTTATTTCTTTCCCTGAACGATTATATGGCATTGAGGTCGGGTGCGGTCTTGATGTTGCTGCCAGTGCTTTCTCTACAGCTTCAGCCACCAAAGCTTGTAGTTGCTCTGCTGTGAGGCTAATTTGCCTTTGACCTTCCGCCATAGCTACCTGAGAAAACAACACTAGCACACCCGTGAGGTAAACAGATAGTAACAAAAAAAGAGAAATAAAATAAAAACTCTAAACTAATTTCTAACTAACCATTCTACCGCTGTCCCCGGCAACGACGCCAAAAACTTGACATGATTTCTTACGTGTATACGTAAGTGCACGGTCGAAGTAATAAAGTTTGAGTATTAAAACTCAGGTTGTCGAACCCACAGGGACAGTCTTGAGATTATTTAATTAAGCAAATTAATTCAAAGTAAAGTAAATGGAGGAAGAAGTTGTGATTTAAGAGTTTGTCGCCCCCAAACAAGCGACTGAAATTCAAATTACAAATTAAACTAATATTTTTATTATTTTCTGATTAGTACGAACATGGAGAACACTAGATAGTTTTAGGGTCCCTAGGGTATTTAGATATTTCCGGACTATGATTTGAAACACTCTACCTACGTCTAGTTATACCGGGTCACACTCATTACTATCTTCTGTCGAACTCACGAAAATCTACGTTTTGGTCTACTTCGGGTCCTATCGGTCCACCTCCATCTACCGTTACGTTTTAGTCAGCTAGTCAGGTTCGCTCACCGGGTCCTATCGGTCCACCGATTATGCTAATCCTAACTACGTCTAACTGAAACAACCCACACACAGTTATTCAAGTCTCTATGTCCTGTCGGTCTCAAGAAACTACAAAAATGTCAACAACGTTCTTCACGAATCCGGCTTACGTTCACTGTCGTGCAACAAACCTAGATAACTAGCATGTATTGGGTGATCAAACCAAACAAACTAAGAATTAAGAAAAAGAACTTGTCAAATAACTAAAACAATACGTAGAATTGAGTTCAAGACATGAATCAAATACACAAATTTCAGAAATCTAAACAAACCCTAGTTCTCCATAAACTATCTAGCTATGAGAGATTTAGCTAGACATAGAATTGTTTTTCTCTACAAAGTTCTCCATAAAATTGATAAAGCGAGAGAGAAAGAGGAAATCAAACGCGAAATCACAGCTCCGACGCGAATCCGAGCTTGAGCCCCGTGGTCTTCCTCGTCTTCTTTCTTCGTCTCCTCTTATTTTTCCTTCTGTTCGTGTTCCCATCTCAAAACAGCCCCTGAGTCTTCGTTTTTATCAAACCCGTAAGTTGCCAAAAATCACTTAATTTCTCTTTTTGACCCTCCAAGAATGATGGAAGTTCAATATTAGCCAGTGTTAGCCACCTAGGGCTTTTTAATAGAAGACCCCGTCCCGTTCCTTTTTATTTCTCTTCAAACAGCGGCTTCTTTTTACACTTGATCGTGCGACCAGAGTTGTCTGGTCGTGCGATCATCTGGTAATTTTCTTCTTCTTCCTCTTTCACTTTTTTGCAGTTTCTTTCTCCTTTCTTCTTCTTTTCTTCCTCGCTGCTCCTTCTTGATCGGAATTGATGGCTCTGGTTTGCAACGGTGAAGCTCTGTTTTGCTTCGGTGATTGCCTTGATGTGTTTCAGCTGGGTTTCTCTGCGGTTTCAGGTGGGTCACGGTGGTGATTGTGCTGGGTTTTTGAGCGGAGATTGGGTCATAATTGGTGGTTTGCAATGGTGAAGATAGGTACAGGCTAGGTTGATTTGTGTGGGTTCTGTTGGGTTAATTGGTGTGGCTGATGGAGGAGGCAGTGGTGTTGTATGGTGTTGCAGATTGGTTCGGTGGTTAGGAGGAGATAACAGTGGTGTAAGAGGCGGTTTAACATGTTGTCTCGTGGGTAACTGTTTATGAGATGTGGCTGGTGATTATGGTGTAGGAAGGTGTATTGGAGTCGAAGGCAGATTGGGTTTAATCTGGTGAGGTAGTGTAATGCAGGTGGTAGTGAATTGAGGTGAATTTGGTGTAGGCAATGGTTTATAGAGAATATTTGCGTAGGCAGAGTTGATGGTGTGTAATGTGAAGGAGGATGAAGGGAGGATTTGAACTGGCTAATAGGCAGTAGCTTGTGGTGGCAAATGTGTTGATGTTGTAGGTTGGATAGTGTACTGTGAATTGCAGGGGCTGTGATGGGGGTTTTAGTTGGTTATGGATGTTTGAATTGTTTAATTGGTGAATTTTGTAGGAGTACTGGGTATGTAATGAATGAAGGCAATGTGTTGTGGTGAGTTCAGTTTGCCTAAGGGTGTACATGGAGGAGTTGTATAATGGAGGTTTTGTTTGGTGTAATGGGTCTGTAGGTGAATGGCCAAGGTTGATGTATTTAGTTTGGTTATGTAGGAATTGAAGGTGGGTGTCTTGGTTATACGCAGGGGTATTTTGTGGGTTATGGTTGGAAATGGTTATGACGGTGAATTCAGTAGGGTGAAATGGTTATGAGGGGGAACCATGGTGATTATGTGGTGTAGGATGTAGTTAATTGCTGCAGCTTGTTGGCAACTTTTCTCTCTTCTTCGTCGCTCATCCTTCGTAGCCAATTTCTCGAGCTTCGTCTTATTTCCGAAGTTCGTTTTCATCTCCGTTCCAGGCTTCTAAGCCTCCGGTACCTGACAATCACAACACTACAAATATCGGGCATCAAATATGAAACAAATAGCTCAAATCAACTAGAAAACGCGCGGACTATCAATTAAGCACACAAAACTTAACTTTCACAAACTCATCAAGATCATAGCATATATCTCATGTATTTTGCCCGAAAATCACACAAAACAGTAGGAATTCAACTGTAAATATAACACCGTAAACGGGGTTATCACTAACTGATAAAAAAAGACTGTTTGTACTGCTTTTAAAGACCATAATTCTGGTAGTCGGAAGGAAGCTGGTCGCTGATATCAGAATCTGTTGTAGTGCCATGAAGTTCTCCAACATTTTCTCAAATGTTGTCATGGTTGATGTTGGTGCTGGTACTGTAGCACCCCTCACTGTATCTCCCGAGAGTGGGTAAGGGTTTGAGAGTGGGTCAGGAAGCGCCTGGTTCTGGTTTTCTGGAGAGGGGCTAGGAGTTTCTCATGGAATATGGATTGCCAAAAATGAGTTTCTCTTTATTGCGGCTGGTGATGTCTGAGAATTACTAGAGACATATTTAGTCCGTGTAGTAGGTCTTGGAAATGGGTGGAAAATTTGACAAGTTTAGGACACTTTGAACCGCCAAGATTTCCCTGTGAAGTGCCTCATCTCCATGCAAATTTGTGGCCGCTATGTTATGATGAGCTGCATCCTTTGGGCCATATGGGTTTGCATAGTGGCTGCTAGTGCCTGTATAGCCATGGTGGCATGATCAGCAACAGCAACTGATTATTGATGATGCTCGTGATGAGGATATTGGGCTAGTTGATTGGGAGTGGTGGGGAAACTTCATGGTTATGAGAAATGTTTTCATTGTCGCCGTTTTCCATTCGAGAAATGATGGTTGTTGAAGCTTGACAGATGGTCGGATCACTTGATGGTTTTTGAAACTTTCATTTCGGGTTCACCAAATGCAGAAGATGATTGCTTGTGAGGATGATTGAGCTTTCTTGTTTCAAAGCCCGAAAAATATCAGTGATCCAAGTCTAGAAACGCCTAGAGATAAGTGATTTTGGGGGATGGAAATAAGCAATGTTTGACATAATGGAGAGAGATAGCTTGTTGGGTGGAGAGACATGATGAAACGGAAGAACCTCTATGAAGAGTATGACTCTCCTATAGATATATAGAACGAGTAATAGCGGTCATGGAGGGGGGTTACGAATTTAATCGCCCCCCCCATTAAGGGAAGAAGTGGAGATCTCGGGAGATCGTTACCCACTAATATTGGAACTACATATATATAAATGAAAGGAATCAACGATTCCTGAAACAACTTGAACAAATCAACAAAAACAAACCCAGAAAAGGGTAAGACAAAGAGACTTTCATTGAAGAATTTGGCAGAGCTTCGCTGCTGTCATATAGAGAATCTCTTATAAGGACAGAAACGAACGGTCCTTTTTGTGACCGTTTGATACACAGAGAAAGATCTCAGCCGTAGATATTTAGATAGAAATTACAAGATGACCTATGACTTTCTATGCATTTGTATTGTTGCCCAGAAAGCTTGACATGAAGTTTGAAACAACTTTTAGGAAATTATGAACAAACCTCTCAAGATGGTTTATATGCAGAAGGCACCAAGACTTGAGGAAATTGTTGTAGAAAAACTCTTCTTCTGAACTTTGACTTCTGCTCCAGCTTTGACTTTGACTCCATTCTTGACTCCAGCCTTGAATTTGACTTCATTCTTTGATTTTCTTGTGATTTTGACTTGATATTGGATAATACCCTCCCTCAAACTAATGGTGGTTGAGACACCATTAGTTTGTGCTTCAGATAATGAAAAGGCAAAGCTGCAAGTCCTTTTGTGAAGATATCTCCAAGTTGATCTGCAGAATGAACATAACTCACCAGTAATTGTTTTCTAAGACATTTTTCTCTAACAAAGTGATAGTCAAGTTCTATATGTTTGGTTCTAGCATGCATAATTGGATTTGCTGTCATGGCTATAGCAGATTCATTATCACAAAAAATAGTAGGAGGATGGTGAAGAAAAATGTGCAAGTCATGAAATAAATATTGAAACCAACACAATTCAGCAGCAGTAGTGGCAAGTGCTCTATATTCAGATTCAGCAGAAGACCTAGAGACAGTAGGTTGTTTTTTTGCAGCCCAGTGTATGGGATTGTTTCCCAAAAAGATAACAAACCCCGTAGTGCATCTTCTGTCAGTTGGGTTACCAGCCCAATCTGCATCAGAATAAGCCGATAAATTGAGGTGGCTGGAAGAATAGAAGACTCCTTCTTTATGAGTGCCTTTGAGATATCTCAAGATTCTCTTGGAACCTATTAAGTGTTGTGTGGTTGGACAATGCATGAATTGACAGAGATGATTGACAGCAAAACAAATGTCAGGCCTTGTGAATGTGAGATATTGAAGTGCACCTAGTAGTCTAAAGGGAGTTGGATCAGTGAGCAAGTCACCATCATGTGCATGATATTTGATGCCAGAAGTAGTAGGAGTGTCACATGGAGTGCAAGAATGCATATTAAATCTTATCAACAGGTCAGTAATGTATTTGTGTTGATGAATAAAGATACCTGATTTTGACCTTTGAATTTCTAAACCCAGAAAATATGTCAAAGGACCCATTTTTGTCATACTAAACTCATTGTTGAGTTGTGAAACAAGAGTGTTCATGTAAGGAGTATCATTTCCAGTAAGTATTATGTCATCAACATAAAGCAATAAAACAGTAATAGATTTAGGATTGGCATTGTATCTAATGAACATTGATGTATCAGCAACAGAGGCATTAAAGCCAAGAGATAAAATATAGCTGGTGAATCTTTCAAACCAAGCTCTAGGAGCTTGTTTAATACCATAAATAGCCTTGTTTAATTTTCAAACATAATGTGGATTTTGTGGATCTTTAAAACCAGGAGGTTGCTGCATATAAACTGTTTCTCTTAGATAACCATGAAGGAAAGCATTTTTAACATCTAATTGATTAAGAGGCCAATTTAAAGAGGCAGCTAGAGCTATTATAGTTCTAACAGCTGCATGCTTAACTACTGGACTAAAAGTTTCCTTATAGTCAATGCCAGGAGTTTGGTTGAATCCTTTTGCAACTAATCTAGCTTTGTATCTAGATATAGTTCCATTTGGATTATATTTTGTTCTGAACACCCATTTATTCCCAACAATATTTGCATTGTTGGGTGAAGGAACAAGTGTCCATGTGTTCTGATGTTGGAGGCTAGTAAATTCTTCAGTCATAGCATTTTGCCACTGAGAATGTTTTCTTGCCTCACTAAAACAAGTAGGATCATGTAAAAAAGGAGAGATGTCAGAGTTACCAGAAGTAGCAGTGAAACCTATCACCTTCTTTTTATAGATTCCAGACTTGCTTCTTGTCTGCATAGGATGTCCCCCAGCTGGTAAAGAAGAATCATGTCCAGATGCCATGCCTAAACTGTTTGTGTTGGAGGTTTCATCAGCTCCAGTGGATGCATCATTTGAAGAAGTTGGCTGCAGAACTGGATCATGTTCTATCTCTTCCTCAGTCTGAGAGACCCCAGAGACAGGTGTAGTAGTGTTCTTATCAGTAGTATTGACTAAGTCAAGTGAGAGTGTCTGTTCAGGGTTAGGGTTATGATCAGGTGTAGCAATGTTCTCATTCAGTGTACCTGAAACAGAATCAGAAATAAAGTCAGTAAATGAAGGTAAAGTAGCAGACACATTAATACCAGTGGAATTAATGTTCTCATTTGAGATAGATGTATGAATATCATTTATAGTGTCTGAAGAAGCATTTATTGCAGTGTCTGGAAGAGTAACAGGTATGTCTCCAATTTTAAAGCAATCAATTTTATCAGTTTTCTGAGTTGTAGATTTCTGAAAAGGAAACACATATTCATAAAAAACAACATCTCTACTTATAAAGAATTTTTGTGAAGTTTTGTCAAAGCACACATAACCTTTATAATTTTGTGCATATCCAAGGAAAACACATTGAACTGATTTTGGTTGCAGTTTTGAAGTGTTATAATGCTTCAAATAAGGATAACAAGCACAACCTAACACTTTGAATTTGGAATAATCAGGTAAAGTTTTGTAAAGAAATTCCCAAGGTGATTTGTTGAAAGTGTTTTTACTAGGCATACAGTTAATAAGATAAACAGCTGCAGCAAAGGCATGATACCAAAAATAGTTTGGTAAAGAAGCATGAATCATCACTGTAACAGCAGTTTCAACTTTATGTCTGTGTTTTCTCTCTGCAACTCCATTTTGTTGAGGAGTATGAGGACAAGATTTTTGATGCACAATACCATGATTTTGTAAATATTGTTGAAATACAAAAGACACATATTCACCTCCACCATCTGACCTCAAGATTTTAATGCAAGTGCCAAGTTGAACTTCAATTTCAGTTTTAAATTTAGTGAAAACTTTTGCAACTTCAGACTTATGATATAAAGGAAATAACCATGTAAATTTGCTATAATCATCAATAAATAGCACATAAAATCTGTAACCATGATAGGACTTGGTACTAGCAGGACCCCACACATCACTATGAATAAGATCAAGAGAATTCTTTGAAACAGAACTTGAAGATTTATAAGGCAATCTAGTCATTTTTCCTTTCACACAATGTTCACATAAGGAGCTAGCAGAAATATCACACAACTTTAGGTCTTTGCATAAATTAGAAGCAGAAACAAAAACAAGTTTTAAGGTGTCTTCAGAGGGGTGTCCTAATCTGGCATGCCAGATAGGAGACTTGACACATTTTCCTAAGTAAGCAGACTTCATATTGTCTTGAGAGTTGGAAGAGAAAGGATGAGTATGAATGGGGTAAAGTCCATTTTCATTCAATCCTTGGTAGAGAACTTTGCCCAGAGTCTTGTCCTGGATGTAAAAAGAATCAACATCAAAATAAAAAGAGCAATTGTGTTGTTTACATAATTGATAAACCAAAAGAAGATTTGCAGAGAGTTTGGGAACATGTAAAGTGTTATTTAATTGAAAAGAATGATTTGGAGTGTTTAAGTAAGCAATACCAGAGTGATTGATAGCCAGAGTGTTCCCATTTCCAACAGCAACATGATCTGAGCCTTGATAAGGGGTGCTTAGAGAAAGATTTGCAAAATCAGAGGTCATGTGATTGTTTGCCCCAGAGTCAGTTAACCAGTAATTTGGAGAGATGTTTGGTGATGGTTCAGAGGTATTGACAGCATTCATGGCTGTCAAATGTTGGAGGTTTCTTCCCTTGATAAGCATGATCCATTCTATGCCAGCAGTCAATGGCAGAGTGGTAGTCATACCCACAAATTTGACAGTTTAGGGGATTGCCATTGTTGTCTCTGCTCCTAGAGGGACCTCAATTAGGACCAGACCTGCCCCCTCTTTGACTATCATAGCCCCTTCCTCCTCCCCTATTATTACCTCCTCTTCCATAATAATTTGAATTTGAGTTAAAACCTTGACCTTGATACCCTGGTCTTTGACCCACATTAGGGTTTAAACTTTAACCATTAAACCTTGACCCTTGACCTAAGGTAGAGTTAGGGTTTTGATTTTGACCTTGATACCTTGACCCTTGACCATAGTTTGGATTAGGGTTTTGACCTTGATAGCCAGACCCTTGACCTCTACCAGCACCATTTCCATATCCACCTCTACCAGACACAGGACTAAGAGACAAATATGCAGTGTTTCCAACCAAATCAGAAGCAATAACAGATTGTGATTCAATCATTTGTTCCTCAGCTTTCAACAAGACATGTAATTCTTCAAAAGTAACTTTATCAGGAGCAAGAGACATTGTTACACGAATTCCAGATCTAAAGGAGTTATATTTAGGAGGTAAACCATGCAAAGCATATAATATCATGTCTTGATCATCAGTATGAACCATAGCAGAAGACAGCTTGTCCCTTAGGGTTTTAAGCCTTTGCATGTAAACATCTATAGACTCAGATTTCTTACAGATTGTTTGAAGTTCAGATTTCAGTTGCAGAATATTAGAGCGAGTGAGTGAGGAATACCTGTTTTCCAGTGA
The DNA here is from genome assembly GCA_023055425.1 of Linanthus parryae. NCBI lineage: Eukaryota > Viridiplantae > Streptophyta > Magnoliopsida > Ericales > Polemoniaceae > Linanthus > Linanthus parryae. The sequence goes on from JALGPY010000006.1 coordinate 31,689,610, forward strand.
AATCCAAACATCTCGTAAAGAAATCTTACCCACAACTTGAACCAAGGCTTCTTGAGTGAGAGTGGCTGTGAGAAGAGTCAAGACTGTTTGATCTTGAGTAACCCAAGCGTCATAAGCCGGATTCCGATCAACGGTTGGTTCGCCGTTTGCATCAAGAAGGAATTCAGAGGGACAGGTCTTTGAACCATCAACATAACCATAGAGAGATTGAGTTTTGAGGACTGAGGAGATTTGATACCTCCAGATAACATAGTTATTGTTATCTAATTTGAAGGGGACGAGATTGTGTATTTGTGAGAGGAGATAAAAGGGATTCGGTGAAGAACCCTGATTTGTAGATAGAGCCATGGCTCTGATACCATGAAAGGAATCAACGATTCCTGAAACAACTTGAACAAATCAACAAAAACAAACCCATAAAAGGGTAAAACAAAGAGAGACTTTCATTGAAGAATTTGGCAGAGCTTCGCTGCTGTCATACAGAGAATCTCACAAAGAAAACCTAGAGCCATTTGATGGCTTATAAGGACAGAAACGAACGGTCCTTTTTGTGATCGTTTGATACACAGAGAAAGATATCAGCCGTAGATATTTAGATAGAAATTACAAGATGACCTATGACTTTCTATGTATTTGTATTGTTGCCCAGAAAGCTTGACATGAAGTTCGAAACAACTTTTAGGAAATTATGAACAAACCTCTCAAGATGTTTTATATGCAGAAGGCACCAAGACTTGAGGAAATTGTTGTAGAAAAACTCTTCTTCTGAACTTTGACTTCTGCTCCAGCTTTGACTTTGACTCCACTCTTGACTCCAGCCTTGACTTTGACTCCATTCTTTGATTTTCTTGTGATTTTGACTTGATATTGGCTAATAATACATGGGTTGAACAAGTGTTCTCTATGAAAAACATGGGTCGTAGATGGGTTAAAAATCACTTGCGATGAGTCTTACTCCACCATCTAAACCACTTGATCCATTGGTTTCCATGCGAGCCGCTATCTGCGAAGGGATTATTTTTGCAGACTCCTCATGATGACATATCATGATCTGGTTCTCAAGGCATACAGTCGGGTAGCCACCTGCATGTTGATGATAGGTCCACGTGAAACTGTGGATGTGGACTATGACTACGTTTTGGACAATCTACGCTCTTCTCCTCCTACCTCGACAGTTAAGTGAGAAGATTGAGTGTCTAACGCGGTATTTTTGGTGGAATATGAACGATTCAGGAAGAGGATTATGTTGGGTTTCATGGGATAGAATGAAAAAACAAAACAAGATGGCGATATCGCTTTTCATGATCTACAATCGTTAATCTCTTGTGGCTAAACAAGGTCGGCGTGTTCTAACTAAGCCAAATTCATTGATGTCATGGGTATTGAAGGCTAAGTGTTTTTCTGTGTCTGAGTTCCTAGATGTGACCTTCCCTATCTCAGTTTAGGCGAATCATAATGACCGGAACGAAAGATTTTATGTGGTGAACATTATGTATAGACTATGATAGCGTTTTTCTGGCCCAACCTCCAATTCAAAAATTGTTTTTTTCAGAAGAAGAGTTGAAAGTATTTAATTTTTGAAAAGAGCAATTTTTCATTCTTTTAAACAGTTGCCAAACCGACTCTTTTCCTACTGCTCGGTTAAAAAGTACTATATAAGGAGACATGAGTGAACACTAAATACCACAAACAAAAGAGTCTCCTGCAATTTATTTTGGACCATTTAGCAATAATGGTCGGCGGCCGCCACAGAAGCCCCAAACGTGCTCTTTCACCTTCGTCGGTGCCTGGCATGAGCAGCAAACGTTCCCGTTCTTATAACAAGAGGACGGAGTTGTCTTTGCGCATGGCAAATCAGTTGTTGATGAACAACAAAGATGACAACATTGTCTTCTCTCCACTCTCCATCAATGTCCTTCTCTCATTAGTCGCCGCAGGCTCCGGAGGCGCAACCTTGGACCAGTTTCTTGACTTGCTCGACTGTGAAACCCTCGACGATATCAACTCTTTGGCTTCCAAGCTTATTTTCGCTGTCTCTCCCGGTGGAGGCAAGGGTGGTCCTAAGTTGTCGTTTGCTAGTGGGGCTTGGTTGAAAGAATCACTTACTCTCAAGAATTCATTCCAACAAGTCGTCGACAGTGTTCACAAGACCGCGGCTCTGAATCCTGTGGATTTTGAAAACAAGGTTAGTAACTTAGTATTCTTCTTATGTGTCTTGTACATAAATTCAAGATTAGAACTCTAAACCCTAGTTAGTTAGAGGATAGTGTGCTCTGTATTACTTGGGCTTCTGACTGCTCTGCGGACTAACTTTTATTGTTACCAAATTCTTACATTGTTACCCAAAACACAGCCGAGCATGCTAATGCTGCTTTAGGTCTGAAATTTTTCAGTCGACTTTTTTTAACCATAATCATGTTACTTTCACCTTGTGATTTTAATAGCAAAACAATACTATTTTAGTATAGTAACTTTAGAGACACCTCGACCTTTTCAATTATCTTTTTTCATCCGTAATCATGTGGGTTTCACCAGGTGAGTTAGATAACAAAAATATGATAATTTCTTTTTTTAATTCTTTACATGGTGTTATAGAGTAAACTGTACTCCACCGTGAAACTGAATTATTGCATCGTTTTGCTAATCAGTTCACCGTATCAAGTTTGAGGCGAAACATATGTGGTACTTAAATTGATGCAATGTTAGCTTAATCTTAACCGTTATTTTTACCACAAACTCATGCTCAACTCTCTATTATTGTATAACTTTAGTCGCATTCAAAAATTGAGTTTTCTTCCATTCAGGATCTCAAAATTTCTGTAGTTTTTGCTTGGGGAAATTTAGGCCCAACGCTCATAACTAAGAGATAAGTATAACACGCTAGTAATTTCCTTTGGGTACGTCCTTTAAACACAGACTGATACATTATCCTACAGTTGATGAGCATTGGCATTCAAGTCTTACTTCGTGTAATCTCGTATAAGCCGAAAATTAGAATAATTACCTTCTTATCATGCTATATTTCGCTAGTTTAGAATTACTTGTTTCTTGCTGTCGATGACAATAAACGTTGACTCTAAATTTGAAATGTTTTAATATGTGAAGTACGAAGAGGTGGTCAAGGAAGTGAATTCATGGGCTGAGAAGAAGACCAATGGTCTTATCAAGGAAATTCTTCCTTCAGGATCGGTGGACTGTGAAACTATTCTCGTACTTGCAAATGCACTATATTTTAAAGGAGCGTGGCTTACAAAATTCAATCCATTGATGACTCAGCTCCAAGAATTTAACCTCTCTAATGGGAGCTCAGTTCGAGTTCCTTTCATGACAAGCCGAGAAGATCAATTTGTTAGTGAATTTGATGATTTCAAGGTATTGAAGTTGCCTTACGGACATGGGAAAATAGATGAACACCGTTTCTCAATGTATTTCTTCCTCCCAGATGACATAGACGGCCTTCCAGCTTTATCTGAGAAACTACTAACTCAATCCGGATTCCTAGAAAACCATCTCCCTCTACAGGAAAGAGAAGTCGGCCATTTTAAGATTCCAAAGTTTAAAATGTCTTTTGGGTTTGAAGCTAAAGATCTACTTAAGAAGCTGGGTCTAACGCTGCCTTTTGATAAGTTTAAAGGGGGGCTAACAGAGATGGTGCATCTCCAAGACCGGGAACATCCCCTAGTAGTTACGGGAATTTTTCACAAATCATTTGTTGAAGTTAATGAAGAGGGAACCGAAGCAGCGGCTGCTTCCGTTTCATGTGTAGAAGTGCAAGAGTCAGAGGAACCCGTATATCAAATTGACTTCGTGGCTGATCATCCATTCCTCTTCGTTATTAGAGATGATGTGACCAGTTTGGTGCTTTTTATTGGTCGGGTGCTCGACCCATCTAAGTCCGACTGAAGCTGTTGCTAGCTATAGTGAGATTTTAATGGAAGGTGGACGCTTTCCCAACTTTTATTTGGATCTGGATTTACTTTACAATCATCCTTGAAGTATTATTATTTCTTTTAATTATTGTTGCGATGTTTTATTTCCTAGAGGCTAGTATAGATCGATGACACTAGTTTATTGGTTTGGTTAATTAGACTCAAAGATAGTGGTCACTGTGCATTTTGATTGTTAGAGCATCTCCTACGGACGGACCAAATCTCATTTTTGGACCAAATTTGGTCCAAAACACAAAAACTGGAGCTCCAACGGTGGACCAAATGCTGGACCAAATTTGGTCCAGGAGCAAAGGAAGGACCAATTTGAAGGCTGTACTGTTCACTGGACCAAATATTAAAATATTCGATTTATTCATTTGTGTTGAGTTTTGTTGCATTGAGACTGTGTTTTATTAATAATTAAGCTGATTAATGCTAATTTTCATTATGTTTAACTGTATAATTTTGTAGTGGTCTTTTTCAGATAAAATGGGTCGAACATTATATCATTTCCACTTTTTAAATTATTTTTATTATTCATATTTTATAACTAATTCACCGGCCTTATTTTTTGTTTTAATTAAAATTTATTTATTTTACTATAAATATTATGCATAATATAGTTGTTCGAAGATAAGTAAATTAAAATTGATAAAATATTGTTGAAGGAGCAAATTTGGTCCTCATTGTTGGAGCAAAAACTGAAAAATGGAGGACCAAATTTTGGTCCAGGACCAAATTTGGTCCAAAAGTACAAATATGTGCTGCCGTCCGTAGGAGATGCTCTTATATTGTATAATACTCCCTACATTTCTTTTGTTTCTTTATCTTTTCCTAATATGCATGTTTCTTCATCTTTGTCTTTTCAGAAACATTTTTTTCTAACATTTACCAAAATATCCTTTAACAAACTACACCCCATTAACCCCACTAAGATTATTTTCATTTTTTTTTTTCGAAGACATGATTTTCAAATAAAATGGAGAGATGAAGAGACAATAAGAAGAGCGAGAGGAGGAGCGAAAGGAAGAGAAAGACCTCATGATCGGAGAGGGAGGGGAGGGAGGTAGGGAGGGAGACAGAAAATCAGGGAAAGGGAGGGAAAGACATATCTATATCGAAGAGTGGTAGGGAGAGAAGAAAAAAATCGATGGAGATGGAGAATAAGGCAACGGGGAAGAAGGCAATTGCAATGATGAGGGCTCTGGCGGCTTCGACGAGGGTTGCAGCGTCTCGACGAGCGGCTGACCAGGACAACAACGAGTCTTCATGTAGATTTATTTTGGTCTGTAATCTATTTTGGGTCTTCTCTTGTAAAATCTATAGATCCAACTGCTGTATCCTTAGATCTTTTTTTTCGTTCTTTAGATTTGTTGTTGGCGGTGTCGTGGTGGTGTTATCCATCTGATGTGATTGTGATTGTGATTTTGACTGTGATTGTAGTGTTCTTGTTACTGTCTCTACAAATCAATGAAGGAGATTGGGTGAGATTGGAAACAAGTAGGGATGGCAACGGGCCAGATCCGGATCAAATCAGGCCCTTACCGATCCAGATTCGACCAAGAGAAATGGGATCCAGATCCGATCCAGACCCGTTCGGATCATCACCGGATTCGGATCAGATCGAATCGGGTTTCATTCAGCTGATCCAAATCCGATCCGTAGATTCATATAGTATGTGGTCGGATTGGATTCGGATTGGATCTGACCCAAGCTTGTCGTAAAATAGAAAAATAAAAATAAAAAACACCGTTTCATAGGCCATGTTCGTAATAATGAAGCCTAAAAAACAAAAGAAATAGTTTTATAGGTTGGAGTTACTATAATATTCTTCTTGGAAGTGTAAGTGAGGAGGTAATAGAGGTCTATTAGAGCATCTCCAACCCATGGCTATTTCCCCCTCGCCTCACCTCCCCCTCCCCCTCCCTACCCCACGGGCCCACCATTTTCCCCCTCCCCCTCCCCTTCCGCCAAACTACTAATTGTCTCCAACCCATTTCTTTCCCCCCACCCAAAAAATTAATTCGTAATATATATTTAATGATTTAAAAATAAATTATTAGTACCAAAAAAAGTTTTATTAAAATGTTTTATTAAAATAATATATACACACACAGAGACATACACACAAAAAAGATGTTAATAATAATAAGAAAGATAATAATACTAATAATAATTAAAATAATATTAACAAACAAAATTTTTATTCGAAAAAATGATGATTACAAGTACGAAAAAGTCGTTATTACAAGAAATAAAATTAAACAGTAATACAAAAATACAACGAGTAGAGCGATAAAACACACAAATTGAAATAAACCAACCTAAAAATGATTACATAAAATAGTTATTTCGTTAGTTGAAAGGATTAAATTTTAAAAAAAATAATATAACGATTACTTTTCGTAAATATACTTTCCAACAATCATGAATACATTATTAATTTTAAAAAATAATAAAAAATAAAATTTCTGAATCATAATAATAAAATACATAATATAATCACAAAATATTAGTATGTGTAATTAAAATTATCAAATATTCAATTAATTAATCATTCTACGTAGGGGGAGGGGGAGGGGATGTCCATGGGGAAATCCCCCCTAGCCATCCCTCACCCAAGACAAAATTTATCCCCATAGCACCCCCTCCCCCTCCCCCCATGGGGTTGGACATGAACCTTGTTTTTATATAATTTTCCCCTTCCCCCTCCCCTTCCTCCCATGGGGTTGGAGATGCCCTTAGTAAAGCACACATATACGTCGGATCGGATCGGGTCAGAACCCGCTGGATCTGCCCTCAAATCCAAATCGAGATCTAAATTCGTTCGGGTTTGGTTTTCAGGATCCAAATCCGATCCATTTTCAATTTGATCGGATTCGGATCTGTTCCATTCGGCTTGGATCGCTCGGAACTCAGATCGGATAAAACCAATTAGCATCCCTAGGAACAAGTGTGTGCTGGGGATAAATTTAACATTTCATACCATTTTTAATAAATCCCAATTTCTGCTCCATGAAGAAACAGGAGAAACGGAGGTAGAATAGATCTTTTTTATTACTTAGTTTGGTTAAATAGTCTTCGAAAAAATTGGATCGTTTCGCTATCTAAGTCATTGAATTAAAGTGACACTGTAAATAGTAGTACCCAAAAAAAGTTTTATCATATTACTAGTAAAACCTAGAACAATGTGCAGCTAGGGTCTGGGGCGGATTCAGAAATTCGTTGCAGTGGGGGCTAAAATGAAAAATGTTGACATTATATACATAATATTTGAATATTTAAAAGTTGAGTGGGGGTTAAAGTGCAAATTTTGTAAAAATAAACTGGAAAAACTAAGAACTATAAGGGCGAAATTTTAATTTCCAAAAAGTTAGTGGGGGCTATAGCCCCCACAATTCACAATGTACATACGCGCCCCTGGCAAAAGGGGTACCTCAAGTTGTAGAGCGTTGCAAACCCCTGCATGAGATCCCGAGTTCAAATCCGGTTAACCAATAAACAATTTCTCAAAAAGAATATACTAGTACAACTATTTAAAGGAGACATAAGTGAATCACCATAAACGAAAGAGTTTGACGTGTGGCGGTCTTGTGCAATTTTGGGTCAATGAATAATTCAATGACCGGCAGCCGCCGCCAGAAAAGGCCCAAACGTGCCCGTTCTCCGAACAAGGGAACCGATGTCTCGTCGTCGCCGCCCCCTCGAACCATGAGCAAACGTCGTCGTCCTTCTGTCAAGAGTACGGACGTATCGTTGCGCATGGCAAAGCGGTTGTTTATAAGCAAGGACCAAAACGATTCCAACATTGTCTTCTCTCCGCTGTCCATCAATGTCCTCCTCTCCTTGGTCGCCCCCGGCTCCGGAGGCGCAACCATGGAGCAGTTTCTTGACTTGCTCGACTGCGAAACCCTAGACGATATCAACTCTTTAGCTTCCAAGCTTATTTCCGTTGTCTCTCCGGGTGGCAGCAAGGGTGGTCCTAAGTTGTCGTTTGCTAGTGGGGCTTGGTTGAAACAATCACTTTCTCTCAAGCATTCCTTCCAACAAGTTGTCCACCGTGTTCACAAGACCGCCGCTCTGAACCGCGTGGATTTTGAGACCAAGGTTAGTCACCAACTATCTTTTTGTTCTGCGTCTTTCTACACATATTGATAAGAAAAGATTGTTAAAAAAGTTATATCGTTTTGCTATCCAAATAACCGAGTCAAAGTGACACAATTACGAATATAAAAGTCAACTGGAGTTGAAAAAGAAGAAACGGAGGAAGTAGTACGTAATGTATCTGGGTACTTACCTTTTATTGTTACGAAATTCTTATTTTCAGAAGAAAATACTAACCAGCAGCGTTGGTCCTCCACAGTCACGTGAAGCTACTTTAGGCCTTTGGACAGGTCGGTTGGGGTGTAAGGAAAAATGAATAAACCTATTCAAGTGATTGAACTAAATCGAATGTCAAAATTTTGGATGGTCTCTTTTGGTTACTCGGTTTTTGAGCGGTTCAACATGTTCACAAACAGGTCTAATCTATCAGGTTTTAGTTTGTTAATTAATCGCACCGTAATGTACCCAACCGAACTTGCATCTACATACAGATAATTATTTATTATTATTTATATTATATTTTTCTTAGACTTACATGTTTGTCGTCTAGTATCTTAGAACTCATGACCTCATGCAGAGGCTTTAAACGCTCTACCACTTAAACTAGCACCAATTTACATTATTTATATTGTATAAAGTGTATATAATAGTATATTGCGACTTAAATAGATCGTTTTGTAGACTAAAATGAATCTACTGGTCTTTTTGTCTTAGGCATTTTTCTCATATGTGGCCATATTTTTTTCTAAAACGATGACCCTGTAAGTTCTCCACGTCTATTTCAACTTATTTCTTACATACATTTAAATGTGCTCGACTCCTGCAATCAAAATTTCGGTGTTGAAATGGTTAGCCAAATAAGGTTTCACTCGGTTCAGTTTACATCTGCGTATAAGCCGTGAGTTAGAATAATAACTTTCTCATCAAGCTATATATCGCTAGTTTAGAATTTATTTATGTTGTTGTTGATGACAATTTATGCTAATTCTAAATTGTTGTCGTGAAGAGTGAAGAGGTGGTCAAGGAAGTGAATTCGTGGGCTGAGAAGAAGACGAATGGTCTTATCAAGGAAATTCTTCCTTCAGGGTCAGTGGATCGTGATACTATTCTCGTACTTGCAAATGCACTCTATTTTAAAGGAGTCTGGCTTAACAAATTCAATTCATCGATGACTGAACCCCAAGAATTCCACCTCTCTAATGAGAGCTCAGTTCGAGTTCCTTTCATGACAAGCAAAAAAGATCAATTTGTTAGTAAGTTTGGCGACTTCAAAGTATTGAAGCTGCCTTATGCACACGGGGAAGAAGATGAACACCGCTTTTCAATGTATTTCTTCCTCCCGATTGCCATTGATGGCCTTCCAGCTTTGTCAGATAGGCTACTGACTCAATCAGGCTTCCTGGAAAACCATTTGCCTGTCAGGAAAAGAATGGTCCGTAATTTGAAGATTCCAAAGTTCAAGATGTCTTTCGGGTTTGAAGCTAAAGATCTCCTGAAAGGCTTGGATCTAACACTGCCTTTCGATAAGTTTAAAGGAGGGCTTACGGAGATGGTGCACATCCCTCCTTGGGAAAGACCCCCAGTTGTTTCGGGTATTTTTCACAAATCATTTGTTGAAGTTAATGAAGAGGGGACCGAAGCAGCGGCTGCTTCCGCTTCACGTATACTTATGCCCATGTCACGACTTTGCAATCGAGTTGACTTTGTGGCTGATCGTCCGTTCCTCTTCATTATTAGAGATGATGTGACCGGTGTGGTGCTTTTTATTGGGCGGGTGCTCGACCCTTCTAAGTCCAACTGAAACTGCTGCTAGCTATGGTGAGAAACTAATGGAAGTTTGACGCTTTCCAGCTTTTATTTGGATCAATTTTACAATCGTCCTTGTTAGAGGTATCTCTATTTCTTTTTTTTTTTTTAAACAGCAACTGAAACATTTCATTGAAGGAAAAAGATCATCACCGCCGCAATACAAATACACAAACAGATCACCGTAGATCTGAACAAAACTTAGAGTCTAGGTGCAAGGAACTTTTAGCAAAGCAATGCGCTTGAGAGTTCCTAGACCTGGGAATAAACACAAAATTGCAAACATCAGAAGAACTTGCAATACCACTGCCCCTAATTGCTTTTTTTTTTTTTTTAATAAGGCAATTGACCACCAATTCACAATCAGATAGAATGTCAACCTTTTTTAGACCAGAATTTTTATTCCAAAGGAGAGCCTCTCTTATAGCCAAACACTCTAATGTCGTTTGCATTCACAACCCCTTCCACTGGACATTGAAGGCTGCTAATAACTTCACCACTGGCATCCAATTTGACTGGAGCAATGCCAATTTATTCTTACAGATATCTACAGCAGCATCAGTAGCTGCTGATTATCCTTCAACAAAAACAGGTGCTTGATTCAGATCTGAGACTGCAGATGACTTCAAAATCTTACCATCCACATTAGTAGCACTGGATTCATTGAAAGAAGCCAATGCTTTCTTCACTAACTGATCTGGCTGCCATCTAACTTCATGAAACCAGAAATCATTCCTGGCCTTCCACAAAAACCAACAAAGTGACAGATAAAATACCCAGATAATCATTACTATAGTCACAAGAAGCAGCCAAACCAGTTATAAATTCCCACCACCTCATCAAGCTTCCAAATTCGAATTCATCATAAACCAATCTGAGTGGAGAAGACTTCCATAACAGTTTTGCAAAGCAACATATAACAAACAAGTGAATGTCACTTTCCTCATTTTCACCACATAATTTGCGTACCTTATCAATATCAATATGTCTGGCTGCAAGTGAAAGACCTGTGGGAATGACATTGTTCAGCACCTTCCAAAAGAAAGATTTAATTTTTGGTTGAACTCGAACTTTCCAAAGCTTCCTCCAAAGGGAAAAATTGCTGGTACCGTATCAACAACTACTTTGTAACCAGATCTTACATTAAAATCACCATAACATGTAAAGCTCCAAATTTTCTTGTCTCCACAGTTGAGGCCTCCGATAGGAATTGACAGTATCACCTTTGCTTCTTCATAATTAAATAGCCTTTCCACCAAACCCCCCTTCCACGATCTTGTCTCATGATCAATTAACTCTTCCACTCTCACTAAATCACAATGAGGAGGTGTGGGAGAGGAAACTTTGAAATTATAACCTCTAGGCAGCCAAGGGTCATCCCAGATTCTAACAGATTTTTCATTGCCAATCCTCCATCTAAAACCAAGTTTTAAAGAGTCTCTTCCAGCACATAGACTCTTCCAAACCCAAGAGCATCCACTCGGGAGAGAAGCAAGCCAGAAAGAGGAATTATGAAAATATTGTCCTTTGAAGAAAGTTTTAAAAAGAGATGGCTCACCATTAATAACCCCCCATGCTTGCTTAGCCAAAGAGCTAAGTTAAAGCAATGCAGATTTTTGAAACCGCTCCCTCCCTCCTCTTTATCTTTACATAAATGGCTCCATCTCCTCCAATGCACTTTCTTCATCCCTGATAAATTGTCATCCCACCAGAAATTTGCCATTAACTTTGTTAGCTCATCACAAGTATATTTTGGAAATAAGAAGTTTGCCATTGCATAGGATGGAAGAGCAGCTAAAGTGGATTTAAGCAAGACTTCTTTCCCAGCAGGGGATAAGTATTTTGACTTCCAAGAGGATAGCTTACCATTCACATTTTCCTTCAGAAAATCCAGCACCTGAGTTTTGGATCTTCCCACCAGAGCTGGCAACCCAGGTATTTACTGTCTTTAAAGTCCTTACTAATACCCATATAATGCTGAATAAAGCCCTTCAACAGCGTACTTGTATTGGGACTGCAGTGTAATTGGGATTTCTCTCTGTTTACAGATTGTCCCGATGCTCTTCCATACAATTTTCAAATATCATTCACAGCGCTGCAGTCACTCATTGTAACTTCACATAAGAGAATGGGATCATCTGCAATGACTTATGGAAGGGCAATGCTTTGACACTTTAACACCATTTAGCCACTTTGAAACCCATCTTTTTTAGTATTGCTTCAAGATAATCCCACCTACCCTTGTCAAATGCTCTAAGCATGTCAAGTTTGATGGCCATTACCCCCCCCCCCCCACCCCTTCCTTCCACTTCTTTTTTTCAGAAAATGCATTATCTCATGAGCCATCATAACATTGTCATTGATTAATCTACCTTTCACAAATGCCGACTGATAGAGAGATATAATCTTATCGAGAATAGCCCCCAACCTATTAGCTAGAGTCTTAAAAGGATTTTTATGTGAGTGTGATTCTTAATTTTCTGCAAAAGAAGAATGTGGGTTAGGTTGACACTCTTCAACAATGTTCCAGAAGATGAAAAAAAAAAAAAAAACTTCTAAAAGCTTTGCATATGTCAGTCCCCCAATATGCCAGGAGGATTGAAAAAATAAGGCTGTAAAACCATAATACCCCGGAGCCTTCTCTGGTGCCAAATCAAAACATGCCTCCATGATCTCTTCATCTGAAATCGGCCTTGTGAGAAAATTATTCATATCTTTGTTCACCTTCCTCTTTTCTGTTGATAGAACTTGTTGCATGTCTTCATTGTCACCTGCCTTGAAGAGATTCTCATAAAAACTAGAGAATTCTTCCATGATTTCCACATCATTTCTACACCAATGCCCCTTGCTAGATGTTATACCAGCCACTAAATTTTGCTTTCTTCTCTTCCTCACAGTGTCCTAGAAGTATTTAGTGTTTCTGTCCCCGACTTTAAGCCAATTAACTCTAGCTTTATCCCTCCACATTACTTCTTCCTCAGCCCATAAAGCTTCAAGATCTAATTCAATATTGTGCGGCTCATCCATATTAGCATTAATCCCTTCTTCTCTGATTCTTTCAACAGTTGCTACCTTTTCTCTAATTTTTTAGGATAGACCCTTGTCATTTACTTTGCTCCATTTTCTCAATTCTTGTCTACAAAGAGTGAGTTTGGATTTGACCAAAAACATGGGGCTGCCATCAATCTATTTCTTCCAAACATTCAATTTCCTCAACTTCCTTTTGCTTAACCCAACTTGCATCAAATCTGAAAATGTAATCATTTTTTGGTTTACCAGAAGGTTTGGTGTCTAGGATTAACATATAATGATCCGAACCTGAGGCAAACACATGATTGAGCACATATTTTCCCCAACTGCCCAACCAATCTGCTGAAGCTATGCATCTGTCAATTCTCTCTTCTCTGCAGCATCCATTCGTCCTTTTGTTCCACCAGGTAAACGAATACCCAGTAAAACCAAGATCAATAAGATCATTGAGGGAGATAAATTGTGAGAGCATTTGACAAGAACTCAGACTTCTATCACTACCTCCCCTCTTCTCTTTTGGGCTTACAATATCATTAAAATCCCCCCAAAGAAAGAATTTACTTGAACAATTTTTCATGTAACTACTCAAAAAAGCTAGTTGTTGTTTCCTCAGAAAATCCTCACTACTCAAGTACACAAAGATGGATCACATTTCCCCATTTCATCAACTTCCAACTTCACATGAATAAAGTGCAGAGAGTATTTGACTAGCTTTGCAACAACCCCCCCCCCCCCCCCCCCGCAAATCGCACGGTCGGCCGGACCGCACGTTTTGAAGAGATGTCTCCGCCCGAGGTGATGAGCCTCATTAGGAACGGATAAGGATCGCCGGTTCATAGCTAGTACAACCATCGATAACATAAAACATGATTTATTACAATATTCCAAATAAACAAGTGATAACATTTGAAAAGATCTAAATACACTATTTTGTGTAATGAAATACTATGTGTTTGATGTTCTAAGCATCAAGCCTCCTATCCATCTGTGTCGTGAACGTTCCCCCACCTCGATAGCCAACCTGCGGTTTTAAAATAGCAAAAGCAGACGCAGTTTTTACAGAAAATGATCAGCAAACGGCTGAGTAAGCTAACACCCATAGCACGTAAACAGATTATGAGGCATATGACAGGAATAACATATTCGCTGATAATAAATATCACATATGTGAGGGGAAAAGCGTTCTCATGTATTTGATGTGTCATACTCTTAACAATCTCAAATTTCGTATTCCGACCCAAAGACGTGGACCATCTTGGACAATCACTTTTAAAAGTACTTTTCAATATTCCACAACTGATAACTTTATATCTCAAGAGATAGCATCATCATCGATAGTAATCGGGTCCAGAGATCCATTTTAGTAATTAGTTGATACGGGGTTTGACCATATCCAATCCACAACCTCTTTCTCATAATGTACAAAAGCACTACCATAACCATAACTCAATCAAAGGAGGTTCGCATCATAGCACCTCATAACCATAAAAAAATCAAAAGGAGGTCAGAGCCTCATAATCTCATAAGCTCATAACAGTAACCAATCACAATATGTCCGAAATGTATCGTATCAGGGATATGGCACAAACCCACGCACAACAGCTTCCACTTTACATAATTACGAATTTTCCTTCAAGATGTAGAATCGAGTAAGGAGCTCCAAAATAAATCCGGTGTGGAAATTAACATAATAATTGATGTATGATTGAGAAGGATAATCTGATTTGACTAAATAGTGAGCGGTGTGCTACTCTTGGATAATTGTGGTAACGATTTGAAATTTCGTACTTCCAACCCAATGACGTGGCCCGTCTTGGGAAATCACAGTTAAAAGATATATTTCAAGTTATTCACAATAGAATTTAGATGTTCGTCTTTCAGATTTTTATTTAGGATTTGGATACCAACTTCATGCAATACTTCCAAAGAAGAATTTTTCAAAAAACAAGTAGACAACTCAAATAAAACATGTATAGTAGCATTTCACAAATAACACACGCGATACCCGAATGAATGAAAGGCACACGAGGCAAGGCATATTAACTTACCGAAATCCAAGCACGTCTTAGAAGTCGTCTCGTCTACGAAACCGTCCCCCACAAATCGGAGCATCTAACTTAAGATACTCTCAACCAATTTAAGAAGACAAACTATTCTAATATATTTTCCTAGATCCTTTTATTTTTCTCAAGAAAATATTAATTTTAACTTATTTACAAACCCACAAATATATTTTCTACTATAATATTTACCCCAAAAAATGTAGTTATTAATTATTAAATAATAATCTAAACTAATTAAAGAAAAAATAATTTTATAAATTAATCTGAAATTAAAAACTACACTTAGTACCCCAAAAGTTTCTGAAATGACATCTGCCTCCCCCTAGGTTTCTGAAACTGCAATATAACCCCCCCAAAAAAATACTTTCTGAAATGACACTTTAACCCCCAACCAAGAATATTCAAACTAACTAATCAAAACATGGATTTAAGGCCTCAATACTCGATTTTGATTGCAAATAATGATTTAGGGGAAGAATAAGAGCATACCCAGTCAAAGAATCGCGAGATATGGTGAAGAAATAGGACGAGTCAAGATCGCCGTCGGTGTCTCCGAAGGTGGAGCTTCTTCGGGGGCTTCTCCGGCTGTTCTTGGCCTTGGTTGAGGCTTCCTATAGCTCGGTCGGACCTCAAGGAGTAGGACGGAGCAGGTTTTTTATAGGTGGGTCGCCACGGTTGAGCTCCGGCAAAGTTCTCGCCGGAAACAATGGAGGTCGCCGGAGTTTTTGGGCTGCTGCTGTTGTTGCTGCTGCTCTTTCTCCTTCTGGTGGTTTCGTCGAGCACGGCGGTGAGGGGGAGAGGAGAAGAGAGTAGGGAAAGAGAGAGAGAGAGAGAGATAGACAGTAGTGGTGGCGGCGGCCATTTTTTTCCGGCGATGGCAGCGGCAGTGGGTCGCCGCTGCTCCTGTTGCTTCTTCTGCGCTACTTCCAGCAGAACAGAGAGGTGAGAGAGAGGCAGAGGGGGAGAGAAGATATGAGGTGGTGGTGAGGTGTCAGTCTCGTTAGGGGTGGGTTTCTCGCCGGTGGCAGCGGCGGTCTCCGGCTGCTACTTCTGCTCCTGCTGTTGGCAGAGAGAAAGAGAGAGATAGAGAGGGAGAAGAGAGCATTGGAGAGTGAGGTGGTCTTGGGTGGTGATGGTGTTGAAGGAAAAGAGGAGGAAGGTTTAAATAGAAGGGGTAGAGGAGAAAGATAGAGGGTGACGGGGAGAGAGAGGAAGAAGAGAGTGAGAGATGTTGGAAAACTCAACGTGGTGCCAAAACTTGGGAACACATTTTTTATTATTATTATAATAATAATAAAGTATTATAGTATAAAATATAGTATAAAATGTAGGGTTTTGATTCATGGATGCGCAACGGAAGCATAAAAAATCATAAAACCATGCAAAACCCTCCAAGGATCACAAGTCAAGAGACATAACGATGGTAAGGGTTAGAAATCAATAACACACCTTAGGGTTCTCCTTTGATGACTTCAAACGCGAATTGTATCACGTTCTCTATGGTTGATCCACGCCTAGAGTTGATCCTAGATCTCCCAAGTCCTTGTTGCTAGCCCGGAAGAGGAAGAGGAAGAAGAATCACGCAAAACGAGACCCAAAAAGGAGGGCTCGGCCTCCTTGTGGCCGACGGGGACGGGGGGGCGGCGGCAAGGGGGCGGTCGGCTCCCTTGTTGCTTGCTCTCTCTCCTTTTATTCTCTCCCACTCTTGTTATGTTCAATAATGAGCATAAGTTATGTGGGAAGGAAGGAAGGAAGGTCCTTTATATAGTCCAACAACTCCTTGCCAACTACCTAAAGGACTTATTCTAGTCCTACTAGAATTCAATTTAGTCCCTTCCTTGCAAATTAGTCCCTACTAAGTTGACAAGGGTTTGCAAAGTGATCCTTCTAATTAATTAATTCAATTAATTAATTCCCAAATCTAGTTCAACTCTATGTAGCGTGTGACCCCATAGGTTCTATCTAGTTGGTAGCTATGGAGCGGTCTCTAGCAAAACATCCATTCTAGCCAACTAATAGAATAGTCATCTTGACAACCTTTGTACAAGTAATTGTCTCATCCCTTTGTCTCCATATCCGGATTGGACACGAGACATACAAGTCACACTCGTATATCCAATCCATAGTTTCTCGATCCATGGGAATAGCCTTATTCGTGCAAATAACATCAATATCCCATATTGATTTATTTGAGTCTGGCCAGACATTCTATAAGCACTATCCCTCGAGTGGCCTAGGATATTTGCTCCCGTTATGTGGGAGGGACAAATTCTATCTACGTCCACTACGATCTCTAAGCTTGGTTCTCATTGTATCCAGTACACGCCTTTATAACTACCCAGTTACGGTGTAGCGTTTAACGCTACCAAGATCACAATATCCACAACTAGAATATATAGTGACTTCAAGTCTAAGGATGACAATACCATTGCACCGCGAGAAGCGCTTGTGACTCAACATAACGTGTATGTAGCCTTCTCGGAGATGGGTCAATCCAGTGCAACATTCCCTAATGCACACCTATGTGTTGGATCGTGATATCTCCATATCAATCCAACCCCATACTAGTCTATAGATGATTGTCCCATTTAATCATTATACTTGACTAGGGATATTTAAGATAAACAACACAATTGTAAATCTAAGGACTTCATTATATTAAATATCCAATAAATAATAAATTAATTTCTAGCCACAAATAATTCATACTAAACTAGATTGCCTCTAGGGCATCTATTCCAACAGTCTCCCACTTGCAGTAGAGCCAATCTGGCGCATCTCGTATGCCCATACTCCTAGTGTGCCCTTCATGCTTCCACTGCGTGAGAGGCTTTGTAAGCGGGTCTGACAGATTATCATCTGTAGGAATCTTGCATATCCGAACGTCTCCTCTATAGATAATATCTCGAATCAGATGAAACTTCCTGAGCACGTGCTTGGACTTCTGGTGCGACCTGGGTTCCTTTGATTGCGCGATCGCCCCAGTGTTGTCACAAAACAACTCAAGTGGATCCGCAATGCTAGGGACCACACCAAGTTCAGAAACAAACTTTCTGATCCAAACAGCTTCCTTTGCTGCGCCATTTGCAGCAATGTACTCAACCTCTGTTGTAGAATGAGCTACCGTCTCTTGCTTGGAACTCTTCCAGCTCACCGCTGCTCCATTCAGGCAAAACACATATCCCGATTGTGATCTAAAGTCATCTCTATCGGTTTGGAAGCTTGCATCAGTGTAACCCCTCACACGCAACTCTTCCTCACCGCCAAATATCAAGAAAGCATCCTTAGTTCTTCTCAAGTACTTTAGGATGTTCTTGACTGCAATCCAGTGACTCTCACCCGGATTGGATTGGTATCTGCTTGTCATACTCAAGGCATATGACACATCTGGTCTAGTACATAACATGGCGTACATGATAGATCCTATGGCCGAGGCATAGGGGATTCAACTCATGCGTTCCTTCTCAATCTCATTGGAGGGACAACCACTCTTCGAAAGAGTGATTCCATGTGACATGGGCAAGAATCCCTTCTTGGAATCCTGCATGTTGAACCGTTTCAACACCTTGTGAATATATGTACTTTGACTTAGGCCTAGCAACCTCTTAGATCTATCTCTATAGATCTTTATACCGAGTATATAGGCTGCTTCCCCTAAGTCCTTCATTGAGAAACACTTTCCTAGCCAATCTTTAACAGATTTCAGCATGGGAATGTCGTTTCCAATGAGTAGTATGTCATCCACATACAAGACCAGAAAAGCTACAGAGCTCCCACTAACCTTCTTGTAGACACAAGACTCATCTTCGTTTCTGATGAAGCCAAACTCTTTGACCACTTCATCAAAACGTCGATTCCAACTCCTAGAAGCTTGCTTCAATCCATAAATGGATCGTTGCAGTTTACAGACTTTGTTGGCTTGCTTTGGATCCTCAAAACCCTCCGGCTGTATCATATACACGTCCTCGAGGAGATTCCCATAAAGGAATGCTGTTTTGACATCCATCTGCGAAATCTCATAGTCGTGGTATGCTGCAATCGCAAGTAGGATTTGGATGGATTTGGTCATTGCGACTGGTGAAAAGGTTTCATCATAGTCAATACCATGAATCTGTCTGAATCCTTTAGCCACCAATCGGCCCTTATAGGTAATCACATTACCATCCATGTCGATCTTCTTATTGAAGACCCACTTGCACCCTATGGGTCGCGCCCCATCGGGTGGTTGCACCAAAGTCCATACTTTGTTGGTATACATGGATTCCATCTCGGATCTCATGGCTTCCAGCCACTTCTGAGAGTCTGGGCCACTCATGGCCTCCTCATAGGTAGTAGGCTCATCATCTATGAGCATCGTGTCACCGGAATCGGTTACGAGAAGTCCATACCTCTCGGGTTCCTGGCGCACTCTACTAGATCTACGAAGCTCTTGTGTTACCTGAACAGGTTGCTCCACAACAACTTGTGGTTCCTGTTCATGTCCATGATCGGTTCAGTGATTTGTGGTTCTTGAACCTCTTTAAGTTCTACATTCCTCCCACTTGCTTCTTTAGAGACAAATTCTCTTTCTAGAAACACGCCGGTCCGAGCAACAAACAATTTGTTATCGGTTGGATTGTAGAAGTAGTAACCCTTAGTTTCCTTAGGGTACCCCACAAATTTACACTTATCCGATTTAGGCCCCAGCTTGTCTGATTGTAAACGTTTTACATAGACATCGCAGCCCCAAATCCTCATGAACGACAGTGTGGGACGCCTCCCATTCCACATCTCATATGGTGTCTTCATGACTGACTTAGATGGAACACGGTTAATGGTGAAAGTTGCACTTAATAGAGCATAGCCCCAAAATGATAATGGAAGATCGGTTTGACACATCATAGATCGAACCATATCCAATAGGGTTCGATTCCTCCTCTTGGACACACCATTCCATTGTGGCGTTTCGGGTGGAGTGAGTTGGGACACGATCCCACACTCTTTAAGATAGTCGTTAAACTCTTGGCTCAAGTATTCTCCTCCACGATCCGATCGTAGAGCCTTTATACTTTTGCCAAGTTGCTTCTCTACTTCATTCTTGAATTCTTTGAACACTTCAAAGGATTCGGATTTTGCCCTCATGAGGTACACAAATTCATATCTACTGTAATCATCAGTAAATGTAATGAAGTAGACATAACCACCCCTGGCAGGCGTGGCAAATGGCCCACACACATCGGTATGTATGAGTGCCAATTGCTCACTAGTCCTCTCACCTTTCTTATTGAAAGGGGACTTTGTCATTTTTCCTAATAAACAAGCCTCACATGTCTCATATGATTCAAAATCAAATGAGTCTAGTAATCCATCCTTATGGAGTCTAGATACACGTTTCTCATTTATGTGGCCTAAACGACAGTGCCATAAATAAGCAGGATTTAAATCATTTATTTTAATCCGCTTGGTGTTAATGTTGTAGACAGGATTGCTTAGATCAAGGACATAAAGTCCATTAAATAATTGCGTACTAAAATAGTGAATATTATTTAAATAAAAGGAACAACAATTGTTCTTTATTGAAATAATAAAACCATCCTCGTCCAAACAAGAAATAGAAATAATGTTTCTGCTCATAGCAGGCACAAAATAGCAATTATTTGATTCTAAAACTAATCCTGAAGGCAGAGATAGCTCGCACACGCCTATGGCCAACGCAGCAACCTTTGCTCCATTCCCAACGCGCAGATCTAACTCCCCTTTAGCCAATCTTCTACTTCTCTTTAGATCCTGCATACGACAAATATGAGATCCACATCCAGTATCTAATACCCATGATGTAGAGAAAGTTAAATTGACATCTACAACAAAAATACCTGGTGGTGGTGGAATCACTATTCCAAGCCTCTTCCTCCAGATATTTTGGGCAGTTCCTCCTCCAGTGTCCAGGCTGACTGCAGTAGTGACATTCACCTTTAGTCACACCTTTGGCAATGCCACCAACAGGCTTAAGGGCAGGTTCCTTGGACTTGGCAACTGACTTGCCTTTGCCCTTGGAGGAAGAGGCAAACCTTTTGCCCTTTCCTTTCTGTACCATCATTATGGTCTTGCCCTTACCCTTGTTGATGCTCTGTTCAGCCGTCCTCAACATATTGAGTAAATCTGGCAGTGGTTTAACGATCACGTTCATGTTATAGTTCATAATGAACTGTCCATAACTCTCGGGCAACGATTGCAACACGAGATCGGTTGCCAACTCTTGGCCGACCGGGAACCCCAGTCGGGCGAGATTCTCCAAGTACCTGATCATTCGGAGTACATGGGGTCCCACCGGGTTCCCTTCTGCCAGATGACACTTGAACAATGCCTTAGAGACCTCATACCTTTCTACCCTCGCCTGCTCTTGGAAGAGCTGCTTTAGATGTTCGATCATATCGACATCATTCATGTTTTCGTGTTGCTTCTGAAGCTCAGAAGTCATGGTGCAAAGCATAAGGCAGGCCGCATCATTAGCGTCATCAACACGCTTTTGATACGCCTTTAGGGCAGCAGGTGTTTGGTTCTCTGGACCTTCTGGAACATGCTCCTCTATTGCGTACAGTTTCTTCTCTTGCTTGAGAACAATTCTCAAGTTTCTGTACCAATCAAGAAAGTTGGTTCCAGAGAGCTTGTCCTTCTCAAGGATAGATCGTAGGGAATGTTGTGACCTCGATGAGTTGTTTGCCATTTGGAATTCTACAAAAGGGAAAATACGTAAGTTTTAGTATTTGTGAATTTTTGACTATATTAAATAATGGCTAGTTTATCAAATATAGCTCCCTCTATTTTTTTACAGATTAATAACCCTCAAGATATTAATGCGGAAAATATCCTTATATTTTCTAGTGGGCCAAGATCCATCTTTCATCTCCTTATGAGCTTGCTTTGGCAAGTCACCCATAATTTGACTACTTTAGGTAGGAACAATTCCAATTGCATCCCATATGCAACTCTTGGTTCAATTGGGAAAATAACTCCTTATTTATCCATCCTTATGGATAATCCCAATTGATTGCCTCTAGGTTTCTTAATCAAATTAATAGCCTAGTTGTGTTCAACCTCTTATCTAAACAATTTCACATTGTTACGTGCCATCGCATTCCATCATGATGAACCAAGTCGCCATGCTTTGGCACGCACGAACTTGATAAATAATGATGATAATGAGTGTTTAAATAACGAGAAGGCAAGAACACAATATTTGAATTTTGAGGGATTTTAAATTCAATTTTAATTGTTTTGTTGATCAATATCAACTAATCTATCTATTTGAGTTTGGGCACAACTCCAAATAATAGATCCGGGTTGTCTAATTATCTTATTATCCTAATTGCATGCATCATCCATACACCAACCACACAATAATAAGACAATAAAATAAACAACCACAAAACAGAAATTAAACGTGATGTGGATATGGCATTTTTCTAGACTAAGATAATTCCAAGCCAATGGAATTATCTATGAACCCTAAACAAACACATCTCCATGCGTCTTGATCTTTTGGTCCATCCTTCATAGTCATGTGGTGTGCTCCATGCTCCATGCTCCATCTTTTGTGGCTTCTTTGGCTTTGGGCTTCTTTTCTTCAATCTTGGCTAACAATCTACTTTATCTAGCACTAGCTAACTTCTATACTAAATAAAATAAATCTCACAAGTTGAGAAAAAAAATGGCACGCAGGCCATAAAACCCTAATTAATTATTACAATTAATTGATCAGCTCGCAGGCCGTAAAACCAAACCACAAAATTAAACATCCACATCAAACCACATCCTAAGGCCATATCCAATTACCATGCGATTTGCACATAAACAATTAAAATCCAATTTTAACGCGCTTGGTCAATTTTAATTGTTTTTAGGATTTCTAGGGTTAAAACGGTCCATGGGCCCAACAATCAAATTGCCCGGGCCCAACAAGATGAACCACAAGGCCCTAGGTCCGGCCCGGCCCAAAACCCACAAGCCTAGGCCGCAGGTTAGGGCCGCCCGGCCCCTAGGGCGGCCAATCTTGGGCGGCAAGCAAGGGGGCGGTCCCTAGGGGGGGCCGAACCTCCTTATGGGAGTTGTTTCCAAAACAACTCCCTTGCTTGGTGCCCAAGTTTGGTTGTTTCTTTGTTTTGGAAGAACTCCTTCTTCCCCAAGGATGCCCAAACCCTAGATCTAAGATCCTAAAATTTCTCAAACTCACCAATTCATGCATCCAATGCAAAAATTGGATCTTGTTATGATTAATTATTGACAAATTGCATCCCATGCTTGATTTGTCTTGTTTTACGCGATAAGCAATCAAATTAAGGTGTAAAACAACTTAAACGTAACACATAAACCACGTTTATGCTCTACGACCTGTGGCTCTGATACCACTGTAGGGTTTTGATTCATGGATGCGCAACGGAAGCATAAACAATCATAAAACCATGCAAAACCCTCCAAGGATCACAAGTCAAGAGACATAACGATGGTAAGGGTTAGAAATCAATAACACACCTTAGGGTTCTCCTTTGATGACTTCAAACGCGAATTGTGTCACGTTCTCTATGGTTGATCCACGCCTAGAGTTGATCCTAGATCTCCCAAGTCCTTGGTGCTAGCCCGGAAGAGGAAGAGGAAGAAGAATCACGCAAAACGAGACCCAAAAAGGAGGGCTCGGCCTCCTTGTGGCCGACGGGGACGGGGGGGCGGCGGCAAGGGGGCGGTCGGCTCCCTTGTTGCTTGCTCTCTCTCCTTTTATTCTCTCTCACTCTTGTTATGTTCAATAATGAGCATAAGTTATGTGGGAAGGAAGGAAGGAAGGTCCTTTATATAGTCCAACAACTCCTTGCCAACTACCTAAAGGACTTATTCTAGTCCTACTAGAATTCAATTTAGTCCCTTCCTTGCAAATTAGTCCCTACTAAGTTTGCAAGGGTTTGCAAAGTGATCCTTCTAATTAATTAATCCAATTAATTAATTCCCAAATCTAGTTCAACTCTATGTAGCGTGTGACCCCATAGGTTCTATCTAGTTGGTAGCAACTATTTGCTAATATGGAGCGGTCTCTAGCAAAACATCCATTCTAGCCAACTAATAGAATAGTCATCTTGACAACCTTTGTACAAGTAATTGTCTCATCCCTTTGTCTCCATATCCGGATTGGACACGAGACATACAAGTTACACTCGTATATCCAATCCATAGTTTCTCGATCCATGGGAATAGCCTTATTCGTGCAAATAACATCAATATCCCATATTGATTTATTTGAGTCTGGCCAGACATTCAATAAGCACTATCCCTCGAGTGGCCTAGGATATTTGCTCCCGTTATGTGGGAGGGACAAATTCTATCTACGTCCACTACGATCTCTAAGCTTAGTTCTCATTGTATCCAGTACACGCCTTTATAACTACCCAGTTACGGTGTAGCGTTTAACGCTACAAAGATCACAATATCCACAACTAGAATATCTAGTGACTTCAAGTCTAAGGATGACAATACCATTGCACCGCGAGAAGCGCTTGTGACTCAACATAACGTGTATGTAGCCTTCTCGGAGATGGGTCAATCCAGTGCAACATTCCCTAATGCACACCTATGTGTTGGATCGTGATATCTCCATATCAATCCAACCCCATACTAGTCTATAGATGATTGTCCCATTAAATCATTATACTTGACTAGGGATATTTAAGATAAACAACACAATTGTAAATCTAAGGACTTCATTATATTAACTATCCAATAAATAATAAATGAATTTCTAGCCACAAATAATTCATACTAAACTAGATTGCCTCTAGGGCATCTATTCCAACATAAAATACGTAGTATGTATACGATATAAATACATATAGGTAGAGAGTATAAAATACGTATAGTATAAATTAAAATACAAGTATTAAATACTAATTCTTTTTATAAAAGACAATTAATACCCCCTAACATCACTATTCAATATTATATAAAATTACATCCACTTCCCCACTAGCAATATATTCCGAAAATAACATTTAAAAAGATTCATCGCCCAAAAACTATTTGGGAAATCATTACTGCAATACTTCTTATTTATAAAAACAGATTTTCGCTTTGTTTCACTGAGAAAGCAAATCTCATGAGAGTGATGGTACAGAGCCTTCTTAAATTGTTGAATTTTCAGGGATCTCCCAGATCCATGACAATTCCAAGATAAAAGATTCATCGCCCCCCTTGGGGCCACTCCAGGCTGGTCACCTCCACCCTCGCTTCCTCATTCGCAATTGAAATTTTCTTTTTCTTACCTTCTGTAATTTCATCTTGAATTTCTTCATCCACCTCCATCAGGTCTGCCTCCTTTCTTTTCGAAAATGAGATCTCTTTCTGCACTTTCAAATTGTGAGTCTTTCCTTGATCCCTTGCCAATCTCTTCCATTTCTGTGCCGCTTTATCTATTGCACCTTCTTCATGTGAATCACGAACTAGGGTTTCTGAAATCTTAGCCGTATTCATACCACAAGTGAGTTGTTTCATGTTGCTGCAATACCATAATTACCCTCACTTAATACCTTGCTGGACACCTTTGAGTGTTGGGCTAATACATGATCCAACGACATTGATGGTTGGGCTTTAGAAGGCCCAATCCAAAGTGAAGAAACATCATGAACTATCCCGTCCGAGAGAACTTCTGAACCTTACCCAACCACTTTCTCTTCTTTCTTATCCGAGAGAAGTTCGTTGAGCTTCTCGCAGGCCGCCAAAAATTCTTTTTCAAACTCTAGTTCCAACGGTACTGTGAAAGGTGGTTGAGTGAATTCGTGATCATTAAGCTAAGTTGGGAGGTGCTTTTGCTCTCTCCTCTCTCATAGAAACCTAGTTTCTTTTTTCTTCGGCTGAGTCCGAATTTGGTATCAGTATTTCTGATTCTCTCCTTCCCTTTCTCCTTTTTTGATCTTTTAGATCTAGTTTTGAGAAACGTTTTTCTTTACTACATTAGGTCCTCTGTTTTGGTTCCCCAAAACCATTTGCAGAGTCTCTGTTTTGGCAAGACAAATTCTACCATCATGTCTAAAGAACTGCGATTGGAGCTCGATGACGACCCGGAGGTGGTCCGTCAACTCCATAACACCACTTTGGTGGGTAAATATTACTACAGCAAGGAAGTGGGTAAGAACACGATGAAGGGTATGGTTCAAGGAGCGTGGAAATTAAGAGGCTCAGTGACAGTTGATACTTTCGGTCCAAATCTTTTCGTTTTCTGCTTATCAGATCCGGAAGATTATGAAAGAATACTGTCAAAATCACCATGGCTGGTGGGGAATCAGATGCTACAGTTGAAAAACTGGAGTATGGGTAGAAATCTCAACTAGGTAGGGTTTTCTCACTGCCCGATTTGGGTTCAAGTGAAAGGACTACCACCTGAAAAGCGATCGATCGGAAACGCTGAAAGAATTGGGGGTTTGATTGGAGATGTACTAAATACAGAAGGGGTTGAGCCGGGAGTTTTTGGACTCAAGCCGTATTTTCGTGTTCAGGTATGGGTACCAGTAGACGATCCTCTCCCAAGGGGTTTTAAACTGCCCGTTGCCGGAGAAGATGATGTCTGGGTTAAATTCCGATATGAAAGACTGGGAGATTTCTGTTACAGGTGTGGTAGATTGGGACATATCAACAGTCAATGCAGATTCAAAACAAAAGGTGAAGAGGAGAATTCAGGGTATGATGATGATCTCAGAGTAAATTATAGAAGAATCACAACGGAAGAGAAGATGAAAGAAAAAGAAAGAAAGGAGGATTTGGCTCAGAGATGGAAACCATACATGGAGGAGGTGGCGCGTGCTTACCAACCACCGGTGATGAAGAATGGCGACGAGTTCACTCGGGGTGGTGATACTGAGTCGGATGAACCAGGAGGTACCGAGATGCAACGATCCCGAGAAGAAGATTCGGGGAATCTGAAGAATATGCTTCTTGAGGAAGGTTCACAGGAAGGAGCGAGTACGGAAAGGGCTAACATGTCTGTACTAAATGAGTCATCAATAATTGAAGATAAGGACAAGAATAATAGCAGTGCGGCAAAAAAGTCAGAAATTAATGAGGTATGCATTCCTATACCTTTAGGTTATGAAAAAGTCGTGCTAAGTGGTGGGCCTTCCAGAGTGGATAATCAATGTGGGCTTAAAGAAAATGAAATTTTGGACAAAGCCCAACCCTACATAGTTGAAGAACCAACTAGCCCAAATAGACTAGTGGTATGGACACCGAGAGAGTCAAAAAAGCCCAAAAATGGGAATAAAAGGGTTAAGGACAAAAAAGACTACTCTGCCACTGAAGTGAGAATCAATTTACCACATGTTGAAGAAGTGGATGAACAAGGAAATCCATATCTGGATATTGGACTTGCAAATGTTTTTTCTAGGTTTGTTTCTCTCAAACGAAAAGGGGTTTCAGGTGATTATACTCCGCAAGCAAAGAAAAGAAGATGGGAAAAGGATACTGCACCGGAAAGAGTCGAAGAGAGGAAGAAAGAAATTTTGGCAGATGCTATATTTGCACGCAAGGCTCAATTGGCAAGAGAGAAGAGAGGCAAATCAGCAAAGAAGGGAGGACTACGTATTTATGCAGGAGTTGACAATGGGATTGCAGAAGTAGGCCTGACGGATAAGCAATTTGATGATCACCCAAGTTATGAGGTAATGTCTGAAATTCATGTTGAACAAAGGTACTTGTTTAGGGTTTTGTGGGTAGATCTAAAGAAAGTGGATTTTATGGAGGAGGAGAATGCTGATGAACAGGCGCTGGTGGCTGGCCTTGAACAGCCACAAGAGCCATGTTAGGTCTCTGCTGGAACTGTCAGGGCTTGGGAAGTAACCTGACAGTCCAGAGACTTAGAGGGTTGATTTCAACCCATCTTCCCAGTTTTGTATTCTTGTCTGAAACCAAGAATCGAAACTCAAAAGTTGTTTCAGTTCAAAGAAGATTAAGATTTCCTAATTCTTATAGTGTAGAACCAGAAGGGCTAGCAGGGGGTTTGGTGCTTTGGTGGGCTGATAATTTAAATTTAGAAGTGTTTTGGAGCTCAAAAAATGTAATTTCAACAAGAATTGAAGTGAGGAATAATGTGTGGGAAGTGTGGCTCTTTATTTATGCACCTGCTAATGCTACCCAAAGAGGAAAGTTCTGGAAAGAGATTAAGAGTTTAGCTAAGGATTTTACTGATCCTTGGATTATGATTGGTGATTGCAATGATTTCTCTAATACTGAGGATAAAAGTGGAGGCTCTGGATCACAGCATTGGAGGATGAATAGATTCAATAAATTTATCTCAGATTGTGGTTTGATGGAATTGGCTTCTCAAGGGTTAAGCTATTCTTGGAGTAATAGAAGAGCTGATCATGAGGTAAGAGAATTGATTGATAGGGCTTATTTCTCTTCTAGCTGGGGTTTACAGAATCAAAGAGCTATATTGAAGAGAGAGAGAGTATAAGTGGCTCAGATCACTCTCCTATAATTATCAATTCTGCTGCTCCTTTAAAGACAAGAAGAAAAAGCTTCAAGTTTGATGTCAACTGGATCACCATTCCAGAGTGTAAATCAGTGATTGAAAAAGTTTTGTTGGAAGATTCAGAACACTCTGCTATGGTTCACTTTACTAAACTTCTTAGTAAATGCAGATTTGCATTAAATACTTGGAGTATAGACCAGAGTCTAAACTACAAGAAGAAGATATCTGTGTTGGAGAGTGTTCTACTAGAAGTGCAGAATGAGCAGCCTAGTACTGAGAATTGGAGAAAGCAAGAAGAGATCCAAACCCAGATTCAGGAATATTGGAAGAAGGAAGAACTTTATTGGAGACAAAAATCAAGGGTAATCTTTCGAAAAGGTGGAGATAGAAATACCAAATTTTTTTATATGTCCACTCTTCAAAGAAGGCACAAAAATACTATCAATAAGCTCAAGCTTAGAAATGATTGCTGGATTGAAGATGAAGATCTCATAATGAGAGCTTTTGGGAAGTTTTATCAACAACTTTTCAAGACTAAAGAAGCTAGAGATTGGAGTGAAAGTTTACAATATATCACAAGTGAGGTGAAGGCAGAAGAGAATGAGTTGTTAACAAAGGTGCCAACTGAAGAAGTGATTAAAAAAGTGGTTTTTGATTTTGATCCATCTAAAGCTCCTGGTTATGATGGCTATACTGGGTACTTCTATCAAAGCTACTGGGACATTATCAAGTTTGATCTGGTTCTAGCTATTCAAAGTTTCTTTACAACTAGAAGAATGCTGAGAAGTGTGAACAGAACTGTGTTGGCTATGATCCCTAAGGTGCAACATCCAGAAGAGGTATCTAACTATAGACCTATTGCTCTTTGCACATTCTTATATAAAGTAATAGCAAAAATCATTGCTAATAGGTTGAAGAGCATTCTTCCTAGATTAATCTCTCAAGAACAGTCTGCATTTGTGCCTGAGAGATTGATTCAAGACAATATAATTATTGCTCAAGAGTTTTTACATTATATTACTCATAAGAAGCAAGGTAAAGAAGGGATTTTGGCATTAAAGCTGGATTTGAATAAAGCTTATGATAGAGTACAATGGGACTTTTTGGAAGAAGTTCTAAAGAAATTTGGGTTCTCTGCTGGGGGTGTGGAGTTGATTATGCAATGTGTTTCAACAACAACTATGACTATTAGAATTAATGACAAGGAAAGTGAAGTTTTCACCCCAGGGAGAGGTTTGAGACAAGGAGATCCATTGTCTCCATATTTATTTGTGCTGATAATGGAGGTTTTCACAAACAAAATGAATGATGCTAAAGAGAAAGGGCTGCTGAAAGGGGTGACAATCTAAAAAAAGAAGGTATTTATTAATCATTTGCTTTTTGCAGATGATGCTCTAATATTTTTTAATGCTACTACAGCTGAAATGGAGATCTTTCTGAAAATTGTGGAGGATTTTGGGATTGCCTCTGGTATGGAGATCAATTTCAATAAATCAGGGATCCTTTTTTCTCCTAATGTGGCAGATAGTATTGTGGATGATATTAGTTCTTTGTGCAAGATTCCAGCTCTAGATAGAAATGTTAAGTACTTAGGGCTTCCTGCTTTCTGGGGAAAATCTAGATGTGAAGCTCTTAAGTACATAGTGGAGAGGATTGAAGAACTGCTTCAAGGGTGGAAGAAGAGAAATCTCTCCTATGCTGGTAGAGAGGTTATTTTGAAAGCTATAGCTTATGCAATTCCTGCATACACTATGTCTTGTGTGGAATTTCCAAAAAAGATTTGTGCAAAGATTGCTCAAATAATCAGGAAATTTTGGTGGGGAGGGGATGCTAAATTTAGCAAATTACATTGGTTACAATGGTGTGAAGTTTCTAAGCAAAAAGGAGAAGGAGGAATTGGTTTTAGACACTTGCAGAGCTTTAACCAAGCCTTATTAGCAAAGAATTGCTGGAGGATTCTGAAAAAACCTGATTCATTATTAGCAAGGGTGCTGAAGGCTAAACATTTTCCAACTTCTGAGTTCATGGATGCTAAGAAAGGTGGTAATCCATCCTGGGTCTGGAGTAGTATAATAAGTGGCAGAGAGTTGTTAAAATTAAAGATGTGCTGGGTAGTTGGAAATGGTATTTCTATAAGAGTCTATGAAGATGCATGGCTACCTGCTTTGGATCACAAAAAGGTGAAGGTGAGGGACAATGGTGATTCAAATTTGCTAGTGGCTGATTTAATAAATCCAGCTACAAAGAGGTGGAGAGTCTCTGTTCTGAAGAACAAATTTGCTGCTCCAGAAGTTGAATCTATTCTTCAACTGCCTATCTCATTTAATGGAGAGCCAGATAATGTAATGTGGCCTCTTGAAAAGGATGGCATCTATTCAGTGAAAACAGGAACAAGGGTGGCTGTGGAACATAATGAAGATTTACAGAAGAAAAAGCTGGAAAAAAGTGGTAAAGCCTCTTCTTCTTTCTTTTTTCCTAAAGAGTACCGGAAGTTTTTATGGTCTTTGAACCTCCCACCAAGGATAATACAGTTTGGGTGGAGGATGAGTAGAGACATAGTGGCAGTTAACTTAAACTTAAAAGCAAGAAGATGTAGGAAAGAGGTTATGTGTGAGATCTGTAATCTCAATGAAGAAATCCTAGAACATTGCTTATTTCAATGCTCTTGGACTCAACCCATCTGGTTCAGTTTGGGTTTAATGAGTCCAGAAATGTGCAGAGAAATCACAAATGTGAAGAAGTGGCTGCTATATCTGTTTGAGTTAAAAGAAAGTCAAGATTTGACTAAAGAGATCTTCATAAAGAGTATCTGCTGCTGTTGGTTTATTTGGTGTTCTAGAAATAAAGCAATATTTGAGAAGACTCCTCCCAATCCAATTCTAGTCAGCTTGAGATGCCAGAATATCTGTAGTGAAATTCAAGGCCTAATGGAAGAAAAGGAAAATAATAGGTTGAAGCAAGTGTTTCAGAAAGGGGAAGGTGGAACTATAGCTAAATTTTGGAAGCCTCCTCCAGTTGGGTGTTTAAAGTGTAACATTGATGCTGGATGGTGCAAAATCACAAAAACATCTCATATAGCTTGGATCTTGAGGGATAATGTGGGAGAGCTTGTTGATTGGAGCTGGAGCAGAGAAAAGACTTTAACAGCAGAAATGGGTGAAGCATTTGCTCTCAGATTAGCTTCAGAAAAAGTGCAGAAATGGAAGGAAAAGATGATATTGTTTGAAAGTGATTGTAAGGAGCTTATTGAGTATGTGTTGGGAAGGAGGAGCTGCTGGGAAATAGCAAATGTGGTAGCAGATATTCAGGCAAATCTGAGGAGCTTAAACTGGTCTATCAAATGGATCCCTAGAGAGGAGAATGCAGCAGTAGATCAGGTTGTCAAATTAGCAAAAAATGTCTCTAATATAGATGTAGTAGTTAGACCAGATCAGTTTTCACAACTGATTTTGGAAAGGTGCAAGTGTTCTGGTTAATTGCAATATATTTCACCTCTTTAAGAAAAAAAAAAAAAAAACCTCTAGTTCCAACAATCTTTTGTCACATGTTTTTTCAATTTCCAATTTCTCACGCGCTCCAGCTATCGTAGCTTCCCCATACAGACTCTTCACATCCCCTTCAGAGAGCGACCCTTCTCCGGTGGCCGGAGAAACTAGTTCCGATTTCCGACAGAAACGCTGATGCAGTGAGCTTAGTAAAGGAGTAGACAGAACCTTTGTGACACCACTACTGCGTGAGCTAGGATCAGAAGTTGAATCCCACATTTCAGTGGGGGTTTTTTTTCCCTTAACCAGCATCCAAATTTTTTGGTTTCCTTGCCTCCCCTGTGGATGTCGCATGGTGAACCTGATAGTGTGAAAAATCTTCCGTGTCTTATTTTCAATAATCAGAATGTTTAAATAGACTAATTACAAATACTATACACTAATTACAAACATCGTCCTCAACTAAGTGAGGTAAGTATAAAAACTTCCTACGACTATTACTCCCCCGCAGTCGAAACTGTAGGCAAGCCAACACTGAGACTGGAACGAAAACGCTGGAACAAAGGCCGAGGAAGACCCTTGGTGAAGATGTCGGCGTACTGATAATCTGCTGGAATGTGTAACACGCGAAGCTGACCCAAACGAACCTTCTCACGAACGAAGTGTAGATCAATCTCAACATGCTTAGTGCGCTGATGCTGAACAGGATTACCAGAGAGATAGACTGCACTCACATTGTCGCAATACACGACGGTGGCCCGAGGCGGGGTGACGCGAAGCTGAAGAAGCAAATTCCGAACCCAGCAGAGTTCGGAGACGGCGTTAGCAACACCGCGATACTCAGCCTCAGCACTAGAACGAGATACTGTGGCCTGACGCTTGGACGACCAACTCAGAAGATTGTCCCCATAGAAGACACAGTAACCAGAAGTGGAGCGGCGCGTGTCCGGACAACCAGCCCAATCTGCGTCAGTGTAGGCGGTGAGGGAATCAGTAGCGGAGGCAGAGAGCCGAAGACCATACTCAAGTGTCCCACTGATGTAGCGCAAGATACGCTTCAGGGCATGAAAGTGCGGCTCACGGGGATCATGCATGAAGAGACAGACCTGCTGAACGGCAAACTGGATGTCGGGCCGAGTGAACG
Source organism: Linanthus parryae (assembly GCA_023055425.1). Taxonomy (NCBI): domain Eukaryota; kingdom Viridiplantae; phylum Streptophyta; class Magnoliopsida; order Ericales; family Polemoniaceae; genus Linanthus; species Linanthus parryae. The sequence continues at coordinate 31,722,651 of JALGPY010000006.1, forward strand.
TAAGGTACTGCAAGGCCCCAGCAAGGCTGCGGTATAGGGTCGGATCAGCAACCGACGGGCCAGATGTAGCTGTGAGTTTACTCCCTACCTCAACAGGGGTGGCAGTAGACTTGCAGGTCGACATAGAGGCACGACGAAGAATGTCGGTCGCATACTGATGCTGAGACAGGAACAGGCCAGACGAATCACGAGTGACAGCGAGTCCCAGAAAGTGATGCAGATGGCCCAGGTCAGTCATAGCAAACGCTCCAGAGAGCTGGGAGATAATCTGATCCAAGACAACCGGAGACGACCTAGTGATGACGATATCATCCACATATAGCAGGAGGTAGACGATATCCGAGCCACGACTGTAGCCGAAGAGAGACTCATCACACGAGCAACCAGAGAAACCGATAGTCTGTGTGAGGACGGTGGCAAATCGCTGAAACCAAGCACGGGGAGCCTGCTTCAGACCATATAAGGATTTGCGTAACCGACAAACAAAGTCAGGATGGCGTGTGTCGCGGTATCCAGGGGGCTGATGCATGTATACCGTCTCAGAAAGATCACCATGAAGAAAAGCGTTCTTGACATCCAGCTGACGGATAGGCCAAGAGCACGTGACGGCAATGCTGAGAACTGTACGGATGGTGGTCGGTTTGACAACCGAGCTGAAAGTTTCCTCACAATCAATCCCAACCATCTGGGACTTCCCATTAGCTACCAATCGCGCCTTATAGCGCTGCAGAGTACCATCAGCGCGAAACTTGTGGCGAAAGAGCCACATAGATCGCAGAACATTAGCCCCTGTCGGGCGAGGAACCAGATCCCAAGTGTGGTTCGTAACCAGAGCTCCAAACTCATCATCCATGGCCGCTTTCCAGTGAGGATCCGACAAGGCTAGGATGGGGGATTTGGGAAGGGGCGAGATGGGGTCTGGTGGCTGGGCCGCTAAAGTGAGACGGGTGACTGGTTTGACTATGCCATGCATGGATCTGGTAGTCATCTGAGGAGAGAGATGGGGAGGAGAAGTGGCCACTGGGCTCGGTGTGGGTGACTCAGGGCGGTCAGGTAACACCGGCACAGAGGGTGCAGGAGGAGGGCGAGTGGACACAGATCGACGGACGTAGTGCTGAGGAAAAGGTTCCACAAGGGTCCTGGACGGGAAAAGCTGTGTTGGTGCCCTAGTAGGTGCGGGTGGTGATGTGGATGCCCTAGGAGGGGTGGGTGATGGTGTGTGTGCCACAAGGTTATGAGCACGATGAGTGAAAATGGGAGACGGAAGACTGTCATCGGGATCAGACGTCCTGTGGACAGAGGGAGACACAGACCCAGGAGTGGAGAAAGGAAACACCGTCTCATCAAAGGTGACATGACGGGAAGTGTGAACCCGACCAGTACTCAAGTCTAGACACCTGTACCCACGATGATTAAGAGGGTACCCCAGAAAGACACATCGAACAGAGCGTGGTGCAAGCTTGTGAGGTGAGGTGGCAGAGAGGTTCGGGTAACACAAGCATCCGAACGTGCGAAGATGCTCATAGGATGGTGAGCGATGGTAGAGGGCAACAGTAGGAATATTGTTGCCAAGGACTTTGGTGGGAAGAATGTTATGAAGGTAGACAGCAGTCAGAAGAGACTCAACCCAGAAAGAGGCTGGAAGGGAGGCATGAGCTAGGAGGGCACGACTGATGTCATTGATTCGACGAATCATGCGTTCAGCTTTGCCATTTTGAGATGACGTCTGAGGACACGCAAACCGGAAGAAAAGTCCATGATTAATGGCGTGAGAGTGAAAAGAGCCATTATCGAATTCTCCACCAAGATCACATTGAAAAGTTTTGATGGGTCGCTCAAATTGAGTTTGTACGAAGGTAGTGAATTGTTTAAATTTTGATATCGCTTCGCTTTTCTGTTTAAGTGGGAAAACCCAGAGAAAATGGGTATAGTCATCTAATAGTAGTAGGTAGTATTTGTAGTGCGATTTGCTTAAGACCGGAGATGTCCATAGATCACTGTGAACAATGTCAAATGGACTAGAAGTAGAAGAAGTAGATGGTGAAAAAGGCAAACGCACGTGTTTACTAATTTGACAAGCATGACAAAGAGCTTCTGAATTATGCCTACTACAAGAAATGAAATGACTACTACGAAGCGAATCTAAAACTAGACGCCCGGGATGACCAAGGCGGTTGTGCCAAACGGAAGCTGGAAGAGCAGCAAAAGAGACAGCAGACGACAGTGGTGGGACAGACTGGAATGGATAGAGATCACCTGAACTGTTGCTCCTTTGTAAAAGAGCTCCCGATCGTAGGTCCTTGACAGAAAAACCAAAAGGGTCAAACTCAACGGAAACATTGTTGTCGGTAGTGAATTGACGAACAGAAACTAAGTTTTTGATAACGTTTGGGGTGAGTAAGACATTTCTAAGGTGAAGGGAACGGGAGTTGGTGGTAAGGGTGTGATTGCCGGATCCTTTCACTGGAATGCTAGAGCCGTTTCCCACAAGTATGTTAGGAAAAGGACAAGATGACGAAAGAGAGGAGAGTATACCTGACTGCGAAGTGAGATGAGCAGATGCGCCGGAATCAAGATACCAAGTCTGATCCGGAACGTTGAGTGTCATGCCAGAGAACTGAGATCCCAAATCAGTAGCAGTCGGATAGGCAGAAGCGGATGTGAGGCCCTGCTGAGAAGGTCCTGGACCAAGAATACCTGACGTAACTGGAGGCTGAGAGAGTCCTGACTGTGTCCAACCCGGTGTCGGGGCATAGGGGCCCGACTGAGCAGTCGGGGATGAAGAGGCGGGACACCACACCCACCTACCGTGAGGAGAGGCAGGTGGGGCAGGGTGTTGCTGAGGGCGTTCAAGATCTTTTCGGCCAGACTGATGACGATTACTATTTCCTGGGCGTGCTAGAGGGGGAGCAGCGGTTTGCTTGGCGGTCGACATGACGGGTGACCACAAAGAGAAGCAGAACTGGCAAGGAATCACCGTACCAAATACCAAAAAAGATGCAAGTGTCACAAAAGACACAACAACTGTTGAACCACACAAAAAAATTCGTAACAGTGGATTATAACCCACAAGGCTATTAATGCTTTGGCTTTCTAGTTGGTACCCACTACCCACTGTGTTACTAATACTAGCACCAGTGGCATGTGGCACAATAAAGACCAACACAAACAACAAACTGTTCACACAAAGCAAAATGGGTGTTGAAGATGACGACACAGAGACAAACGTCTCAGGTGCGGAGAGAGGGCAACAACCAGTTCGCTGGAAGTGGAGATGCGGCGAAAACAGCTTCGAAGAGACGACGACAAATCCGACTGTGACGAGAGAACCAGTGCACGGAGCAGAGGACCAGTGACGAGATGCGACCTCGATTTTTACCGGAATCGCAAGTTCACCGGCAGCAGAGAAGAAGAGGACGCCGGGAATAAGGGCTACCGTGATTTCGTTGGTGAAGAGAGGAGGGACGAATCACGGCGAGTACAGTGACGGAGCAGAGGACGGCGCAACCGGAGGTGCAGTCGGCGGCGGAAGAAGGTGCAATCTGGACGGCACAACGCAGGCGACGGGATCGGGGAAGAACTCTGGCGATTCTGGCGGCGTTGAGGTCGGCGATTTAGGGCACAGAGAGCTGCAATCATTCGGCACAGGGAACGATTGGGGGAAGCGGAAGCAGAGGAACCGGACGACGACGTCGTGGAGGGAGAAAACGTCAGAGGCGAAGGTAGGGCTCTGATACCATGATAGTGTGAAAAATCTTCCGTGTCTTATTTTCAATAATCAGAATGTTTAAATAGACTAATTACAAATACTATACACTAATTACAAACATCGTCCTCAACTAAGTGAGGTAAGTATAAAAACGTCCTACGACTATTAGAACCATCATGATCAATTATACCACATACTTCACATAAATGGAAGCCTTTCATACCTGAAAACCTCTGTGTTTATGCTCTGCCCATATAATTTGAGTCTTTCTTCTTTCTGAATTGGTTTCTTAACATCCAATAGAACTTTAAGTCTTGCAAACCTCCCTTCACCCGTTGATTTATCTGGGATCTTCACTTTCATTAGCTCTCCAAACTTGCTTCCAATTTTCTTGAAGGTCCTATATGTGAAGAAGATACTGGGTAAATTCCAGACATGAACCCAAAAAGGGGTAAGTCTGAAAGAATCAGTTGAGAAATATTCTTCCGGAAGCCAGCGCTTCAACACGATTAGGTTGTTTTTGAAAAACCAGGGTCTTCCTTCCAAGTATTCTCTCCAGATCTTTCTCTTCATTGAATAAAAGGTGAAAGAAATTCCCCTTGATGTGTTCTATCTTCAGACCTGCTGATTTCCCCCAAATTCCGGTCATCGTCCTCCTCAGTCCGGTGAGATTATGAGGTTTATGAGCCATAATCTTCCCAACCAAGCTCATAATGTACTCCTTAACCCTTGATTCTACTTCTTCATCACTTAACTCAATCTCTAAGTCATCATCCGAGTGAATTTCAACCTGTTTCAGACCTTCAACTAGACTCAACTCACTTTCTGAACTCATCATGAACGGATTGCCCTTGAACAACACGGACAAAACTTGCTATATGCAAGACAGTTTCTCGATTGCTCCAAGCTCCCACACTTTTATAACATAAGCATTCTCTTCACTTTGAGTTAGGAGACCCTAGATAAGAATTCTAACTAAGAAATATTTGCATCAAACATCATTTGAGAAACGGGCATTCCCTCTACCCAGCCTATAGACAGTTCCTTAGTTCACCTCATCCTTACCCCTGTGGTAACACCCCTGAAAATTTTAAGGGGTTTAAGTGCAATAGTTTAAAATTTTGGGGGTAAAAAGTGTAATTAAGATTTTCTTTCTAATGACTCAGATTGATAATGCACTGGTAAAAGACTTCCGGATAGTAATGGTTGTGGAATATACTGCAATCTGGTTTCAGGTTATGGGGATTTTTTTATTCGTGGGAAATTAAACATAGCAAACAAACAGAAAGAACTCTAAATCATCACTACATGAAACTACCTATTCCCATGCTATCACTCCTAAACAAACTCGTCACAGCACTGGGATCTCCACCTGGATCTTCAAATCTTTATCATCTTGTAAAACTAAGATTAGCCAAGGCATTGGCAACCTCATTGTTGTCTCTAGCTAGGAGTGGCTTTCACCATACCCTGCAGTCTAGTTAGGAGATAACACCCATCTCTGATTTGATCTTCCATTCTTGTGGGGCCATCAATCTCCCCGTTGAAAATTCTCACAGCATCCCATCAATCACTTTCCACCTCCAAGTTTTGCCAGTTTCTACTGAAAGCAATAGTAATTCCTCTATAAATACTTCAGATTTCAGCTTGCAAACTTGATTTTGCTATGATAATGCCAGTGAATCCAATAATCAAGGAGCCATCTTTTCTTCAGAAAACACCTCCTATGCCAACATTGTTACTCCCAACCCTGAGACAGCCATCAACGTTAAGTTTAGCATTATCTGCAATTGGAGGCATACATTTAGACTTGTTATACAGAAGCAGGAAATCAGAAATATTCAAAGTTTTGAGAATGCTCCCTGTATGAGCTTTGCTTGTCTTATAATCTTTCCCACACACAAATCGGTCAGTTCTATCTCATTGTTGAAGATGAGTTGTTTTTTCTAAGCCAGATGCCCCACAAAGTAGATGCAAAAAGAATATTATGGCTACCACCTTTATGAACCTTTTGTTCTTAAAGTTCTCATAAATCCAAGACTTACAATCAACATGATCAAAATCACTGCTCGAACTTCTATTCCAAATACTCTCCCAAATGGCCACAGTTTTAGTACAGGTTCTGAAGAGGTGATAATGAGACTCGGCTTCCAGACCACAAGGACTACAAATATCAGAGGTGGTCATTCCCCTGATTTTTCTCGTTTCAATTGTCTCAGTCTTTTGTGGTTTGTAAGCCACAAGAAATTACAGAGTTCATTTGGGAGGAAGAAGAAAAGGACAACAATTAAGGTCCGAAACACCATTATTAATGATGCTAGAGACTTTAACATTAATGTTCTGATATTAGTGATCTTACCAATGGTTTCCTCACCACACCACCAGTCATTAAACAGAGAAACTTTAGAACAATTACTAATTTTCCAACACAAATTTTTCCCAATGAAATCTTTGGTTTCGGTTATGCCTCTCCAGTTCACATAAGCACCAACATTCTTTGTGGAGGCATTGACATTTTTGCCTTTCAAATACTTTTTCTGAGGATCTCACGCCACAGCAACTTATTACCATTGGTAATTAAAGGTTGGAGAAAACTTCCGTTCTTTATTTTCAATAGTCACAATGGTTAAATGTACTAATTACACACACTACACTCTAATTACAAACATAGTCCTCAACTAAGTGAGGTACTATAAAAAACGTCCTACGACTATTACTCCCCCGCAGTCGAAACTATAGGCAGGCCAACACTGAGACTGGAACAAAAGCGCTGGAACAAGGGCCGAGGAAAACCCTTGGTGAAGATGTCGGCGTACTGATAATCTGCTGGAATGTGTAACACGCGAAGCTGACCCAAACGAACCTTCTCACGAACAAAGTGTAGATCAATCTCAACATGCTTAGTGTGCTGATGCTGAACAGGATTACCGGAGAGATAGACAACACTCACAATGTCGCAATAGACGACGGTTGCCCGAGGTGGGGTGACGCGAAGATGAAGACGCAAATTCCGAACCCAGCAGAGTTCGGAGACGGCGTTAGCAACATCGCGATACTCAGCCTCAGCACTCGAACGAGATACGATGGCCTGTCGCTTGGACGACCAACTCAGAAGATTGTCTCCATAGAAGACACAGTAACCAGAAGTGGAGCGGCGCGTGTACGGAAAACCAGCCCATTCGGCGTGAGTGTAGGCGGTTAGGGAATCAGTAGCGGAGGCAGAGAGCCGAAGACCATACTCTAGTGTCCCACTGATGTAGCGCAAGATACGCTTCAGGGCATGAAAATGCGGCTCATGAGGATAATGCATGAAGAGACATGTCTGCGGAACGGCAAACTGGATGTCTGGTCGAGTGAACGTGAGGTACTGCAAGGCCCCAACAAGGTTGCGGTATGGGGTAGGATCAGCAACCGGTGGGCCAGATGTAGCTGTGAGTTTACTCCCTACCTCAGCAGGTGTGGCATGAGACTTAAAGGTCGACATAGAGGCACGGCGAAGAATGTCGGTCGCATACTGATGCTGAGACAGGAACAGGCCAGACGAATCACGAGTGACAGCGATGCCCAGAAAATGATGCAGATGGCCCAGGTCAGTCATAGCAAACTCTCCAGAGAGCTGGGAGACAATCTGATCCAAGACAACCGGATATGACCCAGTGATGACGATATCATCCACATAGAGCAAGAGGTAGACGATGTCCAAGCCACGACTGTAGACGAAGAGAGACTCATCACATGAGCAACCAGAGAAACCGATAGTCTGCGTGAGGACGGTGACAAATCGCTGAAACCAAGCACGGGGAGCCTGCTTCAAACCATATAAGGATTTGCGTAACCGACAATCAAATTCAGGATGGCGTGTTTCGCGGTAGCCAGGGGGCTGATGAATGTATACCGTCTCAGAGAGATCACCATGAAGGAAAGCGTTCTTGACATCCAGCTGACGGATTGGCCAAGAGCGGGTGACGGCGATGCTGAGAACTGTACCGATGGTGGTCGGTTTGACAACCGAGCTGAAAGTCTCCTCACAATCGATCCCAACCATCTGGGACTTCCCATTAGCTACCAATCGCGCCTTATAGCGCTGCAGACTGCCATCAGCGCGAAACTTGTGACGAAAGAGCCACATAGATCGCAGAACATTAGCCCCTGTCGGGCGAGGAACCAGATCTTTAGTGTGGTTCGTAACCATAGATCCAAAATCATCATCCATGGCCGCTTTCCAGTGAGGATCGGACAAGGCTAGGATGGGGGATTTGGGAAGGGGCGAGATGGGATCGGGTGGCTGGGCCGCTAAAGTGAGACGGGTGACCGGTTTGACAATGTCGTGCATGGATTGGGTGGTCATCTGAGGAGAGGTAGGAAGAAGAGAAGTAGCCACTGGGCTTGGTGTGGGTGACTCAGGAGGGTCAGGCAACACAGGCATAGATGGTACAGTAGGAGGGCGAGTGGACACAGACCGACGGGCGTAGTGTTGAGGAAAAGGTTCCACAAGGGTCCTGGACGGGGTAAGCTGTGTAGGTGCCCTAGGAGAGGTGGGTGGGGATGTGGGTACCCTAGGAGGTGTGGTTGAGGGTGCGGTAGCCACAGGGTGGAGAGCACAATGAGTGAAGAGGGGAGACGGAAGACAGTCATCGGGATCAGAGGTCCTGTGAACAGAGGGAGACACTGACCCGGGAGAGGAGAAAGGAAACACCGTCTCATCAAAAGTGACGTGATGGGAAGTGTGAACACGACCAGTGCTCAAGTCGAGACACCTGTACCCACGATGGTTAAGAGGGTAGCCCAAAAAAACACATCGAACAGAGCGGGGTGCGAGCTTGTGAGGTGAGGTGGAAGAGAGGTTCGGGTAACACAAGCATCCGAACGTGTGAAGATGCTCATAGGAGGGTGAGCGATGATAGAGGGAAACAGTAGGGATAATGTTGCCAAGAACTTTGGTGGGAAGAATATTATGGAGGTAGACAACAGTGAGAAGAGACTCAACCCAGAAAGAGGCTGGTAGAGAAGCGTGAGCTAGGAGAGCACGCGTAATGTCATTGATTCTACGAATCATGCGTTCAGCTTTGCCATTTTGAGATGACGCCTGAGGACACGCAAACGGAAAGACTAGTCCATGATTAATGGCGTGGGAGTGAAAGGAGCCATTATCAAATTCTCCACCAAGGTCACATTGAAAACTCTTGATGGGTCGCTGAAATTGGGTTTGGACAAAGGTAGTGAATTGTTTGAATTTCAATATTGCTTCGCTTTTCTGTTTTAGTGGGAAAAACCATAGAAAATGTGTGTAATCATCTAAGAGTAGTAGGTAGTATTTGTAATGCGATTTGCTTAAAACTGGAGATGTCCATAAATCACTGTGAACAATGTCAAATGGACTAACAGTGGAAGAAGTAGAAGCTAAGAAAGGAAAACGAACATGTTTACTAATCTGACAAGTATGACAAAGAGTGTCTGATTTATTCCTACTACAAGCTATGAACTGACTACTACGAATCAAATCTAAAACTGGAAGCCCGGGATGACCGAGGCGGTTGTGCCAAACTGAAGCAGGAAGAGCAGCTAACGAAACAGCGGACGACTGTGGTGGGCCATGCTGGAATGGATAGAGATCACCCGAACTATTGCTCCTCTGTAAAAGAGCTCCCGAACGTAGGTCCTTCACACAAAAACGAAAAGGGTTAAACTCAACAGAAACCTGATTGTCAGTGGTAAATTGACGAACGTATACTAAGTTTTGATAACATTTGGGGTGAGTAAAGACATTTCTAAGGTGAAGGGAACGGGTGTTGGTGGTAAGGGTGTGATTGCCAGATCCTTTCACTGGAATGCTAGAGCCGTTTCCCACAAGTATGTTAGGAAAATGACAAGATGAAGAGAGGGAAGAGAGGATACCTGACTGCGGAGTGAGGTGAGCAGATGCGCCGGAATCAAGATACCAAGTCTGATCCGGGACGCTGAGTGTCATGCCTGAGAGCTGAGAACCCAAATCTGTAGCAGTAGGATGGCCAGAAGCAGCTGTGAGGGCCTGATGATGCGCGGCCGGTGGTGGACCGAGAAGGCCAGCATGACTAGGCCGTGGAGTACTCCAGCCCGTAGTTGGATAAGGGCACGGAATCACAGGTCCCGTGGGGCAGGGGCACCAAACCCAGGAGCCTTGGGAGCCCGAGGGTGCATCAGGGGGTGTCGGAGCAGCTGGTTGACCACCTCCTGTCCCGGATTTGCGACGTCCGTTCCTGCCATTCCCATTTCAACGCTTTCCGCCGCCCTGGTTACCATTCTCGCCACTATTGTGGCCGCCAGAATGATGAGTGGTCGCATTCGGTTGTCGGTTCGAAGGGGTCGAAACCAACACCTGATGCGGGCTAGGGTGGACCGGCTCCAAACGAGCCAGAAGGCGCTCGTGTAACCGTATCATGGAAACAGCTGAGAGTTCCTCTGGAGTGGGACGAGTCTGCTGAATGATCATGGCAACCCCGCTGTAGGCAGGAGTGAGACCATTGGTGAGCTGTATAACCAACCGCTGGTTCGAGACTGGAGAGTCGACATTCCCAATACGATCCGCCAAGTTCTTCAACCTGGTGCAATAGTCGTCGAGAGACGAGCAGTGGTCCATGCGCAGATTGACGAACTCCCGGGATCCCTGATTGTCGTGAAATAGGTTCTCCAACTTCAATCACGCAGCTCTAGCAGTCTGGCAACGAGTAAGGATAGCGAGTGCTAAGTCGTTGCTGATCGTTTGGTAAATCCAAGACAGGATTACTGAATCAATAGAGCTTCAGAGGGGATCACTGTCAGCAGGTGGCGGGTCTTTGTCGAGATGATCCGAAACGCCAAAGGAGTGTGTTTGGATGCAAAAAAACGTAGCCCAGTGATCATATTGTACTTTGTCATTGTCCAGGACGAAACGTACACGTTTCTCAAAGTTGGTAACCAGAAAGACTGGATGGAGCGGATCCTTGGAGGTGCCGGACGGGGCTGCGGCAGTGGTCTCTTTGGCGAGGCCGGAGGACGCCGTGTCGTCGGGAGTAGTGGCCATCTATGCTTTTAAGAGGGGAACACGTGGCAGAAGAAACAAACTGTGGAGGCTCACAAGCCAATTTTTCAAGAAATTGGTCAACCTCAAAACCAATTTGCCAAACAAGACAAACAGGAGATGGGTCCAAAGTAACAAGTAGCAGAAGGTCTTGGGGCTTTGCTTCGGAAAACTGAGACAGAGCAATCACGGTGAGTCAAACAGCAGATGGGTCAAAACCAATTTCAGTGATTTGCAGCTAAAAACGGATCGGTCAGGAGCAGAATATAGGTGAGTTGATTGCCGGAGGGAGGTGTGCCGTTCACGATCAGATGGAGAACCGATTGCCGGAGGGAGGTGAGCCGTTCACGAGAAGATCCGGCCGACTAAACAGAACAAGCGGTCAACCAAACTGATGGTCGGCAGAGATGAGGGACCTGGTCTCTTGGCAAGCCAACGATGGCGGAGGAGCCCTAGCTATAAACATCTAGGTCTCTCGCAAGTCAACAATGGCGAAACAGAGGCGGAGGGTTGCGGCGTTCGTCCGTGAGGGAGGACGACGGCGCTATGTTCGGTGGCGTGAGGCCGGTTGTGCGACGGGAAGGAGAATCAGAGGGCTTAGGGCACAAGCTTTGATACCATAAAGGTTGGAGAAAACTTCCGAGCTTTATTTTCAATAATCACAATAGTTAAATAGACTAATTACACACACTACACTCTAATTACAAACATATTCCTCAACTAAGTGAGGTACTATAAAAAAAACGTCCTACGACTATTAGTAATATCCCAGCTAAGTTTAGCTAAGAGGGCTAAATTCATAAAGTTGGCTTTCCTCATTCCCAGACCACCAACTTCCTTAGGGAGACAAGGAGTGCCCCATTTACAAGATGAGTTTTTTTCTTATCAGTATCATCTCATGGGGATTTTATGTAATTACCTAGAGTATTGGGGAAACTACAAATATAATTTTCAGATATTTCCAATAGATATTAGACTGGGAAATGAGTTGCATTTGGCTGAGGGGCGACTGTGTGATATTCTTGAAATCGGAGGCGGGACTATCTCTGGTTGTTTGGGCATATGAATTGTGTAATTGGGTTGATACAATGTAGTGTATACATGGATTTGGATAGGTTATAATTGGATGGTATGTTCACTTGGGTGTTTATGGAGCCGGGAAGATGATTGGAATGATGGTGATGTGAGGAAGAATCTGGGATTCTTAGGAGAAATTAGGGTTCATGGTGGATAGCTAGGGTTTATAGGTTTATGGGTTAAATTTAGAGGAGGTGACAGAGAAGGTGTTCTGTTAGGCGAGCTACTATCAATTCCATTCAAAAATTCATTATTCAATACCTTTTATTTATTCCCTTTCACAAATCGAACTTACATGTACAAAAATTCAACAAGTTTATACCTTTCAATCCCGCAAATCTATCAATGAAGTCTTCTTGTATTCCCCCTGGACCTGACCCTAACCTCTCACTATCGAATCCATATTTTGCGGCCTGGCCGCCAAATCATCGACTCTGACCATTGTATCATTTACCATTGAACCTGACTTAGATACCACTGTCAAGAGTAACCTTGCTCCAGCGCTCAACTCTGGCTACTTCATCTGAAGTGGATCAATTTCGAGCTTGTTCTTCTTGAATTCAACAATTAATACGGTTCAGATGTGTAATGGAAGGAAATCGAAACTAAAATGATGGAATTAACGCAGAAGAATGGTAGAGAGGAAAAAATAGAGAAAAGAGTAAACTGCTTCATCGCTCTTTGATTCTAAAAATGAGGTAGCTCTGGTACATAATTCGTTGAGACTTATTAATGTAAAAGACGGAATTTCTATTGCCCTGTAATATTTTATCTAACTAAAATACCCTTACGAGTAACTTCCTCATATTCAGGCAAAACCACACCATTGCACTTAACAAAAGTGGAACTGTGACGTTTATACTTGTGGTTGTCGTGTGTCCATATTTTGTATTTTTCGGCCAAAATTTAGTCACTGGAGTACTTTAATAGTGTCAACATGACCGAAAATCAAACAAAAAAGCCGCATTTCTCAGTGGATCATGACAGCAGTGGTGACAACGGCGACCTATCCTCGTCCTTACATTTTTTATTGATTTATACTACTTCTTCCTCCTCATATCTGTGTCTCTTCCTCTCTTTTTTTTCCTCTCACTCTACAAAATGAAATAGAAAAAATATAGATAAAAGAGAAATTGGTTAGGATAAGGGTATAAGGGGTTCTATTGGGATCTCCTTTAGTACTGTTACCCTGAGTTATGAGTCTGAGAAAAATGACTCCTGTTCTTGGTTAGGTTCAAGCTCTGGCAAGTTTTCAGTGGCTGAAGCTTATAAGGCTATGACAGTGTCTGAGTTGAATGTTCAAAATGCTTATGTTTGGAAGAGAATTTGGAGATCTGATGGGTATTAGAGATGGAGATCCTTCCTCTAGTTACTTAGACATGATAGAATTTTATCTCAGGACATGAAATACAAGAGGGGTATAATTGTTAATAATAGGTGTCTTTGTAACACTCCACATGTCCGGCTCGGTAGAGGTCGGGAGAGTGCTACGTGAATAGCTTAAATCGAAAACAAAACATTCCATGTGAATTTAAATAACAAGTCATTACATAATCATCTTAAGGCTACAAACACGGGCTACAACATTATGATAATGATTCTATTAGACTACTGTTCTTTACATAAAATGACGATGTTTGATAATCTAGTTGTGTCTCGAATCCCGCTACTCCATATTCCCAGCTCTTAGATTTGCGGGGGAATAAAACAAAGACCACAGTTTTTCGAAAGTCAGCAAGAAATGCTGAGTGAGATACACCACCTTAGCATGTAAAAACAAGAAAGGTTACGAAAGGCTACAACGTCACGTGTTATAAAATAAGAGTAACATAGTAAGAGTATAACAACTGATTTCACGAATAAATCAACAATGTTAGCAAGTATTGATTGATTTTCACGTAACGAATCCGTTTACCACTATGTTCCAATGAAATTTCCGATACGTTAAAAGTTTCCAATTTAAATGTTTCACGTGTGGCAAGACCTGTTCAGGACGTGGCTTGCAAATAACTGTTCCCAAACATATTAATCATATTATCATTAATTTCACAGTGCCCGGGTAGACCAGTGACCACAATCAGACATTCTAGACCTTAAGTGTTGCAACACTCTCAGCTAAGAGCGTCAATCAAAGGAGTGGTATCTATAAGCAGTACTCCAGCCTACGACGAAGGAGTCGGGGTGCACGTAGTGCAATATCTTTAGGGACTAAAGCCCGGAGAATCATCACCCGTAATAAGAAGTAACATAACTGGTTCCGGTACTTGCGAATCGTTTTACTTTACTCCGGGGATCGAACCCGAATATAAGTAACTCCGGGGATCTAACCCTATTATCTCTTTAGGGACTAAGCTCAGGGAATCATCACCCAATACAAGTAATTCCGGGGATCTAACCCGATTATCTCTTTAGGGACTAAGCCCAGGGAATCATCACCCGATAACATCACAGGTTCGTACAATATTACGTTATTACTGATTTCTGATCAAGTGTGACAAGTATTTCAAACTCAAATAATATTTCGACGATTAGAAAACGAATAGAACACATTTATCAAGTAGGGGATAAAGTACGACAACTATTTTCAATCAAGCAAGTAGTGGACACGAAATAAGCAGGCACGCAAGGCTAAGCATGTAAAACTCACAAGTATATTTTGAGACAGGAAATAGAAATCACATTTTTGACACGAAACGACCTAGACAATCAAGGCTAGACATGTAATTCACCTCAAGTTGAAACGACAATTAGCTCGAAGTTGTCCTCACGGGAAGTCAACGTAGCCTATGTCAACGTATCCGTCGCCTACAATTCATCAATTTCTAATTATAACAATGGTACTTCTAAATAAATGGATGCATTAGCCCTATACGATTGCGTTGCTATGTCGAATACTAAATCCAACTCTCATATTTTCCCCCAATGAAACTGTCTCAATTCATATACTTATAAATAATATAATACTTAGAACAACTCTTACAAATACTTATTTAAGTAAAACAATATAATACAATTACTAGTAATAAGAAATTTATAATTTAATAAAGAGTTGTTTTAGCTAGAACGACTATTTTTGGATGCAACATTATTTAAACATGTATTCATGTGGGTAAAAGATGAATAACTTATTTGATTTGAATTGCACAAACGCGATATTTAGTAAATAATTACAAAATTAGAACAACATTTACATATACTCGCAATATTTCTAATAGCTTATTTTTCAAGTAAAATATTTAATAAAACACATCCTTTTTGTTCATTCTATTTGTATTCATTTGAAACACAATTTAATAAACATTGCTAATAGTTTTAAGAAATTAAATATATAATAAATAAAGATGGTATAAGCTATATCCAGACCCCCGATAGTTTTAGTAAAAGACCCTTGCAACCCCTAAGTTTCTAAAAAGTACAAAATGACACTCCAAGTACATAGTTCACGTATAAGCTCCTGCTCCTTCAACCCAAATTCAATTTGAGCCCTCAAGATCACATTTTGACAACCTAAAACGATTAATAAGAGGTTTTAGAGCTTACCTGCCGCAAAAATCATCAAAAACAGCCAAGAAATGCGTCAGGTTGAGCTCCTGAAAAAGTCGCCGAAGGAGGTGGTGTTCGGTGGGCACTTCTTTGGTCACTTATGGGCGCGACCAAGACCTCTTGGAGGCTGGTCAGACCCTGTGGAAGGTAGGGAAACCAAGAGAGAGATGTGCGTGCTTCTGGTTTGGGTTACTCAAATTCTTGCCGAAAAAAATGGTGGAACGGTGGCAGCTTCGGCCTCCACTGCCGCTGCCTCTGTTTCTTCTTCTCTTTCCGTCTTCTTGTCTTCTGCTGATGCTGTAACAGATGGGGGAGACAGAGATTGGGGAATAAAGAGGAGGAGCAGAGCTTTGGTGGCCCTTGGTGGCCTTTCCTGACGGTGGCAACGGTGGCTGGTGGCTGGTGGAGCCAGCTGCTGCTGCTGTTATTCTGTTCGGATTTTAGCGAGATAGAGAGGTAGAGGGGGATAGACAGAGAGATGGTGGGGTGGAGCGAGTGGTTTTGGTGGTGGTTGCCGAAGGTGGTGGTGTGTTGGTGTCGGGGGAGTGAGGAGGAGGCAGAAGAAAAACAAAGTATTTATACCGTATGTACACGTATGAATGTAAGTGTTTGTATAACGTATTTATATATAGTATGTACGTAAATTATTGGTATAACAAAAGTATTTACATACTATAGTTCTTGAAAAAGTCAAATACAACCCCCTAGTTTTCAAAAATTCAAGCTTACCCCCAACACAAATGCAAATTGCATTAAAATAGTTTTATAAGACAACAAGTCGACCCACCACAATAGTAAAAATGCACAAATTACCTTTTGTTATCAAACGGGGTATTACATCCTTCCCCCCTTGGACTAAGCTTCGTCCTCGAAGCTTGATCGTGAAACTAGGGTCTTGGATCTTAGAGTCACTACTAACCCTATAACACTTAGCAAATTACCAATACAAATAGAATAGAGGGCATGCCACGAGAGTCCAAAGGTACGGTACATAGGATCGTCACCCCAGTCCGACCTTAATTTTAGGAACAAGCACTTGAACAAGTAGCACACACAAAGTAGGTATCAGTATGTACTTTCCACATACTGAAGCCTTCGTACAAGGAACATTCCACAACCAGGGAATACAGTTCTTCATCAACAATACAGTTGCACATTGTCTACCTTCACAAGGGTTGTATAGACATAGTAGTCTATACAACCTAGCTGCTTGAGACCCCAGATAATGTTAAGGGGATGATGATCACCAACAAGTTGGGGATTTGAATGTTCTTTTAAGTTTTGTTTGTTGCACAATTTCCAGATGTAGCAAAAAAAGTATAAACTATGATAGGGGTTTTCAGGCCCAACCTCCAATTCAAAAATTGTTTTTCCTCAAAAGAACAGTTGAAAATATTTAATTTTTGAAAAGAGCAATTTTTCATTGTTGTAAACAGTTGTCAAACCGACTCTTATCCTACTGCTCGGTTAAAAAAAGTACTATATAAGGAGACATGAGTGAACACTAAATACCACAAACAAAAGAGTCTTCTGCAATTTATTTTGGACCATTTAGCAATAATGGTCTGCGGCCGCCACAGAAGCCCCAAACGTGCTCTTTCACCTTCGTCGGTGCCTGGCATGAGCAGCAAACGTTCCCGTTCTCATAACAAGAGGACGGAGTTTTCTTTGCGCATAGCAAAGCAGTTGTTGATGAACAACAAAGATGACAACATTGTCTTCTCTCCACTCTCCATCAATGTCCTTCTCTCATTGGTCGCCGCAGGCTCCGGAGGCGCAACCTTGGACCAGTTTCTCGACTTGCTCGACTGCGAAACCCTCGACGATATAAACTCTTTGGCTTCAAAGCTTATTTCTGTTGTCTCTCCCGATGGAGGCAAGGGTGGTCCTAAGCTGTCGTTTGCTAGTGGGGCTTGGTTGAAACAATCACTTACTCTCAAGGATTCATTCCAACAAGTCGTCGACAGTGTTCACAAGACCGCGGCTCTGAATCCTGTGGATTTTGAAAACAAGGTTAGTAACTTAGTACATAAATTCAAGATTAGAACTCTAAACCCTAGTTAGTTAGAGGATAGTGTGCTCTGTATTACTTGGGCTTCTGACTGCTCTGCGGACTAACTTTTATTGTTACCAAATTCTTACATTGTTACCCAAAACACAGCCGAGCATGCTAATGCTGCTTTAGGTCTGAAATTTTTCAGTCGACTTTTTTTAACCATAATCATGTTACTTTCACCTTGTGATTTTAATAGCAAAACAATACTATTTTAGTATAGTAACTTTAGAGACACCTCGACCTTTTCAATTGTCTTTTTTTCATCCGTAATCATGTGAGTTTCACCAGGTGAGTTAGATAACAAAAATATGATAATTTTTTTTAATTCTTTACATGGTGTTATAGAGTAAACTGTACTCCACCGTGAAACAGAATTATTGCATCGTTTTGCTAATCAATTCACCGTATCAAGTTTGAGGCGAAACAGATGTGGTACTTAAATTGATGCAATGTTAGCTTAATCTTAACCGTTATTTTTACCACAAACTCATGCTCAACTCTCTATTATTGTATAACTTTAGTCGCATTCAAAAATTGAATTTTCTTCCATTCAGGATCTCAAAATTTCAGTAGTTTTTGCTTGAGGAAATTTAGGCCCAACCCTCATAACTAAGAGATAAGTATAACACGCTAGTAATTTCCTTTGGGTACTGCCTTTAAACACATACTGATACATTATCCTACAGTTGATGAGCATTGGCATTCAAGTCTTACTTCATGTAATCTCGTATAAGCCGAAAATTAGAATAATTACCTTCTTATCATGCTATATTTCGCTAGTTTAGAATTACTTGTTTCTTGCTGTCGATGACAATAAACATTGACTCTAAATTTGAAATGTTTTAATATGTGAAGTACGAAGAGGTGGTCAAGGAAGTGAATTCATGGGCTGAGAAGAAGACCAATGGTCTTATCAAGGAAATTCTTCCTTCAGGATCGGTGGACTGTGAAACTATTCTCGTACTTGCAAATGCACTATATTTTAAAGGAGCGTGGCTTACAAAATTCAATCCATTGATGACTCAGCTCCAAGAATTTAACCTCTCTAATGGGAGCTCAGTTCGAGTTCCTTTCATGACAAGCCGAGAAGATCAATTCGTTAGTGAATTTGATGATTTCAAGGTATTGAAGTTGCCTTATGGACATGGGAAAAAAGATGAACACCGTTTCTCAATGTATTTCTTCCTCCCAGATGACATAGACGGCCTTCCAGCTTTATCTGAGAAACTACTAACTCAATCCGGATTCCTAGAAAACCATCTCCCTCTCCAGGAAAGAGAAGTCGGCGATTTTAAGATTCCAAAGTTTAAAATGTCTTTTGGGTTTGAAGCTAAAGATCTACTTAAGAAGCTGGGTCTAACGCTGCCTTTTGATAAGTTTAAAGGGGGGCTAACAGAGATGGTGCATCTCCAAGACCGGGAACATCCCCTAGTAGTTACGGGAATTTTTCACAAATCATTTGTTGAAGTTAATGAAGAGGGAACCGAAGCAGCGGCTGCTTCCGTTTCATGTGTAGAAGTGCAAGAGTCAGAGGAACCCGTATATCAAATTGACTTCGTGGCTGATCATCCATTCCTCTTCGTTATTAGAGATGATGTGACCAGTTTGGTACTTTTTATTGGTCGGGTGCTCGACCCATCTAAGTCCGACTGAAGCTGTTGCTAGCTATAGTGAGAAGTTAATGGAAGGTGGACGTTTTCCCGACTTTTATTTGGATCTACCACTCCGTCCCTGCTCTTTTTATTCAAACTGACTTTTACCACTATTCACTTGGTCACTTTGACCCGTTGATTTGACAGCAACTCGATCCAATTTTTTGGTAATTTTTTCATAATGTTGTAGAGTAAAAGTTTCTCTGTCATACAGTGAAAAGTTATCAAAAAATCGTATTATTTTGTTATCCAAATTATCTGGTCAAAGTGACACAGATACGAGTCAAAAAGTCGGTTTAGGTAGAAAGAGGAGCGACGTAGTGGTACTTTACAATCATCCTTGTTAAAAATATGATTAAAATTATTGTTGCGATGTTTTATTTCCTAGTATAGATCGATGTTGGTTTGGTTAATTAGACTCAAAGATAGCATTGCTTATGGCTCATTGTGCACGTGGATTGTTATATTGTATAATACGTCCTCCCTTTCTTTTGTTTCTTTATCTTTATCTAATTTGCATGTTTCTTCGTCCTTCTCTTTTCAGAAACACTTTTTCTTACGTTTACCAAAATATCCTTTATCCAACCACACCCCATTAACCCCACTCACATGATTTTCAAATATAATGGAGACACAAAGATACAATAAGAGGAGCGAGAGGAAGAGAAAGACCTCCAAATCGGAGAGCGAGGGGAGGGAGGTAGGAAGGGAGACAGAAAATCAGGGAGAGGGAGGAAAAGACACATCCATGTGAAAATTGAATGAATTGATTTGCATTTCTAATGACCCTTGGTCCGTATTTATACAAGAAGAGAGATTCACATAGCATATGTAACTAAATTAGGAAAGAGATAATTACAAACATAATAATAGATCTCATATATCATGGTGAATCAGTATAAAATAGGGAAAGAGATAATTGAAGATTATCTCATTCCTTAACACGCCCCCGTAAGATGGAGGATCCGTCAGAGACTCCAATCTTAGACCGAAGATGTAGAAAATATTTGCGTCCAAGAGGTTTTTTGAGTGTATCGGCTATTTGTTGTTGACTGAGAACATGTCGCACATGAAGTTTGGTTGACGTAATAAGGTCGCGGACGAAGAAGTAGTCGCGCGCAACATGTTTCATACGAGAGTGAAAGACTGGATTCTTGCAGACATAGGTGGCACTGAGATTGTCGCACATCAAGGTGGGTGAGCCAGTGAGGGGAATACCAATTTCACAAAGCAAGTGTTGGACCCAAAGTAATTTAGCAGTGGGATTCGCAAGGGCCCGATATTCAGCCTTTGTGGACGTGCGGGAGACAGACTTTTGAAGCGCATACTTCTAGGAGATGAAATTGGAACCCAAGTAGAGAATGTACGCTGTTTTGGAGCGCCCCATGGTGGATTGACCACCCCAGTCAGCATCAGAGAACGAAGAGAGGTCCATACGTGCCCCCGGTCGCAGATAAAAACCATGGCAAATGGTACCTTTGAGGTAGCGAAGAACTCGCTTGGCTGCCAACCAGTGCGAAGGTAGAGGGCCATGAAGAGACTGCGATAGTCGGTTGACCGCGAAGGAGATGTCTGGCCGCGTGAGACTGAGATATTGCAGGAGACCCAAGAGACGTCTGTAGTTGGAAAGGTCAACTGCCTTGGTTGAATCTGCTGGTGGTAGTGGTTCATTAGAGCACATAGGAGTGGAGACAGGTTTGGCATCTTCCATGGAAAGGTGCTCCAAGATATCAGAGATATATTGAGCTTGGGATAGGAAAAGACCTCCTTGAGCTGGGATGACTTCCATTCCAAGAAAATGACTAAGCGAGCCCAGGTCTTTGAGAGAGAATAGGGAAGCAAGTTTAGATATGAACTGTGCGAGACTGATGGGGAGTTACCTCTTAACACAATTTCGTCGACATAGACGAGGAAGAAAAGACGAACGCCCTTCGCAGATAGGTAGAACAGCGAGGGATCTGCGTGCGATCGCTGAAAACCAGATTAAAGAAGAAAAGTCGAGAGCTCATTGTACTAGGCGCGAGGAGCCTCTTTGAGACCATAGAGGGCTGATAACTCCTTAATAAGAATTATCCTTCGTACGTTTCACATTGTTATTTGTGTGCATTTCAGTGCAAAGTGATGAATTTTTTGCCAAATAATGAAGAAAATGCACTTTTGGATGTTTTTGAGCTTTAAAGCACAATCCGGGCATTTCTTATTAGTTTTGAGTATGATTTTGATAATTTATCACATTTTATCTTCGCGGTAGTGTTCGTGTTGTTATTTGACAGGAATTACGTGTGCGGGAATCAAGTAAAGAGAAGAAACGAGCTTCGGAATATAAGAAAAAGGCAAATTTGGCGCATTTTGGATGTTTTCGCCAAATTCGGGCGATAATTATGAAAAACGGGAAAATGGTCCAAAAACGTAAATTTCTCTATATGATCGAAGTCTACGTCACAAAAGGAATCCAAAGGTGAAAAAATCGCGTTCATCGGCGGTCGGATCAAAATCCGGGTCCTTATTTTCTTTTCCGCGATCTCAAAATATCCTGAAAATCCTGATTTTAGCTTGAAACATCCTTAATTGTCTTCCGAGCATCCTTTTGCTATTCCAATGCTATTCCAACACTCTGCTACCTCCATTGCCTAGCCATTCTCCACCTACAACCTGCCTACCTAGATTATCACCATTTAAACCTCCTAAACACCTGTAGACACATGACTTTACTTTCTAATTTCCCCAGACCCAAGACCAGCCTCTAAACCACCTGCAATTCTAATACAACTCAGACATATTCCTCCAATTCATCCATAACACAAACCTTTAGTCTCCTAACTCACCACCTAAAATTACAAAACCAACACAATTTTCCTCCTACACCAATACAGTACCTAAGACCTCAGATCCACCACCAACAACCTTATCCTTAAACTACCTAATCAGCCACCCTTATACCTTATATCACCATAAACGTGAATTTAACCACCATCCACATGACTTAAATTACCTCAGCCATTTCTTTGAAATTACCACTGCCTGCACCTACAAAAACCACACACAAACTCAATTCCCTCACCATTTACACCACCACACCTGACCTTTATATCATCTATTCCTAACACCTAAAATCCATCCAATTCACCAACACACAAGTGACCTCTCTTCAATTCAATTCAATACACCACTGCTATATAACACCCAATACACCATTACAAAACCTACAACCTTGCCATCTACACTTGAACTAATTCCCAAACTTCCCTATGACAGAATACTTAACCACCATCACCAACCAGCTACAAACTCCATCAAATACCCATTACCAGACCGTCACTTTACAACCCAGTACCCACCTGGGCTCTAGTGATTCAATTTTCGAAGCCAACACCTGAAACACCATACATAATCCACGTTCAAGAAACCCAGAAAACCAATTGAACCACGACCTTCAACAATCAAGAACCCCGACTAAAACCCAGCACACCAGAGCGCAGAAGTCAAGAAGAAGAAGCGGAGAAAGAAGAGAGGAAGAAGAGCGCAGAATCAGATTTTAAGGTGCTGTTTGTGCGAAGAGTAAATCTCTTCGTGCAAACTCAATTACTTAGCGAAATCAGAAGAATGCGAGAATTTCTTCGTAGAATCGTTCTCTGTCGCATTTTGGGAAGGACATCGTGCGAAGGCACGACTTGTTCGTGCGAAGGGAACTCTCCATGCGGCTGAAACATGAGATTTCAAGTGGGATTTTTGTGTAATTACTCAAAACTTGTTTTAAACAATTGGAAAAAGCATTAAAAACCTAAGAACATGATTTGCTGAGGAGGAAGGGTCTGAGGAAGTTGGAGAAGAACGGGAAGAGAGCTTGGAGCACTGTTTGGAGCGTGGAAACGCATCGTTTGAACTCTCTCATCTTCTTTTCTTTATTTTTGTCTACGATTATGAAAAACATTGTCTCTGTAATCATGAACCGTAGTAGCTAAGTAATTTATATCGGGATTTCTCAAACGGTATCTAGGGTTTGAAGCCGGTTTGACGGATTATGGAGTTGATTCATTTTTTGATTAAACTTAATTGGTGATGTTCTTATTTGCTATGTTTAATTCTCGTTCGTAATTTGTATTTGTATTGGTTGGACACCAACGAATTGCCCGAATAATTGAATTAAGCACGTAGTCGCAGGTTAGAGAAATCAACCACCGACTGTGAAATTTCAGTAGAATTATACGTCATTATATGTTTTAGGGCTAATTAGAACTTGGTAACTCGGTTGTAATTTGACCTAGGCATAGAATGCTAGCTTGGTAACTCGGTTAGCATTATTGCTCGTTTGGCAAACTAAAGCATTATCAGTGTTTCAAAACGTAATCCGTTAACGGTATTCACCTAGTGATCCTAGATTAATCATGATACTCGTCTCTCATATTAATCACAATCTCATAAATATTTCGTTATTTACATCTTAGCTTAGTAAAACAAATCCAACACGAAGTTAAGAATACTAATTGATTCACGACAAGTCCTCTGGGATTTGACAACTCTCTTTATCACATTATTACTAGAACGGTAATCGTACACTTGCGGAGATCGTGTCAAATTTTTGACGCCGTTTCCGGGGACTTCAATTGAATTAGTTAGAATTATTAGCTTTAGGGATTTTATTTTCTGTTTATATCTGTTACTCACATACGTTCTAGTTGTGTATGTGCTTTCAGGTGATTCTTTTGGTGCATGACCCATTCTCAAGATGAGTCATTGTACCCACCGCTTGATAATCCAGAGACACTGTTGCGTAGAGACTCGAGGGAATCAGTTCAATGGGTGACCAACATGGAACTGAGTTGGAAAGACTCCACAAGATTGTGGAAGATGCAGAGACCGCTAGAGTCGCTGCCGAGGCCAGAGTGGCCAATTCATTGAGGGAAACTGAGTTGCTCAGAGCTCAGTTAGCTGTTGCACAGGCTCTAGTTGCTAACCCTCCTATACCTCCGATTCCACCTAATGGAGCTCAGCAAGTGGTTCAAAGGAACAATGTGGCACAAGAAGATGATCGTCCTTTGGTGGACTATTTCAGAACCACGCCAGGTGGATACCAATCTACCATTGTGAGGCCACAGATTAATGTTGCTCACTTTGAGTTGCGCCAGCAGCTGATTGGTATGGTGCGTACTAAGTGCCTATTTACAGGAACTCCGGGAGATGATCCGAATGTCCACTTGCTTAACTTTTGGAAAATTACTTCAACATTGCATAATGAGCAAGTTCCAGATGAAATAGTGAAGTTGATGCTATTTCCTTTCTCTTTATCTGGAAAAGCTAAGACTTGGCTCATGGAACTACCAGCGGGATCAATTACAACATGGGCAGAGTGTTGTACGGAGTTTCTCTGAAAGTATCTACCAACATCCAAAGTTGCTCAGCTCATGGCTGATATTAGGAATTTCACTCAGCAATAGGATGACTCTCTAGGAGATACATGGAGGAAATTCAACCTACTTCTTCGCAGATGCCCTACTCATGGAAAGTCGTGGTATAAACTCCTCCATTATTTCTATAATGCTCTAGACAGAGAAACAGCACATGAACTAGATATGTTAGTTGGAGGCAATATTATGGGCTTGAAAGTGCAGCGATGCCAAGATCTGCTAAACACTGTGGCAAAGCGTGAGTCTACGAGGTCTGAGACTCGTAGATACTCGGAATCCGATGCAGCTCTAGTTAACATGATTGAGTCAATGGTGGAGCAGAAATTTGAACAGCAAATGGCAGTCATGACCTCAGCTTTTAACAACTTAAACCCATTAGCACAGGTGAAGTCTGTGGGAGAAATGATCACAGAAGAGAACCAGGGATATGGATCTGCAATTGAAGACGTGAATTAAATGGATCCACCACGAAAGCAATAGTGGCCGAACATTTATCAGCCCAACAACCGTAATCACTCAAACTTCAGCTATAGCAATCCAAACAGTCGGTTATATGCACCTGGTCAGCAGCCTAATCCTCCATATCAGGCTAAGAGACAAGACACACAGCCACAGTCATAGCAACAACATGATCCGAAAATGAAAGCCTTGTTACTCAGCAACAACAGACAAATGAGAAGATGGATAGGATGGAGCACAAGTTTGTAGCCTTGGAAGCCACTATAAAGAGCCCTGAAACACAGATTGAGAAAAATTCCAATCAGCTTACTAAATCTTCACCAGGCATCCTTCGTGCTAATTATATTGTTCCTACTGAGCAGCTCAAAGCTATTACTACTCGTAGTGGCACTACTACTCAGGATCCTCCATATCCTAACCATGCGAGAGCTGAAGCTACTAAAACCACATAGAAAGAATTGAATTAAGAGGTACCCAAGGCCGTGAGTCCCCAATCAAAGGACGCGGTTGAGAAGAAAGAAGAGCCCAAGACCACTCTAAATCCGGCTAAGTATGTGCCAGATGTGCCATATCCGACAGCAATAAAGAGGAACAATGAAGATCATTATGGGAGATTTTTGGAGATATTTAGAAAACTTCATGTCAACATCCCTCTTGTGGAATCACTTGCTCAGATGCCCAAGTTTAAGAAGTTCTTGAAGGAAATTTTATGGGGTAAGAAGAGCATAGACCCTTTTGCCACGCTGAAGCTGACAGAGACATGTAGTACTGTGATACAACGAGATATTCCCAAGATGAGAGATCCAGGAAGTGTCATCTTAGGCTGTACTCTTGGGGGTGGATATCACACGCATGGGCTTTGTGATTTAGGCGCGAGTATTAGTCTCATGCCATTGTCCCTATTTTAGAGATTGGGTATTGGTGCGCCAACCCCAGTGAAGATGGGTCTGCAACTGGCAGACAATTCTATTGTTACAGCAAATGGGGTGATTGAGAAATTTCTTGTTAAAGTGGGTGCATTTGTCTTTCCAGCCAACTTTGTGATAGTGGACATCAGGGAGGATCGCGATGTGCCACTTATTTTTGGAAGACCTCTTTTGAAGACAATACGCGCAAATGTGGATTTAGACACTGAGGAGCTCACTATCAACGCTCTAGATTTATCACTTGTGTTTAAGGCATTTGTTTCGGGCAAATGGAAGAATAGCGATGATCAAATTTAGAGAGAAAGATGTGGATCCTATACATGGGTTGTCTACAGTTTTGAAATCCGATCCACCCGATTCAGAAAAGAAGCCAACTATTGTTGGTGGGCATGATGTGGTGCAAAATATCAAAAGAAAGAAACTGAAGGAGGAGGCACGTCGTGCTACACCTCCTTGACATTTTTGAGGTATTTGGGTCGGGTCGTCGACCTTCAATTACATGGCGCTTGTTGGGAGGCAACCCAACGTATTTCTACTTTAGCTTAGGGAGTGTGTTTTTAATACAAATGTGTGTGTGTGTTTTATTTAGTTATGTTATTTGGAGAGATGATAGAGAGAGGGACTAATGTTGTTTTCCTAGTGACATACTTGAGCAGGTTATGGTAGAATCTACCCCGGTGTGCCATGGCACACATGATCTTCATAGGGGCTTGTGCATGCGAGTTGGGGATTCTTCATACATGGATTTTAGTAGTGGAGGCAGTCGACCCCGGTGTGCGAGAACACACTGACTAGATAGGAGCACAGTGGCACTACTGTGCTTGGGGACTGTTGGGCGCGATTTCGTCCCCACCCTTGAGGTGGTTGTGAGTATCTTTTCTCTTGTTGAATTTGGTGTTTCTTTTATATAAGTATGTCATAGCTCCATCTCATCTACTGGCCTACGCATTTGATTGCTGAGTCCTATGTTTGATATCTAAATTCGTTGAGGACAACGAAGCTTTCAGTGTGGGGGTGATTTATCTATTTGCTAGCCAAATGTGTCTAGCATAGTTCGTTACATGTAGGATGTGTTTAGTTCGTATTGTGATTCCGTGTTGTGTTTGTGTTGAGTTTTTATTTGTATTTTCGTATAGTGTAGAGTAGATTTATATTTTGTTTGCACTTTTAAACAATTGAGTATACCCACCAACAAAGTAAATTGTGTAGAGTCAAATTTTTTCGAGTCAAAACCTTGCATATAGAGTTCGGATTTTATAAAAAAAAATCCATAAAAAATGAGGAAATTGAAAATTTTGAGAAAAGGCAATTGAGAGAAGCATTACTTGGTTGATTTAGTGAGATGTGAAAATTTTAGGCATATGGTGTGAATCTTACCGAGAGTGACATTTTTAGTTCCCCCTAGTAAGTATAGAGAAAATCTCATTACGGGAATGCCGACCTATTTTCAAACTAAACTGAATTTTAAAAGCTAAAGTGTCTGTTGTTTTCTCTTAAAAGAGTTGAGCTTGGTGTTTGCTAAACAAGCCGAACGTTAATGTTGTCCGTCTTAGGTAGTCGCAGCCCGCCTCGTAGTGGCACATAGAAAAGCTGTGCGAAGATGTGTATTAGACCACTCACTGCTTTTTAGATCTTACCTTGTAGGACCACTAGATAACCCTAATTTATCCTTGGATTCATTTTTAGCCTCTATGACCTAGGGAGATGATTCTTCGCCTTCATCATATATCGTTTAGAATTACCTTTCTAGAGCGTCACGAGGGAGCAATAGTTGAGGGGGTTCAATGAGGGAGTGCTTCATTTAACATTTATGTGAGACCTATTGTTCGCATGTGCTTCATTAGATATCTTTGAGGGGATGCGAGGGTGAGTGAGTCGGCTTGCATACTACGGTGTGGCGGTGTTCCATGTCATTATATCGTGGACACAGTAGTGGAGAGCCTAAGTGCATGACATCTAATCCGCACGAAATTGGGGTTCGTTGAACTTAATTGGTGTATCGTGCTAGGTATCGTTTCTTTTCATCATCGCGGTGTAGGAGGATCGGTTGGATTCTGCACGAGACGTGCACCTTATTGACTACTTAAGAGGGGGCGTGACTACATTTTAGTGTGGGGGTGTCGAATTTTGACTACGGACATCGAGATTGTGCTTTTGATGACTCCACCTCCACACACGTGCTTTGATTGGCTTGCAGCTTTATTTGGTGACACCGTGCATTTTATTGAGTTAGGAGGAGATGGATTTTATTTGTGATACTCATTCATCGGTTCGTCTAGTTTTTCCACCTAACATGATTACTATTTCTTGATTCTTGAAGGAGGACCACTCATATTTATTTGATTGTATTGATATTTGGTTGAGAAAAATAGAAAAAAAAAGAAGAAAAATATATAGAAAAAAAAAAAGAAAAGAAAGAAAAAGAAGGAGAGGAATAAAGAAAGAATACAATTGTGCTTGTTGGAAAACGAGTGGTGAAAGTTCCTAGTTCCACATTGAGATGAGTTTCACACATTATTTTCTTTGATGGCCACGGGATATCGTTATTGTACCGGGGTTTGAGGGGATCGAGGGCAGGAGTCAGTGAGATTCGGGTTGTGGATTCCTATCATCAAGGTGAGGGTGTGTGAGATATGGGGTTTGGTGAGTTTATGTGACTCTTTAGGATTTGTTGCTTCATACAAGTTATATCTTTTTTTTCCTTAAGCCTCATCATATTTGACCATTAGCGGACTAGGAGCTCGGACTGTGAATGTGGCTTAGCCTTGGTTAGCCTCTTATTTTTTTCAGCACACATGAAGAGGTAGGTTGTTCTTTATAGTAAAGTTAAGATTTGTATACTAACTATGGGGAATTACTTGTCGAATTTAGTTGCGCCTCACACCTCTTGTCTAACTTTTTCATCATTCATGAGTACCAGTCTATGTTATTGAAATTGCCTGATCTCTTAAAAAGAAACAATTTAAAAGTTTTTATGTGTTTAATATCGAGTCTAGAATTTATTTGCATCATCTTGCTGCATTAGAGTGTTGTGAGTCATGTTAGAGTCGTTTGAGTCTTGTTGGCTAGTATACAGTTGAATGCAATTGATGAGACTTTGCTCGGACGCGCAAATGGAAAGTGTTGGGGTATTTGATAACTCCTGATTAAGAGTTATCCTACGTACGTTTTACATTGTTATTTGCGTGCGTTTCAGTGCAAAGTGATGAATTTTTGACCAAAATATGAAGAAAATGCACTTTTGGATGTTTTTGAGCTTTAAAGCACAATCTGGGCGTTTCTTATTAGTTTTGGATATGATTTTGATAATTTGTCACATTTGATCTGCGCGGTAGTGTTCGTGTTGTTGTTTGACAGGAATTACGCGTGCGGGAATCAAGTGGAGAGAAGAAACGAGCTTCAGAATAGAAGAAAAAGGCGAATTTGGCGCGTTTTGGATGTTTTCGCCAAATTTGGGCGATAATTATGAAAGACGAGAAATGGTCCGAAAACAGAAATTTCTCTATATGATCGAAGTCTACGTCACAAAAGGAATCCAAAGGTGCAAAAATCATGTTCATCGGAGGACGGGATCAAAATTCGGGTCCTTATTTTCTTTTCCGCGATCTCAAAATATCCTGAAAATCCTGATTTTAGCTTGAAACATCCTGAATTGTCTTCCGAGCATCCTCTTGCTATTCCACTTCTATTCCAATACTCTGCTACCTCCATTGCCTAGCCATTCTCCACCTACAACCTGCCAACCTAGATTATCACCATTTAAACCTCCTAAACACCTGCAGCCACATGACTTTACTATCTAATTTCCCCAGACCCAAGACCAGCCTCTAAACCACATGCAATTCTAATACAACCCAGACCTATGCCTCCAATTCAGCCATAACACAAACCTTTTGTCTCCTAACTCACCACCTAAAACTACAAAACCAACACAATTTTCCTCCTACACAAATAAACTACCTAAGACCTCAGATCCACAACCAACAACCTTAGCCTTAAACTACCTAATCAGCCACCCTTATATCACCATAAACTTGAATTTAACCACCATCCCTCCTGACTTAAATTACCTCATCCATTTCTTTGAAATTACCACTTCCTGCACCTACAAAAACCACACACAACCTCAATTCCTTCACCATTTACACCACCAGACCTGAACTTAATATCATCTATTCCTAACACCTAAAATCCATCCAATTCACCAACACACAAGTGACCTCTCTTCAATTCAATTCAATACACCACTACTATATAACACCCAATACACCAAGACAAAACCTACAATATTGCCATCTACACTTGAACTAATTCCCAAACTTCCCTATGACAGAATACTTAACCACCATCGCCAACCTGCTACAAAATCCATCAAATACCCATTACCAGACCTTCACTTTACAACTCAGTACCCACCTAGGCTCCAGTGATTCAATTTTCGAAGCCAACACCTGAAACATCATACATAAGCCGCGTTCAAGAAACCCAGAAAACCAATTGAACCACGACCTTCAACAATCAAGAACACTGATTAAAACCCAACACACCAGAGCGCAGAAGTCAAGAAGAAGAAGCGGAGAAAGAAGAGAGGAAGAAGAGGGCAGAATCAGATGTTCAGGTGTTGTTCGTGCGAAGAGTAAATCTCTTCGTGCGAACTCAATTACCTAGCGAAACTAGAAGAATACGATAATTTCTGCGTAGAATCGTTCTCTGTCGCATTTTGCGAAGGCCATCGTGCGAAGGCACGACTTGTTCGTGCAAAGGGAACTCTCCAGGCAGCTGAAACATAAGATTTCAAGTGGGGTTTTTGTGTAATTACTCAAAGATTATTGTAAACAATTGGAAATTGCATAAAAAAACCTAAGAACGTGATTTGCTGAGGAGGACGGGTCAGAGGACGTTGGAGCAGAACGGGAAGAGAGCTTGGAGCACTGTTTAGAGCGTGGAAACGCATCATTTGAACTCTCTTCTATTCTTTTCTTTATTTTTGTCTACGATTATGAAAAACATTGTCTTTGTAATCATGAATCGTAGTAGCTAAGTACTTTATATCGGGATTTCGCAAACGGTAGCTTGGGTTTGAAGCCGGTTTTGCGGATTATGGAGTTGATTCATGTTTTGATTAAACTTAATTGGTGTTGTTTTTATTCGCTATGTTTAATTCTCGTTAGTAATTTATCTTTGTATTATTTGGCCACCAATATGAAGATTATAGGTAATATGTTAGTGAAAGCAACGGATTGCCCGAATAATTGAATTAAGAACGTAGTCACAGGTTAGAGAAATCAACCATCGACTGTGAACTTTGAGTAGAATTATACGTCAATATATGTTTTAGGGCTAATTAGAACTTGGTAACTCGGTTGTAATTTGACCTAGGCATAGAAAGCTAGCTTGGTAACTCGGTTAGCATTATTGCTGTTTTGGCAAATTAAAGCATTATCAGTGTTTCAAAATGTAATCCGTTAACCGTATTCACCCAGTGATCCTAGAGTAATCCTGATACTCGTCTCTAATAGTAATCGCAATTCTCATAATCAGTTCATTATTTACGTTCTTAGACTAGTAAAACAAATCCAATATCTAGCCCACACGAAGTTAAGAATACTAATTGATTCACGAAAAGTCCTCTGGGGTTCGACAACCCTCTTTATCACATTATTACTAGAACGATAACTGTACACTTGCGGAGATCGTGTCAACGGCACGACGAAGCTTACACACATGATTGGTTTTGGATCTGTCGACATACCCTAGAGGTTGCGCGAGGAAGACAGTGTCCGTGAGCGTGCCATTGAGGAAAGCATTGTTGATGTTTAATTAGCGTGCCTGCCACCCATGTGAGAGAGCTAAGGTGAGAATGATGCGAGCAGTGAAAAATTTCATGACAGGGCTGAATGTTTCAGAGTAGTCGCGCCCGAACCCTTGCGAGTACCCTTTGGCCACAAGTCGCGCTTTGTATTTATCAATAGTACAATCAGCTTTGCGTTTGACGCGAAAGATCCACTTACACCCCACAACTGGTTGACCATTGCGAGGAATCAAATCTCATGTGCGATTGCACGCAAAAGCATCAAATTCATCATCGATCGCTTGCTTTCATAGAGGATGTTTCAAAGCATGAACCACCGTTCGCGGTTCGATAGTGGGAACAACATGATGCGAAGTGGTAGCATTGACAAACTGAGAGTTGAAGTACTTGGGTTGTGGGTTGCGGGTGCGCGTTGGTGCATGCACAGGATTAGGAGCAGGAGCTGGTAGCCCATTTTGAGCAACATCATCAGGAGGAGGCACATGAGGTGCGTGCGCAGGTGATGTGGCTGTAGCTTGCTGAGATGGAGGTTCAGGTGCCAGTGAAGGCTCAGGAGCTGGCACTAGAGAAGGTGCGGGAGAAGGGTCATGCGTATGAAGAGCTGCAGGAGCGGGAGTTGATGCATGGGCATGCGCTGCGGGAGCAGCGAAGTCATTCATGGCATGTGTGTCAGCATTGGTAGCACATGGAGTAGGTGGATGTGTGGAAAATGGAAAGATATGAGGAACGAAGCGAACATGACGAGAGACATATATGAGATCAGTGGATGGGTCGAGGCACTTGTAGGCTGACTGGGTGACCGAGTAACCTAAGAATATGCAAGGACTCGAATGAGGTTCGAGTTTGCTGGAGGTGTAAGGTCGAAGCCAAGGGAAGCACTGACATCCAAAAGGTTGGAGTGACTTATAGTTAGGGGGAATTTGGAAAAGTTTGAAGTAGGGAGAGTCATTGCATAGGACAGGATTCGACATGCGATTGATTAGGTAGACAGCTGTTTGGAACGCATGGGGCCAAAAGCTCAGTGGAAGCAATGCAGTATGAAGGGGAAAGACCAGTTTCAACAATGTGGCGATGTATGCGCTCGGTAGAGCCATTGTGCTCAGGAGTATGAGGTGGGGTTGTGAGATGCGTGATGCCATGGAGGTTTAGTTGGGGTAGGAGTTTAATAAATTCGCCACCATTATCAGAAAATAGAGTAACGATGGATTTGGCAAAGCGCTTCTCGACAAGTCGTTTGAACTGCAAGAAAATTAAATCAACGTATGATTTTCTCTTGAGAGGGTAAATCCATACATACTTAGTGAAGTGATAAAAAAAACTACATAGTAGAGATAGCCATCACGAGAAATTTTTTTGGTACTCCAGACATCACTATAAATCAATTCGAGTGGACGCGAGCTTTTAAGAGAATTGTGCGCGAAATGAAGCTTGTGACTTTCATTGATATAAAAGGATGTACAAGAAAATTTTGAATACTCGATGGAGATAAAGAAATATTGCACTTTTGCAAAATAAGTCCTAAGGTTTTATTACACGGATGACCAAATTGGTGATGAAGACTGTGAATGTCTGCGACACTGGTGGTATTGATGAGAGGAGGGTTGCTGCGAGGAGCATAGTAGACACTATCTCGATTTTCTCCGCGAAGGATGGTGTTTCCGGTTGAGCGATCCTTCCCAACAAAATGAGAAGAAAATAATTCAACCGAAGCATGATTAGATTTGCAAAGTTGGGAAACAGAGACAAATTTGCAATGTAATTTGGGAACACAGAGGACATTGGACAATAGAAGAGGTTTAGTGAGAGTGGAGAATTTAGTGCTACCAATGTGAGAGATAAATAAACTCTCACCGTTGCCAAGAATAATCTCCTCAGGACCCTCATAAGTTGCCAGATCTTGAAGACCATATGTGCTAGGGGTGACATGATGAGATGCACTACTGTCTAACATCCATGCATCCAAAGATTCCGAGCCCTGACTTACTGCAGTGTTGACCGTGTGTGTGTGTTACTCGCGGTTGAGATGTTGTGGTCGCTGAGGAAGCTAGTAAGTTTGCGACAATCACGAACAACATGCCTTGCGAAGTTACATAAGTGACAGCGCTTCTGAGATCTACTAGACAGAGTCGCGGCTACTGGGGAGTTGTGCGACCTATTACTCGCATTTGATGAGTGTTGGCAGCGGTCTTGATTCCTTGAGTAACCACCATTTTGCGAGTGTTAAGGGGGAGCACCATAATGCGATGCCATTCCTGAGTAACTTTGCGTCACATTGGTTGTGGCAACAAGAGGTGCAGATTATGATTCTGCAATTTGCAAGGAGCGCTCATGTTTCTCAAGGATTGAAGTGAGTTCGAAAATGGACACATCCGTATTTCGAAATCGAAGAGCAGCAACAATGGGAGAGTAATCGACCCCAAGTTGGTTGATGATGGAGATGAGAAGATCAGTGTTTGACACTGGACTCTGCGCGAGTGACGCGAATTCTTTACGCGCTTAAACGCAAGTATACGGTCAAGTAGTATATGGAGTATTTTACGACTCCGAGTATCGAACCCAAGGGAATTTACGATTACTAGACAACTAGAAATTAACTTTACGATATCTAAGTAACAAGTAAAAATGGTGGTTGAATTTGTAACGTTGTCGCCCACAAACAAGCGACGTAAATTAAATGACAAGATATTTTCGTAAGCTTTCAATTTAAACAACGATAAACTATGATTTAATTACGATTAATGAGAAAGAACTAGGCAATTAATGGCCCTAGGGTTGTTAACGATTTACGGGTTATGCATGAAACACTCTACTCACGTTCTAGTTATATCGGGTAATTCTCATCACGATCTTCTCTCGATCTCACGTGAATTTGTGTAAATAATAGATTTCGGGTCCTCTCGGTCCACCGCCGTCTATCACTACAATCTCATTGATTTGTTAGGCTCGTTCACCGGGTCCTATCGGTCCACCTAATTCACTAAGTTCTAACAAAAATCAATTGAAACTACCCTCACACGATTAACCAAGTTTCTATCTCCTCTCGGTCTCAAGAAACTACAAGATCACCTAACTATTCTTTAACACGTCACAAAGAATTCACTTTCGTGCAACCCTATCAACAAGTAGCGTCCTACGGGTGATCAAGCCAAGAACACTAATAAATAATAATCAAGAATAGTTTGGATAACAAGAACGTTCATAGAATTTAAGCAAAAGGATGCATCAAGTCCAAAATCCGGAAAATCATTCAACAAACCCTAGTTTTCCATCAATCACCTAGCTTTAAGAAGTTTAGCTAGACATAGTAGTGATCAACATATCCAAAATAATGAAGTTCATGAAGAATAGAAGAAGAAAAGATGATCAAACGCTTGAATCTTCAATGTTGATGATCTTCCAAGCTCCAAGCTTTGTCTCCTATCTTCCCTAGCTCCCAAGACTTCAAAGATACGTGAATGCGTGTCTCTTAGGTTGTTCTCCTCGTTTTTTACCAGCTGCGCACGTTTTTTAATGAAAACTAGCCGAAATTGCACTTCAGCCCCTCTACTTTGTAATTCCCGGACAGAATTATTTGCTGATTTTGCGCGGGCTTTATCTCCCTCATACGGACTCGTCTTTGAGCCTACCATATATCGTTGGAAATCTACGGATGTCTACTTTCCAATGCCGCAAGTCTTGATTCAAAATTATTTGTAGATTTTGCTTGGCATCGAAAAGAGTGCAGACTGGTCCTGTGTGACTTTTCCAACTTTTCTTCGTTTGTCCGTCTCCTTTTCTCCTCTTCATCTAGCTCCATTCCAAGCATATCCAAGCATCTCATAAGCTCAATTGCACCCATTTTACCTGAGTTACACAACACTTAACAACCCGTGCACTTATCATCGCAAATATGAGAGAAAACATGCACAAATAAGCTAGAAACACAACTTTTCACTCTTAGGCTTAGAAATAGTCAAATTCACATATTTGTGCAAATATAACATATAAATCATGTGAAATAAGCCTAATACAAGTATTAATAAAGTATATTAATAACTCCTAAAAGAGAGTTATCAAATACCCCCACATTTAGCTTTTGCTCGTCCCGAGCAAAATCACTATTTACTAGCCAACTCAAGACGCAAACGACTCTACACGACTCACGACTATGCAACTACATGATATATAAAATGCAACTCAATTATACACAATGCAAAAATTTAAACAACACAACTTTTTATTCTTTTTCTGAGATTGGGCAACCTCTCTATCATAAACCGAAATCATCAAATCCTCACAAGCTCACTTTGAAATTTCACAACACGTAGCAAGAAATTATATATGATGATCCTATGCGCAAACTCACTAAGGCGTCCCCAAACATCCACCAAACCAAACCAAGATACGACACGTCTTTTGACTCGGAGGGTCTAGGCATCTTAAGTCACTAAGTGGTTTTTCTTCGCCAAGTCATTTGAGGTTTTCAGACCCTCTTAGACGTGATTGCATTTGAATGTAAATTGTCCCATTGACGGGAGACACAACTCCTGTGTAATACGACTTGACTTTAGTTTCCCTCTTAAGCTCTACATTGGATTGAATTTAAATTTTCCGCGCGAACGGAAGCACATTAGGTTGTTTCTCCTTGAAGCATAATTTCTTTTCTTTCAGATTTTTCATTTTTCTTTTATTTCCTCCACTGTTTTTACAACCGTGCATTAGAGCTTAAGAGTGTGGGATTTTTAGGATTTTCTCTTGAAACCGCCTTAAGGGATGGTGGTGTACGCTCCCCGGCTTCGCTTAGGCCGAAGACTCGTACCACATGATACCGAATCTACACGAAGGTCCACCCCAGATTCGAAGAGTCCACAAGTTTCCACGGGAAACGAATTATTCAACCACCTAGAGACTAAATTCTCCTAGCACACTAGAGAAGCCAAAAGTATGACCGTAATCTACTTTCACTATTCCTGAATACCCGGGACATCCTTTCGTGAGACTCGCGCACAAGATACTAGAATTAATGTATTCCTACTATGGTGCTTCATACTATCATGAGCTCTTTCACTGGATTCTCTTCGGTTTCTAGGTCGTAAGTTGCCCAATTTTCTCAAAATTTTCAATTTTTAGGATTTTTTTGTAATTTTTTTCATATTAATTTTTTTCATATTTTCCTAGACTCTACATGCTTTTGGCCAACTCGACTAACTACAAAAATTGGGTAGGGGACTCAATAAAGTAAAAGTGTAACCTAAACATAAACTACACTAAAACTAAGCACAATACAACACTATATTAAAACACGGCACGGACTACAAATACGACACTGAAATTGGGTAGGGGACTCAATAAAGTAAAAGTGTAACCTAAACATAAACTACACTAAAACTAAGCACAATACAACACTATATTAAAACACGACACGGACTACAAATATGACACTGACTCACTATACAACAATCTAATCTACATGTAACTGGCGATGCAGACACAGACATGGCTAGCACATATCTAAAAATCCCCCCACACTTGAGCGCTTCGTTGTCCTCAACGAATTTAGAGATCAACCAAGAAGACTCGGCATTCAAATGCAAGGGGCGGTGATTCTACTCGGAGTCAAAGTCACGGCACAAGAAGGTAGTTCAACAAATTTAGAGCTAAAACGAACTACGTGCACGTGACAAGTTGTGTGTGCCGAAATTAAGCAAGTACCCAAGTATTCTCTAAGATTCTAACAATTAATCACAGCGGTGACTAAGCACCGTGACAAACTAGTCAAAATAAAATCCTAGAGCAAGTACGATGTGCCTAAACGGTAAGTAAAGAGAAGGAAAAGAGTACTCACAACCGACACAAGGTCGGGGACAAAATCCGATAACTGCTGACTGAGATAGCAAGAACAATCCCCAAGCAAACATTGTGCGCATCAATGCAAACTCCCTTGCGGTCGAGTGTGCGAAACACACCGGGGTCGACTGATCAATTGCTTCGTCAAACTCTTCATCCATTTTCGAACTCGGACTAATCTATAAGAGCTGCACCCTGATTTCTTTTGTATAGTATAGGATTGTGGCTGTGTCTTGTTTCCATTGTCAATTGAGTTATGCCAACTGTTTGTTGGTTGCTTTTTCATGAAATCCACACCAAATCACTCGCTGCTTTTACCCATAATTCATACCAACATCATCACCAACACTGCCACCATCCTTATCTCTCCCAACTAAGCCACCAGTTCAATCACCATCATCACCTAAACCCCGAACCACGGCCCCTGCACACTCACACTCACCATTACCATTTATCCTTTCCATTATTCACCAAACAAAACCCACAAATCACCAGCACCTCTTACTTCTCAGACCATAACCAACCAATTAAACTACCCATGACCTTCAACACACAGCCAATTCCCCATGATCTGCAACCCACAACCTATAACCTGCTACAACCACAGCAACTAACCATGAAACACCCTAAACACCAACACACCACTGCCTTGGCCTAAACCCATAACCACCATTCAATCACACCAATTTAACCAACCTGAAACTCACCAATTCAGACCTCCCCAATAACCCACTGATCCCAACACCAAAACAAGGAAAGAGAAGAAGAA
Organism: Linanthus parryae; assembly: GCA_023055425.1. Classification (NCBI taxonomy): domain Eukaryota; kingdom Viridiplantae; phylum Streptophyta; class Magnoliopsida; order Ericales; family Polemoniaceae; genus Linanthus; species Linanthus parryae. The sequence continues at coordinate 31,760,921 of JALGPY010000006.1, forward strand.
CAGAGAAAATCAGAGCAAGAAAACAAAGGCTTAATCATCGACCACCACCGCCTCTGTCCCTAAGTTGCAGAACCCCTCTTCTCCATCATCGCCATATCAATCAACCAGAAACAGCAGCCATCACCCGTTCCACCCAATTCCGATCGAAACCAACCCAGAACCCAATTGAGAGCTTTTCAGCCCATCCAACACCACCGCCGCAAATAACCGTACAGTCACCATTAATTCCGGTGGAAAGGCGATTGCCGAGCTTGCAAACCCACCTAGCATCAATCCCGATCTCTCTGATTTAACCAGCAATTCCAACAGATTCCCGATTGACCCGAAGCACCGTGAACGGCAATTGAAGCCCAGCAACAGACGAAGGAGGAACACAGGGGTTTCGGTTTGGATTTCGCAAGAACAAAGTGCACTCAATTGATTTCGCACGAACATCTGGAGCACTGAACACCGCCGGAATTTGGGCCGGTGGTGTTGGTGGTTTGTGGGGCTTGAAACCGACGGGGAGAGAGGGAGTTGGGGAAGTTTGTGCTTCTGGGGGTCGCCGGAGTGAAGAGAACCCGCCGGAGTTGAGAGCCGGCCGGAAACACGACGGGAAATCGAGAGATACGCCGGAGAGGGGTCGGATTTTGCAGAGGGGCTGGAGGGAGGGTTGAGGGTTTGAGAGTGAAGGAGGAAGAAGATGACCGCGACTGTGTATAAACTTTCCCATTTTTTCCAAATTTGCCCTCAATAGCCTCTCGAAGTACCCTTTTTACCCCTGTTCACAGGAACAACATTTTCTGTTCTTAATATTGAGCAGTGGGTTTTTGGGGGGGCTAGTGTTCGTGCGAACACAGGGGGTGTTCGTGCGAACACCCCTGACTCCAGATTTTTTTTTTTTTTTTTTTTTTTTGCATCTTGACCTCCCGAACTCCAATGCGTATGCCGTTTTCACCGTTAATTCCCTCAACTCGTGTGGAATTCATAAGTGTGAGAAATTTCTAAACACACTCGAGAATTCTCCCTTCAAGCCATGAAATACCTCTTTGCCTCGCAATCCGCCATTTTTTTTCTTTCTTTTGCGTTCCTCTTTTGCGTTCGGACTCCGATGCGCACATTCTCGTCGGTACGCATCAAGAAGGGGAGTCCGGATCGCGTCTTCACCCTGTAACCTGCAGAGACTCATCTCAAACATGATATCCTCACTCTCTCACCTCTCAGATAACTATATAGTATGAAAAACACACACGACATTATTTAAAACACACTCGCTAAACTAAAGCAAAAAAAGTACGTTGGGTTGCCTCCCAACAAGCGCTTGTAATTTACGGTCGACGGCCCGACCCAGTTACCTCATGAAGCTCAGAAAGGTGGTTTGGCAGGTCGTGTCGCATCCAACTTCTGGCGCTGGATACACATGACTACCTCGTGCGCCTGCACACTCGATTCTTTACCCTTAGGATCTGGCGGATCTCCTTGTGTCAGCTCTGAAATTCCGCGCACAACTTTCACAGGAAATGGCAAGTCTGGCATCACCTCATAAGTGTACTGAGTAGTCGGTTTGAAAACCTGAAAGGTCTCAAAAGTATCGTTGACCCTCATGATCAACTCTCCATTCTCCACATCAATTAAAGTCCGACCAGTAGCCAGAAAGGGCCTAACAAGAATGATCGGAACGTCACCGACTGGCATGTCAAGGATCACAAAATCAGCTGGCATGATCAAACTACCAACCCTCACAAGTAAGTCTTCTACCACCCCAATGGCCTTCTTGGACGACTTATCTGCGAACTGTAGATTGATCCAGGTTTTACTAGGCTCCCCCACACCTAGCTTTTTAAATACTGAAAGCTGCATCAGGTTAACACTCGCCCCCAAATCACATTGAGCCCTGCCTGTATATGACCCACCAAGTGTAGCCTCAATCGCAAAACTACCTGGATCTTTCTTCTTATTGGGTAGCCCATGCAAGACACATGAACTCACCTGCTCATTCAGTTTCACTGTCTGAAAGTTATCCATAGCTTTTCTCCCATAGATTGCATCCTTGATAAACTGCGCATACTTAGGCATTTTCTGCAGCGCCTCAATCAACGGAATGTTTATGTGCAGTTTGGAGAAAATATTGAGAAATCTCCTGTACTCCTCAGAGTCATCCTTCTTCTGTCTAGTTTTCAATGGAAAAGGTACATCTTTAGAAGAAGAGGGTGGTGGTAATACCTCATTGGAATTTTCCTCATCATGTGGAGTCATGCCCTTTGATTGGGGGACCATGACAGGTGTCTTCTCAGAATCGAAGACCTCGTGCTCCTTAGCTTTTAACGCTTCAGCTCTGGCATGGCTCGGGTATGGTGGATCAGTCAACGAAACACCGCTGCGAGTGGTAATGGCATTTACCTGGCGCACATTCTCTGTGTCAGACTGTAGAGAACCAGGTGCTCTAGCAGATAATTGCGTTGCAATTTGCCCAACTTGAACCTCTAGTGCACGAAGAGAAGTCTTCGTAGCCTGCAAATCAGAAGACATAGCATTGACCGTCGTGGTCATATCGTTCATGTTGTTACTCAGCTGTGTCAACGCCTTAGTGAGTACAGAAATCTCTGGGTTTGGCGCTACAACAGCCGGTGGTGGAGCCTGCGACACTGGTGCTTGTGGCATGTGCTGAAACCCAGGTGCATATATAGCTCCAGACTGATCCCCATACCTGAAACCTCGATGATCTCTTGTGCCTGGTCTGTAGTTCCCTTGGTTCCATTCTGCCGCTGTCCTTGTGCCCCCATAAAGTACACATCTTCACTTGCAATCTGGGCCAAGGCTGAATCAAATTCCTGCTCCTCTACTCTTGCAACTGGCTTCTTATCCCGATACACATGCTTGGCCAAGTATGACACCATCTTGCTGATCCCATCCTTCCACTCATTATCTTTCGCCTCAGGCAATGCCAAAAGTCTTCTAGAATCATAAAACTGCGTATCCTGCTTGGCTAGCTGTTTCATAAGTGCATATGCTCCTTCCTTGTCAACAGAGTACAGAAAATTGCCTCCAGCTTTTCTGTTAACCAGCTCCTGGTTATGGCGTTCTAAGCCATGGTAGAAGACCTGCAAAATTTTATAGTCCCCAAAATCATGATTTGGGCACTTCCTGATCAAATGCATAAATCTATCCCACGCCTCTACCACGGTCTCATGGGCCTGCTGCTGAAAGCCAAGGATATCACCTTGTAACTGAATCACCCGCTGAACTGGGTAAAACTTTGCCATGAATTCATCCACACATTGAGCCTATGTAGTGATTGAATCCGGAGCTCTCGACTCAAGCCACTTCTCAGCTGCACCTTTCAAACAATAGGGAAATAGAATAAGTTTCAATGCCTCTGGAGTCACGTTCTTATACTTCACAGTCTTGATATAAGCATTGAACTTCCCAATGAAATCGTTGGGATCCTCATCCTTGTTCCCATAAAACTGGAACTGATTGGTGACTGTCTGGATCGTAGCTGGCTTGAGATCAAAATGCTCAGCCTGTATGTCTGGCACTACAATTGCCGGATTGTGTCCATACGTGGACGTTTGGAATTTCTCCACAATAGCCTGCCCAGACTTGTTGTACGGTGTCTGGGCGTTGCGATCATTTAACAGTTTCGCCAACTCTTCCACCCGCTGATTGAGTTGCGCGTTGGTCAATTGATCACCCATAGTGCTCTGTTTCTGTCTTCTCCTCTGATCTCTGAATAACTGCTCTGGATCTTCAAGTGGGGGTACAAGTTTTCTAGGGATCCTGGACATACACTGATGACCTGAAAAGCAGACTCAAATACAAGTGAGAAAACAAGTAGCTAATTAAACAAAAAAAAGTAAAAGAGATATCCTAAATCAATTTCTACTAACTAATAAACCGTTTAACTCCCCGGCAACGGCGCCAAAAACTTGACGCGAATTCTTTACGCGCTTAAACGCAAGTATACGGTCAAGTAGTATATGGAGTATTTTACGACTCCGAGTATCGAACCCAAGGGAATTTACGATTACTAGACAACTAGAAATTAACTTTACGATATCTAAGTAACAAGTAAAAATGGTGGTTGAATTTGTAACGTTGTCGCCCACAAACAAGCGACGTAAATTAAATGACAAGATATTTTTGTAAGCTTTCAATTTAAACAACAATAAACTATGATTTGATTACGATTAATGAGAAAGAACTAGGCAATTGATGGTCCCTAGGGTTGTTAATGATTTCCGGGTTATGCATGAAACACTCTACTCACGTTCTAGTTATATCGGGTAATGCTCATCACGATCTTCTCTCGATCTCACGTGAATTTGTGTAAATAATAGATTTCGGGTCCTCTCGGTCCACCTACGTCTATCACTACAATCTAATTGATTTGTTAGGATCGTTCACCGGGTCCTATCGGTCCATCTAATTCACTAAGTTCTAACAAAAATCAATTGAAACTACCCTCACACGATTAACCAAGTTTCTATCTCCTCTCGGTCTCAAGAAACTACAAGATCACCTAACTATTCTTTAACACGTCTCATAGAATTCACTTTCGTGCAACCCTATCAACAAGTAGCGTCCTACGGGTGATCAAGCCAAGAACACTGATAAATAATAATCAAGAATAGTTTGGATAACAAGAACGTTCATAGAATTTAAGCAAAAGCATGCATCAAGTCCAAAATCCGGAAAATCATTCAACAAACCCTAGTTTTCCATCAATCACCTAGCTTTAAGAAGTTTAGCTAGACATAGTATTGATCAACATATCCAAAATAATGAAGTTCATGAAGAATAGAAGAAGAAAAGATGATCAAACGCCTGAATCTTCAATGTTGATGATCTTCCAAGCTCCAAGCTTTGTCTCCTATCTTCCCTAGCTCCCAAGACTTCAAAGATACGTGAATGCGTGTCTCTTAGGTCGTCCTCCTCGTTTTTTATCAGCTGGGCACGTTTTTTAATGAAAACTAGCCGAAATTGCACTTCAGCCCCTCTACTTTGTAATTCCCGGACAGAATTATTTGCTGATTTTGCGCGGGCTGTATCTCCCTCATACGGACTCATCTTCGGGCCTACCATATATCGTTGGAAAGCTACGGATGTCTACTTTCCAATGCCGCAAGCCTTGCTTCAAAATTCTTTGTAGATGTTCCTGGGCATCGAAAAGAGTGCAGGTGGTCAAGGAAGTGAATTCGTGGGCTGAGAAGAAGACGAATGGTCTTATCAAGGAAATTCTTCCTTTAGGGTCAGTGGATCGTGATACTATACTCGTACTTGCAAATGCACTCTATTTTAAAGGAGCCTGGCTTAACAAATTCTATCCATCCTTGACTGAACCCCAAGAATTCCACCTCTTTAATGGGAGCTCAGTTCGAGTTCCTTTCATGACAAGCCAAGAAGATCAATTCGTTAGTAAGTTTGACGACTTCAAAGTATTGAAGCTGCCTTATGCACACGGGGAAGAAGATGAACACCGTTTCTCAATGTACTTTTTCCTGCCGGTTGCCATTGACGGCCTTCCAGCTTTGTCCGATAGACTACTGACTCAATCAGGCTTCATGGAAAACCATTTGCCTGTCAAGAAAAGAATGGTCCGTAAAATGAAGATTCCAAAGTTCAAGATGTCTTTCGGGTTGGAAGCTAAAGATCTCCTGAAAGGGTTGGGTCTAACGCTGCCTTTCGATAAGTTTAAAGGAGGGCTTACAGAGATGGTGAACCTCCCTCCTTGGGGAAGACCCCCAGTTGTTTCGGATATTTTTCACAAATCATTTGTTGAAGTTAATGAAGAGGGAACCGAAGCAGCGGCTGCTTCCACTTCACGTGTACTTATGCTGACATCACGACGTTGCGATTATCGAGTTGACTTTGTGGCTGATCGTCCGTTCCTCTTCATAATTAGAGATGATGTGACAGGTGTGGTGCTTTTTATTGGTCGGGTGCTCGACCCTTCTAAGTCCAACTGAAGCTGCTGCTAGCTATGGTGAGAAATTAATGGAAGGTGGACGCTTTCCCAACTACTATCTTGATCTATTTTACAATCATCCTTGCTAGAGATATCTCTATTTGGTCTAATTATTGGTGTGATGTTTTATTTCCTAGCATAGATTGATGTCACCAGTTACTTAGTTTGGTGTATTAGTCTCAACGCTAGCATTGCGTTTGGCTCATTCTGCACCTTGATTATTACATTGAATAATGTGTATATATATATATGAACTTTCGACAGAAAACCCCCTAGCAGTATCAGTTCACTGACACTGCGCTACCAACAGTTTGAGTTTTGACACATAACCCCCTTGCAGTATGTATTTCGCTGACATCGCGCACCAAATTTGTTAACGCCGTTAGTGGATGTGGATTTCCGTTAGTGACGTGGCGCTACAGTATGAAAATTGACACATAACCTCCTTGCACTATGGGTTTTACTGACATCGCTCACCAAAATCTAAAAAAAAATAGTTTCTCTTTTAAATAATATTATGTTTGAATTAGATATTTTTTATATTAAAAAGTAACTTTAAAACAAAATATATCATTTTCATGTAGTAAATATTTGTTATATTTCAGTAAAAAAATATATAATACAAGTCTGTTTTAAAAAATACACCTTTGAGAAAATATTAATAGCATAAAAGATATATATTTTCTTTCTCTGTGTGTTCTTTTCTCATTTTTTTAGATAGATCGTTGCTATTTATTTTAATGCAAAAGAAAAAATATTTAATGAGCCTTAATAAAATATTCAAAACTAAAAATACTGTCTTTTAGAATGTTGATGTATAGTCATGTCTAATTAATGACGGCCAAAAAAGACAATTTTTATGAAATATTTTTATTTCTTAACTCAGAAAAAATTTCTTTAGTAACTAAGAAACTTCGAGGAAGGTCAAATGAGATTTTTTTTCTTAGAAAATATTAATAGAATAAAAAATCTATATTTTTTTCTATATGGTCTTTTCTCATTTTATTCTTTGGACATATCTATGCTATTTATTTAATACACAAGATAAAAAAGTGAAAGAAATGCCTTTTTAATAAAGGCTAAAAAGACACTTTACACTTAAAATAAAAATAAATAAATAAATATTATGTGTTGCATTCTTAATATATAAATAATATATTTTATTATTTAGAAAAGCTAAATTTGAAAAAGAAACTTAAAAAAGAAACAAAACTTTTTTATTTTGTTTTTGGTGCGCTATGTCGGTAAAACACATACTGCAAGGGGGTTATGTGTCAATTTCCATACTGCAATGCCACATCATTGACGGAAATCCATGTCCACTAACGGTGTTATTAAGATTGGTGCGCGATGTCAGTGAAATACATACTGCAAGGGGGTTATGTGTCAAAATTGAAACTCTTGGTAGCGTAGTGTCAGCGAACTGATACTGCTAGGGGGTTTTCTGTCGAAAGCTCTATATATATATATATATATTATTAACGGGATATATTAAACAAGCAAAATCTAGGGAGGTTGCAGTGCCTAAAGAGGTTATCCGAAGACTCCACATCAACAGCACAAACAAGACAGAGATTAGAATGGGAGGCGATATTAGAATGGGAGGCGATAATGTAACTGAGGGCTTCATTAGAATGAAGTTTCTGGTGGAGAAGTAACCAGGAAAAGAACATAAGCTTGGGAGAGAGAGAGAGACGGAATGCTTCTTGATCCGTCTCCAATCCTTGTCATGAGGGTGGCAGTAGTTGATTAGCTAGAAACACGAGGATAAAGAGGGGTGTCTGGTCACATTTCTCGGGAGCAGGAAGGAGATGACCATAGTTCCATTGCTCCAAGCTCCCACAATTCTAACAAAAAAAAGTTTCAAGGGTTTGAGTGAAATAATTAAAAATTTTGGGGGTGAGAAGTGTAATTATAATTTTCTTTCTAATGACTCATATTGAGTATGCACTGGTGAAGGACTTCGGGATATTAATGGTTGTGGAATACACTGCAATGTGGTTTCAGGTTATGGAGAATTCATGTACTTACCAGGAATAGTAGGGCAAAAACTACAAATATAATTTTCAGATATTTCCAATAGATTAGAGCATTTTTATATTATAAAATAGCGTGATTTAACTAATTTTTGATTTTCAGCCATTAGATTAAATCAACTCCATCTCTAGCATTAGATCTCACCTACTTATTACATTTCTAACTATCAATTCTTCTTGGACATTCCTAACTAACCACTCTCCTTGGACATCTATTCAATAAAATAGAACGGTTGACTTTTTTTCAACCGTTAGATTGAATTAACCCCAGTCCTAGATCTCACCTACTTTTATAAATGAATTTTGAAAAAAAAAATTAAACACACGTCCTAATTAAACACACGTCTCTCTCCTTTCCCACTCCCACGACCGGCCGCGGTCTCTTAGTTTCGCCTTCGATGTGTTCCAGACTTCCTCTTCTTCGACCGTCGCCGCAGCCCACCGTCCCACCGTCGCCGCCCCTTGGCTGGATGCTTCTTTACAAAGGTTTTTTTTCATAATTGGAGTGACCGGGTTCGATTTTGTTTCTGCACAAACCATTTCTCCTTCGCAATTTCATTTATTCTCAATCGATATTTTCTTCGCTGGGTTGGCCCGCTGTGTACTCTTATACTTCTTCTTTGATCTTGGTTTAAATATGGGTCAATTCGGTGGGTTCAATTGTCTTTTGCAATTGTTGTTTAAATATGGGTCAATTCGCTGGGTTCAATTTTATTTATTTATTTATTTATTTTTGTCAATCCGTTCTCTTTGTGATGATATTTCATTAGCTTATGGGTATCAATTGATTATGAGCTTATGGGTAATTTTTCGGCTTATGGGATCATCTAAAATCCATAAAAAAAATATGATTTACTATGGGTATCAATTGGTTTGATTCCGGACTGAAGGCATTCCTGGTACAATTAATATATCCCATGAAATTATGTATCCTCATAATTTATGCTGCTTGATGATTTATTGTTCAAAATTGCGGTTTGAAAATAAGCTTCACGTAAAGGAAGAAAATAGTCTCACATAAAATATTCAAACACTATCTAATTTAGGGATAGTGCCCTCGGGCACGGGCAATACCTTAATTCTTAATTAATATGAGAGAGGTTTTTCTCAACTGCATCTCTAATTAATATGAGATAGGTGTGAGTGATTGCCACGTCCATTATAATTCTCAACCCATATTTGAAAGTTGTTATTTTTATTTTATTTCTTCACCACATTTGTAAATATAAGTTTTGGATAACACATCTAAATTTATTTAAAAAGCTATCCAATTTAGGGATAATGCCCTCGGGCACGGGCAATACTCTATCTATTCTATAAAACATCATGGTTGGACTTTAAAATATCTTTTAGACCATTAAATTAAATCGGCCTAAACCCTTAGATCTCACCTACCACCACTTATAGTTAGAACAACCACTTTTATAACTTCTACCCATTTCCTCCACACATCTTTATCTTTCCCCATTTTTACTCTCTTTCACCCCAACTTCTCAAATTGTGGCTCGAATTTTTTTTCGGTTTCTACTAATTTCATCCTGTTATTTTTGTCATTCACTTTTTACATCACAAATGCAAGAAATGGTTCAAAAAAAATCATTTTAGATAGAAGATGTCAAATGAATGCAATGAATTTCTTAGTGTTTTTTTGGGATAGTGTCATCGGACACGGGCAATCCCCTAGTCTATTCTATAAAACAGCATGGTTTAACTAACTTTTGTTTTTCAGCCTTTAGATTAAATCAGTCACATCCCTTAGATCTCACCTACCACCCACTATCTCCATCTTTCTTTTCTCTTTCCATTTTCTCTCTTATCTCTCTCTCTCCTTTTAACTCCCCCATGCATAACTTATTTGTAAATATGAAAGTGTACTTATCATTACTTATTTGTGTATTTTTATATTTTTTCTTGATTATTTAATACGCCTATGTGTGTTGTCTTCGTCTTACAATTGGTGAAACGCTCTTAATATTTTCTGGGTAGTGCCCTCGGGCACGGGCAATCACTTAGTCTTCAATAGATCATGCATATCAACATCTTCTGCAAAATATAAAGGAGTTCGTAAAAAAATGAACTCCAACAGAACATGCAAACTGAGAGGCAAGCAAAATTTTTAAGCATGTTTCCTATTTTTTCTCACTCTTGTCTCCAACATTTTCTACATGGTGATCACTATTTTCCTATAATTTCTCATTTTCTCTCATCCACAATTCATTAGTTGAACGTGTTTTAAGTGAATACTAAATAAAAAAAATTATATTTTACATAAATTTTACATGACACTGTTGGAGTAGGACTATTTATGCAAAATACAAAATACTGCTTTTGGAGATGCGACTGGAAAATGAGTTGCATTTGGCTTAGGGTGTGACTGTGTGATATTCTGGAAATTGGGGCCCGGAGTATCTCTAGCTGTTTGGGCATATGAATTGTGTAATTGGGTTGATACAATGGAGTGTATACATGGAGTTCGATAGGTTATAATTGGATGGTATGTTCGCTTCGGTGTTTCTGGAGCCGGGGAATGATGGTGATGTGAGGAAGAAACTGGGATTCTGAGGAGAAATTAGGCTTCATGGTGGATGGCTAGGGTTTATAGGTTTCTGGGTTAAATTTAAAGTAGGTGACAGAGTAGGTGTTCTGTTAGGCGAGCTCCTATCAATTTTATTCACAAATTCATTATTCAATACATTTTCTTTATCTTTCCCTTTCGCAGATCGAACATAAATGTATAAAAATTCATCATGTTTACCTTCCAATCTTGCAAATCTATTAACGAAGGCTTCCTGCATTTTCCCCTGGACCTGACCCAAAACCCTCGCTATCAAATCCATCTTCTGCGACCTGGCCGCCAAATCATTCACTCTGACCACCGTATCGTCGACCATTGAACCTGACTCGGATACCACTGTCAAGAGTAACCTTGCCCCGTAATAATTTGTCTAACTAAAATACTCCTATGAGTAACTGTCTCACATTAAGACAAAACCACTATGTTGCACTTAACAAAAGTGGAACTGTGACGTCTATAATAGTAATAGCATAATTATTGGGATATTGTAATTATAGCATTAGCATAATTATAGGAATTTACCTTACCTGTACAAATCTTGGTGTATAAATCAATGTTGAATAGAGAAGTCCAGAGAGAGGACAATTTTAAATCTGCGATGGATGATGAGTTTCAGGCTATGATCACGAATCAGACTTGGGAGTTGGTACCTCGCCCGTCAGGGGCTAACATTCTTCGGGATATCTGGTTATTTCGTCACAAGTTTCGGGCTGATGGTACTCTTCAGAGGTATAAGGCTCGCCTCGTGGCAAATGGCAAGTCTCAGTTAGTGGGGATTGATTGTGATGAGACCTTTAGTGCTGTGGTCAAACCGGCCACCATCCGCACTGTTCTCACGCTTGCCGTTTCGCGTTCTTGGCCCATCCGTCAGTTGGATGTCAAGAATGCTTTCCTCCATGGTGATCTTGATGAGGTTGTGTATATGCATCAGCCACCGGGCTATCGGGATCCCCGTCATCCGGATTATGTCTGCCGCTTACGTAAGTCCCTGTATGGGTTGAAGCAGGCACCTCGTGCGTGGTTTCAGCGGTTTGCTACGTTTCTCACTGGCTTCGTGGGTTTCTCAGGTTGCAGATGTGATGAGTCTCTGTTTGTTTACAGTCAGGGATCTGATATTGTCTATCTCCTCCTCTACGTTGACGATATCATCATCACTGGGTCCTCCCCTGCAGTTGTTCAGCGGGTCATCTCTCAGCTTTCGACTGAGTTTGCTATGACCGATCTTGGACCTCTACACCATTTTCTGGGCATTGCAGTTACTCGGACTGATTCTGGTATGGTTCTCTCGCAGCGTCAGTATGCCTCTGAGATTCTGCAGCGTGCATCGATGGTGGGTTGTAAGCCCGTTAGCACTCCGGTTGAGACTGGCTCCAAACTCACTGCAGGTTCGGGTCCTTCGGTTGATGATCCCACTCTCTACCGCAGCTTAGCTGGCGCGCTTCAGTATCTTACTTTTACCCGTCCGGACATCTCTTATGCTGTTCAGCAGATTTGCCTCTTCATGCACGATCCTAGAGAGCATCATTTCCGCGCGTTGAAACGCGTGCTTCGATATGTGAGTGGTACTCTTGATCTCGGGTTTCACATCTCGGCTACTGTCTCTACGGGTCTCACGGCATACACGGATGCTGACTGGGCTGGTTGCCCGGACACGCGTCGCTCCACCTCTGGTTTTTGCACTTTCTTTGGAGACAACCTTCTTAGCTGGTCGTCCAAACGACAAGCCACTGTCTCTCGCTCCAGTGCCGAGGCTGAGTACCGTGGCGTTGCCAACGCTGTTGCCGAACTATGCTGGCTTCGCAACCTTCTCCGTGAGGCGTGGGTCAAGCTGGAATCCATGTTTAGGGACAACCAGTCAGCTCGCCTTGCTGAACTTGAAACTGAGTTTGGCTCCCTTCGTCAGGATCACTGCTCGTCTCTTGACGACTGTTGCAGTCGCCTGAAGACGCTTGCTGATCGTATGGGTAATCTGGGATCTCCTGTCAGTGCTGCACGACTGATTATTCAGCTCACTAACGGTCTCACTCCTGCTCTCGGTCACGTCGCCATGCTCATCCAGCAGACATCTCCTCGACCCACTTATCTCGCCGCTATGTCCATGCTTCGTCTGGAAGAACGTCGTCTAGCACGGCAGGATTCGGCTTCTTCCAGTGCTCCTCAGGCCCTCATGGCTGCTCCCACTGTTCAGTCTGTGCAGATCCCGGAGCAGGGTCAGAATGGTAATCGTGGTCAGAACGGTAACCGTCGTCAGAATGGTCAGAATCGTCGTCAGAATGGGTCCAAGAACGGGTCCAAGAACGGTAATCATGGACAGAACGGTAACCGTGGTCGCCAACAGCAGGCTCTTGCACCCCCCCAGCAGCCCTCCCCTCATGGCAGCTGGGTTTGGTGTCCCTCTCCACCGCCCTGCCCATATCCTGCTGCCTCGGGATGGGCGCCGCCTCCATATCGTCCTCCTCATGCGGGCGTCTTGGGTGCTGGTCCAGGACATCGACCACAGGCTTTTACTGCTACGTCTGGGTCGTCTCCTCAGCCTACTGATCTCAGCACCGACTTCTCCAGCTTGTCTCTGACTCCTCCAGACTCGACATGGTACATGGACTCCGGCGCATCTGCGCATCTCACGTCTAATACAGGTAACTTGTCATCTATCTCTACTCATTCACCTGTTTCTGATATGATGGTCGGTGATGGGTCCAGTATTCCAGTGTGTGGTTCCGGTAACCAAACCATCCAGACCACTACCCGCCCCCTACACCTAAAACATGTTCTTTTTACTCCCACCATAGTCAAAAACCTTGTGTCTGTTCGTCAATTTACCACTGATAATCGTGTTTCTATTGAGTTTGACCCGTCTGGTTTTTCTGTGAAGGACCTTCAAACGGGGAGTATTTTGCTCAGGAGTAATAGCTCGGGGGATCTCTATCCACTTCCATCTCGTCAGTCTGCCGCGTCTGCTCAGTCTTTTGCTGTCCTTCCTGCACCAGTTTGGCACAATCGTTTAGGTCATCCAGGAGCTCAAGTCTTGAAGTCTCTTAGTTCTCGTCAGTTTATTTCCATTAATAAAACCGAGCAGGCCGGTTTGTGCCATGCATGCCAAGTTGGCAAACATGTTCGTCTTCCTTTTTCATCTTCCACCTCTTGTACTGTGGCTCCGTTTGATATAATTCATAGTGATATTTGGACTTCTCCTGTTCCTAGCAAGTCTAATTTTAAGTATTATCTACTTCTACTGGATGATTACTCTCACTATCTATGGGTTTTCCCACTTAAATTAAAATCGGATGCCTTTACTCACTTTAAACACTTCCACGCGTATGTGCGTACTCAGTTCTCTCGGGTAATCAAGTGTTTTCAGTGTGACCTTGGGGGGGAATTCGACAACTCCGTTTTCCATACGTTTGCCAAGACTAATGGCCTTGTCTTCCGGTTTGCTTGTCCGCAAACGTCTCCTCAGAACGGCAAAGCCGAACGTATGATCCGTCGTATCAACGACATCTCTCGTACCCTTCTCTCTCAGGCCTCCATGCCTCACCGCTTCTGGGTCGAGTCTGTCCTCACTGCTGTCTATCTTCACAACATCCTACCCACTACAGCTTTAAACGGTGATATTCCTACCACCATTCTTTACCATCGTGTTCCTACCTACAATCATCTTCGTACCTTTGGGTGTCTGTGTTACCCTAATCTGACAGCTATGTCTCCTCACAAGCTTGCTCCTCGATCTACTCGCTGTGTGTTTCTTGGCTACCCTCCTGATCATCGGGGGTATCGGTGTCTAGATATCTCCACGGGTCGTGTGCACATCTCTCGTCATGTCACATTTGATGAACATGTCTTTCCCTTTGCCCACCCGAGTTCTGTCTCTCTTCCCGGGCACAGTGTCCCCGACCCTGATGATGTCCTTCCCCCCATTGATCTGTCCGGTCATGCCCATAACCCGACACCTCCCCCACGTCTGACACCTCCCCCACGTCTGACACCTCCTTTTCCTCTCCACTACACGCGTCGTCAGGCCGCACCTCCTCCTGCCGCCACGACCCCACCTCCAGCTCCGGCCTCTCCCGATGCTGTCGTCTCTCCCCCTGTCTCTCCTGACCCACCAGCCCCACCCCTCTCTCCTCAGATGAGAACCCGAGCCCAGCATGGTATACACAAACCAATCTCTCGCCTCACTCTTCATGCCCAACTCCCCCCTACTGTGTCACCATTGCCCAAATCCCATTTGTCCGCACTCTCGGACCCGCACTGGAAATCTGCGATGGATGATGAGTTTCAGGCTATGATCACGAATCAGACTTGGGAGTTGGTACCTCGCCCGTCAGGGGCTAACATTCTTCGGGCTATCTGGTTATTTCGTCACAAGTTTCGGGCTGATGGTACTCTTCAGAGGTATAAGGCTCGCCTCGTGGCAAATGGCAAGTCTCAGTTAGTGGGGATTGATTGTGATGAGACCTTTAGTGCTGTGGTCAAACCGGCCACCATCCGCACTGTTCTCACGCTTGCCGTTTCGCGTTCTTGGCCCATCCGTCAGTTGGATGTCAAGAATGCTTTCCTCCATGGTGATCTTGATGAGGTTGTGTATATGCATCAGCCACCGGGCTATCGGGATCCCCGTCATCCGGATTATGTCTGCCGCTTACGTAAGTCCCTGTATGGGTTGAAGCAGGCACCTCGTGCGTGGTTTCAGCGGTTTGCTACGTTTCTCACTGGCTTCGTGGGTTTCTCAGGTTGCAGATGTGATGAGTCTCTGTTTGTTTACAGTCAGGGATCTGATATTGTCTATCTCCTCCTCTACGTTGACGATATCATCATCACTGGGTCCTCCCCTGCAGTTGTTCAGCGGGTCATCTCTCAGCTTTCGACTGAGTTTGCTATGACCGATCTTGGACCTCTACACCATTTTCTGGGCATTGCAGTTACTCGGACTGATTCTGGTATGGTTCTCTCGCAGCGTCAGTATGCCTCTGAGATTCTGCAGCGTGCATCGATGGTGGGTTGTAAGCCCGTTAGCACTCCGGTTGAGACTGGCTCCAAACTCACTGCAGGTTCGGGTCCTTCGGTTGATGATCCCACTCTCTACCGCAGCTTAGCTGGCGCGCTTCAGTATCTTACTTTTACCCGTCCGGACATCTCTTATGCTGTTCAGCAGATTTGCCTCTTCATGCACGATCCTAGAGAGCATCATTTCCGCGCGTTGAAACGCGTGCTTCGATATGTGAGTGGTACTCTTGATCTCGGGTTTCACATCTCGGCTACTGTCTCTACGGGTCTCACGGCATACACGGATGCTGACTGGGCTGGTTGCCCGGACACGCGTCGCTCCACCTCTGGTTTTTGCACTTTCTTTGGAGACAACCTTCTTAGCTGGTCGTCCAAACGACAAGCCACTGTCTCTCGCTCCAGTGCCGAGGCTGAGTACCGTGGCGTTGCCAACGCTGTTGCCGAACTATGCTGGCTTCGCAACCTTCTCCTTGAGCTCAAGGTTCGTCCTCCGAAGACCTCTCTCTGCTATTGTGACAATGTCAGCGCGGTCTACTTATCAGGTAATCCAGTTCAGCACCAACGCACGAAACATATTGAGATTGATCTTCATTTCGTCCGGGAAAAGGTTCGTCTCGGCCAACTTCGGGTTCTTCACATTCCCGCTGATTTTCAGTATGCGGATATCTTCACCAAAGGTCTGCCTCGTCAGTTATTTGAAAGGTTTCGCTCCAGTCTGAACGTTCATCCTTCTCCCGTTCCGACTGCGGGGGTGTAATAGTAATAGCATAATTATTGGGATATTGTAATTATAGCATTAGCATAATTATAGGAATTTACCTTACCTGTACAAATCTTGGTGTATAAATCAATGTTGAATAGAGAAGTCCAGAGAGAGGACAATTTTACCATCGTTCAGTCTATACTTATGGTTGTCGAGTGTCCATATTTTGAATTTTTCGGCCAAAATTTGGTCATTGGAGTACTTTATTTGTGTCAACATGACCGGAAATCAAAAAGCCGCATCTCTTCTCAATTGATCATGACAGCAGTGGTGACAACGACGTCCTATTCTCGTCCTTACTTTTTATTCGATTTCTACTACTTCTTCCTCCTCGTATCTGTCTCTTTCTCATTTTTTTCCCCGATCTACAAAATGAAATAGAAAGAATATAGGTAAAAGAGAAAATGGTTAGGATAAATATAAATAAAAGGTTTTTTAGGTCTTTTTATTGGAGTTGGCAGAAAATTACTACCATCCATTAGAAATCAAACTAGAGGGGGGGGGGCGCTTACAACAATCTAATGGGGTCTTTTTGTCCACATCCCTAACCATAGGGGGTAAAAAAATTAATTCTCGTTAAATCCGCCCTATGTGACTAGCGGCCTTGCTTGGCGCGCAAGGAAGGGGGCGAACGGCTAGGGTTTCGGCCCTAGTCTCCTTTCCTTCTTCCTTGTTGCCCAAGCTTGGTTGTTTTCTTTATGGATGTTTCCACAAAATTGTTTCCATAATTGAAAACTCATTTTCAACTATGTGCCCATGAACCCTAATTTTCATGAACCCAATAATTCACATCCTATGTGATTAAACTCACAAATTCTAAAATCCAATGTTAAATTAAATCTTGTTTATATTGAATCCAATTCAATATGTATCTACTATGCCAATTAATTTCAGTTTTCGCGTAATAATAACGATACGGTGTATAAACTGAAATCGTAACACATAAAATCATGATATGCACTACAACCTGGCTCTGATACCAGTGTTGGGTTTTGACGTAGGTAACGCAGCGAAATAACAAAAATTCAATCCTACTCAAAGCTCACCAAGGTTCACAGGAAGAGACATCATAACATGATAAGGGACATAGTAATTGTGTACCTTTTGGTTTAGGAGATCACACGAAGAATATTGTCCTCGTCTCTACGGTTGATCCACATCTAGAGGTGAGATCTAGATTCTTCCTTCTCAAGTGCTAGCTTGGATCGGAGGAAGAGGGAAGAAGGAATCAAGCAACCAAAGGGAAGAAGAGAGGGTTTCAGCCCTCTCCTGTGCCGACGGGAAGGGGCGGACGGCTAGGGGTGGCACCTCTAGCTTGTCTTGCTCTCTCTCTCTTTTTCTCTCTCCCAATCTCTTGTGTTATGTCTAAATAACATTAGTGGGGAGGAAGCTAGAGCCTCCTTTATATAGTCCAACAACTCCTTGTTAACTACATAAAGGTCCCTCCTAGTTCTACATGAACTTGGATTAGTCCCTTCATTGCATATTTGTCCTACTAAGTTTGCAAGGTGTTGCATAATGATCCTTCTTTATTAATTAAACATATTAATTAGTCCCAAATCTAGTTCTACTCTATTTGACGTGTGACCCCATAGGTTTCTACTTAATTGGTAGTAACTTGTTACTAACATGGAGCGGTGTCTAACAACACATCCATGCCACCCAACTAATAGAAATAGTCAGTGATCCAGACAAACCTCTTGTTCCCAATATCTCATATTGCAATTTCCCTTTGTCTTCATAACCGGATTGGACACAAGACATAAATAGTCACACTCGTATATCCGATCCATAGTTCCTCGATCTTGGGAATATGCTTATGCAAACAGATAACATCAATATCTCCATATTGATTTATCTGAGTCTGGCCAGACATTCAATAACCCTTATCCCTCGAGTGGCCGTGGATATTTTCTCCAATTATGTAGGAGGGACAAATCCTCTCTACATCACTACGATCTCTAAGCTTGCTTCCTATCATGCACGATAGCTATCTTTATGATTACCCGGTTACAGTGTAACGTTTGATAACATCAAATCGCGATATTTCACAACTAGAGTATCTAGTGACTTCAAGTCTAAGGATTGCAATTATATTAGCACTACGAGAAGCGATTGTGACTTAACATAATCTAATGCATCCTTCTTGTTGTGGGTCAATCCAGTATGCCATTACCCCTAATGCATACCCAGGTGTTAGACTTGATATCTCCATATCAATCTACACACATACTAGTCTATATTTGATCGTCCTATTAATCAATATAGTGGACTAGGGATATTTAAGATAAACAACAAATTGTATCGAAGGATTTCATTATATTAAATATCACAATATATAATAAATGAATATTTTAGCCATTAATAATGTTCATACTAAATATTAGATTGCCTCTAGGGCATCTATTCCAACAATTACAACACTGAGAGTACACTGAGTACAGACCGATACATCTCAGCTCTTGGAACGCTAAGCAACCTACTCTCCGTCAGCCTGATGTCTCTCTCTTGAGCAGTTACCAGTGCTTACCCTCTCCCTACACACACCTTACAACTCTCTTTGTCCTTATTCTCTACTTGAGGGGTACACTTAGATCTCTCCGCGGGATTCTTGTGTTCACAAGTAACTGCCTCATATTCAAGCAAAACCACAACGTTGCACTTAACAAAAGTGGGGCTGTGATCTCTATACTTACGGTTGTCGTGTGTCTATATTTTGTATTTTTCGTCTAAAATGTGGTCGTTGGAGTACTTTAATTGTGTCAACATGACCGGAAATCAAACATTAAAGCCGCATTTCTTCTCAGTGGACCATGACAGCAGTGGTGACAACGGCGTCCTAACCTCGCTCTTACTTTTTATTCGATTTCTACTACTTCTTCCTCCTCATATGCCTCTTCCTCTTTATTTTTTTTTTCTCAATCTAAAATATAAGATAGAAAGAATATAGATATAAGAGAAAATGGTTAGGATAAGGGTATAAATAAAAGGGTTTTTAGGTCTTTTTATTGGAGTTCTCAGAAAATGACTACCATCTACTCTATAAAATAGAACGGTTGACTTTATTTCAACCGTTAGATTGAATCGACCCCAAACGTTAGGTCCCACCTACCACTCACTTAACTACCCACTCCTTTTATCCTAATTACAAAAAAGGGGCTTCCTTTTTTCCTGATTATTTAATACAAATATGTATGTTTTCTTTGTTTTTCTGTCTGTATTTGTGGATAAAAGTACTCATTTAATTTATGACATTGCAATAGATGAAACATGCTTTTTAGGATAATGTCCTCGGACACGGGCAATCCCTTAGGGCATCTCCAAGCCCATGGGGGGAGGGGGAAGGGAAAAATCGTATAAAAATACGGTTCATGTCCAACCCCATGGGGGGAGGGTGAGGGGGTGCTATGGGGATACATTTTGCCTTGGGTGAGGGATGGTTAGGGGGGATTTCCCCATGGACATCCCCTCCCCCTCCCCC
This sequence comes from Linanthus parryae, assembly GCA_023055425.1. Lineage (NCBI taxonomy): Eukaryota > Viridiplantae > Streptophyta > Magnoliopsida > Ericales > Polemoniaceae > Linanthus > Linanthus parryae. The sequence continues at coordinate 31,780,727 of JALGPY010000006.1, forward strand.
TACATGGAATAATTAATTAATTGAATATTTGATAATTGTAATTACACATACTAGTATTTTGTGATTATATTATGTATTTTATTGGTAAAATGCAATTATACATGGAATGATTAATTATATTATGTATTTTATTAGTAATATAATTTATTGGTAAAAAAATCATTTACTTTTTTTGGTACTAATAATTCATTTTTAAATCATTAAATATATATTACAAATTAATTTTTTGGGTGGGGGGAAAAATGGTTGGAGACGATTAGTAGTTTGGTGGAAGGGGAGGGAAGGGGAAAAATGGTGGGCCCGTGAGGGGAGGGGGAGGTGAAGGGAGGGAAAAAAAGCAATGGGTTGGAGATGCTCTTAGTACCATAAAAAATCAAACTAGAAGGGGGGTGGGGGGGGGGGTTACAACAATCTGATGGGGTCTTTTTGCCCACACCCCTAACCATAAGGGGGTGAAAAAAAAATTAACCCTCCGACTCTCAAGTGTCTCCTCTATAACAACAACGACGAGTCGAGGAGAGAAAACCAGAGGTCAGACGCGAGAGAGTAACGAGTGCGGAGGAGAAACCCACTACTGCCCGGCGTCCCCGTCAGGTCGCCGGGTACTCGCTCCACCGCACGCCCACTGCCTCGATTTCTTCATATTCTTCTGAAAATCGCAGCCTCGCAGTTGCAGGTCAGATTCGGGCAGTGCTCACTGTTCTTCGCTCTCCTCTTTCTCTATTCTTTATTCTTCTCTTAATCATACTTAATTTGGTGCTACTGAATGTTTGAACTGTGAGTTGTTTCTTGGTTTGATTCCATTCGATAAACTATTAGGGTTTATGATTTGGGGATTTGGGGTTTTGCCTGTTCTAGGGTTGTAATTAGTTGGGAATTAGGGTTTACCTCATACTTCAGTTACGTAATTCTGAAATAATCAGGGTTATTTTTTTGTTAATCACATTCTGGTGCTACACTCAATGTTTCAATTGTTAGTTGTGGCTTAGTTTGATTCCATTCGATAAACTATTAGGGTTTATAATTTGGGGATTTGGGATTTTCGTGTTCTGGGGTTGTAAGTAGTTGGGAATTAATCATGGTTTACCTCAGACTTCAGTAACATTATTATTATTATTATTATTATAAATTAATCAGGGTGATTTTTCTGTTAATAATCGCACTCTGGTTCTACTGAATGTTTCAATTTTGAGTTGTGGCTCAGTTCGACTCAGATAGATAAACTAGTAGTGGGGATTTGGGGTTTTCCTGTTCTGGGGTTGTAATTAGTTGGGAATTAAATCAGGGTTTACCTCAGACTTCAGTTACGTAATTCTGAAATAATCAGTGTTATTTTTCTGTTGATCACACTTTGGTGCTACTGAATGTTTCAATTGTGAGTTGTGGCTTAGTTTGATTCCAATCGATAAACTATTAGGGTTTATGATTTGGGGATTTGGGGTTTTCTAGTTCTTGGGCTGTAATTAGTTGGTAATTAAATCAGGGTTCACCTCAGACTTCAGTTTCGTAATTCTGAAATAATCAGTGTTATTTTTCTGTTAATCACACTCTGGTGCCACTGAATGTTTCAATTGTGAGTGTGGCTTGGTTTGACTCAGATAGATAAACTAGTAGGGTTTTATGATTTGGGGATTTGGGGTTTTTATGTTCTAGGGTTGTAATTAGTTAAAAATAATCAGGCTTTACCTCAGACTTCTGTTACATAATTCTGAATTGGCATTAGTTGTTTAATTTTAGGTTAGGCCAATATTCAATGGTGGCGGCCGCCTCCAAAAGCGCTGTTTTCCAGAAAAGGAAAGGTGAACCAACCAGTGGCGGCAACATCAGCCGAAAACGTTCTTGTCCTAACAAATGGACGGAATTGTCGATGCGCTTTGCAAAGCAGTTTTTCAAATATGAGCGACATAGTATTCGGAACATTCATGCCTTCTCTCCACTGTCCATGAGTGTCCTCTTCTCCTTGCTCGCCTCCGGCTCTGCAGGCGCAACCTTGGACAGGCTTCTTCACTTGCTCGACGCCGAAACCCTAGATGATGTCAACTCCCTGGCTTCTGAGCTTATATCAATTATCTCCCCCGGAGATGGCAGAGCCAATTGCGGATGGGGACCTACGTTGTCGTTTGCTTGCGCGGCTTGGTTGGAACAATCACTTTCTCTCAAGGGTTCCTTCAAAAAGTGTGTTACAGCTTCTCCCAATCGTGTGGATTTCAAGAACGAGGTCTGTACTAATTGCAAACTGTTTTTTTCTTTCCTTTTTTGTTAGTATTTATGTTTGTTGAGTAATATATCGGGTTAAAGACACTTTCACCCCCTTCAAGATTAATTCAAAGACACTATCACCCCTACTAGTTTGGGAAAGGATACATTCACTCGTTTCAGGACACCCACAAGGCTTAATTGTGATCATGGATTCATTTTCACTAATAGTAGTTTTGGGGACAGGTTTTTACTCTTAGAGTACGGGAAGACACAATCACGATTAGGTCTCAAGAACTAATTATGAAAACTTGTCCCAAGAACTAGTATTAGTGACGGATGAAGGATCACAATTAGGTCTTGTAGGGTTGAAGGTCTCGTTTCCCAAACTTGAGGGGCTAAAAATGTCTATATGTCAAACAGGGCTCAAAAGTTTATTTTACCATAGTATATCATGGAAAGTAGTACAAGTGTTTTTGACTTGAGTACATGTGCAAAAAAATTGTGAAACTTATAACTTTCTTTTCATGCCCAAGAAGAAAAACTATGGTTTCAAAGATTTTACACAAATTAAGGGGGGTTTTTTTTTTGTTTTCTTAAACTCGTTGTTGATGAGAATTTTTTTGCCCAGGTAAAGGCTGAGGAGTTGGCCAAGGAAGTTATTTTGTGGGGTAAGAAGGCGACTCATGGTTGTGTCCAGCAAGCTATTCCTCTTGATGCCTTTGGTGGTGGTTGTACCAGACTCGTACTTGCAAATGCAATCTCTTTCAAAGGAGAATGGGCTGAGAGGTTCAGGAAATCACAAATGATTTACCGCGACTTCTACCTCCTCAGCGGGGAAACAGTTGAAATGCCCTTCCTGACGAGCCAGCTAGACCAATTTGTTAGCGAATTTGATGGTTTTAAGGTCTTGAAACTTGCTTACAGACATGGCGAAGAGAAACACCGCTTTTGTATGTACTTGTTCCTCCCAGACGCAAGAGACGGACTCCCAGGTTTGACAGACAAGATTATGGAAAACCCTGGACTTTTAGAATCCTGTCGCCCTGAGACACGAGTACAAGTTGGGGAATTTATGATCCCCTATTTCGAGAGTACCTTTGGGATGGTTCCTTCAGCCGTCCTTGTCGAATCGGGTGGTCAGGTGTCCTTTTCTGATGATGATGTAGAGCTCACCGAGATGGTGGATGATTGCCCCGTTCGTATACGGCTTCCAGAAAGTTGCTTGAATCAGAAGGGTACAGCAGCAGCAGCAGCAGCAACAGCAGCAGATGTGGTGGACCTTATATGTGGCAAAGATCCGGTAGACTTCGTGGCAGATCATCCGTTTCTTTTCATGGTTAGAGATGATGTCACTGGCGTCGTGCTTTTTATAGGTCGCCGGCTGCACTAGGTTTGGGGTTTGGAGGAGATAAATGTTCAAATCATTTTATTTTGTACCCAAAGAACTGAGCAAAAGTTTTAATAGGAAAAAAAAATCATGATTTGAGGTCCAACTTCATTATCTTTTTGTGATTCAACCTGGGTCTCCATTGACATTTTATTTTGCTTCAAGGTTTTCACATATTCCAAGCCGAGAACATAATATAAACGAGGAGTGTTAATACGAGCCATGTGAATGTAGATATAATCTGACTATTTCATTGTTTGAAATTTATTCTCTTTACTGCAAAATGTTTAATCCAACAATATTATATCACTGCAAATTGGTATAACTAACAATAATCCATACAATTTTCAAATTTAAGTACCTAATGAGACCGAGTGCCAAAAACTATTTAATGGGCATGGTGAAAATGAACCGAAACTATTTGAAGGGGATAGTGAAAGTGAACATTCTACTCTTCTGTGTTGTCCACAGTTCAGTGCCGAAAACTATTTGAAGGGCATTAGTGAAAATGAACACAATACTCTTCTGTGAGGTCCAGTTCAGTGCCGAAAACTATTTGAAGGTTAGTATATTGAAAGTGAACAGAATAATCCTCTATGTGGTCCAACTCAGTGACGAAAACTATTTAAAGGGCAGAGCGAAACTGAACATAAGAGTAGTACTCTTCTGTGTGGCCTCGTTAAGTGCCTAAAACTAAAGAGCACCGTGAAGGTGAATAGAATACTCTTCTGTGTGGTCCTCTTCCAAAAGCCTTAGAGGTGACTATTGATGAAGTTATCCCTACTGGAGAGTCCCCCGTCCCATGTGTTTGCTCTGATTGGTAGTCGAGTGATGAGCCATTCCAGTGCTGATTTGATCTCTTGAAGTTCGCATGTGTGGAACATTATACTCTTCCTTGCTGGCATTCATGCATACGACGAGAATGAGGAGGCTTCATGCGAACCTGTATGCACGCTTTTGGAGGATGTCTTTGAGACTCCCCTTTTACTCCACAGTCGCGAGCAGATTGTTAAGGCTTGGGGTTTGGCTCTTCTTGCAATTCACCGGGCCAATCAGAAGGGTTCTTGTAATCTTTATGACCAAGTGGAAAGTTGTGATGCGTGCTTCTGGAGTTAACAAGCTCTCGGCCTTTGGTGGATTACGTGGCGGGGATGCAAGGGATGCAGAGTCGTAGTCGCGCTACTCCTTGAAGTCGTTCATATGCTTTCACTAAAGGATAGTTGTAGATCTGTTTTGATACAAGAAAACATGCAGTAACTTATGAATATCAACTATCATGAATAAAATGCGGTAACGTGAACACTTTTTTTTCGCGGTTCCCACTCTTGTTTCCATTAGAGTCATAAATTTTGACATTTCAAGGTGAAGGGCAGGAAGGATCTATCACATACAGATCTACAACATGAATTATAGCGGAAGATTCATGTGTTTACCTTGTCTTCCTTAGCTCCTTAATGCAGCGGATGATCGTGTGTTGCTTGCTTTCACGCGCCTCCTTCTTGATCTTGCTTCACCAATCTAGTGTGAATCTCGAGGACGAACACTATGATCCACCCCACGTTCCACCTCCTTGGATGTAGTTGGAGAGAGACTAGGGTTCTCTACAACTAGAGTGAATCTAGACAGAGTAACTTTACTGTGTGGAATAGCATTAAGCCTTAGCATAATGTGTAGGAGGCTACCTCCTTATATAGGCAAAACTTCTCCTAGGTTTACACATAAACCCCTAGGGTTTGAGCCTTAGCTACTAACCCCTCTAGGTTTGTGCATTAGTGAAACTAACCCCATAAGGTTATGATTATTGCATTGGGCACCCCACATGGGTGCACCAATTGCTAACATCTCCCACTCGCACAGTGGGGTTGCACAATCCATCTAGTTTCTATCAATCTCCAACTATCTATCATCTACAAAAGAGTATTGTTGTGGCCGTGGCGTGTGACCGGTGAGAGTACCTGCATTTCGGGAGATCCGTACACCAAACTCGTATAGCCAGCATAGGAAGGCACCATCTCGGGAGATCCAATACCAAACTCGTATAGCCAGCGCAGGAAGGAAACTTAAAAGACAACAGTAATAATGCTCTCTGTAACTCTCGTATTCCCCAGATTCCTCCGATTGTCATCTCGTGGATCATGAGCACCTGCCTTGTCCCGAAGGCCATGTTCCAATGAGTCCACATCTCCTTTATATTTTCATATCCTACATGATCCCATAAGATCTTGCAGGTGGGCCCAATGAAGATAATAAAGAGCGATGCAATGAGAATCTTTCCTTACATACATGTTCGGCTCAGCTGCTTTCCCAACAGTGTCCGGAAGGCCGAATCATCCATAGCCGTAAGGTGTCACGTCAAAGTAGCACCACCGACCCGCCTCCTTATGACACAGATGTAAGTACAAAGGGTATACAGTTGTGCACAAGAGATTCCGGCGGGGAGACCTCCGTGTACACCGTATGTAGAGGATCAGAGATAGCACAGAAAGAGTTGGGTTGTGTGTAGGGAGAGAGTAAGGCAGTAGTAATGTCTGAGAGAGAGACAGAGGTTTGGCAGAGCTTCCGCGTATGGCTAGTGTGTCCTCCTTTGTATGGAAAGGTTAACGTCCTATATATAACGGAGAATGTGACCGTTGCAGTGTGGTTAATGCGCCCGTTAATGGCGGCTTAATTAGCTTAACCACAACGGCACGTTCGTCCTCATATATAGGGACCGTTACAGCACGTTATGCGCGAATACCGGAACCGTTACGAGGTTGACCGGGTTTGACCGGATTGACCGGGTTTATGGAGCTCGTGCCATAAATCTCTCAAAGCAGTTACTAAAGGTCGCGCGCGGGCTTGGCTCGCACGCGACAGGACTTACTCTAGCCTCCAAACCACTAAGTCCCCACAAGTCCCGTGCAGTGGTATGCGAGGGCTCTGTCTCGCAGCCCCCACATGGATCAGCGCGGCTGGTGATCCAGTGTGTGTGGAGCACAATATGGTGTGCTGGATGGTCGCCACGTGGCCAAGATCTGTCAGCTCAGAAAGCACTATCTACATTAGCCCCCTTTCTGCGCGTGAAGACTCATAGCTATATAGACTTCCATGCGCGGAAACCAACATACGCGTCGCCGCCACGCACCAATTCAAATACGAGTAAATTCAGCCCCCGTGCGTGCCATTATGACCTAAAACCCCTAGAGTCGTGCCGTCTGGCCTTTAGGGTTTTAGGCGTGACGTCAGCTTGTCATGTGATTGCGCGATTCGACGGTGACGGTTGCGATTCGAATACTGAAAGGACGCAACCCTTCATTGTTTTTGGATACATACTTTGTACCCTCCATTGTTGCAAAGCTTCACTTCTTTCTCTTAAAGTGAATGATACCCGGAAGTCTTCGAGAGCAGATTCAGATAATCAATCACCAGTTCACTCTTGTCAATCGTCTTCTTCAACTGTGTGCATCCAAGCAAGCTTTACCAAAACAAGGTTGGCCTTGTTTGATTTGTTTATCATATCGATGTATGCTTTTGAACTGTGTTGGATCTGCAAACCCATGACATATTATCTGTTGAAACTTGTGAAGAAGGTCCAATCTTTGAACCCAATTTTGATTTAATCCTTCAATGATAAGGACTTTAGATGTGGGGTTTTGAAATCCCTGATAATGCAATCCTCTAATTTCTGAAATTGATACCAGAAACTGTTCATCTTTCTCCCCATAGATCTTGGATCTCGGAATTCAAACTGAAGTGTGGCGTATTTCTCCCCCTTTTTTTCTTGCTTTTCCGCAGGAATGGCAAAGACAAAAGAAACTAGACCCACCAAGGAGGACGAAGAAATACCTGATCTTCCGCAAGCTTTATGGCGAAAAGCCCCCTATCTGGGTGGCAAAGACTTCTACCATGCGAGGGTTAAGGCAAAGAAACTGCCTGCTTCTGTCCCAAATGAGGGATTGCTAACACTGAATCCTCCAGTTAACTCAGCCTTGCTTGAGTTGATTGGCTCCGAGGACGTGGTTCGATTGGGAATCGAAAATGGGTACTTCCCGTATGCTGCGATTTCCACCCAAGCTTTTGTCCAGAAATTGGACTACATGGATGAGTGTATTGACCATGTGTTGACCGATCATGCTGCGACTCTTAATGAGGCCGGCGTATACTTCGCCGTTCGTGCTATGAAGGGTGCTGCCGTGAAGCTGGACCAGTCCATGCTTCTAAACCTTCTTTCCCGCTACTCGCCTGCGACTCACACTTTTCACTTTGCTGAGTTCGAGGCTTCCCCCACACTCGAGGACGTGCATATGCTGTACGATCTGTCTCCCATGGGTGAGGTGGACCCTTTGAGTCCCTTGAGGACGGATGCGGAGATCGCTTTGTACACGCAGATGGAGGAGTGCCTATCAGAGGTAAAGAAAATCTCCACCCGGTGGACCACTACCAAAGCCCTTCCTAACTGGCAGTTGGTTGACACATCTGCGAAGAATACTTGGAATAAATGGGTGCAGTACTTCTTTCGTGACTACGCGAACAGTAGCATTACCAAGAAGCTTCTGAATCAAGACCTAGAGGCCAAGAACTACGTGGAGGGTAAAGGCTACCACTTGAACCTTTGTGCTTTCCTATGTGCCTGGCTGTCGAGGTACTTGATCGATGGTCACCCGCACGACGGGGTCTTCTATCACGTTCTGCCGCTTGCTGTGAAACTGGCCCTTGGCCAGAGAGTCGCACTCAGACCCTTGGTTTTGGGCACGCTGTACTACAGACTGGATCAGCTAGTTGTGGCCATGAAAGAATCGCGTGGCCGTCTCCACATATTGACTTTCATTAACATTGCCTTCTTGACAATGTGGGTCTTTGAGCGATGGCCTTCCTATGCCCCGACTGCTTCTAAACCCAACAAGTGGTGTCCTCCTGGCGCGGTTGAGGAGCGCAACAGCGGCAGAGCTGCAAGGTGGTTCGGAGCAAACAATACCAAGTGCGTTTGGAGTCTGATATGCGACAACCGGCGGGAGTTCATAGCTAGGCCCTATGCCATGCGTATTGAAAACGTGCGATGGTTTCCGAAGCTGTATCCTTCCAAGGGTGTTGTCTTCTCGGAAGAGCTCCTCTTCGAAGGGGGAGAGCATTTCCATGAGCGTTATCGCGAATTCTTCTGCTGGTGTCTGCGAGGTTCCCTTCCTGCTCTCGCAGAGCATATTCGTGAGCTCGCGCTGAGGTATGAGAGGACTACCGTGGATGTCGACCCCACTCGCGTTTCTCCCCAGTTCGGCTTTGATGTAGTGGCACCATCAATCTGGCCACAGTCTATTATCAGAGGCTGCTATAAGCGTTTGTTGACAAAGGAGTGCAAAACAGTCTTCATGAACAATCTTCCCTTTGAGAAGCCTGCATGTAACCGCGAGGGTGGTTGTTCCAAGAACTGGCTCGCATACTGGATCGCCCAGCAGACGAGATTTGAGACACAGTCGGCCCCCCAGCCAAGCAGAGCTCCTTTGATCAAAAGAAACTCTTTTCCATTTCGTCCCAACTGCAGTCTGGACGAGTCTGAATATGGTTGCTACTCATTGTTGGATCATGAGAACCATTTGTGCCCTGCCATCATTCTGGATGAAAAGATCGCCGCAGTTAGGAAAGGCGACTCGCATGTCATCAGATATAGCGAGACTTTCGCTAAGGTAAGCTGCTTTTTTTTTCCGCATGCGCTAAGCTTCTTTACTTCAACATATTGACAACCTCGTCCTACACTGCTTGCTGTAGTGCCATGTACGGAGGTTTGCATCTGGTGATCGTTCCAAGTCGCTAGTCAACACCATTGTTACTACAAGAAGACAAGGACAGTCGTTCTTTCTGGCATCGAGGATGGATCCTGAGGTCGAAACCAGGATTCGCGCAGTCATGAATGCTTTTGCTGACTCGCTGATAGACAATGCTCCGGCCTCGTCTCCACCCAGAGATAATCCGTCTCCTCCAGCGACTGCCGCTCCGAGAGCGAAGAGACCCAGGCAAAAGGGAATTACAAGTTCCTCCCCTAGAAGTGCTCCAACTTCCCCTCCAGCGAGGTCCCTTTCTGCCAAGGACAAAGGCAAAGGTCGCATGCCTAGTAGAGCGCGGAAGGAGCTCGCAGTAGAGACTTCGTTCCATTCGACCAGGAGGAAGAAGAGGAGAGGCAGGAGCCAAGAGAAGGAGATGAAGAAGAAGAGAGAGCAAATGTGATACACGAGGAAGAATCAGGAGGTATCTTCATCACGTTTCCCTTCTCGTTATCGTAACTCCTTTGCAACTCGATCTTGAAGCAATTGTTTCTTTGCAGATGATGATGATGATGAAACCATCAGTGGCCTTTTGGCCAAGAGGCAGAAGAGGGATGCTCATTCTGGCATTTCTGACGAACCCATAAGCGAGGACGTTCTCGCCGAGTCCAGGAAGACAGCTGCGGAAGCTGCTGAAAGGAGAAGGCAGCGAGAAGAGGAGGAGCTCGAGCGTGTGAGGCAGCGGAGCCTCGAAGAGCAACATGTTGACGAATTAGTGCGTCCAGCTGATGAGGAAGATGCGCTTCCCGAAGAGGTGGCTCCTCAAACAGAAGAGGAGGATGCGGCTCCCGAAGAGGATGTGGCAGCCTTAGAGCAAGCCCAGGCAGATTTCGAAGAAATCGCAGGCGGCAATAAAGGTGAGATTTTTAATCTCGCAGTAACTTATCGAGATGTTATTGTGGGTGCATTAAAGCATGGTGTGTCAAAAGCTGACATTCGTCGTTGGCTAGTAGGCAAATGCGGTGAACCCTCAGGTAATCACTTGATCGATATGCGTGAACTAAGATTAGCAACTCAAAGCATAATCATGACTAGTTTCTTCGCGCCCCAGGTCACACTCATTTTAAAGACATGCTTAATGAGGACACACTAATAGGGCATGGTTCCACGTCTTTAGTGTATGACGAAGATACTGCAATCCCACCTTCGCGTGGAGGTGCTTGCTCTTAGCTTTAGCAAAGATAGTAAAATAACGTACAATACGAGTTACCTCATACCCTCGCATTTTGCATCGCAGGTAATGCTGATGAACCTGTGCTGGAGCAAAGAAGTCAACCTTCTGCGTCCTATGTCCCGGTGCCGAGTTCTCATACCGAGAAGCCCGTCGCAGCTACTGAATACGCAGGGGAGCCTTTTGAGGACGTCATCCAACTTTCTGATGATGCGGAGGCTGACACTGTGTTAATGGAGGAAGATGTCCATGCCCGTGCTAAGGAAGTGAGGACAAGTGCTGTTGATGCCACCGCATCTGAGAGTGCCCCTCGCCAAGCAACTTCGGCTGTTACTACGCCTCCAGCAATGACTGAGTCGGCGACGCCACTTCCTGCGTGGAGCTTTTGGGGCTCGCAGGTCGGGGCTGCGATCGCAACTGGTGCGGCTTATACTCTTCCTCCTAACTACGAGGAGTTAGAGCTCGCAGCTGACAGGAGGGCTATGGAACGAGGACAGTCTTCAACCACTCCAGCAACACGCATTCCTTCTCTTCGTGAGATCCTTGAAGGGACTGGTAAGTCGTGATTTGCTGTTTGCATCCCGCGTCATTCATTTGCGAGTTTGATAGCATAAATTAACTTTGACATTGCTTTAGGTTTGAAGCAAGCCGATGTGGACTTGCTAGTTCGGATGCGCCTCACCTACCCCCAATCATTTGCGAGATCTCTGGAGATAGGGCCTTTTGACACGAGGCTGTTTCTTACCGAGGCCATTTGGATTTTGGAGCAGCTTTCTGCGGCCACGCCTGCGACCATTTCTTCTCTGAGTGCTGAATTGCTTTTTGGTATGTGCCAAAATCTCCTGACCAAAGTTCAAGGCAGACTGGGTTTCAAGTTTCTTATGAAAAGAGTTACTTTGATTCGCGCAGCCGTAAATTTGAAACTCGGTCACCAAAACCTCGCAGCTGAGAAGCAGAAGGTAGAGCAGCAAAAGCAAAAGGTTGAAGAGGCTTTAAAGCTCTATCATGAGATGAATGCCAAGTGCGAGCAATTGAAGCAGGAAGTAGAGCAGGTGGAGAATCTGAGCCGTCAGTTCACCCCTCATGACTCCTTGATCAAAGGTTTACTTTGATTTTTGAATTTGAAAAGTAGCAAACAAATAGCAGAAACATTAGTGTAATGTTGCTAGGGTTTCTCCCCCCCCTTTTTTTTTCAAAAGAATCGAAGTGCCTGTTTTGCCCTTTCCGGGATTTTCTAGAATATTTATGTGCATATCAATTCATGACATCAGCAATTGATATTCTGCCTTGATTTTCGCGCTAATTTCTCGTTAGATAAGCACGCTTTCCTTGGGAAGTCCATCCGAATCATGACTATCCGTCATTAATTAGGATACGCAAATGAATCGTCCTAGCCTTTAGTAGGGTAATTGATTGTTACCGCTTTTCAAGGCGTAAGTGATTGATCCTTACCCTCTTTTCAAATTCTGCTGGCTCCTCTTGACAACTGAAGAGTCTCCACAAGGTCTATATAAACCCTGTCTTTTGCCATTTGGGTTCTTCATCCCAAAAATGTGCTTTGCCGTGAGTCCTTACGACCGCTGGCTTCAACGCTTGTTTTTCGTTGATTCATGGCAATTCCAAGTTTTGAAACCTGAGTTTGCGCTTTGTGCTATAGAAACAGCTTCCAAGATCTGCTTCGTAAGGCTTATTGATCTTTATAACCATCATAAAGAAGTTTGAGATAATACCTCACGTTTGTTCGAAGAATTTTCTTCGTCTATTATGTTTGCAGGTCATGTTTCCGGCCGCCTCCCAGCGAGGTGCAGCGCCGTAGTGACCTTGCTACCGACTCGTAATGAACGGCGGGATTCTCCTCCAGCATCCCTGGAGGAGGATTTCTTGCCTCCTCGTTCTTGAACTCAGGAGGCTAGCCAATGCCCTTGTCTATCAGGACAAGGAACCCAGTACCAGAGGAATGACTGCTTCCCATGTTTTGCACGACTGCATACGCCGGAACAGGTGGTTCCTCTGGTACATATCTTGATCAGACAGAGGCCTTTTCAGATCCTGGGGTCTTGGACGTAGCGTCCCCCAGATCTTGCTGCTAGGGATGTAGCGAATGGCGAGTTGATCTCTTCGCAGGAGCATCCTACTTGCTACAGATCTTTGGCCGCAGATCTGTGTATCGCATAGCCGGTGTTAGGACCGTTGGGTTCATCCTTTCTTTGTTAGGATTCCCTCGATGTGTCACTTCTCGCTTGTAAGTTACTTTTTGAATGCATTGTAAGCCATGTTGGCTGCGTAGTTAGATTTGAGCTTTTTCACTTGTAAGCTGCTATCTAGACAGATAAATTGTAAGTCTTTTTGAATCATAATGATAAATGGCTTTGTATGATTTGCTGTTTCGTTACAACAAATTACAATTTCGCACGCGTGTTGGCGGATTTCGCCTTTTGTAGTGCTATATGCAAACTTTGTATTTGCTATCTGTCGCATAGATTCGCAGATATGTTCTTAGATCGTTCGAGATCGTGTTCGCGCAGCTTTGCTATCTTGGCAGACAGGCTTGTGATTTTGCCCCAGATTAGAATGCAAGTGCTATCACATCAGATAGGCTTTTGTAGATCACTTAAGATCATTTTACATGATGTCTCTATCACAATAGACAGACTTAAGAACGATAAATCGCATTTGTATAGCGTTGCTATCGCGGCATATAGGCTTGAAAGATCCTTTACGATCGCGTTCGCATGTGTTGCTATCATAGCAGATAGGATTTGGAAGATCAATTAAGATCATTTTGCATGAGCTGCTATCGTGGCAGATAGGCTAAGAAGATCAATTAAGATCATTTTTCGCATGAGCTGCTATCGTGACAGATAGGCTTAAAAGATCAATTAAGATCGCACTTGCATAGGCTACTATCGTGACAGATAGGCTTAGAAGATCAATTAAGATCGCATTTGTATAGGCTGCTTTCGTGACAGATAGGCTTAGAAGATCAATTAAGATTGCGTTTGTATAGGCTGCTATCGTGACAGATAGGCTTAGAAGATCAATTAAGATCGCATTTGTATAGCTGCTATCGTAACAGATAGGCTTAGAAGATCAATTTAAGATCGCATTTGTATAGGCTGCTATCGTGACAGATAGGCTTAGAAGATCAACTTAAGATCGCATTCGCATAGGCTGCTATCGTAACAGATAGGCTTAGAAGATCAATTTAAGATGATCGCATTTGTATAGGCTGCTATCGTGACAGATAGGCTTAGAAGATCAACTTAAGATCGCATTCGCATAGGCTGCTATCGTGACAGATAGTCTTAGAAGATCAATTAAGATCGCATTCGAATGGGTTGCTTTTGCGGCGGGTAGCCCATTGCCAACAGTAATAACAAACTAAATGAAGCAACATTAACAGCTAGAAGTATGAAATTCTTCTCATTTGGGAGAAGTCTTTTATTATAGTGCTCTCATATGGGAGAGATAAAATTACAATTCTCTCATATGGGAGAGGAGATTGTGTAAATCATAGCTAAACAAGACATGAGGCAACGTTATAATAAAACGCATAAAATGAGAGAAGTCAAGGATAGTACTTCTTAATCCAGCGCATGTTGACTGAGCTTGGGGTGGAGGTCGTTCCGTGCAACCTCCGTATGCTGCAGTAGCCACTGTCAAAGACTTCTGTGACTTCGAAAGGTCCTTCCCAATTGGCTGCGAATTTTGGGTGAGCCGCCTCTCGCATGCAATGGTCAGATGCGCGCAGGACCAAATCTCCAACTGCGAAATCTCTTTGCTGGACCGTCTTATTGTATGCACGAGCGATCCTTTCTTGATACCGCTTGTTGGTGATTTTAGCTTGCTCTCGCTTTTCCTCCAGCAAGACTAAGTCATGATCGCGTTGATTGTCGTACAATGCGTGGAAGGCCAATCTCGCCGAATTAACTCTCACCTCCGCAGGTACCACGGCCTCAGCCCCGTAACATAGGAGGAAGGGTGAGACACCTGTTGGTGTCCTTGGAGAAGTCCGGTAAGCCCACAGGGCTATGCTTAGAGAATCAGCCCACTTCTTATGATCATCTGCGACCATCTTGCTCAAGATCCTCAACAGCGTTTTGTTGGTCGCTTCTGCTTGTCCGTTCCCTTTCGGATAGTAAGGGGTGGAACATATTTGTCTGACATTGTACTCTGCTAGCTTCGCAGCTACCTGGCGATTAACAAAAGGAGTACCATTATCTGAAAGGATGGTGTTGGGAATTCCGAACCTGCATATGATGTTTTCTTGGATGAAATTGACCACAGCTAGCGCATTTGCCGTCTTCAGTGGTATCGCCTCCACCCATTTGGTGAACAGCTCAGTTGCGGTGAGAATAAAATGATTCCCATGCGAAGTTGGTCGGATGGGACCAATGAAATCCAACGCCCATGTGTGAAACGGCCACGGTGTTCCGAATGCATGTAGATCTACAGCGGGGGCGTGCACTAGGTTACCTTTGAATTGACACTCCTGGCAGCGTCGTACCTTGGTGCGGCAATCGGCCTCCATAGTGGGCCAGAAGTATCCAATTGAGAGGAGTTTCCTGCATAACTTCGCACCTCCCTGGTGTTTCACCTGATGAGAAAGGTCCATAACCTCTTGTACTTCCCTGCTATCTAGACATCGCAGTAAGTTGCCCTTATGGCCTCTTCGCCAAAGCAGGTTTTCCTGTACCACGTATCGAGATGCTTTCCTCTTCAATTTCTCAGCTTCTTTTCTCAATTCAGGTAAGGTGCCCTGGGTGAGAAAATCAAAGAGTGGTTTCCTCCAATCCGCATCATCATCGGTTAGAGCGATGAGTAGAGAATCCTTGATCAGTGTGCAACTCTCGCACCTCCCTTGTATCAGTGCCGCGGCTGTTGAAATGTCTGGCCAATGAATGCCATATCTCTGAGCCTTCCGATAGATTGACACCTCACTTTCTCCGCAAGCATGTTGGTGAATCTTCTCTAACAGCAGCTGTCCCTCTTGCTCGGAGACGCATCGCATGAGTATTCTGCCAGGGCCCTTGTAGTAAAGGGTGTTGTCATGTATGCAATACCCCTTTGTGAGTGCCCAGCTTTCGCTGCTTGTGCCTTCTGCGATGGCTCGTAAGACTGCTTTTTTCCAGTCCGTATCATCCATGTGTTCATCGTCGCACGCGTCTTCTGTTAACGCCGACGATGTTCGCACTTCGATCGAGATCCTTGCGGGACATTTGTCTGTACTAACCTTGGATCCCAAGGTGGACAAAGCATCTGCGTGCCTGTTGTCTGCTCGGGGCTTGTGCTCGTACCTCTCGTCGCAGAGTTGCTGCACCAGCTTTTGTCTCAAAGTCCGGTAGGACAGAAGATTTATCTCCTTCAAGCCGTACTCGCCCGAGGCCGGCTTGACAATTAACTTGGAGTCCCCCATGACCGTCAGGTTGCTTACTTCCAAGGCCTTCGCTGCACGCAGCCCCGCTATGAGGGCTTCATATTCTGCCTCGTTGTTGGTGATTGCGAAGTCGAGCTTTGCGGACATCTGTATGACCTCCCCATCTGGCTTGGTAAAGACTATCCCAATGCCCCCGCATTTCCTTGTTGACGAACCGTCGAAATGGAGCGTCCAATAGGGTACGTCGACTGCATATATCTCAGGTCCCTCGAATTCTTCTTCGATCACGGGCTCGTGGCTGTTATCGGGAAACTGTGCCAACAAATCCGCTACCTCCTGCGACTTGATCGCTCGGGGTCGCACGCATGTGATATCGTATTGAGAGATGGTCATGTACCATTTCGCCAATCTTCCCCCAGGAGTGGTGTGAGTCAGAAGATATCGTATGGGATCACTCTTGGTGACCACTACCACTTTGTGCGACGCAAAGTAGTGTCAACTTCTCTATCACGAAGAACAGGGCAAGGCAATGACGCTCGATGTCCGTGTACCTTGATTCGGCGGGCTGCACGATGAGAGAGATGTAGTAGATGGGCCTTTCTTGACCCTCGTACTCCTGAGCCAAGAGTGCTCCTATGGACTTCCTTGTTGACGTCAGATACAGCAGAAGCGGTGATCCTAATTGAGGTGCGATCATTATTTTTGAAGACGTCAGCAGATCCTTCAGTTTTTCGAACGCAACTTCGTGCTCCGGAGTCCAGCTGTATACGACATCTTTCTTGAGAAGGGCACTAAAACAGAAGGTAATTTCGGCAATCGCTGGGATGAATCTCCGCAGATATGATAGCTTTCCCAGAAACGTCTTCAAGGCACTTTGGTCATGTGGCGGCGTCATGCCCGTGATGGCTGATACTTTCGCAGGATCGGGTTCGATTCCTTGACGATACACTACGCATCCCAAGAACTTCCCTGATGTTACCCCGAACGCGCACTTCATGGGATTCATCTTCAGTTGAAAGCGTCTGCATCTATTGAACACTTTCCGCAAATCCGCCAAGTGATCTGCCTCCTGCTTGGACTTAACCACCAGGTCGTCCACATAAAATTCCACTTCCTTGTGCATCATGTCGTGGAACAGGGCCATCATGGCCCGCTGATAGGTTGCACCCGCGTTTTTGAGACCGAACGGCATCACTGTGTAGTTGAATACCCCCACGGGAGTAATAAATGCAGTTTTCCGCGAATCTTCAGGGTCCATCTTGATCTGGTTGTACCCGCTGAAGCCGTCCATAAAACTGAACATGCGATGACCCGCGGTCGAGTCAATAAGCAGATCAATGTTGGGGAGTGGAAAATCGTCTTATGGGCAGAAACGATTGAGGTCCCGGAAATCCACGCAGATGCGAAGTTGTGCGTTCTTCTTTACCACTGGCACAATGTTGGCCAGCGATGTGGGATGATGATTCGGCTCTATGAACTTGGCGTCTAGGAGTTTGACAATCTCCTGTTTGATCTTCACGTTAAGCTCCGGCCTGAAGCTTCTTATGCTCTGCTTCACCGGCTTAGACCCTGGGATGATGTCTAAACGGTGCATAGTGATACTTGTGTCCAGACCTGGCATCTCATCATACTCCCATGCGAACACATCTTTGTATTCAGTTAGGAGCTGTAGCAGTCCTTTCTCCTCCTCGCTTGTGAGGTCCGCAATTAGAAAGACTGGCCTTCTCTTTTCTTCGTTCGGGCTTAGGAACACCTCCTTTAACTCTTGCTTTTGCGGTCTGGGTTTGTCTTCCACGCATTCGGGTGCTTCCTTGATCTTCTCATCTGGAGTGCTCTGCATGGGCTTTGCTGGTACCATGACCTGCTCGATTTGGTTTATTTGCTCAGGGATATCCCCATGACCGTGTGAGGACATCCCCGCGTACCTTCATATGCGATAGCACTTCTTCCCATTAGCGTAGAAACTCTCTATCTCCTTGCCTTCGGGGTCGTGCTTTGCTATTCTCTTCAGAGTATAGACGTTCTTTCGCTGGTAGGCGATCCGGGGCGCCTCTTCGCGCGTGGGCGGCTTTTCTTTGACATCTTCTCTTGTCACCATTACTCCCGCAGGTGACTGATCCTTGATATCTTCCCATAGGGGTAAAGGAGTAGGGTTGAATGGTTCCGGCGTTTGTTCGTCCGCCATCTCGGTGAACCACACTGCCTCGCTGAGATGTGCTTCATCCAGGTTGAATGGATTTGTTGAAGCCGGTATCTCGACTATCCTGTCGTTCCAGATAGCTTTCATGACTTGGTGGGCTGTTGAGGGGACCGCATCAAAGCGATGAATCCAGGCTCGACCTATGATCATGTGATACGTGGTGTTCGCATCTATGACATAGAACTTTGCTGAGCACTTGATTTTGTCGATCTGGATGCCTAGGTGGATCCATCCTATCGTCATTCTGGAGTCGCTTCCAAATCCCATCAGCGGAGATGGACGTCTGACAATCTTGTACTCAGGGATCCCTGCTAGCTTCAGCGTGTGGAGCGAAACGACGTTGACCGCTGCTCCTCCATCGACGAATGCTCTTTTGAACTCGACGCCATTGATGATGGCCGTCACATACAAGGGCCTCTGGTGGCTCGCATCTGTCTTCTTGTCGCTGGCAGAAAAGGTCATAATCTTTTCTGTAGGGCGAGATGCCCTAATGACTTTCCCATTGGAGACTACAAGATCCTCCTCGTAGTCTTCTGCTATCCTCAGGATTGCTTTCGTCATTTCTGTCCGGCACTTCTCCGAGAAGTTCATCTCATCGAAGAATCTGCTAAAACCGTGCGACCCCTTCATCCGGTCGGCACGTTCGTCTTCCGTGTCTACACTGTAGTCCTCATCATCATGGACTTAGGCAATGATGGGTAGACCGTCCTCTGCGACCTCTTCCAGATCCACAATCGAAATCATGGCGATCTCTTTACCCTTCGAGTCTTGCTCCGTATGGGCAGGAAGTGGATTGTTGCGCACATCCTTCCTGTGATCGCTGACGATCAGCTCGCCGTTCTTCATCTTTTGGCTAAATACAATCCTGAGCTTCTTACAGTCCGATGTGGGATGCATGACCTTGCCGTGGTACTCGCACCACTTCGGGTCCCTCACCATCTCCTTGGAGGGTGCCTTCTCGAGCGGCGGCAAGACACCGTATTTGCGCCACTGCCTGCAGAGGTCGCTTGCTTCTTCCACCAAACATGGCAGAGATGGTGCGTCGAAATTCACAATCTTCGCCTGCTTCTGGGGTGAAACTGTATTGACCTCAGCTTCGCGTCCCCTTTTGTAACTGAATCTCCCGATCTTGTAGGTAGTACAGGTCGAAGATCGCTCCGGAGCGTTCTTCTTTTTCTGCCTCTCCACTATAGGCTCGATGTTCTTCGTGCATTCGATTAGCTTTGAGAACGTAGGTGTTTGCAGGTTGATGAGCATACCTTTGTATTCATCTCGCATGCACTGCAGGCATATCTCTACGAGCCGACTTTCGAGCATCGGATCTTTGCATTCCAAGGACTTCGCCCTGAACTTCTTGATGAAAGTTATCCCGTCCTCCTCGCGCTTCTGATACATCCGCGAGAGGTGGATCATTGTCACCTTCTCTTCCATATGGAAGAACTTGGTGTAGAACTTTTGGACCATGTCGTCCCAAGTCTTCACGGACCTAGCTTCCAACGTCCGGTACCATTTGTACGCCACGTTCCCCAAGGATTTTGGGAACTCTCGCATCAGCAATTTGGGATCAGCTCCATATGGCCCCATGACATCGATGAAACGCATGACATGTTCATGAGCGTTTCCGTTGACATCTTCGAACTTGTACCATTTAGGAGCTTTGTACCCCCACTGGGTTAGGCATGAGATAGATCTCCCGCGGGATGGGTGGATCGTTGTCTAGCTTCGGGATGATGGTATCCGCGAATGATTGGTGAGCCAGAATAGTGTCCATGCGCTTCTTCATAGACGTCATACATTCTGGAATGCTTCCCTCGGTAACAGGAGGAGGGGTTGCCGCAGGCAGAGGCGACACGTATGCCGCCGGAGGGTTGGGGACATATTGGCCGTTCGCATTGCCCCAGATTGCCATTGGAGGAGGCAAGGGATACTGCGAAGCCGGGTTAGATACCAGAGCCGGAGGCTGAGGAGTATGAGCAGTGAGAGGCAACATTTGAGCTGTTGACCCTTGAATTGAAGGCAGCTGCGTAGTCGCCGGTGGAGTCTGCAGATTAGGGTTTGGAGATGTGGTTGACACTCCCAGTCCTGGAGCGGTAGGGGCTCCTCCTCTCGGAGAAACAGCGGTAGCTGGTGAAGGGTTTGGTGCAAGAGTGCCCAGAACGGCCATGATCCGTTCTAGTTGCACAGATTGAGCTTTAAGGGCCTTCGCCTGACTCTGGATGGTAGCATCCAAGGTTTCTAGCGTCGGGGCGTCACCGGTGGTCGTAGGAGTGCGGCGGGCCTCCTCTCCTGAGGCGGCTTCGGTGGAAGGCGATCTGTTACTGACATCATCCTCCTGAGACATGGTTGCTTTTGCTGGTAGGTTCACGTCAGGTTCAGCAAAACGTGCACAAGAGATTCCGGCGGGGAGACCTCCGTGTACACCGTATGTAGAGGATCAGAGATAGCACAGGAAGAGTTGGGTTGTGTGTAGGGATAGAGTAAGGCAGTAGTAATGTCTGAGAGAGAGACAGAGGTTTGGCAGAGCTTCCGCGTATGGCTAGTGTGTCCTCCTTTGTATGGAAAGGTTAACGTCCTATATATAACGGAGAATGTGACCGTTGCAGTGTGGTTAATGCGCCCATTAATGGCGGCTTAATTAGCTTAACCACAACGGCACGTTCGTCCTCATATATAGGGACCGTTACAGCACGTTATGCGCGAATACTGGAACCGTTACGAGGTTGACCGGGTTTGACCGGATTGACCGGGTTTATGGAGCTCGTGCCATAAATCTCTCAAAGCAGTTACTAAAGGTCGCGCGCGGGCTTGGCTCGCACGCGACAGGACTTACTCTAGCCTCCAAACCACTAAGTCCCTACAAGTCCCGTGCAGTGGTATGCGAGGGCTCTGTCTCGCAGCCCCCACATGGATCAGTGGGACTGGTGATCCAGTGTGTGTGGAGCACAATATGGTGTGCTGGATGGTCGCCACGTGGCCAAGATCTGTCAGCTCAGAAAGCACTATCTACAACAGTGTCAATCATCTTTATATGATCGACGAGGCTCACACGATAAGGAATCCAGGGGACTAATTCAACTCATCACCTCATGGTCACTCATAAGCGCGTGTTTATTCAAGGGGAATATGCGCCATAGTGTTTAGACTCTGATTAGAGCGCATGTCTTATCCTTGCAAAGGACCACTATGCAGATGCAATACGGTAGCCCTTATGGCCACCAGCCCGAGTACTGCGACGTTACACTATTGTGAACAATTATCAGCTCTCTCATCTGGCTTTCTCTACGCAGACTATACATGATTCGGGGTACTAATCATGTTCGATTGGCCATAACCAGTCTCACCTTGGAACTTATTTCCAATGCGACAATTGAGTCCGTCTGACAGGCTCCTAGCTCTACTGATAGACATCTAGCTCTTATCATAGGCCATATGCTCGTATGATAGGCATCTCATATCCTATCGTAGGCTCTCAGCGCTTATCGGGATTCTGTCTCATCTTCCGCCACACCCAGACATATCCAGGATATTGCGAAGGCGGTCGCTCGTGTGAGTGAGCCGACCTAGTGTCTGCGTGACATGCTCTATGCTAGTACCGGAAATGTAACATATCATACATGTATCAAACAACATGTTGCTTAATACAAATCCAATTAAAATCCAGTCATTCAATGTCTCGTGTTCTCATCAATCATATTGCTAGTTATCGACTACCAAGTCCCAATTCTCTAAAGTGATCCACAAAGACGACTCTTAAGTGGTTTAGGAATGGGATGAGCCAACACTCTGGCCCATAGTCGATCTACTCCAAGATTACTCTCTAGGTAGTTATTTCACCTTTTGTGAAATAGTACCCTTGACTATGTGTTTGACTTCACCGCGGTGCAATAGCCGTACGCTAGCACTACTCATGGTAATCGGTTTGTCAATAGCTCATAAGCTTACCAGAAACCTTTTCAGTTAAACACATTTCTACCCTATGGCAGAACATGCAATTGTGCTTCGCTTCCATGTTCAATGGAGCGGTCCAATACGATCATGCAACACTTATATTGCATATGTTCCTGATAACGCCCAATTAGGGGTTATCTTATAGCCTGATTTCTCGAGCGTTTGTGTCGGAAACAGCGTATTTTGCCGGAATTTGCCCTAGAATGCCTCGGGAATTTAGAACGAGATGTTCATTTGTACTTTCTGGATTCCTGCTTATTTATTGATTTATTTGGATATGATCGCGGGTTTTCGTTCATGTTGCCTTTTCAGGAACAGGTTCGGAAGGTGCATTGGGAAGTGTGCCGGGACCAAGCCGGGACCGTCTCGGGAAACGTGCACAAGATCGGGTGAAGACGGGCACACGGAAAATCAGGAGAACACCAAGGAAGGCAAACCGAGAGCATCAGGCAGAAGAGTGGGACCCAGGAGACCCAACCGGGCCCACCAGAGGACCAAGCAGGGCAACCACCACAGCCCCTGCCTGCGTATATACGCAAGGCAGGGAGGTGGTGGTGGGTGGATTTTATGCCCTGGTTGGGTATATACGCAGCCTTGCGTATATACGCAGCCCGTTTGACTTTTTTCCAAAGTCGGTGGACCGATGGCAGATTCCGTAATTCCTGGCGCACGCGTTTCGGGAAAAACAACACTATTTAAAGACTCGTCCAGACTCGTTTTGAAGACACACAATACTCAGCACAACCGAAGGGCAAGTCAGAGCATCCACAGAGAGCACGGAAGAGCGATTCGAGATTTGAAGACTTAGTTTGATTTCGTTCTCTCTCTCTCTTTACATTCAGAAACTGTGTTTAGTATTATGTTGATTAGTAGCTAAACTTCTTACCTAGGTTCTCGGTGAACCTAGGGTTTCGTATCCAGATTTTATGACTACTTTGATTATGGATCCATGATTGCTATCTTAATTCAGCAAGTTGTATCTGTTATTCTGGCTTTGATTATTCTCGTATATGCATGATAGGATTGA
Source organism: Linanthus parryae (assembly GCA_023055425.1). Classification (NCBI taxonomy): domain Eukaryota; kingdom Viridiplantae; phylum Streptophyta; class Magnoliopsida; order Ericales; family Polemoniaceae; genus Linanthus; species Linanthus parryae. Next base: position 31,803,828 of record JALGPY010000006.1, read on the forward strand.
TCACCCAGGATTGCTACTTACCCGAGCTTGTAGGTGAAAACGTCAAGTTAGGGTTAGGAAGAAAAGTCAGGATTTAGTACCTTACCCTGATAGACCGACCAGAGAAAGGGAGATAGGGCTAGCACCGAAAAACGTGAGACCAACTGTTGGAGAATTTGACCCGGGCCATTCGGACAGGTTAGAAACCCTAACAGGATTAGACCGAGACTGCAGACTTAGGCAGCTTAACAAGAATCCGAAAGTCTGCAGGATCGGGATTACGTGTGGAAGCTGAAAAGTCACTGCAGAACTGGTACGTTGCACATATATCGAAACTGCTGAGTGTTTTCATAATCAAACGTAAAACTGAAATCTGTAGAAACCCTAGGGGATCCTGGAGCCTATTTCCCATCTATTATCGTAACAACCGATTCACCTTATTTCAGAAAACGTCACAAAAAATATTTACGTTTACGTTTTTAATTTATGTTTTTAGTTTAGTAAACTGCAATCACAACCTACTCCTCCTTGTTACTACACTCGGTTAACCAAAACTGACTACGTGAGAAAACCCGAAATAGTCCTCGTGGGAACGATCACCCGAGTTTAATTACACCCGGTATTACAAGATTCGTATACTTGCGAACAACACGTTAGTTTGCGCATCAGTTCCATGCGAGTCTATCATCGAGCATGGACTATAGCCTGAGTTGGATCCATGCGCATCTAGTCCCCACCATAGTTAGCATGTATGGCTAACTAGTCGAAGCATCATCTTCGATAGTCATAGCAAGCGATCCATCACATAGAGTATCCTGGTTACAATCTTGTGTCTTAAATTGGAATAACCTGAAATCCAATTCTTCCGATTGCATAGCGTTCGCTAGTGTATAGAGTATACACCATAGTTTATAGAAGATTCCTACTGCATCGGGCACTCTGGTAATCTGGTTAATCTTATATGGTGTCTTTTAGGGTACATGTCTAGGCTCATAAATTCTTGCGCTGAGCTACAGGAGTACAGTTACTCCTTAGGGGACTAGAACAATCCCTAAGCTCCATTAGCCAATAGTGTGTCATCTATATTAAGTGACGTGATCATCAAGTCTCTACTAGTGAGAGTGATACACAGCGGTTTCCATTTGTTATCGTAAACATATAGTAAACGATCCCTGATGAAATACTACTGCCCAGAGGACTAGCTAAGATCCCATATGGACTTAGTTAGCTTGCACACATTCTGTGCATTTGACCTTATGTCACCTCTTTGATCTCTCCATTGTGAAACTCAATCGTCACATTTATCAAGAATGGACCCACAACTATTGATGCTACCAAGCGAATCAACGTAATCCTTACCACCCAAAGCCTTGGGAAGGATACCTCGTTGAAACAACGCAAATTCGTCGGATCGATTCAAACTTGTCGATGTCTACTCTCAGAATGAGTGTAGCCTTTTTCGCTTCTACGCAAGTCGTATGCCTTACCACGCTTCCGTCTGGGTCTCTGATTGACCTTGGAAATCCATTAATCTCCAATAGTCTTCCATCCAGTTGGAAAGTGAACCTAGTCTTAAACTTTGTTGGCCCATTAGAGACTCTAATTTATCCTGTAAAGCTTAATATTCATTCTTCATAATTAGGGAACGATAAGGTCAAGGATTCTATCCTATCGTTTATGCAAGGTGATCCTATAAATCATCCCTTCGATCTCAAGTAGTCGATGGGGTATGCTTCTATGAGAAATTCCTTTGCATAGGAGGATCATCATTTGCTTTGATCCCTTATGGATTGAGCATCCTGCTTGGAAAGTCAGTCGCACTGTCCGAAGGATCCTTGAGGAACTAATTCCTCATTATCGATTTAATGAACGGGTATCTTCCAGCGGTATCCTCCATGCTCGTGGAGATCATCATCTCTACGAACATATCCCTTAATTATGCACATCTCATATGAGAAATCATATATCTCGTGAATCCATTTACGTTACACTACTTATCGGCTGTTGCGTTACGAATACGCAACCCCTAGAGTGCTTCGAATAGCATAAGAAGATGTGTTACTCCATCTAGGATCTAACTTCAAATTTCTTCTTGTCAGGTGATGAAATATCCTGGGACAATATCCTAGGTTCATCATTGTCTTGCGTGGTGACCCTTATGGTCTTCCTTTCGATGTCAATTCATCGACGAGATACGCTCCAAAGAGCGCTCCTACGCAAAGAGGGTTCCTCCACATAGTCATAATCTATGATGGGCTGCTCACAGGGCAAGTTACTCCCACTATCCTGACGATCCGTTGGAACTATTTCCTGTTTGATCATTCAGGGATGGGGTGTCATCCAGTGAAAACTTTGTTTCGTAGAGACTTATTTCTCAACGATCCTCTTCCTGACTTCAAAATTTAGTTAGTACATAAGCTGCCGATCCCCATGGCCTAAGGTGACCTCATATAGGTTCCCTTTTGGTCCACATCTCGCAAGGTGTAGTGGCTACAGATTTGGTGGACTTATGGTTGAGTATTTTGACAGCCGTTTAGCAAAGTGTCTCCTTCGAACAGCGAACATGTACTTTGCACGCTCTATCATACATCATACCATCTCTTGCAGTATCCTATTCCTTTAATCCTCTACAGCATCCTGCTGGGGCGTGGGAATAGCCAACTGCCTTACTATTTCTCTCCATCACATAGCTCCTGTTAAGGTAGATACTTCTAGTCTCATTCTGGCCAAGGACATATCCTTTTATCCAGAAGGTTTTCTACCTTTTGTAGAGACCTGTCTGAAGCACCCTTGTGCCTCAGACTTATGTGCCCCAAGCACACACAGTTGAGACGTGGACAATCATCTACGAATGTGATGGAACAGTAAGCACCATGTCTTAGCTCTAACAATTTAATGGAACACAACAACATAATGAATAAGATATAAAGACTCAGTATTCTTTAATGCTCTACTGGATGATTTGCGTTTTGCCTTTCATGTCCGGCAAGAACCAAAAACAGGTAAGGGTACCTTGGGCAAAATCCAAGAAGCCATGCCCTAGCTAGCCTGAACATCCTTTCCTGTCATCGTGTGTCTTAATCTAGCACGCCACATATCAGAATCTTAAGTCGTACCCTTAAGTTGACATCCAAGAATTTTGAGGCGTCACTCATGCTAGAATATTAAGAACGCAAACACCATTATATAACCATATCCAAAGTTAAAACTGTTACCAAAACAAATTTTGGTGGCTACTCCCTCAAAGATAATCCTATGGATCCTTACACGAGAATTTATTTGCCAGGTCTGGCCTTTTCTCTTGTCTCGGGAAAACTCCTTTTTCTTCATTTTCGTTTGCCATTATTGGGTTGTTTGGTCTTATACCAATATTGCCCCTAAATTTCCTTACCCTTACCCCACCTGTTGCCTTGGTCCTAGTACCGGGCTAGGGACTATATCTGCCTATCATACTAAGTATGATCATACTTCACCAACAGTCTTTAGAAATCATTTATCCCTTAGACATCCGAAGTATGCTGGACTAGTATTCTTGAGCAAACTCCTTTTGCTTAGATCCTAGAACAGGTTGATGTTTGGCCTTATCCAAACATCTTGACACTTACAAAGTGTGTCATATAACGTTTCATGAAACGTGGCAGAGATTGCAACAGATTGCAAATCGGATAGCTTGTACCTGACAACCCTTAACTCTTTTATCATATACGACATCAATCTCAGACGTTAAAGTCGAGTGATCAATATTATGACATGAGCCACGACTCATAGTTAAGGCAGGATTATTATGAGTCACTACTCACAATATATGTACGCAAATTGCTAAGATGGATCCAAGATTCTTTCTTTGGCTTCCTACAATTTTAAAAGTGGTCATGAACATGCTGATGAGGTCATTTCCCCACCTTTTCATAGCATGTACTTTGACATTATCTTGACTGTTGCTTTCCACTATTGGTGAGCCTAAAGATAATGTCTATGTGAAGTTGTGACAACTTATTCATCACAGGTTCGACCATATTTGTAGGTGGCTGACCACCTATGTCCAACGGATGGTTACATAGTACGACGACTTATCATGTCGTTGTTATCACCATTCAGCCTTCTCAGTTTCGATTTAGACACGATTGATAGAGACATTGTGGAAGTTAATCACTAGCATTTACTTAGCTCCAAAATAACATGTGACATCGATTAAACTTAATAGTTCCTCACAAGGACTCCACCAAAACCTAGCGTATATCCTAGGAATAAAATCTCATCACTTGTGATTCCCTATCAATTTTAATCATGTCAACATGTGAGCTCTTTGGTTTTAGTTCTTTAGCATGCGAGGTTAAACATATATATCCAATCACACACAGTTATAACATAAAACAAGCATAAGCATAAATAAATATGCAATGGATGTGGCCCCTAAGGTGCACTCCCACTATTGAGAGTACTTCTTGAGCAAGTCTTGAACTCCATCTCATGCCATCTCGCCTACTTGAGGGCTGGAAGCTTGAGGCTCCTTTAGACCATCTATTTGCTCCATGCACCTTGCGCCATAGCTTTTGGTTTGGCCACCTCTCTTGAGGCTTCTATCTTCAATCTCTACTAACTATCTTATTTCTAATAAGAAGTAACCTCATAGAGGCGAGTGGATGGGAAGAGAAGACACTAGAGTATATAGAGAGGCACGACACGCAGGCCGTATTTTGATTACATATTCAAAACCAAAACCAAAACCAAAATATAAAACATCTATGCCACATACATGCACCAAACACATCCATTCAACCCACAACAGTATGTAAAACAATATAATAAACATACTGGAATTTTCTAGAAATTTCCAGAATTAATCTCTAATTACTGGAAATTAATAAGCAATAATTTAATCAACTAAAAAGATCGAAAATTACTCCCTACCACTTAGGGTCTCACCACCTATGGAAAAACGTAGGGAAAAATGACCTAAGTCTCTAGAAAAAATTTGGGCTCAAAACAGTTTGTTAAGGTCGTCAAACTGCCTCGGGAAGTGTGCTAAACACTAATTAATCAATATGGAAATTACTAAAATTTTCCGTCGCTCCAAAATTATGAAAAAATACCCAAAAAAATAGGAAATTCAATTTGGAGTACCTAGGAAAAACCGGACGAAAAATGACGGCGGTAGGAGGCCGCACGCGTGACACGATTTCTTACGTGTATACGCAAGTGCACGGTCAAAGTAATAAAGATTGAGTATTAAAACTCAGGTTGTCGAACCCACAGGGACAGTCTCTAGATTATTTAGCTTAACGATTAATTTAGAGTTAAAGTAACCAGTAGGAAAAAGTTGTGATTTAAGAGTTCGTCTCCCTCAAACAAGTGACTGAAATTAAATAAACGAACTAAACTAATATTTTTGTAATTTTCTGATTAATACGAATATGGAGAACACTAGATAGTTTTAGGGTCCCTAGGGTATTTAGATATTTCCGGACTATGATTTGAAACACTCTACCTACGTCTAGTTATACCGGGTCACACTCATTACGATCTTCTGTCGATCTCACGCAAATCTACGTTTCAGTCTACTTCGGGTCCTGTCGGTCCACCTCTGTCTACCGTTACGTTCTAGTCAGCTAGCCAGGTTCGCTCACAGGGTCCTGTCGGCCTACCGATTTCACTAAAACCTAACTACGTCTAACCGAAACAACCCACACACGGTCATTCAAGTCTTTATCTCCTGTCGGTCTCAAGAAACTACGAGAATGTCAACAACGTTCTTCACGAATTCGGGTTATGTTCAGTATCGTGCAACAAACCTAGAATACTAGCATGTATTGGGTGATCAAACCAAACAAACTAAGAGTTATGAACAAGAACTTTTCAAATAACTAGAACAATACGTAGAATTGAGTTCAAGACATGAATCAAATACACAAATCCGAAAATTCTAAACAAACCCTAGTTCTCCATAAACTATCTAGCTAGAGAGGTTTAGCTACTCATAGAGTAGGCAAACAACACTAGTTCTTCCATAAACATGATAAAAAGAGTGGGGAAAGAGATCAAACGCGCAATGCTAGCTTCGACGTGAATCCGAGCTTGAGCCCCTTCGTCCTCCTCGTCTTCGTTTTTTTTTCTCTTCAATGAATGGCGTGAATCAATGTTAAACATCCCCTTTCTTCTATTATCTAAATCAGGCCCGTAGGTCACTGAGTGAAAAACTCAGTGTTTGCGCTTTCACCCCTCCAATAATGTGGGAGTCACAATAATTGGCAATGATGGGCAATTATTAACCAATCATAATGCTGCCTCCTTAACAAACCCTGCAGCTCAATCAAACCACGCAGCTTTTTCTCTCATTTATTCCCCAAAAAAATTGCACTAAGCCCCTGAGTTGTAGCCGCCGTAAGACTTTTGTTCGCACAAATCAGCAGAAGGTTGTGCGAACAATTTTCTGAGAGATTGGCCGAGTACTTCTGTTCGCACGAAGATATCTAGTCTTCGCACGAACACCGCTGGGTTCAGCAGATCACCATTCTCTTCTTTCTCTCTTTCTTCTTCTTTCTTGTTGCGTTGCTGGGTTTCTTGCGCTGCCATGGCTCTGTTTTGCTTCTTTCTCCTCTGTTTTGCGTTGCCTTGCTGGGTTGTTGGGTCACGGTGATGGAGGCTACAGGTGGGTGAATTGATCGTGGATTGGTGATTGTTTTACAGGTGAAGGTTGTAGTTTGATTTGGAGTAATGGAGGTGGTCTGTAATGGAGGTTTAGGTTGATTGAATTGGGTACTGTGAAGCGGTTTCTGGGCTTGTTGTGGCTCGGTTAGGTATTGTAGGTTTGCTGTGCTTCTTCTCTTCGATTTCTGGTTGTGTTCGTTGGGTTCCTTGCGGTGTTTCTCTGCTGGGTTTTGTCAGGTTTTAGGTGGTGGTTCAGGTAGCAGGTTCGTGAGGTTGAGGGTGGAAGTTTTTAGTTCATGGTGATGTTTGAAGGCAGTGAGTTGGTTCAGGTGTAATTGTGGTGTTTGTTGGGTTATTGGTGACGATAGGTGGTTAAATGGTTGAAGGGTTTGTAATGTTGGCAGGGTGTGTATTGGTTGTTGAAGGTAGGCCGTGGCTTAGGAGTTGCAGATGATGGAGGTGGTTGTGATTATGGCCATGGCTGGTGTTAGGTTCAGTAGGTTGTTTTGGTGGTGGTTGTGAATTGGGCAATGGAGAAGGAGGCAGTGGCGTATTGGTGGAGTTGAGGTTGTATTGTCCTGGTTTTAGATGTGTTGCAGGGGCTGTAGGGACTGGTAATGGTGGACTGGTTTAAAGCTTATGGAGGTGATTTAAGCCATGATGATGTTGGTTTAATGGGTGGCACAGGTGAAAGTTTAATATGTGAACTGGTATTGAATTGGGTTTAGAAGCATTGATGTAATGGGTCGGTGACTTGTTGGGTTTAAGGTAGCATTGAGTTTGGTGTTGGCAATGGAGAATGGGTCTGATGTGAGTTTGCTAGGTAGTTGGTGAATTGGTTTGTTAAGGTTGAGGGCAGTTGGTGTAGGAGGTGGCTCATGGAGGTTTGTGATGATGTGAAATGGTGTTGGATGAGTAGTGAAATGAGGTAGCAGTGGTCATGGTGATGGATTATTGGGTATTGGAGATGGGTGGTTTAGGTAGCTGTCAAATGTGGTGAATTGGTTTACTAAAGAGAATGGCCAGCAGATGTGAGACTAGGATTAAGTTTCTGGTTCATTTCGTTGTCCCTCTTCTTAAGCTTTTTGCTCGTTTCAGAAGTTTGCTTTCGTTCGCGTTCACGTCCCTGAGCCTCCAGTACCTGTTAATCAAACAACTACAAATACCGGTGTAAAATATGATATAAATAGCTCAAATTAACTAGAAAACGCCCGGACTTTTCAATTAACCACACAAAGCTCAAACACTCAAATAACTCAAGATCATAGCTATTTATGTATCAAATCGTACCCGGAATCACGCAAAACGATAGATTTCAAGTGTAAATATAACACCGTAAACGGGGTTATCAACGCGCCGACGTCGGCCATGTGCCACGTTAGCATGCCACGTGGCATGCCACGTCAGCACCTATGCTGACGCCACCTACCACGTCATCACGCCACGTCGTCTGCCACGTCAGTCGACACGTGACTGCCACGTCATCGCCACATCATCTGCCATGTCAGCCCTAATGCCACATCAGCAGCAGCCGCCGGCCCTTTGGCGCGTGCGGCGCGTGGCCGCGCGTGGTGGCGCGTGAAGACCACGCGCCGCCTTCCCGTGCACTGTTCCCGACGAAAAATATTTTTCCGGGATCGTCTTTTCGTCCTGGTCCCAATTATGTGTTCAAAATCCAATTTTAACAAGGTTTTAAAAACATGTTCTACTGATTGGATCTAGCAGTCCAGATTATTAAAGTTCCGAATCTTTAAAAATTCATAACTAATTCATCGTAAGTCCAAAAATTACAAAATTTATATTTATGGAATCCTCGTGAAAAACCCTACCTAACCATATAGACTGTTATGAAATTTCAGAAACTCGATTTTCTAAACAGATTTGGGAACGCATAACGAGGCACGAAAAAAAAGCCTAAGGCTCTGATACCAATGAAGGGCAGGAAGGATCTATCACATAGATCTACAACATGAATTATAGCAGAAGATTCATGTGTTTACCTTGTCTTCCTTAGCTCCTTAATGCAGCGGATGATCGTGTGTTGCTTGCTTTCACGCGCCTCCTTCTTGATCTTGCTCCCACCAATCTAGTGTGAATCTCGAGGACGAACACTATGATCCACCCCACGTTCCACCTCCTTGGATGTATTTTGAGAGAGACTAGGGTTCTCTACAACAACAGTGAATCTAGACAGAGTAACTTTACTGTGTGGAATAGCATTAAGCATTAGCACATAATGTGTAGGAGGCTACCTCCTTATATAGGCAAAACTTCTCCTAGGTTTAAACATAAACCCCTAGAGTTTGAGCCTTAGCTACTTACCCCTCTAGGTTTGTGCATTAGTGCAACTAACCCCATAAGTTTATGATTATTGCATTGGGCACCCCACATGGGCGCACCAATTGCTAACACAAGGTGAAGCCTTTGCAGGAAATTATCATCGCAAAGAATTCTAGCATTTATGCTCCGGGGTTCCCACTGTCCATGTTATGAGTTGTCCGCTTACAGTGGTGGTTTCTCATCAAATTAATTATCACACTTTGGGAGAAACAAGAGTCAAGATCAACCAAATCTTGTGTTGAGTTCTTAATCATGGGGAGCCATTGTTTAAGCTCCTAAATTTGGACCAGCTATCAAGTGGTAATTTCATGGGTCTCGGGGCACTAGCAGCCAAAAATATACGTGATAATTTTGCTAGGAGGCTGTAGATATTGCATCTTGTGTATATCGATCATCGTCCACGTGGAAATTACTGATGAAACTATATGATACTCCACTATCACTATATACTTATTCCTATATTCGCATTTATCCATATGGGGGCTGAGAGACAGAGTCACCCTCGCATGTAAACCATACGGGAGTCAAGGGGTCTAAGTGGCTTGGAGGCTAGAGTAAGGATTGTCGCACGTGAGAAAAGGTTACACTCGCGTGCGACCCTTGTCAGTTTTCTGAGAGACTTGCGAATCACACGCCAATATATGCGGTCGACCGTACACGTGCAAGGCAGTTATATAACCGTCGCATAAGGTTATATAACTCCATGTAACTGTTGTCCTAACACCCCTATATATATGGGTGTTGTCTTCTGTACTTGGTTCGGGTCTTTTGGCTATCACACCTTCATATAGTCTCTCTCTCTGATCACTGACCAGGCTCACTCTCCCTTGCTTGCTTAAATCTTTGTTCTTCATCTCTATTGTGTGTTTGTTCTTATTTGTTACGGGTACACATCCAAATCTATCCATCCCTATCCCTTACATAAATTGGTGAACCCGACGTGAAGCAACCTTCACGCTTCACTTAGTATCTTACAACCATGTCTCACGATGACGATGACATTTACCGTTTTCCCCAAAGGGATGGAGTCCCAAGAGACGAGACTCCGGATAACATCAACAATCATTTGCATGAGCAGACGATTTCAAATGATTTTCAGACTCTTGAGCCGCTCAATGAAACCATCCATGCGAGGGTCATGCAAGCCCAATCCGCACAAATCTCCCAGATAATGGCGATTCTGGGGAACATAGCTACCAATTCCTCACAACGAAGTTTAGTTCCTTCTGGAGCAGCAGCGAAACCAACACAACATACCACCATGCCATCACAACCTCCACCTTCAACACAACCTCCTCTCCCATTTAGCCCAGCACCTCAAGCACCGAATTTACCACCTCCACCACCACTCGCACCTAGCTTTCAACCAGAGCGACTACTAATTGAAAATTCATCGGTAAGTTACCCAATGGGACCATCAACACCACCATATGCACCGGGATTACAAACCGAATATGCGAATACGACACCTTATGATCCCACCATGCCTTACATTCCTGGATTTACTACTGCCACCACATTTGTCGCATGAGGAAACATTTCAACAAACATGTCAACTCTGGAGTAGCGTTTGGACAATTTCATCGCGAACGAGTGCCTCGCAGATGGAGTCATGTCGAAAGTCGAATATGCACCCCCAATCCCGCGCGACATATACATGATGCCAAATTTTGCAGGTTACAAGGCGCCAAAATGGTATCCCAGAGAAGAAGATTGTAAATCAACCCTCTCCCATGTCAGGATTTGGAAGTGAGTCAAAGATGACTATGGGATGGATCCGTATGGGGATTCAAGATGGAAAGATAAAGTGTAATGCTAAGTTTCATGTGATAAACGCGAACACGACTTATCACATGATTATTGGCGTGCGTGGATACACCGTGTCAACGCGGTGCCCTCTAGAGCACATAAAATGATGAAGGCGATCTAGAAAGATAGAGTGGTGGATATCCCAGAGATAGTAAATCATTTCGATTTGTATGAAGCTCACTTAACAGAAGTAGTTTGGTTCACAGAGATGGGACATGAAGAAACGCCAGCTCTTTTCAATCCTACACCGTTGCCCAAATGAGAGGACATCAAAGATCAATCACCGGCAGGAGTCATGCTGATGAGAGAAATTCCAAAAGAAGATCAGTCTGCAAAGAAAGAAATATCAAATCACAAGAAGAATATTTATTCTTTGAAAAGAGTTGTCGAACATGATACAGATGGAAACGAGGTCTGTAGCTTTTATCACAATGGAACGAAGTGCTATCGCATCTGAAAGTGCACGGCGTCGTCTTCAAGAACCTCTGTTGAAGACGTCCCTGAGAAAGTTGATTGCCAAGGAGATGAAGAAATGAAGAATGATTTAGCAGAATGAAAATCGATAAATTAGCGGAAGCTCCAGAATGCATGGAGGATTCTCTGAAGCCATAAAAGCAAGACTTGAAAGAAGAACACTTAATGACGCTAGAAGAAAAGAAAAGGCCGATATTTTTATTTGCAGATCTCATCCAAGAAAAGGAAAAGAATTTGATATCTATACTTAAATTGTACAAAGATGTATTCGCATCGGAATATGATGAGATGCCCGGATTAGATACAGAGGTCACGATGCACAGGTTAGATTTTATCGAGATGCAAAAGAAATTAAACAGAGCACACGAACCTTCCTACCAGAAATTGAGATGAAGACTAAAGAAGATATAATGAAACTATTGAAAGCGAAGTTCATCGAACCTGAACATCATCCCACTTGGATTGCCAATATTTTTCCGGCTGTAAAGAAGAACAGACAGCTCAGGATTTGTGTTGATTTCGGAGACTTAAATCGATTTCTCCCAAAGGATAACTTTCCTTTGCCAAATACAGATCTTTTGGATTCAACCGCTAGTCATCAAATGTTCAGTTTCATGGATGATTTTAGTGGATATAATCAAATTAAGATGAATCCTGAAGATGCGAAGAAAACTGCTTTTATCACCCCTGTTGGAGTATTCCACCTCACTGTTATGCCTTTTTGTCTTTAAGAATACATGTGCGACATATCAACGTGCGATGATGGCGTTGTTTCACGCTTCGATGCATCAGGAGGCAAAGTTTTATGTGGATGAGTTAGTGATAAAATCTCGCAAGAAAGATGACCATCTATAAGACTTGAGGAAATGTTCGAAAGATGCAGAAAGTACCAGCTGAATATGAATCCAATAAAATGCGCGTTCGGAGTAACTTCGGGAATATTCTTGGTATGCGTAATCCATCGAGAGGAAATGAACCTAATCCTGCGAAGGTATTTGTAATTATCAATCTACCAGCGCCATAGACTCAAAGTGCACTAAAGACTTTCTTGGGCAAGTTATCATATCTGCGATGCTTCATTCCTGCAATTGCAGAACTGACATTCTGTTTCAACAACTTGCTCAAGAAGAACGCAATATAATTGGACATAAGAACATCAAGACGCATTTGACAAGCTGAAGTCATTGTGCAAAATGGTATATGACTATATCAGCATATGACATCACTTGTGCACGACCAAAGGCTATCAAGTCTCACGCAGTCGCAGATTTATTGGCACAATTTCCAGATGTGAACTATGAGCCTATGATAGACGAAACACTTGAAGAACCAGAAATTTAATCGATCGAATCACTCTACCGAAAATTGAATTTTGATGGTTCGTCAACAAGAATACGAGGAGGCACGGGAATTGTGTTAACAAAACCCAACAGATAAGTAATCCAGATGTCTTGTAAGCTGAATTTTGGAGTAACCAACATTGAAGCTGAGTATGAAGCATTGATTGCAAGTCTTCTTGCAGCAAAGGCTTTGGAAGTTCAGAACTTGATAGTACTGGGCCATTCTAAGCTCGTTGTGAAACAATCTGCGGGGTAATATGCTTTGAAAGAAATTAATCTCTTCAGCTATAGTTCAATTGTGCAAAATCTAGTTCAGAAGTTCGCAACTGTCAGATATGAGCATATTCCTATAGCTTACAATCGTCATGCAAGCGCTCTTGCTACACTTGGTTCGAAAGTAAGTATTGAAAAATGTCCAGCCAAGATCTTGATTGACGTCATGAATTCTCCTTCTCTTCTAACATATTTGTGCGAGACTGATGTCATGGAGCAAGAAGATTGGAGGAAACCCATTTTGCATGTGATAGCTGAGGGAACGAGTAAAGAAAGTTGGATTTCAACAAAAGGATACTGTATTCATGACAATCTTCTCTACTTCAAAGGACCTGGAGGCATTCTCATGCGATGTGTTTCGGAAAAAGAAGGCACAATGGTATTAGAAAAGATTCATGAAAATTTGCGTGGAGAGAACGAAGTCTCCATCTGCAGAAAAGCTCAACGCTATGGAATCCATTGGCCTTAAATGTCTTGTTATGCTGCGATGTTGCAAGGAAGTTGTGATAAGTGCTCGCTAATTAAGGATGCTCTTGAGATTTGTGCTATCAACAATGATGCAGATTGGCGAAAACCCTTAATAGATTTTATTAAGAATGGCATTCTCCCTAATAATAAAAAATAAAGTGAAAAAGCTTGAGAAAAAGTCGCGTCGATATCTGTTCCAAGAAAACTTGTTATGGAGAAAAGGATTTGATGGAAATTTGCTCATATGCTTAGATGGACAAGAGGTCCAAGAAGTTATGGAGTTATCCCATCAATTTGAGCATCGAGGAGGTGAAAAACTCTGCAGGAAACTCTTAACTCTGGGCTATTTTTGGCCAACTATGGAGGTTGATTGCCGTGTGAAAGTCAAGCGATGTAAACAATGTCAATTCAATGGCAATCTTGTGCGTTCCAACCGTAGACCTGCATGCATAAAGAACTCCTTTCCAATTTCATATGTGGGCTCTCGACTTTATAGGTTCCCATACGCCCCGTATCTCATGGAAACCAGTTTATTTTAACTGGAACGGAAATCTTTACCAAATGGGTGGAAGTTGTCCCTCTTGCGCTATCAGTGGTGAAATTCATAAAAGAAAATATTATCTATTGTTTTGGTATTCCCAATACCATTCTATCAGATAACGGGACACCATTTGTGAATCGCCAAGTTTCAGTAAAGCTTATGGAATATGGCATCAGACAAGTTTGTTCTACTCCTTATTACCCAAGGGGTAATGGACTAGCAGGAGCCACACATAAAACGCTTACCTGAATCTTGAGCAAGTGATAACACTTTATTAGGAGTTATTATTATGCTTCCAAATTACTTGTATTAGGCTAATTTTGTATGATTTATATGAAATATATGCTCAAATATGTGAATTTGATGATTTATAAGCCTAAGAGTGAAAATTGTATTTTCTAGCTTATTCGCACATGTTTTCTCTCATATTTGCTATGATAATTGCACGAGTAGTTTAGTGTTGCATATCTCAGGTAAATAGGTGTAAAGGATCTTGTGATAGGATTGAAGAGGCTTGGCTTGAAGCTAGATAAAGAGGAGAAAAGATGACGCAAAAAGAAGAACAGTTGGAAAAGTTGTTCAGGACCAGCCTTCACTCTTTCGGCTGTATCTTGAGCTAGCAACTTATTTGTGGATCAAGGCTTGCACCATTATAAATTAGACATCCAGGGCTTTCTAACGATATAAAATGAGCCCACTTCGCTATCCGGATGAGGGAGAAAAGACCCGCGCAAAATCAGCTTCCAAATCTGTCTAGAATTACAGGTGGCAAAAGTGTAATTTCGGCCAAAACATTATGGAAACGTATCCGAACCCTCTAAGGACGTGTTTTAGACCTATAAAAGGCTATATTCAGCCATTATTCAGCAGACGAAGTCCTAAGGAAGAATATGAACACCCAAGGAAGTATGGAGAACGACTAAGAAGATAGAGGAACACGCAAAAGAGATGTAGAGAGCTTAACGGAGGCCGAATCATGAGTTTTTCTTCCTTCCTCTCTGTTACTTTTATGTTTTCTTTTTCTCTACTTGTGTATCTTCATAACTTCATTATGTTAGCTTAGATTTTATGTTAGGGTTTGGGATTTGAAGTAAGCTTAGATCTTTATGACTTGGATTATCTTGATTCATGGATTGATGCCTTAATTCTTTGCTTTTGTTGATTTCTATCAATTTCATTGTGCTTCATGCTTGTATCAACTTGATCACTTGCTAGATGATTAAGAACCCTAGTTATTGCTTGAGAGATATTAACTTGGGATTGTAAGGAGTGGAATTGAACCTTTGTTGCTTGTGTACAAGATCGAGAGATAGTTGCACGCCTTAGGTGGACGTATATTGAGTGAAAATAAGTGCTTAACCCCTAATTACTTTCATCTAGTGAATCGAGAGATCTCTATTTCTTGTTAGTTAGGAGCCTAGTTGTCGCTTGAGAGAGGTCAATTAGGAACATTCAAGTCCTAGAACTTCAAAATCATAGGTGTTTCAAGTAGTATCAAGTCATTAGGTGAAAACTTGCATAAAATTACCCTATCCCTAACCTCTTTCATATCATCTCTTGAACTTTAGTTCTTGTTTACTTTGTGAAAATTAGTTAGTTAGCTTATAAAATCAACACTTTATTTGTTAGCTTAAATAGTGCCTAAGCAATTAGTAACTAGTACTCTCCACACATTGGTCCCCTGGGTTCGATAAATTCCCGATATTAACTTACCAACTTTACTACTTGTGACCTCGTACACTTGCAAGTTAGAAAATATTCAACAGCAAGACGGTCACATATGATCATAATAAATGGGCATACACTCTCAATGTTTCCCTTTGGGCATATTGCACATCACCCAGAACTCCTAAAGGGGTATCTCCTTTCTCACTTTGCTATGGAGTTGAGGCTGTAGTTCCCGCCAAATTCAAAATTAATTCAGCCAGGCTAGCCTTTAGCTCTTTCTATGAAAATCAGCGAGATCATGATCTCATTTTTTTTGGAAGAAAAACCCGAGCAAGCCAAAAAAATGAATGTTTGGTACCAAGAAAGAATTTCAAGATCCTATAAAAAAGCAGTTCAACCTCGAGATTTTGTGGTTGGAGATTTAGTTTTGCGAGCTTCAGATCACTATATGCGCGAAACTGTTCATCCCTAGTTTGCTGCAAATTGGGAAGGCCCATTTGAAGTTAGAGAAGTCTTTGATGGCGGTTATTGCACTATACTAAGATGTGGTGGAACTGCCACTACACCTAATCCCATCAACATACGATGGGTTGGAGAAATACTATCCTCGATATGTCCTAATGCAATATTTTACTTTAATTATTTCCTCCCATATGAGGAATATTATTAATGATAATGACTCTCCCATATGAGGGATCGATTATCAACTTTCCATGTGTTGTTTATAATGCTTTGGTTCATTTCTATCGCATTTTCTTTACTGATATATTTATTTCAATAAAGCATATATGTTTAGATAGCAACAACATCTATCGCATTTTTTGGCAAGCCTACCTGTCTAGATAGCAGCAGCATCTATCGCATTTGTTAGCGAGCCTATCTGTCTAGATAGCAGCAACATCTATCGCATTTGTTGGCAAGCCTATCTGTCTATATAGCAATAACATTCGATAAGCCTATCTGTTTAGATAGCAGCACTATTTGATAAGAGCATGTCTGTTTAGATAGCAGCGGTATTTGAAAAGAACTTATCTGTTTAGATAATAGCAGTATTCGATAAGCCTATATGTTTATATAGAAGCAACATTATAAAAGTTTAATGTTCTAGATAGCAGCAACTTGGCTCATGACAAGTCTATCTATTGGATGGTAGCAAAACGTCTCGCACACATGACATAATTTCATTCAAACCTATGAATGCAATTTTTTGCTCGCAAAACGCGCACGTATCGGAAGTAGCAATATTCAAAAGATAAACTTCACGAAATATCTTACACTCTCCTCATACGCAAAAACAGAACATTTGTTCAAAAACTAAGGAAATTACGGCATTTGTATTCGAACATATACTTCTCTAAAGAATCATGAGGATCTAACACAATAGAGTCCTTCTCGACTAAGGAAATGAATTTCTTCTTCTTATCATAATTCGCCTTCATCTCGGTAAATTGTTCGATAGCTTTTGTGATCGCTTGTTTCTGCTCTTTCAACTGGCTATGCTTCATGTTGAGATCTTGGTATCCAAACCTCAACATAACAGAGTTATAGATATTTATGCATCTTCGAATGAGGAAGTCAAGATCAAGCTTCTTGAGAAACAGTTTGCAATAGAAAAAGTTAATTGTGTAGTGTCAGACATTTGCTCCAAGATGTTCGCTATCTCATTCAGAAAATTTCCTCTCTTTTGGCAGCAACTCCATTGCTTTCACAAAAGTTTTGGGATATGAAAGTTGCATCTTCATAAGCCAGCCCAACGAAGATTGCTTTATGCATGTATATAAATTTAATTAGAAAATGATTCTATGCAAAACACACATGCAAATGCAAGTCACTGATATCATGTATTTAAAATACAATACTTGTCCCTTCAATGATCTATTGAAGTGATGGAATTGGTAAAGGCGTTGTTTGGATATTGTGGCAGCTTCTTGAGGCGCTGTTTGGCTATTTGTGGCAGCTTCTTGCTGAGCCAGTTGCTCGTCTACACGAGTTTCTTTCTCAAAATAATCCTCAGAGATAAAAATTACCTCATCATTCACAATTGTTGCAGCAGCTTGCGAACCCCATATACTCCATGGATTTGGAAGTAATGATGTATCCAAAATTCCACTAAAGGCGTGACTTTCATCATGAAAATATTCACTAACAAATCTAGGAGCGGATAAACTTTCTCTTATAGATCTAATACCTTCAGAAGGGGCCACATTCCTTAATGCAGAAGCATTACTTGGATTCATCGCATCAGGAACTATTCTTTCTTGAGTCTCAATTGTTACCACAGGTGTGTTAACACTTGAAGAAGCATTTTGTGGCTGCTCAGTAAGATTCACACTTGATTGATTTTCATTGGTTGTCTCTTCTGGAATTGAATGAATGGTCATTTACACAGAAGCTAAGTTGGTAACATCTCTTGAAGGAAACAAATCCCCTTCAGTTGGTTATCTTCTTTGCTCGATGGTATCCAATTTTATGTGATCTGCCACAGACAGTTGTTCTTCACGTTCAGGGATTTTTTCTCTTTCTTGCACAGAAATGGCCACAATTTGTTGATCGTAGATTGAGGGTTTCTATTCCTAAACTTGCATCTCCTTTGTCTGAGCTGATTGCTCAGACATCACTACAGCTTCAGCAGGAATTCTGTCAGGACTTCAGAATTGTGTACGGCAGCACTTTGAATTCAAGTTTCTTGAATTCAATATTTCTGCAGAGAAATTTAAGTCGTTGTCAACTATAGATCCTGATATGACAGTAAAATCTTTCTTGAATTGATCGAATAAGAATTTAAAAAATCATGTCTCTGTTGTACCTGGACTGGTATTATCATGCATTTCAACCTCAATCGATTGTCCTCGAGTTTCGTTTCCTGTCATTAAGATCATGGTTAATTATGAACTCGACGATTCATATTTTAATACTATGAGATATGAACTTGCAAAAGCACCTCCACATTCATATGGGATTGCACCTCCATATTCATTTGGGATGCCAATATGAGTAGTATGCTGAAGATTATCGTGAATTTCTTTAAATTTTGCATGACCTGATTATACGCGATGTGTCATTATGATAAGTTTCATGCGATAAATCAGACATTTATGTTTCAGCTTTACATTGTTTACGTGACGATTCTCGGCATTGACCCACTAACCATTGACGAATGTCAAGCTTAGACACTCCATAGTTTAAATATCGAAAGATAAGTTCTTGATACGATAAGGAAAATTTGAATATAGTACATTCTTCATCCTCGTCGCCAAAAACTTCCATGAAGTCTCATTGGGCATGCTGCATTTCTTCGACAACTGAATGCGAACCACACTGATCTTTAAGACTCTTTCGTTTTGCAAGCTCAACTTGTTCTTCTTCCCATAATCTCTGACGTTCGGCAGCCTCCTCTGCCATTGTTCTAGATTCCTCAAATTCATCCGATAGATTTTTCTTTGTCAATCTCTGCTTATGTTGGAGCTGCATCGTCGATGTTTTCCCTAGGAGATGTGCCACTAAGTGTCTCTTCACTCTCTTAGATAGACATGGTCATCTTAAGTTTGATAATAATTATTGTTGAAGATGAATTGAGTAAAAATGATGATTACCATCTTCGAAAGCAATGTTCGCATTTGGATTATACTAAAAAATCGTAATGCTATACTGACGAGTACTTGCTAAATTTTTCCTCGATGGAAATTTAGATTTACTTCTAGTTCTTGTCATGGTGGTTGGGGGAGCTGCTTTTCAATAACAATCGGATTGCTTTTTGGACGTTTTTTTCCTGTTAACATCTGCATCTATCGCATCTGTTGGACACTTGTCAGATGCTTTCGTTTTCTTTGAATTATCATCAGATGTGATGATTGAACGAATGAAAGCTGCCAATTCAGGCCTAAGTCGCCTCTCCGTTGCATTGTCCATTTCTATAGCAGGCGTTAAGATTTCTTCATTTATGTGCTTGATTCGAAGATCGCCAATAATGGCCTTGCTGCGATCACCGGATTCGAATCTTCTGAAATAACACTGCAAGTAAACAATATACGCTTTTGATGTTTAGAATCTTTATGAATAAACGCTTACTTTATATTGAATTTACCTTGTAGAAATTATCACC
The DNA here is from genome assembly GCA_023055425.1 of Linanthus parryae. NCBI lineage: Eukaryota > Viridiplantae > Streptophyta > Magnoliopsida > Ericales > Polemoniaceae > Linanthus > Linanthus parryae. The sequence goes on from JALGPY010000006.1 coordinate 31,823,470, forward strand.
GTATGCTTTTCTTTCTTGTTAAGAATTCTTCCTGACAGCATTGATCTTTTCGTGCAATATCGAACCAGCGCACAAATGTTGTTCTTTGTCCGCGAGAGAGTAGTAGCCATACTCAGATTGAATCTCTACAGCAAAATGACCTGAAAGGATAATCGCCTTTGCAAATGGCAAGAGCTTTACTAGGTCGAAACGGGAGGGATTTTAAAAGCTTGTGAATCTGCGTATTCCCGAAACTCACCCAATTAGACATTGTCTCTCCTCGCCTTTCCCCATATGGTTGAGTAAAAGGGAGCATTGCAATCAACTGAGAAGTACTTTCCATATATGAATCTCTTATAAGATTCCCTCTTTATAGAATTAGGCCAGAATAAGGGTCCTACAGCATCAAAGCCTAATTGAGGGCTTACTCGAATAGGATCATAATCGACTATTATGAGTTCATAATTTAAGCACTCATTGGCATATTCCGACAAAGCAGGCAATGATCCTCTCGCGCACCAGTTCATGAATCTGGAATAGCATCTTGGTTCTCTAGTGATATGATCATAAGTGAAGGCTCTAACAGCAAGATGATACATATCTGCATGCGAGACAATGTCATCCAAATTTTTGACATAAGGTCTGAATTCGAGATAAATTTTTTCATTGCATATCAAAGACCAAGTGCATTGAACTCCTTTTGTTTTGTACCAACACCAGGCTCGAGGACAAAGAAGACTACTTGTCACCCTGGGTGCATCCCACATTCTTACTCTTGCCGAAATGGGTGCATACTGAGGCCATCTCTCGAATACCCACATTTTCAGAAAAGCGACATTGACGTGTGTTAACACATCAACTCTGCCATGCGGCTGTTCAACATGAGTCATATACAAATCCGATCAATGATATAAAGAACCTAAAACCAAAGGTCTAGAACTATATTTTGGCCAAGAGAAAGACGAACTGCAAGTGCGAGAGCGTGGCAAAAGACTGCATCATGAGGATGGCCATTTATCAAATATCTTGACAACCATGCACAAAGAAAACCACACAATGTGTATGCAGAATATTTACCTTCTAAAGAAGTCTCTTCCTTTGGATTATCCTTCTTTATTTCTGAAGCAACCTTTTGTTTTGCGAATTCACGATAAAAATAGGTGATCCATCTTGACCAAACATTTTTTTTGCACCAGATTTAAGAAACAGGCGTGTGTCCACATGAGTACTTGAAACCCACCTCGATGCTGTCTTCTTAACATCTGAAATGCATTATGTCATTTACTGGAAAAGAGCAATTTCTTAAAAAGTATTCAAAGGAGATAATGGATCTGCAGGTCCCATGAAGGTAGTTCAAAAAGCGTTTCCACATCTTCAAGGGTAGGTGCAGGTTCGAAAGGTTCAAAGTGAAATGTATGGGTTTTCTTTGAATACCTCGAAAACAGATTCATCAACATATCACCATCGAGCTTGAGATTCAACCCTTTTGTTACACGTACAGCATCATATAAACCTGCTTGAGTTAGTATAGCCTCATGATGTTCCAGAATATGTTAAGCCCATTCATCCATCCAATCTAATTTATCAGCAAAATTTTGATGGCTAATCTCAGTATATGGATATAAACCAGCTTCATGACCGAGGCTATCTACCTCATTGATATTAACAAGATCCCAATCATCTCTTACATATTGATTTGTGAACAGTAGAGGCTCCTTTTCTGGGGATTTTGGGATAGTTGTGCATTTGACAGTAGCGTGGTAATAATCCTCGCCATTAAAGTAAGGGGCTTTACGCCATAACTCTTTAGGCAATTCCGGTGAATCTTCTGTTCTTTTGATCTCTTTGATGGAGTCATATATATTATATCAAGAACACATGCAAGAGCAGATGATTATGAGGAAGAAAAGAGGAACATTCATCGAACCCAGTTTTTTCATAGATTACGAATCTAAATGTTAGTATTATCAATTCTGGAATTCAAAGTTTTGAATTTACTGACCTTGATTCGTTGTGTAAACTTTGAAAGCTGGATTGAGAGTAGTGAAAAGTTGATTGAATTCTGATATCTGAAATCTGAGCTCTTCGTCTGTCCACATAAGCTCCAACAGTAACAATGGTGTGTAAGAAGACCAAACTGATACTTATGAAAAGACTTTTGAAGTCACACGACATTTCAGCTAGCTTTTACCTCAGTAACTGTCGAGAACTTGTGAATGTGGGCTTTACCCACGTCACACTATGAATCCCATTAAAACCTACGACACGACTCTACAGAGGCCTAGGCTATGATGGAGAATTTTGGGGCTAGGGTTTCTGAGAGATTTTGAATCGTTCGAATCTCTGCGTGAGGTACACGCATGGTTAGTTTTGCGCCTAAATGCCATGCATGGCATACGCGCAAAAGGGGGATAATGTAGATAGTGCATCTTGTGTATATCGATCATCTTCCACGTGGCAATCACTGATGAACCTTTATGGTACTCCACTATCACTACATACTTATTCCTATATTCACATTTGTCCATATGGGGGCTGTGATACAGAGTCACCCTCGCATGTAAACAATATGGGAGTCATGGGGTCTAAGTGGCTTAAAGACTAGAGTAAGGATCGTCGCACGTGAGTTACGGTTACACTCGCGTGCGACCCTTTTCAGTTATCTCTGAGACTTGCGAATCACACGCCTATATATGCGGTCAATCGTACACGTGCGACGCGGTGACATAACCGTTGCATACGGTTATATAACTCCTTGTAACTATTTTCCTAAGACCCCTATATATAGAAGTGTTGTCTTATGTTCTTGGTTCAGATATTTTGCCTATCACACCTTCATACTCTCTCTCTCTCTCTCTCTCAGATCAATGTGTGAATACTTACTCTCACCCTTTCTTGCTTAACTCTTTTTTCTTCATCTGTATTGTGTGTTTGTTCTTATTTTTTATAGGTACACATCCAGATCTACCCATCCATATTCCTTGCATACATAGGCAAACTACAAGATCATCAATTTGAAGGATTCAGTAGTTAAGCAGTTAATTAATTCAGTTATGGTGTGTTAGAGTATTTATTAATTATATTAAGTTTGCTTTATTTAATTTCCTAGTTTTTAAGGATTATTAAGGAATTGTCTAGATTCGTATGATTGTTTAACTGGGTTTCTTTTCCCTTTAAGTTGTTATTGCTTATATATAGGCTCTCGCTACAATCGCTTTATATCAAGTTCATGAATAATATTCTTCTTCTATTTCAACATGGTATCAGAGCATGGTCACTCTTGATGACCTAATCATGTTTCCGCCTCGGGCGGGCGGCACTACCACAAGACTCCCGCTGGAATCGTTCGTCGGTTTGTTTCCGCAAGTTTGTTCTTCGTTTCATCCGCAAGTTCAGCCATCGTTTATGTTCAGGTCAAAATCACGAACTGTTCTTGGTTAGACCCTTATCCAGTCATCGGTTCATCTCACCACCAATGCCAATCAACTCAGAATCATATTCAGAGCTCGAACTCGACCTCGATATTTCACAGAGAATACATGTGTAACGTGCCTATATGGGCCACCAAAAGTCTGCCCCTCCTGCCTCCACGATTCACGCCCGTGTACGCTCTGGCTACCTCCCCTACGCCTTCGGCCCACGACTCACGCATGGATTCGTTTCGATCCGACTAAGCGGCGCCTCAGCATTTCATGATATGCTCCAACCGCCAGTGCTCCGTTCAAGTCGCCCAAGTGTCGCTCCAGCCGCCTCAGTTTCTGTCTGGCTCGTCCAACCCTTGTCAGCTTTCAAATCTTCCACCCTTCTCCGCGGATTCCTTCCGGCTCTATGGGGCCCCACGGATTGTTTCTTCGGGTGTCTTGCTCTGACCAAGCCATTTGAATCAAGAACTGTTCAACAACATTGACTGGCCATTTTCAATCGTTTTCGCTCCAATTTTGAACCGGCCCAAGCTGGTTCCTTAGGTTTTCCTGCGTTCTGAAGCCGTTTGCAGACTCCGTTTTATTGTATCAGGCTTCACTTATTGGTTCTTGGTATATTTAGTGTTTACATACCCTCGATCATGGTTCTATTCGAATAAATATGTCGTAAAACTATCCTACTACGACCCGATACGTTGTAAAATTATCGTACTACTACCCGATACATCGTAAAACTATCCTTCTACGACCTGATACATCATCAAACTATCCTACTTCATTCTCCGAGTTTCTCCTAGTAGATCTTATAACTCGGCCTTGACAATCACTATTGGCCTTCTCCGCTACTCTACTCGGCCTCAGAAATCACTTTGGCCTTCTCCGTTGCTGCTACGATGCCTTCTTGCAATCTCGATATTGGCACATTGAGTTTGAAATGGGGTGTCAAAGTATTTATAAATTATAATTATAATGCTTTATTTAATTTCCTAGTTTGTTAGGATTACTAAGGAATTGTCTAGATTGGTAGGATTGCCTAGCTAGGTTTTTATTCCTCTAAGTTGTTATTGCCTATAAATAGGCTCTCATTGTAACCGTTTTGTATCAACTTAATGAATAATATTCTTCTTCTTCTATTTCAACATGGCAAACTCAAACTTATGTTAGTAGTAGCCCAAACTTATGTTAGTAGTAGTCCAAATGTTATCTTAGTATTTCAATTATATTAATTAAATAGTGGACCTATTATGTTAGTAGTATCCCAAACTTATTATCATGTCCAAGTTCATTGTACCAAGTAGGAGAATTCTAGAGAAGAACTTAGGTTTAATATTGTAGAGAAAAACCTAGATATCTTGCTGGAAGAATTTTGTGGAAGGAATAATGCTAGGAATATTCCTTCCTCATCCACCTATAAATAACTTGTACCCCTACCACTCTGTATCAAGCAAACTTCAAGTGCTCTAAAGTATTTAATATTCTCTCTCAAGAAAAAGTGGTATCAGAGCCAATGGAATTCCCCGTGACCGCAATGAATTGGTTAGGCTATGTGGCAAATCATGTGATTGAGTAACATGCCAATATTGGGTGGTCTATGGACGATGCTCACAACTCGTTTACTTGGATGATTGTTGAATCTTGGCTTCAATTTGAATGAGACTGACATTCGTTGTATGCTCTATATTAAAATATGTAAAGGTGGAATTTTTGGAGCGAGAATCAGGCTGTTATCAATGGCGACGCCTGAGGACCGAGCACTAATAATATCTATTGTTTCTCCCCTCGGGGCTAGGGCTGAATTTTGAAGCTGATTAAGAGAGTCATTGTAATACCCCGTATTTAAGCTACGTGTTAGTTTGTAATTTTAGAAAATATTGGAGAATTTCAAGAAATTAATATTTCAAGCTTATTCTTTACTTCTTCTTAGTTTTAAGACATATGTGTGTCGTTGGACATTTATGAATAACTAGTATTTCGTTTTGGGACTATTTGTATTCTATAAAATATTGGATATCTTTGAGTACTTGCCGTTTTTATTATCGGAAGTGAAATAAGATAATTTTGTGTTAATTTTTATTAATTAGTTAAATTTTGAAAATACCCTTCTTGAATTTGTAATCTTGTACTTTCCGTCACTTATTAATATTCGCATATCAACCCTTATTTTATTGATATTTCAATTGCTGCCACAACTAACTAGTTGGAAGATTTGTGATTGCCTCCATACCCTTCCCCCATTACCAAAGTCAACAACATAAAATATTAACTCTTCATGAACATACATTAAAATATTCTCATATGTGTAGTCTTCATACACTTATACATATGCAAGCTCTCACACAAACTCATATGTTTTCTTCCTTTACATCCATTACATCCATTAACTTTTACAACAAACTCTCCATTCATCTCCATTACCTTCTACCTCTTTCCCTCTCAATTATTCATATGCATTTCTCTTCAAGAACACTCATACAAGCTCTCTTTCTCTCTCTCCAAACATCAATCTCGTTTTTGGGTGTTGACCTCACAAAAAGACCATCAAATCATCCAAAACTTGATTCCAATGATAGTATGATCATGGTAGGGGGTTCTTCCACCATTCTTCTCAAGGATTGAAGGCAAATGCATTCTTTTCCTCATAATCTTCTTGAATCTTGGGGTAAAGTTTCTTCTAGTCTTTAATTGATGCTTGCATGTCCATATTTACCTTTGACTGATGAAATTTCATTTTGATTTCTTCAATTCCATGCTTAGTTCTTCATCTCCATAGTTAGATCATGTTTTTTACTTCAAATTTTAGATTATTTCATGAAACTCAAGCTAGAACCCACATGCACTTTGTGTGTTTCTTGTTAGTTACACTTGAATCTCAAGAAAATTTTGATATATTGTGTCAAGATCATTTAAATATCTTAATTCATGCCTAAAATGATGTTATTTGGGTGAAAATAAAGTCTCCCTAAGTTGCTTGTATCATTTGAACCAAACTTGTTGATTTTTGAAAAAATTGCATATTTTAAAATCTGGGCAGTTTGTGAAAAACGTACATAATCTCAAAATTGTGTCTCTGTGGAATTTCTAAATCTTACATATTCTAAAAATAGACTCAAATAGGGTAATTTTGAACAAAAAAACAACTTCATAGACTTCTTGGTTTGGGAGATAAGCTCATTCTAAGTTGAATGTTTTCTGAAAATCCGTTTCTAGACCACTCTTGCCATTTTTGTTAAAAATTCCATTTTCAGAAACCTTTGACATCTCATCTTTCTTTTGTTGTAACTATACACATTGAGGGTCAATTCAGGAGAATATGATCTTTATTGCTATTCTCCAAGTGGTAGTAATCACCTTTCAAAGTTGAAAGTTTTTGCCAAACTCTTCTCTGCATAGCAGTACTTTTTATTTTTGTAAATTTAGTTTTGTAATAGATATGCATGATTTTCTTGATTTTTCTGAAAATAGACACATTTAGGTTGATCATAAATTAATTTCAAGATTTTAGGAGATTCTTTGATATGGTAAATATGCCTCTAAAGTTAGAGCTATAATTCTGTCCAGAATTGTAGTTCCACCGTTTTTAGAAAACTTAAATTTTTGAAATTCTAAGTGTATTGTTTGATTTATTTTTTAAGTGAAAAACATTATATGTGCATTGGTGACATATAAGACTATTTGGCATGTAGGTTTGCATTATTATGCATGTGTATATTAGTTGTAACGAGTACGTTATACGTGTGATTGTAGACCTCGACCTCGTAGGAGAGAGTGGTTCTTGTAGGAGTGATCGACTTACCTTATCGCTTTTGCTTGTGCTTCATCTTAGTGATAAGTACATATGTGCGACTTTTACTTATCAAAATGTGAGTGTTTTAAACGAATATTTGTTGATTGAAAAAGTATGCAATGCATGATTTAATACTCGAAATTGTTTGGATACAAATTGAATCCTCTTTTTAAGTCTTCGAACTTTACATGCGATAAGTTGATAATCCGATTTTGTCTGTTGTAAAGAGAAGAAATAAAATACATATGTGCGAAACTTTAATTATCACAATGTGCCCATGTGTGTGACGTTTTAAATGAATATCGTCTTATTCGGAAGAGTATGAAAATCATGTTTTATACTGACAAATTCCGATTATTGATTTATACTGAGAACTCTTGGAATGACTCGTGAAGATTGTATACCAACTTTGGTTATGAGAAATAAAGGTAATAAGATACCTCTAATAAATCTAGGACGATGTACAGAGTTGTGTTGTTAATGGGAGGCGCCAAGCTATCCTCCATTTTCTTATGGCTAATGCCATTGAAGCAATGCTTCTTATTATTGGATAGAACTTAACTCTTTACGATTCCGCCCCCGATGAGCCAAAATGTACCAAGGTATTGAGGCCAAGGGTTTGTTAGAGCTATAGAGTGCTACTTATACTTGTAAGGGTCACTACAGTATAGGGGTGTCGATATTTAAGGTATTTTAGCTAATATTGTGAGCGGGGTTGACGAATGGGCTCCCTTAACGCTCGGGTGAAATAGGGTTTGATAGACCCTAGAAGGAAGTCTTTTTGAATACTTCGTGATCCCTCTGTCTACATCGATCCTGCTGGTGGCTATGGACATGCCTCAGCTAAACTTAACGGTTAAATTGGAATTGAAAGAAAGTTTGTTTACTCTATTGATGTTGGTTGTGGCTCTTGATTTCCTAATCTAATAAAATGAAATGAAAAGCATATGCTACTTGTGAATTAATATTGTTATCAGGTAAAATGGACTTGTTTATTGTTGATACTTTACTTGGCTAAGAATATCTTGAATACTCGTGATTTATAAATGTTTTAAAGTTGAGAGTTCACGCTACGCGATTAATTATAAATGTTCGAAATTGTTCCCAACTCTATTACTTATGACTCTTTCAAATCTCTTGATTTATTTCAACTCATACATATGTGTCACTCGTTGCTTTACATGTCGTAGTGTGTATTTACTTAGTTTTTACTGATCATTTTCTTCAAAACTGTGTCGGCTTTTGCCATTTTAAAATCGCGTGTCATCAATCAAGGTGGGGTTATGGGATGCGGATCGAGACGAAGACATTTAGATCACATAGCTTATTTCACACATTGCTTTTGTAAACTTATCGTCTCGAAGATTTTTTTATTAAATAAATTGTAATATTTGTAAATATAGTTCTACTTTTGGTTATCGATTGTCGCATTAACCCCAAACCGAGATCCCGGGTTGTTACAGCTGGTATTAGAGCATCGGTTCTCCGGTTAAGGTGACTTTTCGATTTCCATTAGTAGAGAATAAGAAGATAATTCATTTTCGGAATTTTATAATTAACTAGGATAATTCTATTTGGGAATAAATTAAGTAAACAAGCCGACGGGGATTTTGGGTACTTACAAGTATTTCTTGTTAAACTTGATTTGTACCTGACTTGTTGATTAAATGATAACTGCTTATTGATATGTGATTCATGCTAATGCTACTTGCTTATTTATGTGTTGGTTATCCTATGAGCATGCTTAATTGCTATATAAAAATGATTTATCATTGTCGTGTGATCTGTATCCGCGTTCCCTTTCTTGGTTATGTTATTTTGTCAACGAGAGAGTAACGACGCTTTGACTTAGAAGAACATGAGACCATTCTTTTCCTACCTATGAGCGCGACTTTTAAGATAATACTTTATTTTATCTCATTTTGAGTTGATTTGACAAGGTCGTTTCCAAAATTGCAAAGTTTAGACAAAAAAACTATTCTTAAAAAAAACGATTTCGAAAAAAAAAAATATGATTGGGTGCGGAGATACCAAATGCCAAGTGATATGGACCACTTTGTTTAGCAGTCCGCTGGCGTGGCTCTTAGTACGACGGTACTATGACTTGTACCCGCTGTGTAGTCTAAGTTGGAACATTTGAAACACATGCGAGTTGTGATGGCGACACACGTTGTGTGACGACACATAGTGTTCTTTTCCCCTCGTATGCGTGGAACAATTGAGGTGATTGGTTTATCTAATCCTATACAGGTAAGACAATATTTTTCATGCGGATAAGCAAACCAAAATGACAAGTTATTTCGATCAAAGTATTTTGTTTTTTTCTAAAAAGTTTTGAGATTTGTTTAAATGCTATAAATTTTTTGAATCGCTTTGTAAACGTGGTAACTTGTGTGTTCGTCTATATCTTTCAAAATTTGGTGCCGACCTTTTTCTTGAGCTAATTGTATTTGAAACGCTAGTATGAAACGAGTGAGAAGAGACGGAACCGACTGAGAGCGCATTCACGTTAATATAAGTGTCACATGTGCCTTAGCATTGCATAAAGATCTCATGTGCATTAGTTGCATTCTCGTGTAGCATGTCGTAGTTTTACAGAAAAGTCTTTCAAGCTTCGGGGACGAAGCTTCGTTTTAAGGGGGATAAAATGTAATACCCCATATTTCAGTTAGGATTATTTGGTAATTTTAGAAAATATTTGATAATTTCAAGAAATTAATATTTCAAACTTATTCTTTACTTCTTCTTAGTTTTAAAACATATGTGTGTCGTTGGACATTTATGAATAACTAGTATTTCGTTTTGGGACTATTTGTAATTTATAAAATTTTGGATATCTTTGAGTACTTGCCGTTTTTATTATCGGAAGTGAAATAAGATAATTTTGTGTTAATTTTTATTAATTATTTGAATTTTGAAAATACCCTTCTTGAATTTGTAATCTTGTACTTTCCATCAGTTATCAATATTCGCATATCAACCCTCATTTTATTGATATTTCAATTTCTACCACAACTAACTAGTTGGAAGATTTTTAATTGCCTCCATACCCTTCCCCCATTATCAAAGTCGACAACATAAATTATTATCTCTTCATGAACATACATTAAAATATTCTTATATGTGTAGTCTTCCTACACTTATACATATGCAAGCTCTCACACGAACTCATATGTTTTCTTCCTTTACATCCATTACATCCATCAACACTTACATCAAACTCTCAATTCATCTCCATTACCTTCTACCTCTTTCTCTCTCAATTATTCATATGCATTTCTCTTCAAGAGCACTCATACAAGCTCTCTTTCTCTCTCTCCAAACTTCAATCCCGTTTTTGGGTGTTGACCTCACAAAAAGACCATCAAAAATCCATTTTCTACTCTTCAAATCATCAAAACCTTGATTCCAATGATAGTATGATCATGGTAGGGGGTTCTTCCACCATTCTTCTCAAGGATTGAAGGCAAATGCATTCTTTTCCTCATAATCTTCTTGAATCTTGGGGTAAAGTTTCTTCTAGTATTTAATTGATGCTTGCATGTCCATATTTACCTTTGATTGATGAAATTTCATTTTGATTTCTTCAATTCCATGCTTAGTTCTTCATCTCCATCGTTAGATCATGTGTTTGACTTCAAATTTTAGATTATTTCATGAAACTCAAACTAGAACCCACATGCACTTTGTGTGTTTCTTGTTAGTTACACTTGAATCTCAAGATCATTTTGATATTTTGTGTCAAGATCATGTAAATATCTTAATTCATGCCTGAAATGATGTTATTTGGGTGAAAATCAAGTCTCCCTAAGTTGCATGTATTATTTGAACCAAACTTGTTGATTTTTGGAAAATTTGCATATTTTTACAATCTGGCCCGTTTGTGAAAAACGTACATTATCTCTAAATTGTGTCTCTGTGGAATTTATAAATCTTACATATTCTGAAACTAAACTCAAAGAGGGTCATTTTGAAAAAAAAAAAAAAAAAACTATCAGTTTCATAGACTTCTTGGTTTGGGAGATAAGCTCATTCTAAGTTGTATGTTTTCTGATAATCTGTTTCTGGACCACTCTTGCCATTTTTGTTAAAAACTCCATTTTCAGAACCCTTTGACATCTCATCGTTCTTGTGTTGTAACTAGACACATTGAGGGTCAATTCAGGAGAAGATGATCTTTATTGCTATTCTCCAAGTGGTAGTAATCACCTTTCAAAGTTGAAGGTTTTTGCCAAACTCTTCTCTGCATAGCAATACTTGTTATTTTTGTAAATTTTGTTTTATAATAGATATGCATGATTTTCTTGATTTTTGTGAAAATAGACACATTTAGGTTGATCCTAAATTAATTTCAAGATTTTAGGAGATTCTTTGATATGGTAAATATGTATCTAAAGTCAGAGCTACAATTCTGTCCAGAATTGTAGTTTCACCGTTTTTAGAAAACTTGAATTTTTGACATTCTAAGTGTATTGTTTGATTTATTTTGTCAAGTGAAAATCATTATATGTGCATTGGTGACATATAGGACTATTTGGCATGTAGGTTTGCATTTGTATTATGCATGTGTATATTAGTTGTAACGAGTACGTTATACGTGTGACTGTAGACCTCGACCTCGTAGGAGAGAGTGGTTCTCGTAGGAGTGCTCGACTTACCTTATCACTTTTGCTTGTTCTTCATCTTAGTGGTAAGTACATATGTACGACTTTTACTTATCAAAATGTGAGTGTTTTGAATGAATATTTGTTGATTGAAAAAGTATGCAAAGCATGATTTAATACTCGAAATTGTTTGGATATAAATTGAATCCTCTTTTTAAGTCTTGGAACTTTAATCGATAAGTTGATAATCCGATTTTGTCTATTTTAAAGAGAAGAAATAAAATACATATGTGCGAATCTTTAATTATCACATTGTGCCCATCTGTGTGGCGTTTTAAATGAATATCGTCTTATTCGGAAGAGTATGAAAATCATGTTTTATACTGAAAAATTCCGATTATTGATTTATACTGAAAACTCTTGGAATGACTTGTGAAGATTGTATACCAACTTTGGTTATGAGAAATAAAGGTAATAAGATACCTCTAATAAATCCAGGACGATGTACAGAGTTGTGTTGTTAATGGGAGGCGCCAAGCGATCCTCCATTTTCTTATGGCTAATGCCATTGAAGCAATTCTTCTTATTGGATAGAACTTAACTGTTCACAAATCTGCCCCCGATGAGCCAAAATGTACCAAGATATTGAGGCCAAGGGTTTGTTAGAGCTGTAGAGTGCTACTTATACTTGTAAGGGTCACTACGGTATAGGGGTGTCGACACTTAAGGCCTTTTAGCTAATGTTGTGAGCGGGGTTGACGAATGGGCTCCCTTAACGCTCGGGTGAAATAGGGTTTGATAGACCCTAGAAGGAACTCTTTGTGAATACTTCGTGATCCCTCTGTCTACATCGATTCTGCTGGTGGCTCTGGACATGCCTCAGCTAAACTTAACGGTTAAATTGGAATTGAAAGAAAGTTTGTTTACTCTATTGATGTTGGTTGTGGCTCTTGATTTCCTAATCTAATAAAATGAATTGAAAAGCATATGCTACTCGTGAATTTATATTGTTATCAGGTAAAATGGACTTGTTTACTGTTGATACTTTACTTGGCTAAGAATATCTTGAATACTCGTGATTTATAAATGTTTTAAAGTTGAGAGTTCACGCTACGCGATTAATTATAAATGTTCGAAATTGTTCCCAACTCTATTACTTATGACTCTTTCAAATCTCTTGATTTATTTCAAATCATACCTATGTGCCACTCGTTGCTTTACATGTCGTAGTGTGTATTTACTCAGTTTTTACTGATCATTTTCTTCAAAACTGCGTCGGCTTTTGCCATTTTAAAACCGCATGTCATCAATCAAGGTGGGGTTATGGGATGCGGATCGAGACGAAGACATTTAGATCACATAGCTTATTTCACACATTGCTTTTGTAAACTTATCGTCTCGAAGATTTTTGTATTAAATAAATTGTAATATTTGTAAATATAGTTCTACTTTTGGTTATCGATTGTCGCATTAACCCCAATCCGAGATCCCGGGTTGTTACAGTCATGATATCTGATGTTTGAGAAAGAGCTGATGATACCTAGTTTTAGCATTATGAAGGTGTTATCTTGCCTCTTTCACTTTTGTTTTCTTTATTGTTGAGTTGTAGCTGATAAGAAGTGGGTAATAGAATGAAAAAATCTTTTGATCAAAAGCATATATGAATGGTAGAAAACCTGGTACTTATCTACCATAAAGTGAGACATTTTATGTCCAGTAATAATCATTTGCCCCTTGTTTAGAGAACAGACATGAACCTCAACTGCATGAGTAGCTTTCATGTTCCTGACATTAGCAATGGCCACCTTGTGGTCATGAGAAAAGCAGTTTAATCCAAAATCCAACAAACCACTCATTGTGCCATACAAATTAATACTAGGCTCAAGGATAGGCTTAGGGAGATGCAAAATCTTCCCGACTGAGGGGTTCCAAATCAATATAGGCGTTTTTCTTGTTTTTGTTGTCTTTCTTTGCCAGAGGTGCAGTTGTCAGATAGGCATAGTTTATACCCCCAAACTCGCCTCTGGAATGATTTCTTGATATTTCAATATCAGGTTCTTGCTAATTAGGGTTGTTGATTCGAGAAGAGAGCATGAAAGAAAAAGCGGTGATGGAGTATCTTCCGATGGAAACGGTCAAAGAGATACTTGTGAGTGTCGAGGTCGATGATATCGTGCGATGTAAATCACTGTCCCAAGGCATGGAATTCACTAATATGGAATTAGAAATTCATCTTGAAGCACCTTACTTGATCGCTTCAGAACCAACCGTTAGTCACCTGCTTCTCACGTATTGCATTGAGAAACTCTGTGAGGATAAATTCTTTCTACTTGATTATTGGAATTTGTTCTTTGAGATGGTTAAGGAATTTCAACTTCATGTTCAAGCGAAACCTTATTTTTTCATTGTTGAAACCTGTCACATCCTGTTCAAGCGAGAAATCACAAGACCTAATGGTAAAGATATCCAAAAAGGCACACAAACCATTAGTCATTTGCTGGATAAACATGAATATGAAGGGATTGATAGTAACTGGCCTCGAATTTTTCTTGGATATGTTCGAACTCAGAACATTGTCTAGTGAAAGTAATACACAGTTAAGAAGATTGGTTCTTACTTTCGTTACTTTGCTTGTACTAGCAGTTATGACTCTAATTTGTAGCCAGAGAAAACAATTAAATTATTAAATAATTGTGTCTTAATATCCGGCCTTCCTCAATAAAGCAAATATGAATTATCTTTATCATGCCCATAGAGTGATTTCATCGGGCATTATGAGAAGCTGAATACATGTTCTCCCCGGTATTGATTGATTAATGTTGCGAGCATGAGAAACCAATTGATTCATTCCGCTTCCCCTTTTATTCAATTATCATGTCACCTAATTTAGCTGATGGGGTAGTTGGACGTAGTTTAGGTGGGTTTAACAATCACTTACTGCGGCTTCTCAATGGAGGAGGTGATGTATTATACTCCTACTGAAGACAATACCTTAAATACATTACGCTTGTTAATGTGTCACTGAGCTTGAACTGTGTGAACAGTATCTCTCAAATTCAAAGTAATAATGAAAACAATCTAATTATATTTGTCAGAAGTCAATGTGCCTACTACTGGAGTGTCTTTTGATTCATACTCCAAAAACCCACTGTTGGTTTTTCTTCCATTGTCTATTAGTAACACCGTAATAGTAATAATAGAACTCTTGCTAAACTTTGTCGGGATTGGAGAAGCCTAGTGATTTGGATGTTGCAACAAAGCTCATTAAGATGCTCGTAAGGGGTCTTGACCTGGTCGCTTGGAGAACAAGGATCGTGTGTACTTTGTGGCTGTTGGGCTTGCGCTCAAGCATGAGGTACCAAAAGTGGCGAAGCCACAAATAGGCACCCCTAAACTTTTGAATAGCTACTACTATACCCTCATAATTCTTAAACAATTTCAACTATACTCTTCATTAATAGCAGTCGTGCACCTCAAAAATATTTACAATGTGCAGTTGTGCCTCCCTTCTAATGAATTCCTGACTCCACCGCTGGACCATGCCTGGATCCAAGGTTGGGCATGTCTGTCACATCTTCAGAAGAAGTGGGCTGACTGCCTACCCCGTATCGAAGAAGATAGACATCTTCTGTGCCCCATTAACTGTACTTGAGAATTGTCTCAGTAAGGAATCAGATTGCTCTCATTCTCCATTACATTACATATCACAAATGTCATTGTACACATTTTTTTTTTTTTTTTGTTCAGGCCTATTATGACATTATCGGAAAAGCTTAGTGGTGGATTTCATTATCAACTTTAACGTAGAGGACCTGATTGAAACAAAAATAAAATAATGGTACCATTAATGTGAAATTACGAATTGTGCGTGAACCACATCGGAACAAACGTACAGAAGTGTGAGGGGCAGTGGTTTAGGGTTTAGACTTGTTCTGATAAAAAACAAATGGCCGGAAACCACCGTAGAAGCAGTTCTCCTGATGGCGAAACAGATCTGCCATGGAGGAGCATCAGCAAACGTCCTCGTCTCTTGAACGAGAGAACAGACGTCTCATTGCGCATGGCAAAACAGTTGTTTATGAACGACATGGACCACAACGGTTCCAACATTGTGTTCTCTCCGCTGTCCATCAATGTCCTCCTCTCCTTGGTCGCCGCCGGCTCCGGAGGCGCAACCTTGGACCAGTTTCTTGATTTGCTCGACTGCGAAACACTCGACGATATCAACTCTTTGGCTTCCAAGCTTATTTCTGTTGTCTCTAAGGGTGGAGGCAAGGGTGGTCCTAAGTTGTCGTTTGCTAGTGGGGCTTGGTTGAAACAATCACTTTCTCTCAAACATTCCTTCCAACAAGTTGTCCACCGTGTTCACAAGACCGCGGCTCTGAACCGTGTGGATTTTGAAACCAAGGTTAGTTAGATACATGAAGTACTCTTCCCATTGTCAGTGTCTATTAAGATAATGTGATAATGTGATGTTCTTGATTTGACATGTTGAGACCCACATCCTAATTCTTTTGTCAGTGTCTATTAAGATACATGAAGTACTCTTCCCATTGTCAATCTGTTTTGGGGTGAGACTGAGACTCTAGTTCTTAACTTCACAAAACCATAGAATTCGTTAATACTACCTCTATTTCAGCAAAATGTTCCTAGTTGACTTTGATTAGCAAAAACCGAAAACGATGCAAGATGGTAATATTTTACTCTACAACACCATGAAAAAGTTACAAAAAAGTTACATAATTTTGCTATCCAAATCATGGGGTCAAAGTGACATGGATACTGGTGGAGAAATCAAACTGAGAAGACAGTAGTTTTGTTACTGTCCCATACATGCCTACTATTTCGTCTCGTGCTTTTTGGCTAGGGTATGTTAGCTTTCTTGTTGTCAATGTTGATTCTGTCTTTTTTTTCTGTATGCTGATGGATATCTTGAAGTGCAAAGAAGTGGTGAAAGAAGTTAATTCGTGGGCTGCAAAGGAGACGAATGATCTTATCAAGGAAATTCTTCCTCCAGGCTCAGTCGATCCTAAAACCATACTCGTACTTGCAAATGCACTCTATTTTAAAGGATCGTGGATTGAGAAATTCAATCCGTCAAAAACCAGGAATCAAAAATTCCACCTTATGGATGGTAGCTCAGTTCAAGTGCCTTTCATGACAAGCCTAAGAGACCAGATCGTTAGTGAATTTGAAGGTTTCAAAGTACTGGAGCTTCCTTATGCGCACGGGAAAGGAGATGAACATCGCTTCTCAATGTACATTTTCCTCCCAGATGAAAAAGACGGGCTTCCATCTTTATCAGAAACACTGCTGACCAAACGGAGGTTCATAGAAAACCATCTCCCAGACGGAAAGAGAGAAATCGGCGATTTTAAGATCCCAAAGTTCAAGATCTCTTTCGGGTTTGAAGCTAAAACTATGCTTCAAGAGTTAGGTCTAACCATGCCTTTTGATGAGATTTCAGGAGGGCTTGCAGAGATGGTAGATATCCCAAATGGTGAACCAACCCCAGTTGTTTCTGGTATTTTTCACAAATCATTTGTTGAAGTTAATGAAGATGGGACCGAAGCAGCGGCTGCTTCTGCTTCATCTATGTTCCAGCACGAGGGATTGGATTCCGATTATGAAATTGACTTTGTGGCTGATCATCCTTTCCTCTTCATCATTAGAGATGATGTGACTGGTGTTGTGCTTTTCATTGGTCGTGTACTCGATCCTGCCATGTCCGACTGAAGCTTCCGTTGCAGCGGCTGTAACAAAAGAAAAACTGGAATGCAAAAGCTGAATAAGTTATTTGGATTTCTATTCCCAATCTTCCTCGGTTGTTAGAGATATCGCTTTTCCATCAACCATTTTCGCGGTATTTATTTTCTAGTTTATGGTTTGATTAGTCTTAAATATATCACAATTGGCTAATGATGTAGGACCAAGTCTGGAAAATAGGGTTGAGACGATGAAAACTTTACCGGGTGAAACACAAAATTATGGGCAGAGTTGAATGAATGCGGTTTGGCATCAAGTTACACATTATTCTGTTTAGGGCTACGAATCAGCGATCTTACTATTTTTGGTAATAACGGATTTACAAATTTCTCTTTGTAAGAAAATCAAATTGAAACTCCGTCAATTGGATTATTTTTGTAATTTTCCAAACTATCAGAATATTTAGTTAGCTCATTTTTGCTACTTCTAAATGTTATGTTTTTAAGTTTAGCCTATTTAAATCATTGTAGACCTTCGGCCAAAGCAATCAATCACCTTATTATTGATTAAAATTTTGATTTCTTATATATTATTAGAGACGTTTATTTTTCTCTGAGTAATGTATGTGTTGTTCATGTCATTTTCTGGCTAGGTCAGCTAATTGTTCGTATTAAATATTAGGCAAAATTGCACCGGAGGTACCCATAGTTTACTTAATCCGTGGATTTAGTATTCATAGTTTGAAATGGTGCGACCACGGTCTTATAATTTTAAAATCGTTGGAAACAAGTACCCAAAGCTAACATCCGTTAACTTTTTGGACGGAACTTTGCACGTGCCCATCACGTGACAATTCAATCGGGATATAATCGACATTTTACCCAAAATCCAACAGGTGAATTTTTTTACCCCCATTATCACAGCCCGTTCTCTCATTCTTTCCCTAACCCATCTTCTTCCCCTTAGTTTCTAGGGTTTCAACAGGAGAAAATTCTGGAATTGAGGCTCATATACACCTCTGCAACTCTGGGGAACCTTGCAAGTAGACGACCTCTTCGTCCAACGCAGGTCACCGATTTCTTGGGTGTAGGATACATGGTAAGCTCTCTCTCTCTCTCTCTCTCTCTCTCTCTCTCTGTCGATTTATCTCTCTGCCTCTCTCGGTCTCTTCTCTCGGTCGATTTTTCTCTTTATCTCTCTCGCTTACTGTATTTCCGTGTCTCTATTTCTCCCTCTGTATCTATCGCTCTCGGTCTCTTCTCATTCTCTATATCAATTTCTCTATGTCTCTCTCTCACCGTATTTTTGTGTCTCTGTTTCTCTCTCTATATCTATCTCCTTCGTCTGTGTCTCACTCTCTATATGTATCTCTATCTCGGTTTCTCTCCTTTTTTCTATTTGAGCGCAAAATTGAACTATTTTGATGGTGTGCTGTAACAGAGACCCGAAATCTGTGGATTTTTCATGTGGTTTGATCCTCCGATGTGCCAGAGGGCTGTAGAAGTCATACCAGGGTTGCTTAGACGGATTGATGGAGCTGAAGCTGAGACGAGGAGTAGAAGGCAATCGTTGTAGTAGTGACTATTATGTGTCTGATGATTGTTGTAGTGTTCTTGGCTGGGAAGTTGTTTGGGAAGTTTGAGAACAGTGAAAGATTGTATCTGACTAGGCTAATGTAATGTGGTGTGGTTGGTGTATGATTTCAGTCATGGTAGAGTTGATGTGTCTTGCGATCGTTGTAGAACTTCTTGCTGCTTTTAATGAATGAAATGAATCTTTCTGAATGTCTTACTATTGTTACATCAATTAACATTGCTATATTCCATTTAGTATACGCAATGTATCGTGCATGTATTGTGACCTTAATTTGTGCACGTGTAGTATTGGACGTAATTTGTGCACGTATTCTGACCGTAACAGTAATCGGTCCACAACTCTGAATATCATGCACGTCCTATGACTGTAATCGGTGTACAACCCAAAATATCGTTCACGTTGTTTGACCGTAACAGGTTCACACCTCAAAATGGCGTGCACATACTATGACCGTAATCGGTCCACAACTCAAATTATCGTGCACGTGGTTTGACCATAACCGGTTCACAACTCAAAATGTCATGCACGTCTTGTGATCGTTATCGGTCCACAACTCAAATTATCTTGCACGACATATACTTTTATAACAAAAATCAATGCACATTACCGCAGACATGAACAAAGCAAAACCAAACAACTGATTGCAACAACCGAAATATCTCTTTGGAGTTCAAACATTACGTAGTACCAAAACATATGCATTTTTTCAAAAACATGTCAGCCAAAACCAGACAGTAAATAAACTGTCATGTGCATAGCACAACCGAAATTCCATAGCCATATAATTCCAGAAACCAAAATCCAAACACTAAAAAATCTGAAGCATCAAACTGCACAACCAAAATAATCCCTAAGTTGATACTCGCAAACTCCAATGCTCAACTAAAATCCAAAACAGCTTCAGGAGTGAAGTAGTGTATCACTCCAGCTCAGATCCTTGGGGAGGCTGACTTTGAGTTTCTAGGTGTTATTCCTGTAGTAGTTGCAGATGATGCTCCTACGGATGGTTGGGACATATTCATCAGTCTTGCAATACCCACTCCTCTGGATGATGCTGCAATTGTAGAAGCTGACAGTGGCCTATTCATCAGGAAATACAAGCAAAAACTGAAAAAATAAGCAATCCCAATACTAACAGAATATCACACTTCGAGCTACTGTTTTCAGCTAGTGTATATTTGATAGTACAGCTAGTGTATATTTGATATTTTTTCATCCCAATATCAAAACTTTCATTAATAACCAAAGCTCCTCTATTACAAATGATGCTATTTCCTCTTCCAAGTTGTCTGCATTGCCATTTCCAGTCTTCAGATACTTAACTAGTCTATCCATTTACAAGAAGATATATGTGAATCTTTTCTGCATGATCATCACTTCTGATCTATAAGCTTACTGTAGTTAAGCTAATTAGTCTGATGACTAAATTTAAATCAATTTCCAAGCTAGACAACCAGCTAACAAAAGATCCAGGTACTTTAGCATACATTAGCAGGTCATGTGCCCCTACAGTTTTAAATAATGAACTCGAAATTTGGTTTATGCAATAAAATTTGGTTTATTAACCCTCTACAATTTTCAACTACCAGTATGACCTATAAAGTTACACCCAAGAGTTATAGTTCTACAATTTTATCGGTTTATGCAATAAAATATGGTTTATTAACCCCCTACAAAAAATACCTGAGTAGTGTTTGAAGATTCAGGTACTTGAGCTTGTTCCCTTGCATTTCTAATTGCAATTGCTCTCTGTTTATTTGCTTCAGCTCTTGCCAATTGCTCCTGAGATAGTGTTGTGGGTTCTTGTGATTGCTGCTGGCATTATGTAGCAAGTAAATAGTTTATCAGTTAACATATTCAACAATATTTTATCAGTGTATTCAGAATTACTAATTACGAAATTTATGCACATTACCTCTGTGTTCCTACTCTTTCTTGACCTAACTTGTTTCTTTTTTGTAATTGTTAGGTCCTCTGGCTGAGAGCTCAATGGTACATGTGGCTGAGACAAGATTGGCTGTGAATCACCCTGTGAACGAAGACAATGAGGAATATATTTATAATGTAATAAAATGCATAGATGTGTAAATTATGGTTAATGTAAACAAGTACCTGTGGTGCTTCATCTGCATTTTCTGAAGTCAGTGGTGGTAACTTGCAACTCCTCTTGTTGTGACCCAACTTCTTGCAATTGGAGCAGGCAAGTGTCCTTTTCTTTCTCGGTTGGATACTGCGCACAAGATTCTCATCTTCTTCATCACTAGGAACTCCCTCATTTGGACCTCTAGTTCTCTTTTTCTTATTCCTGCCAGGTTTCTTATGGAAAGTTGGAGGCTCCAGTGGTAGCTTACCAGAATCAGGCCACATCCTTCTTCCATTAATCGGGTGAATCATACCCTCATAAGCCAGTTGATACGTGGATGTGTGGTAGCATTCGTCTACATAATCCTCAGGATTTTCATTGTTTTCATGAATTGCAGCCACTGCATGTGCACATGGAATACCGGTAAGTTGCCACTTTCTACAAGAACAAGCTTGATTAACCAAGTCAACTTGCAATAGGTCAATGTGATTCTGCCTCACTTGGAATACCCCAGGTCCGGAAATTGCAGCCTCACACTTCCATGATTCTTCTCTTATCACCTCCAATCTCTTGCGTATATTGGGACACAACTTGTCTTTCCACTTCTTGCCAATTTCTCTTCTTCCATGTACTCTTTTCATAAAAAGACATCTAGTACCTTCAATGCAAGCCAACACTGGCCTTTCTCTGACAGATAACAGGTTCTTGTTTAGGCTTTCACACATGTTGTTGGACATAATATCACACTTGGTGTGTGTTTGGAAATGGGATCTGTAGAAACACGAAGACAAGAATTTAGTGCATGCAATTTTAATTATGCTAATGTGATTACAAAAACTTAAAGCACACCTGGACCATTCAGATGGGTGTTTTTCTTTGCACACCCAATTGTAAGCTGCCAAAGACATAGCCTTTAGTTGTTCCAATTGCTCAGAAAATTCCCCAATTGTTGTTGCTTGAGCTGCATCTCTAAGCTTGTCTTTCAAACTTTTTCCTCTATGTGCCTTCCTGAAATTGTCATACAAATGCTGAACACAAAACCTGTGTTCAGCCCCTGGTACTTTACCAACAAGAGCATTCCTAAGTCCCTGTACCAACAAAAACAATAAATAATCGAATAATAGTTCAAGAAACTTCACAATCTAATAACATATTTGATTTCACATACCTTCTCCTTATCTGTTATAAAGGTCCATGCGGAGTCATTATCTATGTCAAGATCCCTCTTTATAAGATCTATGAACCACTTCCAAGAATCACTGCATTCAGATTCCACAATGGCAAAAGCAATAGGGTATTGACAATTGTTTGGATCAACTCCAACACATGTCATCAACTGCATACTTGTGCCACCCTTCATGTGACAAGCATCCAGTCCCAACACATGTCTACAAGCTGCCATAAACCCCCTCCTCAGTGCACCAAAACAGATGTATACCCTCATGAATCTTCTCCTCTCTGTCTCGCCAATTCTCTCACTCAAAAAGCTACACCTAGTGTCTGGATCAACCATCATAAGCTCAGTGCAATAGTCATACAGCTGATGGTATTGGTCTGTGACAGTACCCTTATTCAAAGTCTCAGCAATCTTCTTGGCCCTGTAAAGCTTTTCTTTGCTTACGAGAAACTTGAGATCTTTCTTCACTTGGTCTTGAAATGCTCCTAATGGCCATTCTGGATTTAATCTTACTTGGTCAACATACCTCTTTGCTATGTACTTGGCCGTGACAAACCTGCACTTGAAAACCCTGGGGCATTGGTGAACATCATGCAATCTCCTCACTTGGAAGCTATCCACTCCCTGCAACTTCCTTGCATACACGTACCACTCACAACCAGTAGCTCTGTTACAAATAATCTTGCATTGCAACCTTGTGTTCTTTGCAAATTTTACAGCTCTTCTTTGTTGGATAGCATACTCAACCACAGCTGCTCTAAATTCTTTCACATTTGAGAATAATAACTTATCTGTAAAGGACACTGCATCCATATCCGTAGAAGCATTGAATTCAGGCCAATTGTCACCTTCATCATCTGATCCATCTCTACTCCTTATATCGTCATCTACTTCGTCATCCTCTCCCAGGTCTTCAGAATCTGATCCTACCTCATTGACTTCTAAATCTCCTTTGCTTGATCTATTTTCCCTGCTACTTTCACCTGGATAATCCACATCATTCTCACTATCCATTTCATACTCTTCGTCATGGAAATCTGAGTGAGACTCATCACTATTGTATCCTTCTTCAACAATCTCTTCCTCATCACCTCTAGCAGGTAGTCTTAATCTCTCTTGTACCACCCTTTCTTCAACAACAACCCTCTTCATCTCTTCAGCAGCACCATTCTTTTTCTCTCCAACCTTGGCCTTGCCTTTGTCTCTATAGTAACTAGGCTGACCCTTTTCTATGGTTCTATTTGTCGGTGGAGGCTGCAGGTTTAGATGGTCAAAGAATACTTCAAGCACTCTCTTATCGGCTTCTTTTGGCAAATACTCCAGCATCTCCGTGACCTCCTTCTCCCCACTGATTATCGTCAGCCCATTCTGAAATGATGTGCCAGGAATCTTGTAATACATAGTGACTAGACCTTCGTAACCCATGTGTCTCAGGATATCGTTCAGCTCAATAACACCAAACTTCTCACTATCAATAAGGTCAATGTAGTCTACTTCTCCTTCCATATAAACAATTCTGGGATTGTATTGCACATAACCTCCATGGTGCAATTTCAAAGAGAATAAGTCCTCCAAATTTCCTAAACCTGGCATATTTAACAACAATTACGCATCAAAATCAAATATTTCAACACAATATGACTAAGCAACATGGACAACAAAACTAGTTTATAAAGTTTCTAGAAACCTATGCAGTATAAGCATGTGATAATGCATCTATTTTAGTTTTTGTTTCAGTCAAACAAAATAATGCATCCATTTTTCATGTAGTATAAGCATATACAACAACCAGTAGTAATAATTCTAATGCAGGGGACTGAGGAGGTATGACTTAATAATAAACAACATACACACTAATAACATTAGTTTACCAAAAGCAACCCAACACTAATATGATTACTTTATCAAAAGCAACTAATCACTCAGTATGTAAGGATTACAAGCAAAAGGGCAATGGATATATACTGCATTATTTTTTTTATGAAAGTAGCAGACTACACACATAGATATGTAGTAGATTTTACCCTTTATTAAAGCAACAAAAGCTATCTAGAATGCAACTAATATATAGACTGCAACTGAGGTACAACTCCTATTCCCTCTCTTCCTCCCCACTTTTTCTTTTACCACTATTCACTGGGTCACTTTGACCCGATGATTTGATTAATAAAACGGTGCAAGAATTTCATAATCTTTTCGAAGTATTGTAGAGTAAACTTTATTTTACAACACAACGAAAAAATTACTAAAAAATTCATCATTTTGCGATCCAAATAACCGGGTCAAAGGGACGCGGTTACGGGTAAAAAAGTCCAAGTGGGGAGGAAGAAGAGAGCTGACAAGTATTTCTTTATCTAAACAATGCCAGTTTCTTTGTCATATATCAAATACTCCAACTAAAATGAGCACAATTTTCAATCACCCATATCCAATTATTTTACTACTGAAAGCTACTAAAGAAAACCCTAAGTAGTACACCTCTAAAGGAAGCAAGTATCCACAAACCCACGGAATAACTGAAGTTTATTGACATGAACGAAGCAAAGCAGCTATGGATTGATGTTCATGTTCTTACCGGCATTCGGCCAAATCAACTGAGTACGGCCTCTCACGACAGACATCAAGCCGCAACAAATCGCACGAACAATTCAATTGCTTGCTTGCTACTTCGTTCGAGCAAAAACCAGAACAATTGGATGAATATGTGGGCTTTCTCCGATCGACGGAAACTCTACCCACCAGAACGGTGCAACACTACTTGGTTGAGAGAAACTGTGGTTATGATAGTAACCCTGGTGTTTAGAAAGATTTAGGGATTAATTAAGTCGGGTCGGGTGGGTTTACATATCGGGTCGAATGCGGTCAGATTTTTCATCGGGTAAGTTATGTAAAAGTCTATTATATCCCCATAAAAAAATCACCTGCTGGGCACGTGTGTGATTCTGTCAAAAAACTAACGGTAGTTATCTTCGAGTACTTGTTTCCAACGTTTTTAAAAGTATGAGACCGTGAGCGCACCATTTTAAACTAGGGGTACTAAATCCAAGTATTAAGTAAACTATGGGTACCTCCAGTGCAATTTTGCCTAAATATTACATTGAATAATACATTTCTCTTGAATGATACAATATCCTTTTCTTTTCCCACACGTGTGCAGAGTGATTAGTACAATCTCAATGTTGTTGCCTGTTGGTAACAATGTCACATTTAACTAAAAAAAAGACTTAATTACTTAATGCATAACTTCAGTATAGCGAAATTATCACATTGCAATACTTTATTTCAAAACTTGTTAAAAATGTATCTCATTTGCAATAAACTATTCAATTAGAAACTATTAAATTTTTCATCCAAACACCGTCATCATAAAAAGGCAAATTCGTCAATAATGAAAATATAAGTTATCATTAAATAATGTAAAAGTAGAAAAATAAATAAGAAAAAACAAGTAAAGGTTTTCCAGAAGATCACAGTTGAAGATGAGGATGGGGAAGGAGAGGGGCCTGAAGATGTCCCCCCTCTCTCTCTCTTTACCGTCTCTCTCACTCAATCTCATCTCCCTCGCATCTCCTTCCGTCATTGATGGTGGAAATTTTTGGTCAAACATGCTTTCTTCCATACTACCATCGGATCTTTCTCTCTCCTCCTATCTCTTCCTCCCTCTCTTCCTCCGCTTTTTCATCGCCATCGCCGTCCCTCCTTCTTGCCTAAATAGGGATCTCAAAAACCCCTGACTGGAACTGAATCGTCGTTGTGGTTTAGTGATTGGACTCATTCTGATTGTTGGGTCACGGGGCTGAACCAGACGGACTAGAACGCGCAAACAACGCCAACACGAACAAGTGCGGAGAATTAGAAAATTTAGGACACAAGATTTTAACGTAGGAAAAAACTCTCTAATCGAGAGGGACAAAAAACCCCCACAAAGTCTTCCACCATATCAATTATAATGGGTAGACAAATCCTCCACAAGAACGTGGGTAAACAAGCTAGAAACTAATAAACCGGGTGAAACTGAACCTCGCCGCTAGACGGAAACCAAGAAAACTAATTGCTAACGAAATTACTCGGAATTAGCTCTTAAAACTTCATCGTCGTCGTAAAAAATCACGTCGCGGTAATTATTCTCTCCATCTCGCGTTTAACGAACGCGAGTTATTTTTCCTTGTCTTCTTGTGCCAAACACCCACGCTGAGAAATCTGATCTCTCGGGACGGCTACTAGCACAAGGGAACTAGTATTGAGAGAATGATCTTAATCTTTTTCTCGTGTTGTTCAACACATGAACACGAGGTACTCCAGTATGTTACTCTATGATCACGTCTTCTCCATAATGGAGGTATCATGCAGTGACCACCGTTTCTTTACTCCACTCTTGATATGTATCAAGGAAATC
Organism: Linanthus parryae; assembly: GCA_023055425.1. Lineage (NCBI taxonomy): Eukaryota > Viridiplantae > Streptophyta > Magnoliopsida > Ericales > Polemoniaceae > Linanthus > Linanthus parryae. Next base: position 31,850,217 of record JALGPY010000006.1, read on the forward strand.
ATTCACAAGCATACCTAATGTCAATGTTGTGGTTGCCTCTATATAGGCACTGAAATTTGTGGCGGTGGAACTCATATGGAACCTTCCAATTTGATTCTAATTTGATTACTTGCTACCAAAGCAAGTACCATGGCCGACTAAATCAAAGCCAAAGACCATCATCGTACTCTTGGGCTGCTATATTGGGCTAGACCAAACAAATCTCCCCCTCCAAGCCCAACTGGAGGAGGGAACGCCACCACGAATTCTCACTCAAAGTCTACCCTGGCCATGTCCCTGCATGACTTGTACTTTGGGCGAGTGCACACAGTAACATTCTTGAACCTTCCTGCTGCAGCAGAGTAAGGAATAACTGCCATCACATCTCTAGCTTTTATGTTAAAGGGGCACGTGCTGCAAAGCGAAGTGCTAGTAGACGTAGCACCACTCATGTTGAACCGCTCAATCACACGTTCAACGTACTCATCTTGTGACAACAAAGCTTCCTCACTTTCTTTTAACGAATAATATTCAGTGCTTTTCTTCCCTTCAGGAGCTTCAGTACCTCATAAGTATCATTTTTCTACAAGGAACTCATCTCTTCTTGCATGGCCTTCATCCAGCTGGACTTATCTTTATGAGTTTGCGCCTCCTGGAAACTTTCTGGCTCCCACTCATCAGTAACTAAAATATACTCTGGTGATGGGTACCTGACATATGGTTTGCGGATTCTGGGTGGACCTTCTCAGCTGAGGCCCTTCGTTATGTGGTGGAGGGGGCTCCTCCCCCTGCTCAACACCCTCTTCATCGGAATCATCATCGTCATCGCCATCTTCCATATCTGGAATCTCTATGTCTGGAATATCTCCAGGAATCTATTCGCCATTCGTAGCATAAGGGGAGGTATCTGTACTGAGGTCGGGAGTGACAGCTTCCTTCGACTTTGAAGACATCTCGATATCTTCAATAGTCTAGTTCTCATAGAAAACCACATCCCTACTTCTTATCAGCTTCTTATTCACTAGATCCCACAGCCTGTAGCCAAACTCCGCATCTTCATATCCCACAAAAAGACATGGATTGGCTTTGTTATCAAGCTTAAGTCGTTTCTCCTAGGGAATGTGCGCGAACGCCTTGCAGCCAAACACCTTCAGATGAGAGTATGAGACATCTTTACCATGTCACACCTTATCAGGAATCTCAAAACCCCAAAGGAGCAGATGGAGACCTGTTAATCACATACATGCGGTACGAACTGCTTTACCCCAGAATGACTTTGGCAGCTTCGCCATTCTGAGCATACATCGGACTCTCTCAAAAATAGTCTGGTTCATCCTCTCGACAACGCTGTTGTGTTGTGGGGTACCTGGAACCGTCATCTGATGCCGAATACAATGGGCATCACAATAGGCTTCGAAATCCTTTGAAGTATATTCACCACCATTGTTTGTACGTAGACGCTTCAAAGGATTGTCTGTCTCTCTTTCAACCATGGCATGGAACTTCTTGAAGTGTTCAAATACTTCATCCTTAGTCTTCTGGCAATATACCCACACCTTACGTGAAGCATCGTCAATAAAGGTCACAAAATATCTAAGAACGCGAATAGACTCCACATCTATGCGGCCACACACATCAGAGTGCACTAACTCCGGTATCTTCAACTTTCTTTTAGAAGAGGAACTAAATGTAATCTTGTGATGCTTCACGTAATAGTGATTCAACAAAAAAAAACAATTCGACGAGAGCTCACATGAAGATGTTACATTATCGCCTGAATATTCTTTTGAAGTTGACTATTTCATATATATAGTAGATCAGGTTATTTCTTCCATTAAATCTAGATTTGAAGAATTTAAGAGTTATCTACAGACTTTTGGATTTCTATTAAATATTGAAACTCAAAAGTTATTAGATGACAAACGTTTTAGAGAACGTTGTATTTCCCTTGAAAATTCTTTATTGCACAACTCAGTGTCAGATATAGGTGGTTCTGATTTGTATCGCGAATTAAAGGTTTTAACAAAAAACTTATCGCCACAAATAAATAAACCTCTAGATTTACTCAATTATATTAAAGTGATTGAATCTTATCCAAATACCTGAATTTGTTATAGAATAATATTTACTATACCAGTGATTGTTGCCTTTGCAGAAAGAAGTTTTTCAAAATTGAAGTTAATAAAGACATATTTGCGGTCAACCATAACGCCTAAGTGATTTGGGTCTTTTGTCTATCGAAAGAGATATGTTTGAACAGCTTGAGTATGACGATTTGATCAGTAATTTTGCATCTATGAAAGCAAGAAAAGTAGAGTTTTTATAAATATTGTAACTTTTCTTTTGTAGTGGGTAACGTATTATGTCCCCCCACATGTGTTTTTTTCGGGTTAAAAACCCGAATTATTAATAAAAACGTGGGATATGTACCTCCCTACCGTTGAGTAGTTTTTTTTTTATTCACAAATTTATGGTAAAATGGGTCTCACTTTCAACCCTCGCCTAGGGCCCATAAAAGTCCAGGGCCGACCCTGAATGTGGTATTACATATAGGCTCTCATTGTAATCGTTTGTATCAAGTTAATGAATAATATTCTTCTTCTTCTATTTCAACGTGGCAAACTCAAACTTATGTTAGTAGTAGCCCAGACTTATGGTAGTAGTAGTCCAAATGTTATCTCAATAGTTCAATTATATTAATTAAATAGTGCACCTGTTATGTTAGTAGTAGCCCAAACTTATTATTGTGTCCAAGTTCATTGTATCAAGTAGGAGAATTCTTGAGAAGAAATATTTTAGAGAAAAAATCTAAATATCTTGGTGGAAGAATTTTGTGGAAGGAATGATGCTAGGAATATTCATTCCTCATCCACCTATAAATAGCTTGTACCCCTACCACTGTATCAAGCTTGTTTCAGGTGCTCTAAAGTATTTCGTATTATCTCTCAAGAAAATTGTGGTATCACAGCCAATGGAATGCCCCGTGACCGCCAATTAATTGGTAAGGCTATGTGGCAAATCAGGTGATTGTGTCACATGCCAATATTGGGTGGTCTATGGACGATGCTCACAACTCGTTTTCTCGAATGATTGCTGAACCTTGGCTTCGATTTGAGAATGATACTGACATTCGTTGTATGCTCTATATTAACATATTTAATGGTGGAATTTTCGGAGCGAGAATCAGACTATCCTTAATGGCGACGCCTGAGGACTGAGCGTTAATACTATCTATTGTTGCTCCCCTTGGGTTCGGGCTGAATCTTGAGGCCAATTAAGTGATTCACGATGTCAGATGGTTCGAGGAAGAGCCGAAGATACATAGTTTTGGCATTATGAATGTGTTATCTTTCCTCTTTCACTTTTTTTTTCTTTATTGTTGGGTTGTAGCTAATGAGATGTGGGTAACAGAATGAAAAAAATCTTTTGATCGAGAGCATATATGAATGGTAGAAAACCTGGTCCTTATCTATCATACGGTGAGACATTTTATGCCCAGTAATAATCATCTGCCCCTTGTTTAGAGAATAAACATGAACCTCAACCCCATGGTTGAGAACCCGATCCTTATCAACCATACAGGTCTATGCCCAGTAATAATCCTCTGCCTCTTTTTTAGAGAACAAACATGAACCTCAACTGCATGAGTAGCTTTCATGTTCCTCACATTAGCAACGGCCACCTTGTGGGCATGAGAACAGCAGTCAAACCCAAAATCCAACAAACCACTGATTGTACCATACAAATCAATACTAGGCTCAATGATAGGCTTAGGGAGATGCAAATCTTTCCCGTCTGAGGGGTTACAAATCAAAATAGGTGTTTTTCTTGTTTTTGTTATCTTTCTTTGCCAGAGGTGCAGTCGTCAGATAGGCATAGTTTCTACCCCCCAAACCCGTCTCTAGAATGATTTCTTGATATATCAATATCAGGTCCTTGCTAATTAGGGTTCCTAATTTAAAAGAGACAATGGAAGAAGAAGAAGCGGAGATGGAGTATCTTCCGATTGAAATGGTTGAAGAGATACTTGGGAAGGCTGAGGTCGATGATATCGTGCGATGTAAATCAGTTTCCCATGGCATGGAGTTCATGGATATGGAATAAGAAATTCATCCTGAAGCACCTTATTTGATCGCTTCAGAACCTACTGTGAGTCACCTGCGTCTCACGTATTGCACTGAGAAACCCTGTGAAGATAAATTCTTTCTACTTGATGATTGTAATTTTCTCTTTGAGATGGTTAAGGAATTTCATCTTCATGTTCAAGCGAAACCCTATTTTTTCATTATTGAAACATGCCACGTCATGTTCAAGCGAGAATTCACAAGACCTAGAGGTAAATATCCCAAAAGGCACACAAACCATAAATCATTTGGCTGGATAAACATGAATAAGAACGGATTGATAGTATCTGGCCTCAAATTTTTCAGGGATATGTTCAAACTCATAACATTGTCTAGCGATAGTAATACACAGTTAAAGATAAATATACTTATGCTATACAGGATTGGTTCTTACTTTCGTTACTTTGCTTGTACTAGCAGTTATGACTCTAACTTGTAGCCAGGGAAAACAATCAAATTATCAAATAATTTTGTCTTAATATCCCGCCTTCCTCAATAAAGCAAACATGAATTATCTTTATCATGTGCATATAGTGATTTCATCGGGCATTATGAGAAGCTGAATAGGTGGTTCTCCCGAGTATTGATGATGGTTGCCTTTGATTAATGTTGCGAGCACGAGAAATCAATCGATTCATTCCTCTTCCAATTTTATTCATTTATCATGTCACCTAAATTTAGCTGATGGGGTAGTTGGACGTAGTTTAGGTGGGTTTAACAATCACTTAATGCGGCTTGTCAATGGAGGAGATCATGTATTATACTCCTGCTGAAGACAATACCTCAAGGTCACGTTTGGTTTAGCGGACTAGTTGGATAGGATTGTACTGGACTGGACTAAGTTGGATAGGATTGGACTAAATTAGCTGTATTTAATAATGTGTTTGGTTATGTATCGTCAAAGTATTATGAATAATTGTTGGTATGATATGTATTATATTTAATTGTTATGTATTATATTTAATTAATGTTCAATACTGTTGTGAATCGAGAAGACGAGAGAGACAAAAAATAAAAGAGACAATATGTAGGGAGAAGAGTATTGAGATGTGTATTATTCTCCAACCCCAAGCCTCCTTATATAGGCATTAGGTGGGCTTCTGGACCAGAATATAATTATACAAAATACACCCAACTATGTGGTGGATATTCACATCAGTCCAATAACATATTTCATAACACTCCCCCTTGAATATTCACCACTATGATGCCTCATTAAAACCTTGTCATGAAAAACCCAGTGGGAAAAATCAATGACTAAGGAAAAAGAGTACATCGGTGAATTCTATTTGCTCAGCATTGGTGATGACATTCTTCTGGAACGCATCTGGATAATCTTCGCAAGCCTCGTTAAAACCTTGCTAGAAAAAAAACCCTGTGGGACAAAAACCGTAGCGAAGGAAAAAGAGTGCCGCGCTTTTAGCATTTCATTTGATCTCCCCCTCATTGGAATATCCTTGTACCTGACAAACAAAATCTATTGCAAAAACAACAATCTAAAAGAAATAATTAACAACATAATTGATTTAATGCATATGCACCTAGAACTACTCGCGAATGTACACTTTTGATTTGCTTCAGGCAAATAATATTTCTCATGGGAACCAACCTCCTTGGAATTTCACAAATTTGTGATTCGTACGATCGTATTGTAACGAGTTACTTTTCAACCCATATTTTGTTGTTCCTTAGTCCCCGAGACTAATACAACATTATTATCATTCTCACCACGAGAAGATTATATTAATGAGAATCTATCATGACCCATATATCATGTTTCTCATTTTACAAGTCCCATGCTTAAAGCGGACATAAAACTCGAGACAAATCCCACGCATACCAGCGGATATGTAGTCTCAACTTATCCCACGCTTAACAGCGGATATATGATATCTACATAAATCCCACGCTTAAGAGCGGATATGAAGTTTATGCATAAGTTGTAATTTATGCTTGGGGTTGTTAGTACTTTGAGTACTACACATTTTTGCTCTACATATTCAATAAATTTACCCCACCAATCTTCTATGCATTTGTTGACTTTCTTTTGGCCAATAACTATTAAGTCAACATTATTCCCTTAAAATAATCATATGATTTATATAGCGCTTCCTCAATTGTATCATCGTTATTAGTTGGATCATACTATTGTATTAAGGTACCTTTAGCTACTTCCAGAGCTATTAGCCTCTTCCAGGGCTATTCAATTACCAATGTTGGTTTTGATCCAATTTTGATGATGTATATATGAACCCCCAAGATTTCTCCAGAATCTTGTGTTCTTAATTTGTAGAGCAATATATCCATTTCCCAACATAATTTTGGATGCTTTGATTTTATGTTCCTCTTCTGGAGGATCAACAAAATTACACAAGCAAACCTTTTATGCTTTAAAGTGTATAACCCAAAATTAGTACACGTTAGTCAAGAAGCTATCCATCATGTTGGGATTTTAAACTTATAAAAGTACATACCCGATAGAGACAATATTAGTTTGCTTCACGTCATGTAATAGGACCCATTCTCCCCCTCATGAAGGGAACAATATGATCATAACCATAATGATATTTCGTTGATGCTTCAGGCATCAATTTGTCTCATATGTACTTTGTGTAAACCAATCCTCAAATTAAAATAAAAACATTGACAATAAGCAATCTCTTGGACGCCGTAGTTCTCTAATCAAAGTTTCTTCAGGAAACCCAAAAAGAGACGTAAATGTCAATACCTTTATTTAAAAATGAGTTGTATTTACAATCCTTCAGGGATTAAAATCAATCTGATAATTTAATAACCATTGATATTAAATCTCGTATGTTTTGTTACGAGGATTGGTCACTTCTGGTGACATGAACAACAACAAGCTCAATTTTGACCGCCAAACCTCTTCTGGGGTTGGTTAAGAAAACTCTAACCTCTCATAGAGTTTTAACATATGAGTCATTTAGATTGATTTACACGAACCACTTCGGGGGTTTAATCTGTTTTAGAGATTTTCACGTCCGCAACCATGACAGCCTCTATAGTCATGTGGCTTTCAACCGTTTGTATCAAAGTGATTCGCATCAGGGAATTCACTACCATTCACTTCTGGGAATGGGCTCAAACGGATCGGTAATTTGCAATGGCATGTCTACGATATGATAATTAGCTAGACATAATTTTGTAAACGTGGGAGAAAAAAAAAATCTCTTCGGGAGATCCTTATTTTCTCCCTTTAAGATACTTAAAATAATAGAAGAATAAGATAAAATTACAAAAAAAAATGTAGATTATCAAAGAAAAATAAAAGTACACAGTTGAAACTTCGGGTTCGATGAGTGTAGATTCTCTCTTCACGGAGATATTTTGACACAACTTATAACCCCACGTTATAAGTATTTTCATATTTTTTTTTCATAACTTCATGTATGAAAATATGACTTTAAAAGCATAATCATGGCTTTTATCCAATAAAAACTCATGGAATAAGAACATCTTCTGGATGTTCTTTTTCGACCGAAAAGTACAAAAGACATAATTCATCATCCTCTTCAGGAGTGTCGATCGTTATAAAAAATAATTAGCCATCTCTGCCGGAGATTCCTATGTGTCATATTTTATAACTTCAGGTTATAAAATTCATAATTACTGGTTATGAATGATATCATGTAATAATTTACTTCAGGAACATATTACTTGGCTTTATATGAATATCGAAAGCCACTACGAAACCTCTTCGGGAGATTCGTTTTTGATCCATGAAAAGTATAAAAAAATGGAGTACAAAAAAATTAAGTTCATAAAAATAAACTAAAGAACACATAACACTAACTCTTCAGGAGACTTGATAATAAAAAGCCTTTTGACGTCTTGAACATTGACAATAATTATAAACATCTCTTCTAGAGAATTAGTATGTTATGACTTCGGGTCATAAAATATATTGTAACTTCATGTTACAAGAACAAAGCACTTCACAACTTCGGGTGCGAGGCCAATTCATCCCTCAAAAATATGTACCACTTCTTTCAGTTTGCTGACTCAAACAATCAAAATAATTAACAAACATCATGTAAGATTGAGAATCAATCCATATATCATACATCCCCTATGTAAGAAAAACTTTTCTCGTTTTTTACCTCTTTGTGAACAAAAAGAAAAAAAGAAAAGAAGTAGCAGTGTATCACAAGTAAATATGTTTGATGCGAAGTCAAACAACAAAAGTCTACAAACTTTAAAAGCATATGCCCTTACACTATGAGCCACCTAAAACAATGAGTTCAAGACAAAAAAAAAAGAAAAACAGAAGGGTCATGGGCAGCCCAGAACTAACGAAAACCCTAACGTCAAACAGATCATTATTTTATTTTTAAGCACCAAAACTATCTTATCAAGGTTGATAAAAATCACACTCACTGTAAGAAAAAATTGAATCGTATAAGAGCCACTAAAATTAGAGTTTGTACCTGCATCAAGGTATTCATAAGATCTTCATCTTTTCTCTGGTGTGATAGAGCCGTTCGTGCTGATAACGTGTTGTGAATCGAGAAGACGAGAGAGACAGAAAATAAAAGAGACAATATGTAGGGAGAAGAGTATTGAGATGTGTATTATTCTCCAACCCTAAGCCTCCTTATATAGGCATTAGGTGGGCTTCTGGACCAGAATATAATTATACAAAATACACCCAACTATGTGGTGGATATTCACATCAGTCCAATAACATATTTCATAACAAATACAAATTAGTATGAATTGTCCAATACTGTTAATATTCTCCTGAGGGAAGGGATTAAAATATGGTATTAAACTCATATTTTTCACTATTTAATACCATTATTAAATTTAATCCTATACAAACCAAATAAAGTATTAATAATCATAGTATTATAATTAGTTCAATACTAGTTAATACCTCTAAGACTACAAAACCAAACATGCCATAAATACATTACGCTTGTTGATGCGTCAATGAGCTTGAACTGTGTGAACAATATCTCTCAAATTCAAAGAAATAATAAAAATAATCTAATTAAATTTGTCAGAAGTCAATGTGACTACTACTGGCAGTGTCTCTTGATTTATTCTTGGTTTGTTTTTTTTGAATTGTCCTACTTAGACTTTTCAACTCGTAACTTAGTCACTTTGACTAGATGATTTAGATAATAAAGACGATAAACTTTTTTGAATAGCTACTACTATACTCTCATAATTCTTAAACAATTTCAACTGTACTCTTCATTAAATAGGAGTAGTGTATCCCAAAAATATTTACACTGTGCAGTTATACCTCCTTTTTTACGAATTCTTGACTCCACCACTAGACCATGCCTGGATCCTGTGTTGGGCATGTCTGTCACATCTTCAGTAGATGTGAGCTGACTGCCTATCCCGTACCGAAGAAGATAGACATCTTCTGTGGCAAACTGTACTTGAGAATTGTCTCTATAAAGAATGAGATTGCTCTCATTCTACATTACATATCATATGTAGTCCCGTTATAATTTACTCTACCCCCACCCCCTCCCCCCCCCCCCCATTAACTTAGGTTCACAAATGTCATTGTACACACTTTTTTTTTTTTTTTTTTTGTTCAGACCTATTATGAAATTATCGGAAAAACTTAGGGGTGGATTTCATTATCTGAATTTAACTATTTTAAGGGGGAATGGGGTATTAATTTTAAGGATTAATTATTTAATACATACCTTCAGTTTGCTGAAACTATCACATTGCAATCCCTAATTCTAACTAGCTGATTGCAACCCCATTTGCAAAAAAAAAAGAGTCAATGGGGAACGGAATTTAATCATCAAATTCAATCCCGGCGATGGTATTTCCATGAAATAGACATCGTCTATGATACAATCGCATCACATTGTTTGAGATAATACCCTTCGAGTACGTTAATTTTGCAATAAAATATCGTTCCTAGTTTGACATTGACGTATTTTTTTTGCAAATGGGGAATGCAATCAGCTAGTTTTAGAACTGGGGTTGCAATGTGATAGTTTCGGCAAACTAGAGGTACGCATTAAGTAATTAAGCCATGTAGAGGACCTGATTGAAACAAACGTAAAATAATGGTACCACTAGTGTGAATTTACGACTTTTGCGTGAACCACATCGGAACAAACGTACAGAAGCGTGCGGTGCAGTGGTTTAGGGTTTAGACTCGTTCTGATACGAAATGGCCGGAAATCACCGTAGAAGCAGTTCTCCAGATGACGAAACAGATGTGCCATGGAGGAGCATCAGCAAACGTCCTCGTCTCTCTAACCAGAGGACTGACGTCTCATTGCGCATGGCAAAGCAGTTGTTTATCAACAACAAGGACCACAACGGTTCCAACATTGTGTTCTCTCCTCTGTCCATCAACGTCCTCCTCTCCTTGGTCGCCGCCGGCTCCGGAGGCGCAACCTTGGACCAGTTTCTTGATTTGCTCGATTGCGAAACACTCGACGATATCAACTCTTTGGCTTCCAAGCTTATTTCCGTTGTCTCTCCTGGTGGAGGAAAGGGTGGTCCAGAGTTGTCGTTCGCAAGTGGGGCTTGGTTGAAACAATCACTTTCTCTCAAGCATTCTTTCCAACAAGTTGTCCACCGTGTTCACAAGACCGCCGCTCTGAACCGTGTGGATTTTGAAACCAAGGTAAGTAAGCTAGGTCTAATGTGATGTTCTTGATTTGACATGTTGAGACCCACATCCTAATTCAATTTCTTTTGTACTTACACTACTCTTCCCATTGTCAATCAGTTTTGGGGTGAGACTCTAGTTCTTAACTTCACAAAACCCTAGAATTCGTTAATACTAACTCTATGTTAGGAGGATGTTCCTAGTTGACTTTGATTAGCCAAAACGATGCAATATAGTAATATTTTACTCGACAACATCATGAAAAAGATTACAAAAAAGTTACACAATTTTGCTATCCAAATCATGGTGTCAAAGTGACATGGATACTGGTGGAGAAATCAAACTGAGAAGACAATAGTTTTGTTACTGTCCCGTACATGCCTACTATTTCGTCTCATGCTTTTTAGCTAGGCTATGTTAGCTTTCTTGTTGTCAATGTTGCTGTCAATGTTGATTCTGTCTTTTTTTTTTTTCTGTATGCTGATGGATATCTTGAAGTGCAAAGAGGTGGTGAAAGAAGTTAATTCGTGGGCTGCGAAGGAGACGAATGATCTTATCAAGGAAATTCTTCCTCCAGGCTCAGTCGATCCTAAAACCATACTCGTACTTGCAAATGCACTCTATTTTAAAGGATCGTGGATTGAGAAATTCAATCCGTCAAAAACCAGGAATCAAAAATTCCACCTTATCGATGGTAGCTCAGTTCAAGTGCCTTTCATGACAAGCCTAAGAGACCAGATCGTTAGTGAATTTGAAGGTTTCAAAGTACTGGAGCTTCCTTATGCGCACGGGAAAGGAGATGAACATCGCTTCTCAATGTACATTTTCCTCCCAGATGAAAAAGACGGGCTTCCATCTTTATCAGAAACACTGCTGACCAAACAGGGGTTCATAGAAAACCATCTCCCAGACGGAAAGAGAGAAATCGGCGATTTTAAGATCCCAAAGTTCAAGACCTCTTTCGGGTTTGAAGCTAAAACTATGCTTCAAGAGTTAGGTCTAACCATGCCTTTTGATGAGTTTTCAGGAGGGCTTGCAGAGATGGTAGATCTCCCAAATGGTGAACCTACCCCAGTTGTTTCTGGTATTTTTCACAAATCATTTGTTGAAGTTAATGAAGATGGGACCGAAGCAGCGGCTGCTTCTGCTTCATCTATGGTCCAGCACGAGGGATTGGATTCCGATTATGAAATTGACTTTGTGGCTGATCATCCGTTCCTCTTCATCATTAGAGATGATGTGACTGGTGTTGTGCTTTTCATTGGTCGTGTACTCGATCCTTCCATGTCCGACTGAAGCTTCCGTTGCCGCGGCTGTAACAAAAGAAAAACTGGAATGCAAAAGCTGAATAAGTTATCTGGATTTCTATTCCCAATCGTCCTCTGTTGTTAGAGATATCCCTTTTCCATCAACCATTGCCGCGGTATTTATTTTCTAGTTTATGGTTTGATTAGTCTTAAATATATCACAGTCGGCTAATGATGTAGGACCAAGTCTGGAAAATAAGGTTGATACGAGAACAACTTTACCGGGTGATACACAGAATTATGGGCAGAGTTGAATGAATGCCGTTTGGCATCAAGTTACACATTATTCTGTTTAGGGCTAAGAATCAGCGATCTTACTATTTGTGGTAATAACGAATTTACGAATTTCTCTTTGTAAGAAAGTCCAATTAATCTCCGTCAATTGGATTATTATTGTAATTTTCTAAACTATTAGAATATTTAGTTAGCTCATTTTGCTATTTCTAGTAATTGTCATGTTTTTAAGTTTAGTATATTTAAATCATTGTAGACCTTGGGCCAAATCAATCAATCACCCTATTATTGAATAAAAATTTGATTTCTCATATATTTTTAGAGACATTTATTTTTCTGGAGTAATATTTGTGTTTTTCATGTCATTTTCTGGCTAGGTCAGCTAATTATTCGTGTTAATTATTACATTGAATAATACATTTCTCTTGAATAATACAATATCCTTTTCTTTTCCCAAACGTGTGCCGAGTGATTAGTACAATCTCAATGTCGTTAGTAACAATGTCACACTTAACTTTAAAAAAATCACATTATGTTATGCAGAATTTTCAAACAATTCCAAAAATTTAGCTCAACTTCAATATGTTTGATGATTGACGGGTCCCATATAAGCGGCATGGTCGTCGATCGTCCTCTTAACAAGAGAATGAAGTCGTCTCTGTGCATAGCAAACAAGTTGTTGATGAATAACAAGGATCGCGATGGTTCCAACATCGTGTTCTCTCCACTCTCTGTCAATGCCCTCCTCTGCTTATCTGCTTACTTGCTGCTGGCTGTAGAGGCCCAACCCTTGACCAGTTTCTTGACTTTCTAGACTCTGAAACTCTCGACAATATCAACTAGTTCACTTCAAAGCTAATTTCCACCGTCACCTCTGGCGAAGGAGGCAGTGGTGGTGGTCCTCTATTGTCATTTGCTAGTGGGGTTTGGTTCGAGCGATCACTTTCTGTGAAGCAATCTTTCTGTGAAGCAATCTTTAAAGCGTGGATTTTAAAAACAATGTCTGAAGTTGGCTCTTCCCTTTTCAGTGTACTCATCAACATACGCAAATGTAAGGAGCGACATAAAGTTGCATAAACCTTGTTTATTATTTTAAACACTCATACTTCAAACTAATAAGAAGATGTGGAAGGCACAGAGCCTATACTTATTACACAATATGCTTAAAGAAACTAAGTACAAAAAGAAAGGTTAAAACAAAGTTAAAGAGGACAATAGAAAGGATGATTGAGTCTGATATGTCATGGATTCTTTCATTTGGTTCAATTGAATCTGCATAGTGGCTCCCTGGATGGGAGATATTGTGGGATCAAGGGTGTTTTCTGGAACTTGATCCACCAACAAATATGGGTTTTGTAGAGATTTTTCCCGTGTTTCCTTCATCTCCGGTCATTTTAAGGTTACTTGTTTGATTGATAAGGTCTGGTTCATCAATGTAAGAAGGATCAATGAGGGGGATTAATCAGTTGTGTTCTAGTTAAAGGTAAGAAGGGCTATAAGAACAAGTACAGCAGAGATGGAATCAAAGAGATATAGGAGCAAAGGGGAAGGAAGGAAGTAAGTAGTACATGGCGTACAGGAGAGAAACAATTGTACCACTTGTATTGTACCATGAAGGGAGGGTGGCATATCTATTTATACAAGTCAAATTAGATAAGCCAGTGGGGTTTATGTGGCTGTACGGAGCATCACGACCAATGTAAGGCGGTTATGACTCAGATCTCTGGAGATCGATGTCAGCAATATCAGACTTGTGTATACAGATGGTCAAACAAGTCATCTCCACAACATATGCGGGTCGTAGATGAGACGACAACCATCTGCGACGAGCCTTATTCCAGCCTCGAAGCCACTAGATCACCTGATTTTCGTGCGAGCTGCAATGACATGGTATGATTTGGTATGCTTGGAACACTATAAGGTAGTCAGATGCGGGCTGTTGATAGGTCTACGTGGCTGCGGACTAGGACATGTTTGAACTATCTACAATGTTCCTAGAAAAGGATGTAGTATTCCGATTGGCTGATTGGTAGAACCCCACTTTAAAAACCCAATTGCTCGAGAGCTTTCCTGAACACCGTCATCCACCAGACTCCAATATATCGCACAGGTGACTGCTGCTTATATTTCTCACAATGGCCGGGGGCAAGAAACGTACTCGGCCGGAGACGAGAACCGACGTGTCATTGCGTATCGCTAAGCAACTGTTGCTGAAAGGCGGCGACACGGGGTCGAACATGGTGTTGTCTCCTCTGTCGATAAGCGCACTCCTTGGCATGATTGCCTTGGGGTCTGCAGGTGAAACGCTTGAGCAGTTTCTCAGCTTTGTCGGGTGCAAAACCGCAGACGATATCAACTCCTTGGCTTCGGAGCTTGTGTCCGTTTTCTCTTCCAGTGGAGGTCCTAAACGGTCGTTGGTGAGTGGTGCTTGGATAGAGAAGTCGCTCTCTCTCAAGCAATCCTTCAAACAGCATCCTGTTGATTTCCAGAACGAGGTAAGGGCAAATTATTTATTATTGTTATTAGCAATATTTAGCATCCAAACTACCACTCGTCCCACCTCGAATGCAAAAATGATGCAATTTTTGAATAATATTTTTATGGTCTTGTAGAATAAGAGTTACTCTACAACACTACGAAAAAATTATCTAAAAATTACAAAGTTTTGCTATCCAAATCACGGGGTCAAAGTGACCCAATGAATAGTAGTAAAAGTCCAAATTGTACAGAAGAGGTGGGACGGAGTGGTTTCAACAAATTTAATTCGACGGTGCGCTTTATAACACTCTTAATAATCTCGTAAACAAACAAGTTACAATATAGATTATCTTTCTTAGCTTCCAGTACTTTTTTTTTTTTTTTGCCAAAATGAGAAATTTCATAAAACTTCATAAGGATTATGGTATTTTCCATTAAATATCTTTTCATTTCTCCCCAACCAAATCTGCCACATGATCATGAAAATTATCTCCATATGAAGTGGAGATCTTCTGTTTTGTTGACTGTCTGACCATTCTAGCAGAATCCATTGTAGCAGGCTTTGGCCTTTAGAAATCTCTTCACTATGAAGACTTTGACTACCAAACCAAACTGCTCTAGTCTAGGGGCAAATTGAGAAAAGGTGACCTTCATCTTCAATACTGTTCTCACATAACTCACACATCGGAGACTGATTTGCCAATCTTTTGTGAATGTTCAGCTTTTTAGCTAGAGCATTGTTAACTAATCTCCAAAAGAAGAACATAAGCTTGCTTTTCCAAAGCCACTTCCAGAAATTATTAGGCACCACCATAGAAGAAGAAGCTGTATTAGCACTCACCCGAGTTTTTTATTTGCCTTCAATGTATCTTTTGGCAGTTTAGACCCCTGACTTTACTTCATAGCAACCAGTTTTTGTCCAAGGCCATCTCTGAATATCTTTTGTGGTGGTCCATTTGAGGGAGATCTCTTTTATAGCAGCTCTGTCATCATCTTGAAACCAAATCTCTAGTTGTCTCTCCTTCCAAGTCCTGGGCACAGCATTGATAAGATGTTGACATTCACCATTTGAGGGATCCTATTAGGGGTTTTCCTGAATTGCTTTGGGGTCCACTTGTCTTTGAAAACATCAACTTACTTTCCATCTCCTATTTGCCACACATCTTCAGATTTCAACAAATCCCTTCCAGCTAAAATGTCGTTCCATGTGCCTGAAGCTTTTGATTTATTATTTGTTTCTCATAAATCTGAATTAGGGAAATAAATAGACTTCAGAACTTGAGCACAAAGAGACTCAAGTTGATTAATCAATCTCCATGTTGATCTAGCAAGTAGAGCATAGTTGAGAGCTTGAATGTCTCTAATTCCCACTCCTCCTTGGGATTTTGGTAGAGAAACTTTCTCCCATTTGAGCCAACAAATCTTTTTGTATTCAGTTTGGCCACTCCACAGGAAGTTCCTAATTAGGCTGGTAATCTTCTTACAAAGATATTTTGGAAGGACCACAAACATGGCATATGAGGGGATGGCCAAGGCCGCAGCTTTGATAAGCGCTTCTCGTCCTGCAAAATTTAGAGCTTGACTCTTCCAACCCTCCATCTAGAACCCTTTGGTGCACATACTCACACACCTTTCCTAAAGCCCTTCCCCAAATTGCTGGGATTCCCAAGTAGAACTCATGGAGGTTTAGTTCTGGAGATGCAAGAAACTCTGAAATTTCTGTTTTTATCTGGGAGTCTATGTTTGGTGAGAAGAGAATGCCTGACTTTTGGAGAATTTTACTCATCCCACTTGTTTTTTCAAAGCTTTGCAGGATACTAATGAAGTTTTGGGCTTCTCTTAAGGAGGCTTGCAAGAAGATCAGAGAGTCATCTGCAAAAAGTAGATGGCTGAGACTTTGACATTGAGGCTTCAACTTAAGTCCTTGTATAGTTCCATTCACCATGGCTACATCCATCATCTTGGTAAAACTTTCCATAACCAACACAAACAGATAGGGGAAAATAGGATCCCCCTCTCTGAGACCTCTTTGGGGATGAACTTCTCCTCTAGATTCTCCATTAATTTGTACTATGTACTTCACAGCAGATATACACAGTCTTATGAGCTTAATCCAATCTTGATGAAACCCCAGTTTTTCCATAAGTGCATATAAAAAATCTCATTCTAGCCTATCATAGGCTTTACTTAGATCCAACTTAAGAGCCATCCAACCTTTCTTTCTAGCTTTGTGATGTTTAAGCCCATTGAAAAATTATTGTACTATGAAAATGTTATCTTGAATTGATCTTGCAGGCACACAAGCTGACTGAACTGGCGAAATAATGGATGGAAGGATAAGCTTTAATCTGTTTGCAAGGATTTTGAATATGATTTTGTACAAAACTGTGCTTCGGGCAATGGGTCTGAATTAAGCAACAGTTTCAGGATATCTTACCTTGGGGATCATCACCAAGTTTGTAACATTCAGACTTTTGAGAAGGAAGGCAGTCTTGAAAAAGCTCTGGATGGCTTCATACACATCACCTTTGATTGTTTTCCATTGGGTCTGGTAAAAGTAAGTTGTGAAGCCATCATATCCTGGAGCTTTGTGAGTTCCCAATTGCTTCACAGTGTCATCAATTTCTTCAAAATTTCGGATCTTAATCAGCTCATTGTTCTGACTAGCAGTAACGTTCCTTTCCACACAGTTTAACACCTCATCCCGGCCTATGTTCCTAGTTGTTTTGTACAGATCCTGGTAATAGTCTTTGAAGGCTTTACCAATATATTTATCCTCAGTTAGCCAAATACCCCTTGCATCTTTAATGTTCACTATGTTGTTTCTTCTTCTTCTTTCAATAGTGCTGAGGTGAAAAAACCTGGAGTTTCCCCTCTTTTGAGTATGTAACTCTGCACTTTTCTCCAAGAAATCTCATCCTTTGTCCATGTTTGATTGAGCTCCTTTTGAATTTCATATGCTTTCTCACTATTTACAGCACTGTAGGGAAGAGATTGTACCTGTTTGAGAGCTTCTACTAGGTCTTTGATCTTCTTTTTATTATTTCCTCCCGCATTTTTGCTCCAATCCCTCAAAGATTTTTTTGCAAGAGCAAAACTTTTTAACCAGATAGTACATAGCAGAGCCTCTTTTGGGAGTATTCCATGCCTCTCTCAGAATGGGGAAACATTGTCCATTCTTTACCCAACTCACATCAAACTTTGAAATTGTATATCCCTCTTCTTCCTCTGTAGTCTGTTTCAATGATCATTGGAGCATGATCAGACCCCTGTAAGTAATCACAATTAACTCTGACATTATGGTACTTATCCACCCAATTCCCAGAGGCATAAACTTTGTCTAACATATCTCTTATATGACCATGTGGTCTATTATGTGACCATGAATAACTAGTACCTTGGCTCTTGATTTCCATCAACTGACAATCTGAAATAATGCTTCTAAACTTGTTTAACCTCCAAGGATTAGCTGGCCCTCCCCCCTGTTTATCCTCATCATGAGTATAATCATTTAGGTCCCCAAGCATGATCATAGGAGAGCTAATTTGATTACAAACGAGTTTGAGTTCTTGCCACACTATATGCCTTTTGTGATGATGTTGTCCCCATCCACCCATAACCATCGTTCCCTTTCATTTGAATCTACCTCTATAGGAGTCAACACATAGTTCTTAAAACTCAGCTCAATGTCCACTACTAAAACTTCCACCCACCACACAGCCAATCCTCCTGATTTACCTTGAGGCTCCGCATAATGAAAATTGAGATATCTAATAGAACGCCGAATACTTTCAAACTTTTGTGACCTATTCTTTGTCTCCATTAAGAAGATCAAAGAGGGACGATGGGTATTAATTAAGCCTCGGAGTCTCTGGACGGTCAGCAGTCGCCCCAACCCCTGACAGTTCCAGCTGACCACTAACATTGTTTGTGTGGCTGTTCTAGGCCAGCCACCAACGCCTTTTTCCGTTCCTCCGCTTGTTCTTCCCAAATTCCTTCATAATAGCTCATGGGATAGTCAAGAGAACGATGAATATCATATTTGTCTGTATATTTACCTCTGTACTCTGTGACGAGATAGATTTGGTACTGGCCCTCTTTAATGGTTTCACCCACCTCCAGATTTGTGTCTTGGCTTCCATTCTATTCCTGAATCTTTCTCTTCTCTTACACAGATTGTATGTAGTCCACTTCATTACGCATTTGCCTTGTAAAAGCTTCCTTGACATTTGCTGCATCAGGGTTATCCAAAATCCCTCTTCGTTTATCAGAGCACTGTTCGACGTTGAATGCTTTCCTTTTGAGAGTTACAAATATGTTAAAGACTTTTGCAAGACCCACGTCTAACACTACTAAAAAGTTGCCTTTTTCCGGCGGTTTCCCGTACGACAAGCAGAAAACCGCCGCCAAAAGTACCCTACACCGGCATTTTTCCGAAATCCGCCGTAAAAAGGAAAAATTACGACGGCTAGACAGAAACCGCCGTAAAAGCATTCACTTTAACGGCGGTTTTGTACAAACCGCCCTTTATATACACAATAAAAAAAATAGTTATTAATACAAACGATGGTTATTAGTAAAGCGTCGTTTATTTAATATAATTAAATATTAAATATTTAATTAAACGGCGGTTTTAATTGAAACAGCCGTTCACAAAAAAACGTAATAAATGAAAAAAAATATATTTTTCCGATCTAATCTCAGCCATTCATTACTTTACTCTTGCTATAATCTCAACCGTCTGGTGAAACCCTACCCTTATAACTAAACTTCTCTCTCTTCATCCTCCCTCAAATCGTGCCTCCTCCATCTCTTCTCAACTTCTCTATGTCGTCCGTCTGTAGCGATGGTGGTGGCGATCTAAGTCTCAGTTTCTCTCATCAGCTTCCTTCTAATTTCTTCTTCAATAAAGATGGTAGTGGCGGCGCATGATGGTGATGGTGGTGGCGCAACATGTCGAGGCTGCTCTTCGATCACTATTGTGTCTGGTTTTCTTCAGATCAGCCATGGACTCTACAGTTGTCAGAACTGCTCATCTCCACCAGACCTTCGACTATATCCAAGATTTCTCTACACTTCCTTCGAATTTCATTCTCTGCTCTTCTCATCGATCTATTCTCTCGTTTTCTTTCTCTCTTCTTCCTGTTCTCTTCATTTCCCTTCGATCTATTCGCTCTGTTTTTCTTTCTCTCTTCCTCCTGTTTTGTTCTCTCTCTCTCTCTCTCTCTCTCTCTCTCTCTCTCTCTCTCTCTCTCTCTCTCTCTCTCCCTTGTCTCCTCCTCCCTCCTCAGACTACTTTTGATTCGCCTAACAGAGAACACCCTTTGATATGGACATTTGGTTGAAAATTTTGGATATGAGTTCGAATTCGAAGTGGTGAAGAAGATCTGAGTTGAATTTTTTTTTTACGAAATTGATCTAAGTTGATTAATGTTGGCTGTTAAACAAATCTGGATTTTCGATCTGGCTGATTTGTCAAAGTTCTAGACCTTGTTTTAAAAAAATGCAGAAAAACTCTTGTAAATAAATACAAAAAATTAAAAATATAAAAAATTGAATTAGTTTTTGTATATAAAATATTAATATACAGCGGTTTTAGATAACCGTCGTTAAATATAACGGCGAAAAATAAACTGCTGTTTTCTGTAACGACGGTTGTAAACCGCCGTTTAATTTTCCCGACGCCGAGAACGATGGCGGGTGGTAAACCGCCGTATTGGCCGCCATTTTTACTTTTAACGGCGGTTTTTGAGTCTTTAACGGCGGTTTTCATGCGCCGTTTTTTGCAGAAATTTCTGTAGTGAACACTGAATTGCCCAGTTTCTCTTTCGGATCCGGATCTTCCAAAAGGGTTATTTTTGGAATTCTATCCATCGGGTTAACCCGTTTGGTTTCCTGATGTGTATTTGGGCTACATGTTGCTTCCTTCTTTCTGACTTTCCCGGGCTCATGGACCATTTCTTTATGATGCAGCTTTTTTGGGCTTATTGTGAGCCCACTGAATTATCCTTATGTGGGCTGATAGGCTCCTCTACAAAGTATGGTTCCTTTCGGTGTGTCAGCCCCATTCTCTCTTTTTCTTGAAAGACAGATTTACCCCTTTTCAGTGCGAATTTTACGGAGAAGGGATGTGGTTTTTACCTGATCCAATAGTCGCCTCAATTCAGGAGACATGCTCGTAGCTGTCCCTGGACACGTGCTCTTTTCAGGTGCCTGGGACGTACGATTCGAACCCCCAAAATTCTCCGTCCTTATTTGATGGGTTGGTTGTCCTTCGTACTCCTCTCCGACGCCTACCCGTTGCTCTGGGGTTGAGTCTCACGCGCCCCCAAATTGCCAGTTTCCGATGAATTATCCGATGACTGTTTATCTTTTCCAGCGGACCATTCCTCTTCTTCCTCCACCGTAGGTAGCGGCGATCCCAGTTTTGCAAGATATTCCTCATCTTCTTTGGAAAATTCTCAAGTTAGCTCCTTTCTGAACATAAATTTTCCTGGGTGAGCATCGAAGGAAAGAGCCATATGAATATGGCTTTGCTTCACCTTTCTTCACGAACTCGCATCCTCTTTATTCATGGCCTATTCTTCCACAGCTGTAACAATACGTTACCAATTTTTCGTACAATATTCCCATCCTCATCTTTTGACCATCTTTGAAGGTCGTGAAGCTCTTCCGGAGTGGTTGATTAACGTTTACTGATACCCTCAATCTCATATAATTTCCTCATCAACAGTGTCTTTATCTATCGTAATTAATTTCCCTACTACCCCTCCAATCTTCTGAGCATTGTCCGATGTCATCTTTTCAGGACTCAGCCCATGAATATGGATCCAGAAGGGGGATTCTGTGAAGTCTATGCTTTTAAGAGCAGCTTCACTCGGCTACTGCTTTAGAATGAGGAGATTCTCTGCTATCATCCATGGTGTACCACAAATGATTCTTGAACAGTCCCTTTCATTTTCAAACCGGATCACAAAATGATTATTTTGCCAAGTCTCTACTATATTCCGACCTTTCAGGTTCCAGATACCTGAGACAAGCGAGAGAAAAGTTTTGACATTGAAGATTGTGTGGGTTAAGAGCTTACCCACCAGAGGGGTGTTACTTGGTTTCTTCCAAGAGACGTATTCTCTTTAAGATCTAGGACAGGGTCAGGTTCCAAGGTGAAAGAAATCCAGGTCTCAGAGAGAGGCGTTGGAGAAAACAAATCGACGATAAACAGAGAACGTCGCCGAAGGAAACAAGAGAAAAGGACACAAGAAAGAGATGGAAAATATGGAAAGAGGTTTACTGTGATATGAAGCGATGAGAAACACACGCCGCCGTCACGAAAAACCCTAGCTGGAGGGAAGAAGGTCACCAGTACTTCAAAGTCATTGCTGGCATTTCCAATGTATGGGAGAGGAACTAGATTCGGGTGTGGCAAATTCCCAAAATCAAGGGTGCGGATGCGGCGTTACGGGAACTTTCTTTACATTTTTATTTTGATATTATTTTTGATACCACTATACTATATAAAAACAACAACAATAGCAATCCAAATTATAATAATAAAAAAAATTGTACCATTCAAAGATACAGACTTGATATATCAACAATACATCTCTTCATGTCAATGTCCTTAATTGTGGAAATACTAGTAATTTAAGGATTAGAACTGTTTACATAGATGCACGTTTCTTTGTTAAATTGTAGTGGGATTTTAAAATATCTTCCCACCAAAACTTTTGAACTGACTGTCTTTTCAAAAAAAAACACCCGCGCAGA
This sequence comes from Linanthus parryae, assembly GCA_023055425.1. Taxonomy (NCBI): domain Eukaryota; kingdom Viridiplantae; phylum Streptophyta; class Magnoliopsida; order Ericales; family Polemoniaceae; genus Linanthus; species Linanthus parryae. The sequence continues at coordinate 31,872,725 of JALGPY010000006.1, forward strand.
AGCACTCGTTCGGTGCATGTGCGTGAGCTCACAAAAGCACCCGTGCTACATAGGTTTTACTCTTTGCCAAAGAAGAACCATTACAGTTCCAAAGATCACACTATGTCGTGTTTTGTTATCTTAGACTCTGATGCTTTTGTCTCTTCTTGTTAACGATATTTTATCTTTTTTTCGTGGTGAAGGCGGCGGAGGTAGCCAAGGAAGTTAATTTGTGGGCTAAGAAGGAGACTCATGGTCTTATCAAGGAAGTTCTTCCCCATGGTACGGTTGATTGCGCTACCAAACTCATTCTTGCAAACGCGCTCTATTTCAAAGGAGCGTGGGTTGACAAATTCAGTAAATCAGCAACTACTCACCGTGACTTCTACCTCCTCAACGGGGAGTCGGGACTCAGTTCGGGCCCCTTTCATGACCAGGAAGAGACCAATTTGTTGGAGAATTCAGTGATTTCAAGGTCTTGAAACTTCCTTACAAACACGGAAAAGATAAATACCGCTTCTCAATGTACTTCTTCCTTCCAAAAGCAAAAGACGGGCTAATGGAAAACCCTGGATTTCTAGAATCCCATCTACCGAGGACACAGGTGGAAGTTGGAGCATTTTGGATTCTAAAGTTCAAGGTTTCTTTCGGGTTTGAAGCTTCCAAACTTGTCCAAGAGTTAGGTCTGGCCTTGCTGTTTTCTGAAGAAGGTGAGCTCACTGAGATGGTGGATTGCCCTAATGGTCTAACGGTTTCATGAATTTTCCACAAATGCTTTATACAAGTGAATGAGAAGGGCACAAGAGCAGCAGCTGCTTCGGCATCAGACTTGGTTGACTTTATCTGTGGCGATATTCCATTAGACTTTGTAGCTGATCATCCATTCATTTTTATCATAAGAGATTATGTCACGGGCGTCGTGCTTTTTATCGGTCGCGTGATGAATCCTTTGGAGATTGGTTGAAAATTCTACAATGGAGTGAGGAAATTGAGGAATGCCACTGCAACATCACTAATCATTCTCTTTGATTTGTCTTGCTGCAACTTAATTAAGAACTTCTACCATATCATATATCATAGTGTTCTAGTTATAGTGATCAATTTTTTTCCATCGAAATTCGGCAATAGTTCGAATCATTTACCGTCTTCCTCTCCCACTAGACACTTGAACTCTGTGTGCCATGCCCGGATCGCGTGTTGGGGAGCTGACTGCCTTCTGTGACGAACTGTACTTGGGAATTCTCTCTTTAAAGAATCAGCTTCCTCTGATCCCCATCACATTATTTGCTTCCCTCGTATTTTACTCTAGTTAATTATTACATTGAATAATATATTTCTCTTGAATAATACACTGTCATCTTTTCCGACACATGTACAGAGTGATTAATATAACCTTATGTCGTTAGTAACAATGTCATATTCAACTTAACAAGAAGTTCTTTAAATCTAGCTCAACTTCGATATATCCGATGATCGACGACGGGTCCCATATAAGCGGCAACCATGGTTGTTGATCGTCCTCTTAACAAGAGAATGAAGTCGTCTCTGCGCATAGCAAAGCAGTTGTTGATGAACAACAAGGATCACGATGGTTCCAACATCGTGTTCTCTCCACTCTCCGTCAATGCCCTCCTCTGCTTAGTTGCTGCTGGCTGTAGAGGCGCAACCCTTGACCAGTTCCTTGATTTTCTAGACTCTGAAACCCTTGATGACATCAACTCGTTCGCTACAAAGCTAATTTTCACCGTCTCCTCCAGCAAGGGAGCCAATGGTGGTGGTTGTGGTCCTCAATTGTCATTTGCTAGTGGGGCTTGGTTCGAGCAATCACTTTCTCTCAAATTGTCATTTGCTAGTGGGGCTTGGTTCGAGCAATCACTTTCTCTCAAGCAATCCTTCAAACAGGTTGTCTATGATGTTCACAAGACCGCGGCTCTGAAAAGCGTGGATTTTAAGAACAAGGTGTGTAAGTTATCCCTTGTACTCTTATGATCTTATCCACAACATATTGTATAATGCAGTTTATTCTTCTCCATTAGAACCTAACAATAAGGCGGCATAATCCTCGCTTATAAACTAACATTGAAACATTTTTCTGTCGCGCTCATGTTTAAGTACGAAGATGTGCATCAGGAAGTTAATTCGTGGGCTGATACTGAGACGAATGGTCTTATCACAGAAGTTCTTCCTCCAGGTTTGTTGTGTCCTAACACTGTGCTCGTACTCGCAAATGCACTCTACTTTAAAGGAGCATGGATTAAGAAATTTGATCAAACAGAAACCAAACACCACGGATTTCATCTCTCAAACGGCAGATCAATCCAAGTCCCTTTCATGACCAGCCGACAAGACCAGTTCGTTAGCAAATTCGACAGTTTCAAAGTACTGAGGCTTCCTTATGAATACTCGAAAGAAGATGAACACCATTTCTCAATGTATATCTTCCTCCCAGATGCAGAAGACGGGCTTCCAGCTTTAACTGAGATAATAACGACTGATTGTGGATTCCTAGAAGACCATATCCCCAAGGAGGAAAAAGAGGTCGGCGAGTTTAAGATCCCAAAGTTCAAGATTTGTTTTGGGTTTGAAGCTTCTGATACACTGAAGGATTTAGGTCTAGATTTGCCTTTCTCTGAGGCAGGGGGGCTTACAGAGATGGTGGAAATACCTAGTGGTGAACCAGCCCCAGTTGTTTCTGGAATTTTCCATAAATCATATGTTGAAGTTAATGACGAGGGAACCGAAGCAGCAGCTGTTACTGTTGCATGTGCAGAGTTGACTTGCTATCGTCCGCCAATTGACTTTGTGGCTGATCATCCGTTTATCTTCATTATTAGAGATGATCTGACCGGTGTGATCCTTTTTATTGGATGTTTACTTGATCCTTCCGACTCCAAGTGACTGTTGCTATAGCAAGTAGAAACTAATTAAGACACCTTATTTTGTGGATGCGGTATGAAAACATGGTATTTCTTGGGATTTTGAGTTCCATCATTTAGAACACCTTATTTTGAATAAACTAATTAAAGAATTTTCAAAATTCTATGTCAAATGGAATTGGAATTTTGAGTCCCTAAATCCCAGTCTCAAGACACACCACAGTAGGAGTTATTTTTTGCTTCCACTGTGTTGGTATGTTTGGCTAAATCCCATTTTCGAAATTTCAGTTTCAAGTGACACCAAATTAGGTCCCTAAATCACAGTTTCAAGCTGAACAAATTGGAATCACAAGCAATGACAGTTTATTCCTCAAACACCTCTAACGAAGTCGGTTCTCTTTTAAGTTGAATAATGGGTTATAAGCACAGTTCTCACGAGTCACGACCTATGAAAGTTCCCACAACAACACATCTTCACAAGTAGATAATAAATAAAGAAATATAAACGTGTGAATGTAGAATGTAGAATGATACACCGCAAAAAGCAATGCCGAGACCGAGAGGATAGAGTTAGAAGAAAGTAATCTATTTTCATGATGATCTTAAGCAATTGTAAAGTAAAGAATCTGATAACACCATTTTCCTAGTAGGAGTCAATTCAGATGACAAGTTCTACAACTGGAAACTATAAAAACAGATGTGTTCCTGTAGAGTAAAATATGACCAGCATAAAGTTTAGGCAGTAAGTGAAATCTTACAATCAATTCTTGTAAGGGCGTTTCATCTTGAGAAGATGAGAAACACCTGCGACTACGTGCAGACGACTACTTGGAATACCAGTCTTTGCTAAGCCTCTTCCATGCTTGTCCAGTATCACAAAGCAAGGAACATACCTTATGTCATAATGGAGAAGCTGCACAGAAGTCACAGGAGAAGAAGAAAAATGTCAAGCGGATTACCGATATATTATTGACATGAAGAGAATGAACGATCCCTAAGGGATGATGATGATACAAGAATGACCCACGCACTACATGCAAGTGAAAGAAACACATGAGATAGTTCCCATAAATAACACAAACAAGACGACTAGAGATCTTTCAGGTAAAGCGAATCTGTGATCTCAGAAGATGAGGAGATAAAAGAAAGAGGGAAAAAATGCTATGTGTATGTTTAGAAAATCTGAAAATATTAATGAACTAATTAGAAGCCTCAAATAAGGTGATTTTAATTACGAACCTCAGGTAACCACTTCTCATTCTCAGCATCAACCATGACTATATTGAGCCAATCAGAGTTCCTATTCTCTACTTCCAAGACAAAGTTGAGCAAGGAATTACAAAGTCTGCATTTGGGCGAGTAGAATTCTATCACGGTTGCTTCTTTCCCACTTGCCAAAGCAGATGCTAGTGCACTTTGCTCCGCTTCTCCTTGCTCATCAGGAGTCAAGACTTTCTTATGCGCAATCAATCTCTTCTGGGGTCTGATACTGGGTTTTCCATCAAGCCCAAACAGACCTCCCGTTGATGGATTTGTGGATGTAGAAATCGAATTTGCAAAGTTGAAAGCACAAATTCCAAGATTCTGAAGAGATCTGAACAACCATGGAGCCTCCATTTTGCAGTGACTGGAAGCCTGAGAATTCTGATGGGAGGCATCCCAAGGCCATTTTAAGCAAAACAAAGGACTTCTAGGAGGTGAAGGATTCATATCATAAAGAAAACTCCGTCCCAGAACATACACAAGCAGGCAATGAACTTTCGTGGCCAATGCTCAAATCGTGACTTCCTTGAGGATATGCAAACCTTAGACTCAACAAGACCTGGAAAGAAAATGAAACCACATCAATACTGGCAAAAATAAAAGATCTATCACGTAAGAACAATACCAGATTTCTGGTAATATACTGTGATTTACTCCTTTAACGCCAAGCAAACTACGTTCACGATCTAATCATTCCAGATTTGGAGGAGAACAGTCACTTGAAGAGAACTTTGCTCGAGTCTTTCTACTGAGCATTTCTCTTGTGGAATTTGTTTAAGATCGATGTAACTAAACTGAGGGCCATGAACAAGAAGTGCACAACTCCAACAGATAATGACAATAGAGAGAAATACTTGTGCAGAGAAGGTCGTGAGACTCTACCAAATACAGACCCTCGCCAACTAACCAAGGTTCTAGAGGTACCCTTAATTTCCACCTCCACCTCACACGGGGGACTCCATACCCGCGACAATTCTGCAAATTTCAAGCTCTGTCACAAGTACGCACTTCGTCATATGAGTACAATTATCCAGTGATACATCACATCTACATGTTTAGAACGTGAATGAGAATTTGACTGTCACAATAAAGAATAAACCTTTGCTGCTTCAACCCCCAATTCATTAAAGAATTTCATCCAATGCAGCTCTTTGCAAGCAAGACACTACTACAGACGCTGAATTGACTGGGATGGGTCATCAAATCGACTAATCCACCTCTAAGCTTGGTTGGTTTTCTTAAACCAGCTAGAAGGGAGTGGGATGATCGGATGAGGGATCAGACTTTTCAAACCTATGATTGGTTGTGATAGACCTTACAAGAAACTAAGGCAACCTCAAGCAAGATCGTTGGAACTGAATATTTGTATATGACCACTAAGAATTAAACTCGTAGAACAGACTTGAGTATCAAAGAGCCCAAGAACTAGTCCTTAAAGATTACTAACCCGGGTACGACCTCCATCGAAACTACTGAACACCTCCAAAAGGAGGCATTCTAAATATCTACTTAAGCTACCTACAAACTCAACCCCTTCACGCTCTGCTTACCGATTTCACACCTCAGAATTCACAGGCACAAGTCGAAAGCGTTATACAGTTACTTCACCTTCTGACTAGATTTCTATAATTTAATTTGTTTCTGCGATTAACATAACTAGAGTACTGTCCAAGAAGTTGTGTTTCTAACATATTTATAGAAGATTCACAACTAATGAAAGGAAGCTACAAATACTGGCTTCAAGCAGAATAAATCAATTAATTTCTACAGCAGTAGCATAAAATTGTGCATATGGGTACTTCTGTGAAAGCTGAGAAACATGAATGACACAGTGAAGTACTTGAAATTGGCCAGAGAATTGAAATGAAAATTCAGATTTCAATCCGGTTCTCAACAACAGCAATAACCCAGTGTCTATTGAAGTTGAATTTACCAAACCCAGATAGGGTTTTTACAAGCTTCTATTGAAATTGGAACTGTAGAACAAACTCAACACGAGGAGAGAACTCATTCAAAACTGATCCGAAAAAGGCCGAGAATTAAAGATGAATGAATCGATTTGCTGTAAATTAAGGTATGTGTTCATAGATTAATTGGGGAGGGAGAAACAGAGAGGAAATAAGGAATTAACTTACTCCATCGAGCTGCAAAGAGAGGTGCGAAATGCGATTCAGCAACTGCTGCAAATGGAACTTAGATTCTTCACTGCACCGTCGCGATACGCCGGTATCGCCGTCGCTCAACGGCCGAAATAAAGAGAGTGTGGAGTACGGACGAAAACAGTCAACTGACCATCAATTACGAGAAGTATCTCGAAATTATGCTTGGCACCCGTAAGTCACTACAAGAGCATAAGAAGATGGGTAAAAGACAATAACCACCTTTATAATATGAATAAAATACACTTTGACCCCCTAACGTTTGAAAAACTTCACTTTGGACCCCTGAAATGGAAAAATGTTAGGATGAAAGTGTGGCATGGCGCATGAGATATATCTACCATATACATTGAAACTTCTAGAATAATATAAAACAAGAAATTTACAGCAATCAAGGTTGTGATGTCAAGTAATAAAGGAAAAGAAAAAGGATAGTATGGTAACTGAGCGAACAAATCGAAAATGGCTTCTGATTGGGCCACGTCGACCAGATTGCTGAGGTGGAAGAGCCTTAGCCTCTTTAATATAAGGGTATAAGATATACACATATACACTCGTAAGACCCTCCTTAAACCAAATAGCCTTCTTTCTCGCCCACCGCCGGTCGAGCACCCAGAAGCCCTTGATCAGCTCCTCGCCCGCCTTCGACCCATGCTTGTTGAATACACTAATCACGGTCGTAGCTGAGCCCAAGCTCACAGCCATGGATAGTTGCACACAATTAATCATCGGTCGTTCATTACGTGACATCGACTTGTATGTGTCACCCTAATTTTAAATATTTTAATAGTTGTGTTCTTTTATTAACTACATGAATGCTCCGATTGGTTCCAAACTCATTACACTAGTGTCACTGTTATTCAATTTACATTGAATTTTGCCCCGGCTGTTATTAGTTCCAACCTTCAACACTTCACCCTGATACAAAGTCCACCTTGTATGGATTTATGCACCATGTAATTAATTATGATGATCTGAATTTAAAAATACTAGATCATCACACCATTGTTGTATGTGGTTTAAAGATTCCTAGCTCCTTTCAACTTATGGAAACTAGGCGATGACAGTATCAGAAACAATTGGAGAAAGACTAGCTAGAATGCTTCAACACTTCATCAGTGAATGAATATCATATATTTTGGCTTACTGATGGAATCATGTTCCAGCCAAATTATTCCAGTACCATGTTATTGTATCATAGTATATGTAATATAGTAGTGCTACAACATCGTATCATCAACCGTCCCAATGGGGCAAAGGAACAACAAAGAACTTCATGAGGCCATCCTTGCAATCACCACTTGTGCCGTTGGAGGCGAAAAAGAGAGGCCTCCAAAGATTAGCAAGCTTGTATTGGAAACCATAACCATCTCCTCCTTGTGTTTCAGAAGCCAAAAGCCTAGCTTGGCTGAAGTCGCAACTTATGTAGCTCCATAAATCTTGAAGAAGGTACACGTTGTGAGCTGAGGTGTTTGCGCTTGGTGAATCATATTTGAACACTGCGAAAATTTCAATGAGAAAAAGTTTAACGTTTTGGAACAAGAGAAATTAATGATACATGGTGTGTCTTTAGCATACAAACCTAGGATATCGTCTTTGTAGAAGGGACCGTGTTTGATAGCCCAATCAGTGTAGTTGTACCCGGAGCGCCACTGCTCAGGACCTCCCACATCAATGGTTTCAGCAGCCACCTGGGTAGCTGCAACCATGGAAACAATGACCACCAGGGTGAGTCCTAATGGGAGATTGAAACTCTTCATTTTCACTAAGTTGAGGTTTCCAAAGATCTTAGAAAATGCTGCTAGAGAAGATGATGAATGTTGGTGATGGTGATGATATGATAATTTGCAATCCATGGTTGGTTTATATAGAGAGGGAGTTCATAACTTCGTATGACTTGGTGTATGCCAAAGTCCTTTTAGAATGTTCCCCTCACTTTTCAACTACTGATTTTCTTTTGTAACAGAAGATTTTCAAAGAAATAATATATTGGTGCATCTAATCATGTCGCGAAATGGAAAGTCATGTTGATTTTAGAGCAATTTTGACATATCTGAGTTGTCGAAAAAAAAATGTTATATTCTTACTACAGTATCCAGCAATTTCTTAAAGCAGCGTCTAACTGCAAAGTTCTATACAACACAAGAGTACAATTTCAACCTTGAAAAAGTCAGTTTGGGGCAGTAGTACAGTTTTAATGGGGCTAATTTACATAAGGTGTTGCATAGTTTTCGTTGGAACAGATATTTTTCTCTCTTTAATTGGGCGGTAATTAACAAATTGGCCAAGCGTCTGCGAGAATAAGATTTAATATATCTGACTGGTAAAACTTGATTAATGGAAAGTTTTGAACTATGATGAAACATTGACCAATGAAAATCACAAGTGTGTGTGTTTACAATAATACCCTTAACTTTATCACCTCCTGAAAATAAATTCGGGCAATGAAGCGAATTTTTACAGTGCATACACCTTATTTTGAACTATCTGGGCCGTCAAATTAGAATGTTTCTCAGGTTGAATTAGTTGATCTAGATGAACGAACTCGTACACCTAGTCTAAAATCATCATGAATATAGGTCACATAATTCTAATGAAACGACTCCTTCTGCTGCTCTATGTTGAATTATGCGCACACGATCTAACGAGGCCTCTAAAGGAATATGACTATCGAACCATCATCCATGACAATTTATCTATTTCCATTGTGAGAAAGGACTTTAATTCTTTAATGGTTAAATTGTAGAAAAACCCCATGTGGTGACTTCCAAAGTTTTCAACATAGTTCTGGATCGTGTTCTTCAAGCCTTGTTGGTTTCGCTTGAAACCAGCAAAATTCTTAAATTTCGACCTACTAGAATGCTGTGAAAATCAACTATTCTCTTTGAAGATTTCGCCAAACAACGCGGTAACTAAATGGATGTTTTATGGAGAAACCTCTCTATATAAACCCCTGCAATACAACTCCTATGAACCACCACCATCTCTCCATTACCTTACACATATACGCACTCTTCTCCCATCTTATCCGTTTTCAGTGTTTAATCAAAAGAGTGAAAATGATGAATGTCACGAAAGGGCTCATCCTTGTGGTCATAGCTTCCATGGTAATAGCTAGCCAGGCCGCTGAGACCATTGATGTTGGAGGTTCGGAAGGGTGGCACACCGGCTACAACTACTCCGATTGGGCTCTTAAACACGGTCCCTTTTTCAAAGACGATATTCTGGGTATGCTTTTTCTTATTTTGTCAATATGCTGTATATGCAGTCACATTTTATGAAATACCTGCACATCTCATCTTACTCTGTGAAAAGTAAAGTGTAATGAATTTTTGCAGTGTTCAAGTATGGCCGACCGAGCACGAACACCCAGGCTCACAACGTCTACCTTCTCCCAAACGTTGGGAGCTACTTGAGTTGCGATTTCACCGGAGCTAAGCTTTTGGGTTCAGAATCACAAGGAGATGGAAACGGCTTCCAGTATAAGCTGACAAGTCTGTGGAGGCCTCTCTTTTTTGCTTCCAATGGTACAACTGGTGACTGCCATGATGGTCTCATGAAGTTTGTGGCCGTACCCCTGCCACGTTGGCAAGGTTGATCCCATTTGCACCGCTCTAAGAAATGCTAATAGTTGGCTCTCTACACTGTAAACATAGTACTACATAATTTGTTATCACAACCATGTAATAATTTGGTAGGTTTATGAGTACCATAAGCCGATACTTTTTTAGTAACTTGTTATAGTTTCGTGATATGCTGCCGTTACTAGAAGGAAATAATGTAGAGAGCCCGAAGTGCAAGAATAAATATGATCTTTTTAAAGTTTCATTATTTATAATTTATTATCCTCGAATGTTAAGCCTGTCGGCACACCAGATCTTATAACTAAGCAAAATTCATACCCACGATCGTATTTAACAAATAAAGTAATAAACTAACGTCTATGTTATTCAGAAATCAGTCTAAATAACTCGAGCACGTATAACTCAAATTCTGATCATATTGAGAAATGGAAGAACGAAGAAGAAGAGAAGAAAAGTTGAACCAATTCAAAAGGAAAACTGAATTGTTTATTGAGAAAGGAAACAAGAGCTAGGGTTTATACCCTCCAAGCTGCCGCGGAAGAGAGAGAGAAAAGAAAATAGCTAACTCAACCCTAAATGACCAATTAAACCAAAACACGCGGTCTAATCGAGTCATAGTCCGCTGAGTAAGCAAGAAACGACACCGTATTACTAACGTACCAGTTGAGTGCTAAACAGGATTAATTAAAGTCTAAAAATAAAAGATAAATGACTCAAAACGTTGTCGTTCCACTTGAACTTGAAACTCAATGTTCAGAAGCATCTAACAGCGGAGAATAGAAGCTTCATCTTGATCAAACGGTTGCTGCTACTCCTGGCTTCATGTCATCAATTTGGCTATGCTTGCAATTCAGTCCATCTGCAAATCTTCAAAACCCAACCATTCTTCAAGATCCCCCCTCAAGTTGGTGAGTGAATCAATCTAACTCTCAACTTAATTGGACAGTAGAAAATTAAAAACAGTAGGATGTAATGGCTTGGTAAGAATGTCTTCTAGTTGATGAGAGGAACAGACAAAGTGAAGAAGAAGTGTACCTTTCTGCACTAAGTCTCTAACCAAGTGACAATCCACACCAATATGTTTGGTTTTGTCATGAAAAATTGAGTTAGTTGCCAGTTGAAGAGCAGAACTGCTATCAGTAAACACTATTGGAGCTTGTAGGAGAGATATAAAAATCATGAAGATGATAGAGAAACCAAAAAAAAATCACAAGAAACTGCTGCTAGGCTTCTATATTCTGATTCAGTAGAACTTTTGGATACCGTTGTCTGTTTCTTAGACCTCCAATGAACCAAAGATGAAATAATTTAGATCAAATAGCCACTAGTGGACTTCTCGGTATCCAAACACCCAGCCCAGTCTGCATCTGAATAGGCCAGGAGAGAACGAGAAGAAGTTGCGGAAAATAATAGGCCTTGTGCAGGAGAACTTTTGACATATCTAAGAAGATGATGAACTGCTTTAAGGTGAACTGCAGTAGGCTTGGCCACAAACTGAGAAAGTTTCCCTACAGCATAGTGAATGGTTGGCCTGGAATTGCACAAGTAAAGAAGCTTGCCTACCAACTTCCTGTAAGTGTGCACATCAACTTCTGACAAGATATCACCTACCCCTGCAGACAATTTCATTGAAGGATCCATGGGTAAATAAGCAGGCTTACAGGCACTATAACCACTTTCAGCAACAATGTCAAGAGCAAACTTTCTTTGACATAGACTGATCCCATTTTCATTTCTAGCAATCTCAAAACCAAAGAAGTATCTGAGAATACCCAAATCCTTGAGCTGAAACTTGGAATTAAAAACATCTCTAAGTGAGTTCATATGAGCTAAATCATTTCCACCAAGAACTATATCATCAACATAGACAAGGATGCAAACAAACAATGTTGTAGCATGCTTGAAAAAAGTGTGTAATATGTTTTACATTGAGTAAAACAAATATCCAAAAGGGTGCCTGAAAACTTAGTGTACCATTGTCTTGATGCCTTTTTGTGGCCATAAAGAGACTTCTTGAGATGACAAACCAGTTTTCCTTTAGGAAGAGAAGAGTAAGAGGGTGGAACATAGCCATGTGGGAGGCTCATATAAACTTATTCATCTTGATCTCCATGAAGAAAAGCATTATTGACATCTAGCTGTAGAAGATGCCAACCTTTAACTGCAGCAAGAGACAAGAGACACTTCACTTTTGGAAATTTTGCAACTGGAGAGAAATTTTGTGTGTAGTTTATCCCTTTTGTTTGGATAAACCCCTTTCCCACCAGCCTTGCTTTATACCTTTCAACCTCCCCATTAGATTTGAGTTTGACCTGGTAAACCCATCTACAACCAATTGTATCATTACCTGGAGGCAAAGTAGTCAAATCCCAAGTGTGATTAATCTCAAGAGCGTGAAGTTCTGTTTGCATAGCTTTGATCCATTCTGGGTGTTTCTTAGCTTCTTTATAACTCTCTTGTTCATCAGAAACTCCATCAACTGTAGCCAAGAAAGGTGAATAAAAGGATGTATGACCAGGGGATGAATAAAAAAAAACTGGTATGACACTAGCAGACATCAATCTAGGTTGTTGAATCACATAGTCATTGAGGTATGAGGGTGCTTTATGCACTCTTGTACTTTCCTCACTGGTGCAGGCATGTCAACTGGAGTAGCCACTATAGCTTCTGAGGGTGAAGTGTTCAAAACATCAGGGTTGGACCCAAGAGATACCCCATAATTCAAACTAGTATCTTCATCAAACATAGTAGGTAGCACAACATCATCAGTGAAGTGAGGAAGGGTGGAGGGTGGTGAAGAGAAAGGAAAGACAGTCTCGTGAAAGGTCACATTTCTTGAGACATGAAAACTGCATTCCTTTATATTGTATAATCTATACCCCTTCATGCCAAAATAATACCCCAAGAAAAACACAAGGAGCAGCTCTAGGATCAAACTTTGTACTTCCTTGCAACATAGTGGAGCTATAACACAAACACCCAAAAACATTAAGTGTTGTGTAGTCAGGAACCTCATTGAAGAGATATTCATAATGCACTACTAGAAATGGACAAAAAACGGAGATATAAATATTGATGTATAATTCGTAAACGGCGAAAATTTGCTCGGCCTCGAGGTATTTTGACGTTAATACTCTACGGCAAGTAAAACTATCGACGTAAAAGCCCTCTCGCCGTATCTGATTTTCAAATACGACAATTGAATCGCCGTTTATGTTATACGGCGACAGATATCCCATCTCGCAGTGTTTGGGCTTCCATATACGGCAATTTATTTGCCGTTAAAAGTTTTATTTTTGCAGTTTATGTGCTATGTTTTACGGAAAAAATATAGCCATATTAACTTCTTCTTGCCGTATTTGAGTGTTAGTTTGTACAAAAAGTAAACAAACTCTCATCATTTTTGTTGCTAAGTAATACAACAAGTTTAAAATCTCGCCGTATTTGAGGTATGCCCTGCAACCATTGCAATTCATAGCTAGCTTGGTTCCAACCTGTAGCTTATTTTCAGGCACAACCAACACAAGTACACCTACTAAACTTGAAATAACACACATCACATTTCTAAAAACATCAATATATTATTTTTCCACAAAATTTACATTGCCAAAGTTTTACCCCAAATGTACAAGTCCACTACATTAGACGAAAACCTATACTATGCGCATTATACCAAACCTATACTAGGCTATCTATATTGAACTTGCAAAATAATACATATCATCTTTCTGTAGCTAGCTTTAACTCTAGCTGTATCTCCCTAACTACGACAAAAAGGCTCTGAAGCCGCGGGCTCTGCCTTCACATTTGCGCGCTGCGCCAAAACGGTCACCATAATGTGCGCATGCCAAAGCCTGGATAAACCTAAACAAGATAATAGTACATAACAATATTAAAACAAATATCATTTTAAGTTTACGAAATAAAATCGTATAGCACAGCCACATGTAGACATATAAGGTATTTTACTGGTTGAATTATCCGGTATATTTGGAAAGCACAAAATGCAATAATTTACTGGAACTATGAGATAAGATTCTGAGATGTTGGTTAGTTTGCTAAAATGCGGGCAATCCAACCCAACACTTGACGGCAAACTAACCTGTAAATTCAATGTGCAGGGTTTGTTAAAGATAGCGAGTAGCACAATGAACCCAACAATTGATTATTACCAAATGAACACCCTTGAATTCGCTTTTCAACAAGAGAACATGGAATTGGAAACAGCATCAGAGATCACGGGCACCTGCGGCACTGTAACGGCTCAGGATGATGTCACTTGTCCGTTCTTGACGGCTTGACGTCGATCTCCAAAGTATCCTCGAACTTCATGAACCGGATCTTCTCGGTGGCTGGCGGATCCGCATAACAGACCGAGGCCACTACGAAGCAACACCACAGAATTGTAAATTCCATGGTGATTATTTTGTAGCGGCACTGGTCTGTTATGCGCCTAGGCCAGCCACCCAGCAGGGCCAGTTTATGAAGTTCGAGGATCGTTTGGAGACGTCGCCAAGACATGGTGGGGAATGGGGCAGCAACATTAGCCAGAGTCGTACCGGTGCCGCAGTTTCCCAAGTTCAGTCATGCTAATTTTTCAATTCCATGTTCTCCTTGTTGAAAGGCAACTTAGTGGGTGTTCGAATGGTATTTATTCAACAGTTGGGTTGCAAAATCTAGACACATAAATGGAACTCTAGAAAAATAATATAAAGACAATCTAACAATTTTATTGGGAAGGAAAGCTCAATTTAACAAAAGAACAAAGCTACATGTGCACAGTTAAGCTCAATTTCACGACATCACAGTCAAAGTATATAACCAACATGCGTGCTACGGAGAATACATGATGCTTGAAAAGAAAAGAAGACGTACCACAACATAGGTCTCGCCGTTTCTGGCTTCACGTTGATGTCCAAAGTATCTTGAAATTTAGAAAACTGGATCTACTGGGTGGCGCGTAGCAAACCGGTGCAACTACAAACCAACACCATAGAATTCAAAATTCCATGGGTACTGTTTTGGGGTTTCACCGATTTGTCGGGCAGCCACCCAGATGGGCCAGTTCATGACATTTCCGGATCGGTTGGGACAGTCCAGAAAACAATCCAAACCATACTACAAAAAGTACAAACCAATTACAATAAGACACTTTTAAGAGTAAATAGTAATTTACGACTAAAACATGAACATAAACTCATACAGCAACATCAAACAATTTTCTCTCACTAATCAATTAGGTTATAATCAACAATGGTAGTGAGAAATAACTGAAATACAACAATACATATACAGAACTCTAATGATACTTGTTTATTACTAATGTATTTAAATGGGTTGCTACAAATAATACTTGTTTATTAAATATACATGACCCATATGTAATGTGGGTAAAATGGGTTTGAATGGGTTGATCCAAATAATATCACTTTATTAAATAGACAGGACCCAACCAATATACAATTTGGTAAAAAAAAACCCAATGGGTTAGACCCGGTTGCATGCATCTGTAACCAATTCCTTGAAGAAGCGTCACGCATCTGTGACTGTAGTCCCTTTGGCTTCACAGATGCATGCCAGTTCAGGGTCCTCCCACCTCTCCCATTAATGATCCTTTAATCCACCAAGTTGACTGTTACGGAGGATCAACACTATAAAAGCCCCTACCTCAGTTCTCTTTTGCCACAGATCTACACACAATCACCTTCTCTGTCACTGATCCCCCCACCCCCTGATATTAGGCAACTTGCAACCATTTTCAAGAAACTGGGGCATCCAAGTTTAGTTATGAAAGCCCCCGATAAGAAAATGAAAAGAAAGACAAGAAAAGGCAAAAGCACGAGGAAGATTCAATCTGGTGGAAAGATTAAAGGGATGTTCAGAAAAGGGTTGCACGAGTCGAAGTCGAAACAGCTATTGTTCCAGTTTATGATGTAATGCCATTAGCAATGCTCCCTCCTGCGGAAGACACTTCTGTGTCCTCTGATGTTATTTTGGCCCTGCCTGCTCTTGCTCTTTAATTGTTTTCCTTTTATTTGTGTGGCTTTTTTTCAGTTTCATTATGTAATTATCCTATCAGGAATATTATATATTATCAGTGTTTTATAGTCAACTTATTCTCCGTGTTTCTTTTGGAATTTCAATTATTGTTTACAATCGTTACCGGGCTCGAAAATTGGTAATAATCGAAACAAAAATAGAATACCAATTACTCATCAACCAGATTGAAGCCTAACAGTATGCAAACAACTACTAAAATCATCTAAAATTGAACAATCCATTACCAATTTCAAGCAATTTCAAGATAAAAAACTAAAACAATGCATAAATCACAAGCAAAGCCAAACAGAGGACCAAACATAAGCATACCAGATCCAAAAAACCATTACAAGAAGAGAAAGGGTTTTTAGTTAATCTACCGGATCCAAAAAACCAATAAAACAAGAGAAAGGGTTTTCAGTTGCACCTTGTAACTTCCTTCGCCTGAAACGCCTGAAACCCGACACAAAACAGTTCTTCCACACTCAGAGCAGCCACTTCAATCCCTTCAAAAACCTAACACAAATCAGTAATCAACACAGAAAATCAACGAACCTTTCAAAATCGCCCAGTTGTTCATGCTAAACAACTGGGTGATTGTGTATACAAAACAAAAATCAAGGATTACGAATCAGCTTATCGGATTTGCAGAGAAGGGTTGACGATTGTGTGCGATTGATGGAGAGGGGTCTTGCAGATCTTGTGGCTTCTGGGTGCACCGCTCTACCATTTTCTATCGATTCTCTCTTCTTTTCTCTCTTTGTTCTCTCTTCTCTCTCTTTTCTCTCTTCTTCTGGCTTATGAAAATGTGAAGGGTTTCGTTCCCCAGACCTGGAATTTTCTCTCTTCAGTGGCGCGGGCTAAGCATATTTTCGCCCCAAAATTTGGCGGAGAAATCAAAAATTTGGGCATAGTGGGACACGTGTACATAAACACATATACGGCGAGATATCTCGTCGTATAAGATAGATACTTATGGCGTTAAATAAAGTCTCGTCGTTTCTATTAAATATCATTTATGGGGATAAAGAAACGGCGTCGTTAGTAATAAATTCTTGCCGTTTATAATGACATCATTAACGGAGCTAATATTTATTGTCATTTCAGGCAGAATTCTTGCCGTTTATGCCAAACTATATACGGTCCCACTATTTAATCATCGTATAAGAATATTTTAAGCGAGAATAATCACTCATAAACGGCGAAAAATTCTCTTGCCGCGCGAAATTTAGCATAACTTTGCCATTTTTGTGTTCATTTCTAGTACTGAGGAGACTTGTTTTGTAACACTGGAGTGGGCACTCTGTTGATAAGATATGCAACTGTCATTACACTGTCTCCCCAAAATCTTAGAGGCAAAGAAGACTGAAATGTCAAAGCTCTAGCCACATTAAGCAAATGTCGATGCTTCCTTTCTACCAAAGAGTTTTGTTCATGAGCTTCAACACAACTAAGTTGGTGAATAATTCCTTTTTGAAGCATGAAATCCACCAATGCCAATTCTTTAGAATTAGCACTTCTGATTTTCTGAATTTAAGCTGAAAATTGTGTCTCCACCATAGTGTAAAACTGATGAATTAGAACTTGAAATTTTTAGTTATGAGCTAACAAGTAAACCCAAGTCATTCTATTAGCATCATCAACAGGAGTGAAAGTGTGAGTATGCAGATGTATAAGCAACTATGATACTCTAGAAGGGGGGGGGGGTGAATAGAGTATGCCAACTTTTTGCAGAACTTGCTAACAAGTAGAAAACTTGTGAAGACGATGAATTTCAAGGTCTTGAACACAGATTCAAGACTTTTAAAAGATGCAGAGAGTTTAAAACAAGTATGCCTTTTTCAAGGCCTTGAAAACAAGTTCAAACCCTTGAAAATAAATAGTTTTTGTATGCTGCAAAAGCTTTGAAAGTAGATGAACTGAAAATGCACAAGACAAGTGATTTATAGAGTTCAGTCCACTTGGACCTACGTCTCTACCTCATGGATTAGATCCCTGCAGGATTTTCAACTCAATTCTTATTAATCAAAAGCTAAGCCCTAGAACTCAAGCACAGAGAGTTCCCTTACTCTGTTACAGCTTGTGGTTTTCCCCAACCTGTCTAGTACCTGATCTAGCTAACTGATTAACTAAGAATTCTCTATTGTTAACTTTGAACAATCCTTGAGAATGAATGTAGAAATAATACAGAAATGATCTACCAATATAGCTCTATACTGAAGATCACTTAAGAATAGAAAAATGTAGTGAAATGTAGTGAACTTCTGTGTATGGATTGGAAGGGATGAAGAACTTCTTTGATGCTTGTCAATCCAGAATGCTTTCTCTGTATTTTCCCGTTGTGAATTGTGTGTGTGTTGCTTCTAATTTGAGCTCTTTAAATACTTCAAACAGCTCTGCAAATCTCTCAAGATTTTTAGCAACAACCTTCCTATTTTCTAGGCAACAGAGTTTGAATCCTTTGAGATCTTCCCAACGGTTGAATGAACATAATATTTAGAGATATTGTTGTAATCCTTCATTTAACCATCATGAGAAGCTGTCAAACACGTCTGATTGATCACAGGATCAAAGTATTCAAGTGTTTCCAAATCTACAGCAATCCAGTTTAGGAAACAATCCTGCAAAACTTAGAAACAATATTTCCTGCATTATCATGGTCAAACAGATGATATAAAATGATTCTAAACATGTTTAACAATTTGTCTTTCATCATCTAACAACAGGTAATCAAACATATGCAAGAGAGATAATAAAATAGATCAGAGAGTTAACATAAAAACTCACCGTGAGAATATGCTTTCAGGTTTAACAGTTTCAAGGCTTTGAATCCAGTTTCAAGGCCTTGAAAATAGCCAAGACTATTTTCAAGCCTCTGAAGCTGATTCAAGGCTTTGAAAGCTGTTTCAAGGCCTTGAAATAGCCAAGCTCTTTCAAGTCTTGAACAACCCGAGCTTTCAATCTCCCCCTTAATGAAAAACAAAACCAAATTCTGTTTGATCCTTAGTCTCAGCAAAATAAACTGATTAGTCTGCAATTTAAAGAAACGGTTATTCCAAAAAGATCCAACTTATTTAAATACCAATAAAAACACATAAATAGTTCAGCAGATAAAACAAATAATCCTAAAAACCTAAACTGGAACCTTAGAATTTTCTCCCCCTTTTTGACTTTCATAAAAAAGATAGAAGATGTTGGATCAAGTGTCTGAAAATTTTTGAAAGCTTAAATAAATAATTAAATCAGAGAGAATGTGGAAGAAAGAATAGGCAAGATTAAGGGTCCTTCTCATCTTCTTGATCTCCTGTTTCTTCCTCACTTTCTTCACTATTAGTTTGAAATTCTTGAGAGATCACATCTATTTCCTCAATGAAGGAACTGATCTTTTCAATAACACTGTTGAATAGGAAGGTGAGTCCTTCCAGGGCTTTCTTACCATGTTTCAGTTTCTTCTTCACAGCTAACCTTTTCTGTTGAGGAGAGACAGTCTTTATATTCTTCTTTGCTGCTTTTGATTCCTCGTGGGATGGATCTTTGTCTTGTTTCCCTTCAATTTTCCCTTTGTTGGGTATAGCATACACACCATAAGATCCTGAAGAAGTGTCTGAGTTTGAATATTGAATAAGTATCTCCTTTCCTTTTCCTTTAACCTCAGAGACTGTCTACTTCTTGTCTCTCTTAGGGCTTCCAATTTGGATACCCTTCTGTTTATCTTGTGTAGATGTCGTAGATTGTTTCTTCCTTGCTGGAGCTTGATCTTTTCTCACTATCTTCTTGGGCGGTGAGTATTCTTCTTCTTCCTCGGTGAAGCTTTTTGACACAGAGTCCTCACTGATCTCTTGAACCTCTTCCACTGCTGCTTTTTGACAGATTTTGAACCTCCAGCCATCTTCATCTGCTCTTCTTGTGCTCATTAGGGTTAGAGAGAAGAAAAGAGAGAGATGGAATTATACGGAATGAAGGAGAAGAGAAGAGGATAAATACTGAAAGAGTTAGTTTCAAAAGGAAGCTAGTATCTCTTTGATTCTAAAAAAATTTGCAAAGATCAGAGAAAATTTCAAACTATTATGCCGTTGGAAAAAGTATATACCAATACTATTCTTGGCTGAAACAAATTTTTGAAAAGGGTAGGGACTATATTAGGAAAATATCTACAGAGATATCACCCAGTATAGAATGATACAAGTTTATTGACTAATAGTGTAACGTATTCATTTTCAAGGCTTTGAAAAGGCTTTCAAGGTCTTGAAATACTGTAACACTGCAACAGGTAAAAACTCAAAGCTTTGAACTGATTTTCAAGGCTTTGAAACTCAGTTCAAATCTTTGTAAACACAAATAACTCACCTTTCTTACCTTAAGCTCCCCCTAAACCAATGCAGCCTTATTTAGCATTCCCAATTCCAATCTTAGAGCTGAGAACCTTTCATTTGCTAATGGTTTGGTGAAGATATCTGTAATTTGCATGTTAGTAGCAACAAATTCAAGAACAATATCACATTTCTCAGCATGATCTCTGATGAAATGGTGTCTGACATCAATGTGCTTGGTTCTTGAGTGTTGTACTGGATTCTTTGTAATTGAAATTGCACTAGTGTTGTCACACTTGATAGGTATGCTTTTGAAGTCAAATCCAAGGTCTCTTAGTTGTTGAGCAATCCATAGTACTTGTGAGCAACATGCTCCTGCAGCTATATATTCAGCTTCAGCTGCTGACAGAGCAACTGAATTCTGTTTCTTGGAATGCCAGCTAATCAAGGATGATCCAATGAATTGACAGGTTTCAGAAGTGCTTTTTCTATCAACTTTGTACCCTGCAAAGTCAGCATCTGAAAAACCACTTAAAGAGAAGTTAGAATGTCTTGGATACCAAATCCCTAAGTCTTTGGTACCATTGAGATATCTGAATATTCTCTTCACAGCAGTTAAGTGTGATTCTTTTGGATCAACTTGAAATCTAGCACACATGCATACACTAAACATAATATCTAGTCTGCTTGCTGTCAGATAGAGTAATGATCCAATCATGCCTCTATACTCTTTTACATTGACACTCTTACCAGATTCATCATTGTCTAAGGATAGTGTGGAGCTCATTAGGGTCTTGGCTTCCTTTCATTGAGTCATGCTGTATTTATTTAGAAAGTCTCTTGTGTACATGCTTTGATTCAGAAAGATACCCTTCTTCAATTGATGTATTTGAAGTCCTAGGAAGAAGGTTAATTCTCCCATCATGCTCATTTCAAACTACCTGCTCATAAGACTTGAGAATTCTCTGCATAATTGGTCATTAGTAGCTCCAAACAGTATATCATCAACATATATCTGGACTACAAGCAAATCTTTCTCATGAGTCTTAATAAAAAGAGTGTTGTCTACTAAACTTCTTCTGAAATCATTTTCAAGTAAAAACTTTGACAGTCTTCATACCAAGCCCTTGGAGCTTGTTTCAAACCATAAAGAGATTTTTCAAGCTTGTAAACATGATCTAGAAAATTGTCATTTTCAAAACCAGGTGATTGTGCAACATAAACTTCTTTTTGTAAGTAGCCATTCAAGAAAGCACACTTCACATCCATTTGAAAAAGTTTCATGTTCTTGTAAGATGCAAATGCAAGTAAAATTCTAATTGCTTCTAACCTGGAAACTGGAGCAAAGGTTTCTTCATAATCTATACATTCTTCTTAATTGTAACCTTGAGCAACTAACCTTGCTTTGTTTCTGATTACATTGCCACTTTCATCCAACTTGTTTCTGAACACCCATCTGGTACCAATGACAGATTGGTTTGTTGGTGCAGGAACCAGATTCCAAACCTTATTCCTCTCAAACTCATTGAGTTCACTTTGCATAGCAATGATCCAGTCTGCTTCTTGTAAGCTTCCTTCACAGCTTTTGGTTCTACAAGAGAAATAAAAGCATTAAAAGCACATAAGTTCTTCAATTGTGATCTAGTTTGTGTACCAGTGGTTGGATCTGATATGATATTATCATCTAGATGAGATGAGAGATATTTGAATCTCTTTCTTGGAGAACATGGTTCAGGTTCACCATAGATCTTCTCAGGTCTTGAAGTAGTGGCTTTGTCACTTGAATCCTTCTGAACATCTTTTTTAAGACTTTGAGCTGTGTAAGGCCTTGAGAACTATTTTCAAGGTCTTGAAAATGTCTTCTATTTTCTTCTGAGGCTTTCTTGAATCCAAGTAGATTCTCAGTCTCTTCCTCTGATTCATGCTTGTTCAAATTCAAATCTGCAAAACTTTCACTCAAAGAACCATCATAGCTTTCATAAAAAATAACATGAATGCTCTCTTCAAAAAGTTTGGTTCTTTTATTGTAAATTATCTAAGCTTTGCTATTCACGGAGTAAACAAGAAATATACTTTCATCACTTCTTGCATCAAACTTACCAAGATTGTCTTTTCCATTGTTATCGATAAAACAGGTACATCCAAAGGGTCTGAAGTAAGAAATGTTTGGCTTCCTCCCTTTGAATAGTTCATAGGGGTTTTCTTGAGAATAGGTCTGATCAAGCACCTGTTCAAAATATAGTTTGTTGTATTCACAGCTTCTGCCCAGTAGTATTTTGGCAACTTGTTCTCAAGAAGCATTGTCCTTGACATATCTTCAAGAGTCATGTTCTTTCTTTCAACAACACCATTCTGTTGAGGAGTTCTTGGAGCAGAAAAGTTGTGAGAAATACCATGCTTATCACAGAATAAATCAAACTCTAACTGATCAAATTCACTACCATAATCACTTCTGATTGAAGCTACAGGTACGTTTTTCAAGTTTTGAAGTTCTCTGCAAAGCTTTGAAAATTCGGAGAGAGCTTCAGATTTTTCTTTGAGAAACATAACCCAAGTGTATCTAGAAAAATCTTCTACAACAACTAGCATATACCTTTTACCTTTTGGAGTAGGAGTCCTCATAGGACCACAGAGATCCATAGGAAGTAATTCAATAGGTCTAGTTGTACTTACAAACTTATTTGGCTTGAAGGAACTTCTGGTCTGCTTTCCTTGTGCACATGCTTTGCATAACTCATCTTCTTTGAACTTGGTGAATGGAAATCCTCTTACCAAGTCTTTGGAAATCGATTTGTTCAGAGTATGCAAACTGATATGTCCAAGTTTCCTATGCCAAAGCTTTGAATCTTCTTCCAAGGCCTTGAGACACTTCAAACTCACCTGCAACTTTGTTCGTCTGAAAAGTCTATTCATTGTTTGATCTAGAGGCTGTGAGAATGCAAACTCCTAATTTCTCATTTTTCACCACACACTTCTCTTTATCAAAGATAAATTCGTTACCATTATCACAAAGCTGAGATACACTAATTAAATTAAACTTCAAACCTTCAACCCGATAGACATCAGAAATAGAGTTTTCAGAATTCGTACCAACTTTTCCAATAGAAAGAATATTGCATTTTTCTTTGTCACCAAGTGTTATTGAACCTTCTGATTGCTCTTTTAATTCTGAGAATAGAGATCTCTTTCCACTCATGTGTCTTGAGCTACCACTGTCCATGAACCACTTCTGTTCCTTGGTGACAACCTGCAAGCACCAATCACTGCCTCACCCAGCTATTAGACCAAGTGTGGAATTTGGATTCATATTCAGGATCAACCATGTTTGGTGGTCTAACCTTTCCTTTAAGTTGAAAAAGAAAAATATTTATCATTATGTGAGGGTCAAAGGACAAGTCATTTTAACATGACCAGTTTTACAGCAGTAACGACAAGTAGGAGAGATTTTGTTTCCAGATTTCACAAATTTGGTATTGTTTCTTCTTTGAATTTAGGATTGAATCCAATACCAGCTTTGTGAACAGACTGTGAACTTCCTCCAAGAATCAAGTTCAACTTCTGTTCTGATCTAGAAAATTTGATTTTGACTGCTTCATATTCTTGAAGTTTCTCAGTAAGAGTAGTCTTTTGTTTTTCTAAGTCATCAACATGATGTCTTAGATTAACAAGGCTGTCATTCACAGAGGAGTTTTCAGTGACTACTTCCTTGACTTGTGTTTTCAAGGCTTTGAAACTAGTTTTCAAGGCCTTGAAATCACTGTCAGTTTTCTTCTGAGAGATTTCAAGATTCTGATTTAGGCAAACAAGTTGTAAATTTTCTTTTGCTTGCTCATGAACTTTCTCTTTCAAAAGCCTGATTTCTTTCAGATAATCTTCCTCATTTAAAAGCATTGTTATGAGATATTCTGAAAGAGCTTCTTTTGGCTCTGAAATTAAGCAGTTAACCATTACCTCAATGTTCTTTTCAGAACTATCATCATGCTTGGCCATGAAGCATAGATTGGCATGTTCTCCTTCAGATTCAGATTCACTGGAGCTATCTGAATCACTCCATGAAGCTATCATGGCTTTCTTTCTTCTGTCATGATCTTTCTTCTGAAAGTTCTTGATCTTTTTGTGTGGACAATCTCTTATCAAGTGTCCTGCATCACCACACTCAAAGCATTTCATAACTTTTGACTTGTTCTGTGAAGAGGACTTACCTTTGTAATCCTTGCTGCTGGATGATCTATGCCTTTCTCTGTTGAATTGTTTGTTTCCATATTTTCTCTTCATTTTGAGAATCCTTGTTAAGGCTTTCGAAATCAAGGAAATTGGATCTTCATCATCACCATCCTCAGTTTCAAGGCTTTGAATTCTCTCATTCTCTTTGGCTTTGAGGGCTAGATTTTTGACACCTTCTGGGAGTTCTCCATCAGCTTCATTCATAGATATCTCATGTGTCAGGAGCTTCCCTTGTAGGTCATCAAGTTGTAAAGTTGAGAGATTATGAGCTTCTTCAATAGTTGTGGTCTTTGGTTCCCATTTTGCCTTTGGAAGACTTATGAGTATCTTTCTCACCTTTTCTTCATTGGAAAAATGTTTTCCCTGTGAATCAAGGTTGTTGACAATATCAGTGAATCTTTTGAACATATCTCTGATGGACCCAAATGCATTCATTTTGAACAGCTCATACTGTCTAAGATAAATGTTGATCTTGGTCTGCTTGACTTGACCGGTTCCTTCAAAGGTAACCACAAGTTTATCCCAGATTTCTTTAGCAGTTGTGCATCCAGAGATCCTGTTGAATTCATCTGTACTCAAAGCACAATACAAAATTTTAATAGCCTTATAGTTCTTAGAAAATTGCTCTAATTCAGAAGAGGAGAGTGAGTCTTCTATTTTGGGAGTTCTGATCCCATATTTCTCGGTATAGAAAGTATGAGGTCCATTTTGAATAATGGTCAAAAGCTCTAGATCTTGATCAATGATAAAAAATTTCTTGAGAGCTTTCCAGTGAGCAAAATTTTCTCCACAGAATAGAGGAGGTCTGTTAGCAGCTCTTCCCTGTGAGAAGCCACCATCACCTGCAGTACTCATGATCACCAGATGGTTAAATCTTATACAGTGATACAAGCTCTGATACCAATTGAAAGTGTGAGTATGCAGATGTATAAGCAACTATGATACTCTAGAAGGGGAGGAGTTGAATAGAGTATGCCAACTTTTTGCAGAACTTGCTAACAAGTAGAAAAACTTGTGCAGACAATCAATTTGAAGGCCTTGAACATAGATTCAAGCATTTGAAAAGATGCAAAATGTTTAAAACAAGTATGCCTTTTTTCAAGGCCTTGAAAAAAAGTTCAAACCCTTGAAAATAAACAGTTTTTGTATGCTGCAAAAGCTTTGAAAGTAGATAAACTGAAAATGCACAAGACAAGTGATTTATAGAGTTCAGTCACCCTTGGACCAACGTCTCTACCTCGGGGATTAGATCCCTGCGGGATTTTCAACTCAATTCTTATTAATCAAAAGCTAAGCCCTAAAACTCAAGCACAGAGAGTTCCCTTATTCTGTTACAGCTTGTGGTTTTCCCTAACATGTCTAGTACCTGCTCTAGCTAACTGATTAACTAAGAATTCTCTATTGTTCACTTTGAAAAATCCTTGAGAATGAATGTAGAAATGATACAGAAATGATCTACCAATATAGCTCTATACAGAAGATCACTTAAGAATAGAAAACTGCAGTGAAATGCAGTGAACTTCTGTGTATGGATTGGAAGAGATGAAGAACTTCTTTGATTCTTGTCAATCCAGAATGCTTTCTCTGTATTTTCCCGTTGAGAATTGTGTGTGTGTTGCATCGAATTTGAGATCTTTAAATACTTCAAACAGCTCTGCAAATCTCTCCAGATTTTTAGCAACAACCTTCCTATTTTGTAGGCAACAGAGTTTGACTCCTTTGGGATCTTCTCCAACGGTTGAATGAACATAATCTTCAGAGATATTGTTGTAATCCTTCATTTAACCATCATGAGAAGCTGTCAAACACGTCTGATTGATCACAGGATCAAAGTATTCAAGTGTTTCCAAATCTGAAGCAATCCAGTTTATGAAACAATCCTGCATAACTTAGAAACAATATTTCTTGCATTATCATGGTCAAACAGATTATATAAAATGATTCTAAACATGATCAACATTTTGTCTTTCATCATCTAACAACAGGTAGTCAAGCATATGCAAGAGAGATAATAAAATAGATCAGAGAGTTAACAGAAAAACTCCCCCTGAGAATATGCTTTCAGGTTTAACTGTTTCAAGGCTTTGAATCCAGTTTCAAGGCCTTAAAAATAGCCAAGACTATTTTCAAGCCTCTGATGCTGATTCAAGGCTTTGAAAGCTTTTTCAAGGCCTTGAAATAGCCAAGCTCTTTCAAGTCTTTAACAACATGAGCTTTGAAAGAGTAATAAAGTATTTGTGACCTGCATAAGTGGTAACCTTATATGGTCCACAAATATCACAATGCACCAAGGTAAAAGGTTTTGTCTCTTTCTTACTGATACTAGGAAATGGCAGTTTCTTCTGTTTAGCTTGAGGAAACACATTACCGAGAAAATTGTCTATCCCATCTTGAGTGTTCATAACCTTGGTCAACCATTTCAGCTTCACATCAGAGAGGTTACATAATCTTTGGTGCCGAATTTCACCAGAGAACATGAAATTTGTGTCTGAGACTGAATGACAAATCACAGAATGTGCAGATTCAGCCTTCAATAAGTAAAGACCATTGACTTTCTGTCCCACTGCAACAATATTATTAGTGTCACTTGATAGTATTTGACACTTATCATTATCACAGATAAACACACATTGTTGTGATTTAGCTAACTGCGTCATGGAAACCAGATTGAACTTGAAATATGGTATATAAAGTTCTCCTGTCAACTTTAGAGTGTCTATCAACTGAATTTTGCCAATATGAGAGACTTGCACTTTCTTCTCATCTGGTAGATGCACAAAAATATCAGTCTCCTCAACAACACGTGTCAAAAGCTTCAAATCACAAACCATGTGATCAGTAGCACCACTATCAATTTTCCAGATGTAGAAACTAGCATTTTCAATTTCCGGAGAAGCAAAACCATAGCTAGCAACCCCTCCCATGAGATGTTGACCATATAATACATCCGTTTTGGCATAATGATGAAAAGGACTATCCATGGAGCTAGAATGGTTGTTGTGAGAAGGAGAGATTGAATTAAAGTTACTAGCAGTCACATGGTGAGAATGCTGCATTTGAGTGTTGATTTACTTCATCATCTGTTAACATTGAGTTTGTGTGAAGGAAACACAGTCTTATCACTTGAATAATAAGGAAAAGTAGAAACAAAATATCTATAGCAACATTGTGAGCTTCAGCTTTTTGTTTGTTTTTAAAATTGGTTGGATGGCCATGAAACTTCCAACACTTATCCTTGATGTGTCATGTACCTCTACAGTGATGACAGGTAACTTTAGGTTTAGAAGACGCAGAAGTTGCATTACCACTCATATCTTGAGTGGGAGTTCCTTGGAAATAAGTCCCACCATAAGAAGAATAAAAGCATGTATGTGGTGTAGCATAATGCATAACCATTGTAGGCATAGAAAAAAAATTAGATCCACTAATGGAACTCTACATTTCTTGTTGCACAATCTTAGCAAACACCTTGTTAATTGGAGGAAAAGGATCCATTAACAAAACTTGATCTCTAACAGAAGAGAAATGAGGGCTCAAACCCATCAAAAAATGCATAATGTGCTCCTGTTGTAACTCGCTATGAAGCAATCCCAAAATATGACAAGTGCATGTATGCAAAACACCACAAAGACAATTAGGTTTGAGAGTACAATTGTCCAGTTTATCCCATAAGGACTTCAACTTAGTGAAGTAGGTAGTAACATTCATATTACCTTTTTTTTCAAATTAACAATTGCACTAGCTAAGTGAAACACCTTAGGCAAATTTTTTGAGAAAATCTCTCTGTAAGATAAAATTAAATATCATTGCCAGTGGTATAATGAAACACACTATATCCATTCTGTCACACCACTTCCACAAAGAATACATCTCAGAATTACGATCAGATTCAGTGATAACACGAGTAACAAAAGTATAGCTTTTTCTTAGCCTCAAGAGCAACAACCATTGACCTATACTAGATATTAAAATTATCCTCATTGAGAACCTGAGAAAACAGGACCGTACCTGGTGAATATGAGTTATGAAGAAAAAATGTCGAAGAGCCATCCAACGGAGATCTAGATCCAGAACCGCCTAATGTCAGAGACGGAGAAACACTGGAATCTGCCGGGAGCACAATCAGAAACCAGAGAAATAGATATTGCTAGATCGGCGCTTGAAGAAAGCAACCCCAGCACAATCGAAACAACAAGAAGAAGGAATCAAGCCTGAGGCTCTAATACCATATTGAGAAAACGGAAAAATGAGGAAGAAGAGAAGAAAAGTTGAATCAATACAAAAGGAAAACTGAATTGTTGATTGAGAAAGGAAACAAGAGCTAGGGTTTATACTTCCTTAGTGACGCGAAAGAGAGAGAGAGAGAGAGCGAGAAAAGAAAATAACTAACTCAACCCTAAATGACCAATCAAACCAAAACACGTGGTCTAATCGAGTCATAGTCCGCTGAGTAAGCAACCGACTACACCGTATTACTAATGTACCAGTTTAGCGCTAAACAAGATTAATTAACGTAAAAATAAATGAAAAAGGACCCAAAACGTTGTCGTTCCACTTGAACTTGAAACTCAACGTTCACAAGCATCTAACGGCGGAGAATAGAAGCTTCCTTTTGATCAAACGGCTGATGCTACTCCTGGCTTCATGTCATCAATTTAGCTATGCTTGCAATTCAGTCTATCTGAAAATCTTCAAAACCCAACAATTCTCCAAGAGATCATATCAAAGGCATTATCACATATAATTTATTCAAGTCAAGTCTAGAAGAGCTTTAAAAAAACCTGTAATAATACCAAGTCTGTAACTACGAGTTTATAGTACCGGCGGAAACCCTAACTCAGGTCTAACGACGACATTGAAAAATCAAAAGGGCAGTCTAACTACAGGGGGAAGGAGAGGCAGATCTGGTGTTCGAGGACTATGATTGTAATGCATGAGAAGGAAGACATTTAGTTCTGCTTGATCTGATCTTTTTCTTTCGGAAGATCTAGTAAACTGGAAGGCTATCCGCAATATTCTCAAAAAGGATATGCAATCGAGGAAACGAAGTAAATATTATAGAGGCGGATTTTAAAACGTAACTACTTGTATTCCCTGATCTAGCGTGCCTAGATAGAGTTGCCTCCGGAGGACCATGGTTATTCAAGTGCAAAGTACTTCTGTTGAAACCTTGGACATTGAGAGATCCATTGATGGGAGTAGATTTCAAATATGTTGATACTTAGGTGCCGATCATCAGCATCCCAATTCACATCATGTAGAAGGACACTGGAAGAAGAGTTATTATTGGAGAATTCATTACAGTTAACGGACATATCAAAATCAAAGATGAAATCAATTATATTAGGGTTGGAGGGCGGTTTCCCATTGCCAAAACCTCTACCCAAGGGCGTTCATAACAAGACAACAATAAGGTAATTTGGTTGGACTTTAAGTATGAAAGGCTTCCAAGCATACGCGATTGGTGTGGTTCTATTACGCACATGGTAGAACACTGTGAATCAGTCCCTAAAGACATCCAAGACAACATAGAACCTGGGTGCGGAAATTGGCTTCCCTGTCACCCAAAACAAAGGAATCAGGAAGAGCATACCAATGATCATACCAAAAATGAGATAAAGGAAACTGAGGTTAATCCAAGTGCGGATAGGATCGAAGAAGGCTTGAATGAACACCAGATGACCAACATGATTAATAATGCAGCCTTCGAGGAAACTCTGCTGCGAGTAATACACTCATGGGGCTGAAAGTTGATCCCAATGTTGAAACCACGTCAATCGAAGAAATAAACAATCTAGTCGATTTGAGTAAAGATGCAACACAAACATATCAATATGATCCCTTTGGTTTGGATAAAGTCATTATGGCATACGGCAGTGTCGAAATTACACAAAAATTGAATAGTGGTCGGGCTAGCAGCGCCTCTACAGCGACTGCAAATCATTATGCTCCAAGGCAGAACACTGCTGGAAAGAGAGAAACTGCAGATGCAAGAGACACAATATCAGGGATGAGTGGACAGATGGGAGTATCAATTTGAGTTATGGACATTATTAAGGCTCTAAATGAACTATTTGAGAAACCATCAGCTGGTAATTTAAACATGCAAGGGATAAGGGTAATGGTAGATTAATCGAGGATACAAACACTTTAAATAGAAAGGGATCATGCCCATTCTTCAGCCCGATTGCTATAAATGGTAGAGGGTATGAGCAACAGAAAGGTACGAAAACTTGATATAAACTTAGTACCTCACACACAATCCCCATACCATGAGATGTTTGAACAGGTTAAGGAAGCCAAAACTTCCACATTGGCGATGGTTGCGGCACAGCACCACCAATTGCAATGAATCTTCTTAGCCAGAAGGTACGTGGATTAGGGAACATGTGCACTTTCCTAACCCTTCGCAATTGATTAGGGCCTAGTTCTTGACATAGTCTTTTTATTGAAACTATGGGTTCTTGTAATGGTTTGCACGTGGGCAGCGAGGGTCAGAGTAGGGGAATCTTCCTACTATGCTACGAAAGAG
Organism: Linanthus parryae; assembly: GCA_023055425.1. NCBI lineage: Eukaryota > Viridiplantae > Streptophyta > Magnoliopsida > Ericales > Polemoniaceae > Linanthus > Linanthus parryae. The sequence continues at coordinate 31,903,691 of JALGPY010000006.1, forward strand.
TTTAAATTGATATAGATCTCACTCCAGATTCCATATCAATGGATAGGTAAGAAGTTTTAATAGAAATAAAGATTAGTTACTCACGGATTCTAAGGAGACCCGTGTTTACAGAAAAGAAGTAATTCTTGTGCCCTAATGAAGAGAATTTGTCTTGTTCTGAAAAAGCACGGTGTCTCATGGGACACTTTAATTCCATTTCCTAAATCTATGAGAAAGAGGGGGTTGTTTGGTGGGGTTTAGCCAACTTGCTCATATAACTCACGCAATTATTTGTTGTGATTTTTGTGACCTTTGCTTCATTAGTTGTCCTTATACGTGGTCCAACGAGCAGAATGATGAGGGACACATGAAAGATTGTAACGGGTTGTTAAGCTGAGCCAAAATAATTGGATGCGAAGGGATAAAAGGTTCCAGTTTCAGTATTTGTGAGTTAAGGACCCAAGATGCAGTTACCAAATGGAGGAGGAGTTGGAGACGAATGGGATAAAAAATCTAGTAGGAAGAGTTCCAAAGTGGGACAAAACTAAGTATGGGAATATTAAGCAGCGAGGTAAGAAACTTTAAGACCAGGTGGCCAGTTTGTGGGGGGCAAGACAGACGTCGGAAACAGTGGAAAGGGCTAATTCGATATAGCAGGAGCTCAACCACCTCCTTCTCGTTGAGGAAGAGTTATGGAGGCCGCGAAGAAGGGTTGTGTAACTAAAGGAAGGTGATCGAAACACCTCCTCTTTTCATCGGAAGGCTTTCAGTACAAGAACCAGAAACTCCATTTTGGGACTCAAGGACTCAACCGGAATCTGGTCGGGATACCACGGAAGGTTCTCCAGATTCTCATGAGCATGTCTGGGTTAGGGCGGAAAATTCTAATCCAGACTGAAATTTAGGGTTTCATTATGCCCATATGAATTATGTGGTGTATGTTATGGTTTCTCCCTCTGATAATAAAGATCCGATTCCCGTCGTGGAGGTGGCTAATGTGATCATTAGTGGATCATATTAAATTCATTTTAGTGTTTTTGTGAGGTCCCAAGTCCGCATTGTATATCTAAATACATTATATTTTAACAAAACGCAATTTTGTAGTTACTTGCTATTAGTCTGTACTTTTAGCTTGTATCCATTATTGTTGTATGAACTGTTGGAATAGATGCCCTAGAGGCAATCGTAGATTTAGTATGAACAATGTTTTGGCTAGAATATTCATTTATTATTTATGGCGATATTTAATATAATGAAGTCCTTAGATAAATTGTGTTATTTATCTTAAATGTCCCTAGTCCATTATATTGATTAATAAGGACAATCAAATATAGACTAGTATGTGGGTAGATTGATATGGAGATATCAAGTCTAACATATGGGTATGCATTAGGAGTAATGGCATACTGGACTGACCCACGACGAAAAGGATACATTAGATTATGTGAAGTCACAATCGCTTTTCGTAGTGCTAATATTATTGCAATCCTTGGACTTGAAGTCACTAGATACTCTAGTTGTGAAATATTGCGCTTTGATGTTATCAAACGTTACACCGTAACTGGGTAATCATAAAGGTGGCTATCGGGCGTGATAGGAAGCAAGCTTAGAGATCGTAGTGATGTTGATAGGATTTGTCCCTCCCACATAATGGGGGTAAATATCCACGGCCACTCGAGGGATGAGGCTTATTGAATGTCTGGCCAGACTCAGATAAATTAATATGGAGATATTAATGTTATCTGCAAGCGTAAGCATATTCCCAGGATCGAGGAACTATGGATTGGATATACGAGTGTGACTATTTATGTCTCGTGTCCAATCCGGATATGGAGACAAAGGGATAATGCAATATGACATATTGGGCACAAAGGTTTGTCGGGATCACTGACTATTTCTATTGGTTGGGAGGCATGGATGTGTTGCTAGACACCGCTCCATGTTAGTAATAGTTAGTACCAACTATATAGAAACCTATGGGGTCACACGTCAAATAGAGTAGAGCTAGATTTGGGATTAATTAATATGGATTAATTAATAGAAGGATCATTGTGCAACACCTTGCAAACTTAGTAGGACTAATTTGCAAGGAAGGGAATAGTTCTAGTCCTACTAGAACAAGAAAACTCTTTTATGGAAACAACAAGGAGTTGTTGGAGTATATAAAGGAGGCTCTAGCTTCCTTCCCACAAGATGAGTTATTAGTCATAACACACAAAGAGTGGGAGAGAGCAAAAGAGAGAGCAAGACAAGGTGCTAGGGCCGAAACCCTAGCCACCCGTCCGCCCCCTACCCGACGGCAAGAGAGGGCCGCCCCCTCCCTTGTGCTTTGGTGATTTGTTGCTTTGATCTTCATCCCTCTTCCTCCAAGGTTCAAGCTAGCACTTGATTTAAGGAAGAATCTAGATCTCACCTCTAGACGTGGATCAACCGTAGAGACGAGGACATCATTCTTCGTGTGATCTCACAAATCAAAAAGGTACACATCTTCTATGTCCTTAATCATGTTATGATGTCTCTTCCTGTGATCCTTGGTGGGCTTTGAGTAGGGTTAATTTTTGTTATTCCGCTGCGTTACCTACGTCAAAACCCAACAGTGGTATCAGAGCCACAGGTCGTAGAGCATAACATGATATTATGTGTTTACGATTTCAGTTCATACACCGTATTATTGTTTTTTACGCGAAAACTGAAAAATTGGCATAGTAGATGCAATATTGAATTTGATTCAATCAAACAAGACCCAATTTAACATTAGATGTTAGAATTGGTGAGTTTAATCACATAGGATGTGAATAATTGGGTTCTTGAAAAATTAGGGTTCATGGGCACATGATTGAAAAGGGGTTTTCAATTATGGAAATAAAATTATGGAAATAAATCCATATGGAAACAACCTTGCTTGGGCAACAAGGAAGGAGGAAGGGGACTAGGGCCGAAACCCTAGCCGCCCGCCCCTCCCTTGCGCGCCAAGCAAGGCCGCGGCCCCCTTAGGCGTGCGGCGGTCCTAGGGTTCGGGCCACTTGTTGGCTTGGACCCTTTGGACCGTTGTGAAACCCTAGTTACCCAATTTCATTAAAATTAAACAAGCGCGTTAAAAATTGGTTTTAACTGTATTATGTGCTTTATTGCATGGTGGATGGAATGGCCTAAGATTTGGATGTTTATTGTTTTTGTGGTTTGGTTTACGGCCTGCGAGCTGATCAAATTAATGTAATAATTAATTAAGTTTTACGGCCTGCGAGTCGTTCTTTTTCTCCTCGACATGTGAGGCTTTTGTTATTTATTTATTCTAGATGTTAGGCTAGAATTAGAAATATTTAGGTGATAGCCAAGAGCATGGAGAAGAAGACTGGAGAACCAAAGGAGCCAAAAGACATCCCTAGGCGCGCAGCTATGGTGGAGCACATGGAGATGAGCTCGGCACTTTAGGGCAATTAGATATTATCATTGGCTTGATAATATCATTAGTCTAGAAGCCATATCCATGCCACGTTTTTTTATTTTGTGGATGTTTATTATTCATGCCTTGTTATTTATTTTGTGTGTATGGCGCTACAAGCAAAACAATAACAAGATAATAATAAACAAAGTTGGTCTTTTATTTTGGATGGCCCAATCCAAATAAGTAGACCATGTTGATAAGATCAACCAAACATATTAAAAGAAATCCCTCAATTAAATATTGCGTTTTGCCTTCTCTTGCCAAAACACCCTTCATGATCATGGCTTATTAAAATTCGGGCTTGCCAAAGCAAGGCGATTTTAATTTTCATGATGTGTCGCGGACGACGCAAGCTAGTAATGCGTGTATGTTGAAAGCAAGAGGTTGGACACAACTAGGAAAGAGTCAATTGGATTGATGAGCTTAGAGGCATGACAATTAGGAGTTATCCAATTGGATAAAGAATAAAAGGAATTTATTCACCTAATTGGACCAAGAGTTGCATGGGATGCAATTGGAATGGTTCCTTTCTAAATAACCAATTCTTGGGTGACTTGCCAAAGCAAGCTCAAGAAGAAGTGAAATAAGGATCTTGGACCCACTAGAAAATATAAAGATATTTTCCGCTTTAATAGTAGGGCTATTAATCCGAGAAAAATAGTGTGAGCTATATTTAATGATCTAGCCATTGTTAAATATAGTTAAATTGTTCAAAATACTAAATTGCATATTTCTCGTTTTGTAGAATTCCAAATGGCAAACAACAACGCATCGAGTTCATCCCTACGATCTGTCCTTGAGAAGGATAAATTGTCTGGAACAAATTTCCTTGACTGGTACAGAAACTTGAGGATTGTCCTCAAGCAAGAAAAGAAGCTGTACGTCTTGGACACTCCAATTCCAGACCCACCACAAGATGAGTCTCTATTAGCGGAAGTAAGGGCACGTCAGAAACATATTGATGATTCTAATGACGTGACTTGCCTCATGCTTTGTACCATGACTGGTGAGCTTCAGAAGCAACACGAGAACATGGAAGCCTATGATATGATCAGACACTTGAAACAATTGTTTCAGGAACAGGCAAGGCATGAGCGCTATGAAGTGTCTAAAGCATTGTTCAAAAGTAGTCTTGCAGAGGGGAATCCAGTAGGCCCTCATGTACTCCGAATGATCGGGTACATAGAGAACCTTGAGAGACTGGGGTTCCCACTCGGCCAGGACTTGGCGACTGATCTCGTCTTGCAATCGTTGCCTGACAGTTATAATCAGTTCATTATGAACTATAATATGAATGAGATCAACAAGTCTTTGCCAGACCTATTGAACATGCTAAAGACAGCTGAGTAAAGCATCAATAAAGGCAAGGGCAAGGCCATAATGATGGTACACAAGAAGAAGGGCAAGTCAGTTGCATCTACTTCAAAGGGAAAACGCAAGAAAGTTGCGAAATCCAAGGATGCCCTAAAGCCTAGTGGAGGTGTGGCTAAAGGTGAATGTCACTACTGCAGCCAGCCGGGTCACTGGAGGAGGAATTGCCCTAAATATCTGGAGGATAAGAAGCTTGGAATAGTGATTCCACCACCACCAGGTATTTATGTTATAGACGTCAATCTTTCTATTTCATCATCCTGGGTATTAGATACCGGATGTGGTTCTCACATTTGTCGTAATGTGCAGGATTTGAAAAGAAGTAGAAGATTGCGAAAAGGGGAGATAGACTTGCGCGTCGGGAATGGAGCAAAGGTTGCTGCATTGGCTGTAGGCGTTTATGAGCTATCTTTTCCTTCTGGACTTATTTTAGAATTAGACAATTGCTTTTATGTGCCTGCTATGAGCAGAAACATTATTTCCGCTTCTTGTTTGGACGAGAAAGGTTTTTCTATTTCAATAAAGGACAAGTGTTGCTCCATTTATTTTGATAGTATGCACTATTGTAGTGCGCATTTGTCTAATGGATTGTATATCCTTGATCTAAATAATCCAATCTATAACATAAATACTAAAAGGATTAAAACTAATGATTTAAATCCTACATATCTATGGCACTGTCGTTTAGGCCATATAAATGAGAAACGCATATCTAGACTCCATAAGGATGGACTTCTAGACTCATTTGATTTGGAATCATATGAGACATGTGAATCTTGTTTATTAGGAAAAATGACAAAGTCCCCTTTCAATAAGAAAGGCGAGCGGACTAGTGAGTTATTGGCACTCATACATACTGATGTATGCGGGCCATTCCCCACGCCTGCCAGAGGTGGTTATACCTACTTCATCACATTTACTGATGATTTCAGTAGATATGGATTTGTATACCTTATGAAGGCCAAATCCGAATCCTTTGAATTGTTCAAAGAATTCAAGAGTGAAGTAGAGAAGCAACTTGGCAAAAGTATTAAAGCTCTACGATCGGATCGTGGAGGAGAATACTTAAGCCAAGAGTTTGATGAGTATCTTAGAGAGTGTGGGATAGTATCCCAGCTCACTCCACCCGGAACACCACAATGGAATGGTGTATCTGAGAGGAGGAATCGCACTCTATTAGATATGGTGCGATCTATGATGTCTCAAACAGATCTTCCAATATCCTTTTGGGGACATGCTCTAATGACGGCAGCTTTTACCATTAACCGTGTTCCATCCAAATCAGTCATGAAGACGCCATATGAGATATGGACTGGGAGGCGTCCCATAGTGTCGTTTATGAAGATTTGGGGCTGCGACGTTTATGTAAAGCATTTACAAACAGACAAGCTCGGGCCTAAAGCGGATAAGTGTAAGTTTGTGGGATATCCTAAGGAAACTAAAGGATATTATTTCTATAACCCTACCGAGAACAAAGTGTTTGTTGCTCGGACCGGCGTGTTTCTAGAAAGAGAACTGGTCTCTAAGGAAGCAAGTGGGAGGGTTGTAAAACTTGAAGAAATTCATGAACCACAGACCACTGAACCGATAATGGAACATGAACAGGAACCACAAGAAGTTGTGGAAGAACCTGTTCAAGTAACACAGGAACTCCGTAGATCAGGAAGAGTGCGTCATGAGCCAGAGAGGTATGGACTTCTCGTGACTGAGCCCGATGACGTACCACTCATGGATGATGAGCCTGCAAACTATGGAGAAGCCATGAGTGGCCCAGACTCTAAGAAGTGGCTAGAAGCCATGAGATCCGAAATGGATTCCATGTACACCAACAAAGTATGGACTTTGGTGGAACCACCCGAAGGGGCTCGACCCATAGGGTGCAAGTGGGTCTTCAAGAAGAAGACTGACATGGATGGCAAGGTAGTTGCCTATAAGGGCCGATTGGTGGCCAAAGGTTATAGACAGATTCATGGTATTGACTATGATGAGACCTTTTCACCAGTCGCCATGACTAAATCCATTCGAATCTTGCTTGCTATTGCAGCACACTACGACTATGAGATTTGGCAAATGGATGTCAAAACAGCGTTCCTTTATGGGAACCTCCTTGAGGATGTGTACATGACACAACCAGAGGGTTTTGAGGATCCAGAGAATCCCAATAAAGTCTGTAAGCTGCAAAGATCCATTTATGGATTAAAGCAAGCTTCTAGGAGCTGGAATCGACGTTTTGATGACGCGGTCAAAGATTTTGGCTTCGTCAAGAACGAAGATGAGCCTTGTGTTTACAAGAAGGTTAGTGGGAGCTCTATAGTATTTCTGGTATTGTATGTGGATGACATACTAATCATTGGCAATGATATTCCTACTCTGCAATCTGTTAAAGATTGGCTAGGAAAGTGCTTTCCAATGAAAGACTTAGGAGACGCAGCCTATATACTGGGTATAAAGATCTATAGAGATAGATCTAAAAGGTTGCTTGGCCTAAGTCATAGTACATATATTGACAAGGTGTTGAAGAGGTTCAACATGCAAGATTCCAAGAAGGGATTCTTTCCCATGTCACATGGAGTCACTCTTTCCAAGAATGACTGTCCCTCCAACGAGATGGATTCGGCCATAGGATCCATCATGTACGCCATGCTATGCACTAGACCAGACGTATCATACGCGTTGAGTATGGTGAGCAGATATCAGTCCAATCCGGGTGAGAGTCACTGGATTGCTGTCAAGAACATCCTACAGTACTTGAGAAGAACTAAGGATGTGTTCTTGATATTTGGAGGAATGGAAGAGCTAAGTGTAAAGGGTTACACTGACGCAAGCTTCCAAACCGACAAGGATGATTACAGATCGCAGTCTGGATACGTGTTTTGCCTGAATGGAGGAGCTGTGAGCTGGAAGAGTTCCAAGCAAGGCACAGTTGCTGATTCTACAACAGAAGCTGAGTACATTGCTGCTGCGGAAGCGGCAAAAGAGGCAGTATGGATAAAGAAGTTTATCACTGAGCTCGGTGTGGTCCCTAGCATAGTCGATCCCATAGAGTTGTACTGTGACAACTCTGGGGCAATCGCACAGGCAAAGGAACCAAGATCGCACCAAAAGTCAAAGCATGTACTTAGGAGATTCCATCTTATTCGTGATATGATCGATCGAGGAGATGTGAAGATATGCAAGATTCCGACAGATGACAACGTGTCAGATCTGCTTACGAAACCTCTTGCGCAGCGAAAGCATGAAGGGCACGCCTGATCTATAGGCATAAGAGATGCGCCGGATTGGCTCTAGTGCAAGTGGGAGACTGTTGGAATAGATTCCCTAGAGGCAATCGTAGATTTAGTATGAACAATGTTTTGGCTAGAATATTCATTTATTATTTATGGCGATATTTAATATAATGAAGTCCTTAGATAAATTGTGTTATTTATCTTAAATGTCCCTAGTCCATTATATTGATTAATAAGGACAATCAAATATAGACTAGTATGTGGGTAGATTGATATGGAGATATCAAGTCTAACATATGGGTATGCATTAGGAGTAATGGCATACTGGACTGACCCACGACGAAAAGGATACATTAGATTATGTGAAGTCACAATAGCTTTTCGTAGTGCTAATATTATTGCAATCCTTGGACTTGAAGTCACTAGATACTCTAGTTGTGAAATATTGCGCTTTGATGTTATCAAACGTTACACCGTAACTGGGTAATCATAAAGGTGGCTATCGGGCGTGATAGGAAGCAAGCTTAGAGATCGTAGTGATGTAGATAGGATTTGTCCCTCCCACATAATGGGGGTAAATATCCACGGCCACTCGAGGGATGAGGCTTATTGAATGTCTGGCCAGACTCAGATAAATTAATATGGAGATATTAATGTTATCTGCAAGCGTAAGCATATTCCCAGGATCGAGGAACTATGGATTGGATATACGAGTGTGACTATTTATGTCTCGTGTCCAATCCGGATATGGAGACAAAGGGATAATGCAATATGACATATTGGGCACAAAGGTTTGTCGGGATCACTGACTATTTCTATTGGTTGGGAGGCATGGATGTGTTGCTAGACACCGCTCCATGTTAGTAATAGTTAGTACCAACTATATAGAAACCTATGGGGTCACACGTCAAATAGAGTAGAGCTAGATTTGGGATTAATTAATATGGATTAATTAATAGAAGGATCATTGTGCAACACCTTGCAAACTTAGTAGGACTAATTTGCAAGGAAGGGAATAGTTCTAGTCCTACTAGAACAAGAAAACTCTTTTATGGAAACAACAAGGAGTTGTTGGAGTATATAAAGGAGGCTCTAGCTTTCTTCCCACAAGATGAGTTATTAGTCATAACACACAAAGAGTGGGAGAGAGAAAAAGAGAGAGCAAGACAAGGTGCTAGGGCCGAAACCCTAGCCACCCGTCCGCCCCCTACCCGACGGCAAGAGAGGGCCGCCCCCTCCCTTGTGCTTTGGTGATTTGTTGCTTTGATCTTCATCCCTCTTCCTCCAAGGTTCAAGCTAGCACTTGATTGAAGGAAGAATCTAGATCTCACCTCTAGACGTGGATCAACCGTAGAGACGAGGACATCATTCTTCGTGTGATCTCACAAATCAAAAAGGTACACATCTTCTATGTCCTTAATCATGTTATGATGTCTCTTCCTGTGATCCTTGGTGGGCTTTGAGTAGGGTTAATTTTTGTTATTCCGCTGCGTTACCTACGTCAAAACCCAACATGAACCTCATTCACATTCCATTATTTGGACACAATTTGGATGAAATTATGTGAATCGAAATGTATGAATAATTTCTAGACTTTGGTATTAAAGTAGACGTTGAATTTCATTTACCCTCTTGTGAGCACAAATATATGCATGTCATGAATTTGTTAGTTGGGGGTGATATGTAATCAGAATGATGGGGGTGCCTTAGATGGTTAATGTCAAAGAGACTGATGCTTGTCATTACTCATAGTACTCCAAAAATTGACACCTCCTGCTTTTGTACATGAGCCTTTGACTACTACGTTCCTTCAAGCTGAAGTTATCACCATTATTGTTTAGTCATTCAGTTGCGTTTCAGATTACTTTTTAAATTATTTAAATTAATGAAAGGGGAGTAAGCCAGTAGATATGCAGTAGAAATACTCTAGAAGGGAGGGTTGAATAGAGTATGCCAACTTTTTGTAAAACTTGTAGAAGAGAAGAGTTTCTATGAAGAGCAATGAAGTTCAAGGCCTTGAAAACAATTTCAAGCCATTGGAATGAAATAAAGTATAAGTAAAAACATATAAGTCTTTTTCAAGTCCTTGGAAATAGTTTCAAACCATTGAAAACAGACTAGTTTGAATGCTGTAAAAACTAAGTATGCAAATGAAACTGTAAATGCAAGAGACACATAATTTATAGAGTTCAGTCCAATTGGACCTACGTCTCTACCTCAGGATCTTCTCCCTGCAGGATTTTCAACACAATTCTTATTAATCAAAAGCTAAGCCCTAGATCTCAAGCACAGAGATATGCCTTACTCTGTTACAGCTTGTGGTTCTCTCTAACCTATCTAGTACTTGCTCTAGTTAACTGATTAACTAAGAATTCTCTTTTGTTCACTTTGAACAATCCTTGATAATGAGAGCTAGAATTAGTATAAGAATGATATAAAAATTGAGTACAGGTCAGAAGAACACTGGAAGTGTAAAACTGCAGTGAAGAATGCAGTGATCTTCTGTGAGATGGATTGTGAGAATGATGTGCTTCTTTGACTCTTATAACAGCCTTCTCCAACGGATAGTTGATCATAATCTATATATATATTGTTCTGATCTTGTCTTTAAACAAATTGAGAAGCTGTCAAGAGTGTCTGATTGATCACAAAATCACATTCTCTCGAAGTTTCCTTTCCTGCAAAATCCAGATCAGGAAACCAATCCTGCAAACTAGGAAATAATATTTCCCTGCAAAACTGAGTCAAACAGACAGATTAGATAGTGTTAAATATATCAAAATAGTTTGTCTTTCATCATCAATTAATAACAGATCTGGCATAGGGGTGAGAGAGGTAGAATCAAATCAGAAGAGTTCAGAAAAACTCTCCCTAAGTATATGCATACAGGTCAGACAGTTTTAAGGCTTTGAATCCTATGAAACCTGATTCAAGGCTTTGAAAACTGGTTCAAGGCCTTGAAATAGCTGTGAAACCTGTGAACTTACAATCTCCCCTTGATGAAAGACAAAACCTCAATCTGTTTGATCCTTAGTTTCTGCAAAAAAAAAATACTGATAAGCACACAGCTCAAAAATTATTAACACATTGGTTCCAAAACAATCCAACTTATTCAATTGCATACTTAATCAGAAAAACACATAAATCCAAATAATCCTACTGACCATAAAGATCGGTCACTAAAACATAAAAACAACCTAAGATTTCTCCCCATTTTTTACTTTCATAAAAAAGAATGAGAACATGTTGGATCAGAGTCTTTCGAAAATTTTAAAAATAAACTTAAGAGAAGTGGTAAAGAAAGAGTAGGCAAGAGTTTATGGGGTTGGGTCTTCATCTCCTTCCTTATCTCCTTCTTCTTCCTCACCGTCTTCATCATTATCCTGTTCTTCTGCAGTCTCTTCATTCACACCATCAGTCTCTTCTTCAGACTGTTCCTCAAGTTCTGGAATGGTTGGCTTTGGAGATTTCTTCTACTTCAGGTTTATCAACAAAGCATCTGAATCAGGACTATCTACTTCATCTCCCTCTTGAGCAACTTTTTCATCTACCACCTGCTTTCCTTTGTCCTTGTTTTGAGCAGCTTCTTCTTGGTCTGAATGTTCACAGGGCAAGTTCTTGTCAAAACCATCTTTATTAATACCTTCTTCATCCTCAGGGGCATCAAACACAGTCATGTTTCTAAAGATGGTCTCCAGCATGTACTTCACCTGCCTGAGATCTGTCTCAAACCCATGCTGATTCTCTTTGATTTCAAAAGAGTCCATCTCTAAACCATCAAGTCTCTGAAGAATTGAAGACAAATCAGGAGGTTGAGAGGTCTGGATTGAAGTAGGATTCAAGGTCTTGGGCTTAAGAAACTTCTTTGCACCCAATTCCTCTTATGTTAAATTTGAATACAACTTCCAAATTTTTGCCTTCGTCTTCACCACTCCAATCTTCTCAAATGATTTCTCATTAAGCAAACCAAACCTAGAAGTCATAGACTCATCACTACCAGTTGGGATCTCAAGGTGTTGAAAGAAAAGTGTGAGTAAGTTTGCATAAAGCAAAGGATTCTTTCTCTGATATTTTTGGCTAAACAGCATGTGTTCCTTTACAAGCTTTTGAATATCAATGTCATACCCATGCATAATCAGATACATAATGTATAGCACTCTCTCAGTGATCAATTCCTTGGAATGTTCCCTCGGGAAGATACATCTCATCAAGATAGTGAATAAAACTTTGGCTTCAACATAACACTGAGTGTGTTAAATTTTTGGATGAGGCAGGGGTGTTGGGTAGAAAGAATTCATCTTTGGCCAACTTCAAAACTTCAATTTTGGGAGGATGGTTCTGTGTGTCATACCTCTTATGACAGCCTAGGACAGATGCAAACTCAGCATGATCTAACTCCATATTGACACCAGCAATAGTCTTGATTACTAAGTGTGGAGAGTTGTTAAGTTGCTTCATGTTGAGATAGAAGAATCTGGTAAGTCTTGGGTAGGCTAGCTCGGGAGGGTTTAGCATGAACCACAGAGAGCTTTCCTTTAACATAGTAATGCAATTCAGATTCATTCCAAGCAACATAGGCATACTGATCAAGCTATAGAAAGAAATAGGCCTAGAGGCAAAACCATCTAACCACTGACCTTTTGAAGTGTTTGAGATGAATCAAGATTCATCAGGAGCAGAGTTCCTAGAGTAGATCTGCAAGGCTCTTTCCACACTGTCTTCTGGTTCTTCCTCCGTCACCTTTTCTTTTCCCTTTTCAGCTTAAGAGGCCTTCTTCTTTTTCTTCAACTTCTTGGGGCTTGAGATCTGTGTTTCTGGTTGCTTTTCTGCAGCAGTCTTCTCTTTCTTCTTCTTCTTATCTAAAGATGGTGTCACAACATTATTACCTTTATTCTTAGGTGGAGGAAGTTCTGTAACAGCTTCTGCACTTGGAGTCCTAGAGCTTGAATCCCCACTGGTTTCTTGAACTTCATCCTCAGTTGTCTTCCTCTTCTTTTCTGCACCAGACTTTAAACCACCAGCCATCTTGATTCTGTCAGAGGCTCTTCTTGTGCTCATTAGGGTTTAGAGAAGAATAGAGAGAGAGATGATTGATACTGAGCAAAGGAGAAGAGAAGAAGATAAATACTACCAGAGTTTGAGTTTAAAAAGGAAACTACAATTTCTTTCTGATCTCAAATGATTTGTAATGATCAGAGAAGATTCAAATCTTTGAAGCCGTTGGAAATAAATAATTTAATACTATACTTGGCCAAAAACAATTTTGGAAAAGGTAGGGGCAATATTGAGCAAATATCTACAAAGATAGCACCCAATACTGAATGTTCCAAGAATTATTTACTAACCAGTTATCAGACTTATTTTCAAGGCTTTGAAAATAATTTCAAGGTCTTGAAACGCTGCAATACTGAAACACATAAAATCAAAACTTTGAATATATTTTCAATAGATTTTCAAGGCTTTGAAAATCAGTTCAAACCTTTGAAACACATAATAACTTACCTTCCTTACCTTGTACTCCCCCTAAACCAATGCATCTTTATTTAGCATACCCAATTCCAATCTTACAGCTGAAAATCTTTCATCTGGAAATGGTTTAGTGAAGATATCTGCAAGTTTCATGTTAGTAGAAATAAATTCAAGAACAATTTCACCTTTCTGAGCATGCTCTCTGATGAAATGGTGTCTGACATCAATGTGCTTGGTTCTTGAATGCTGAACTGGATTCTTTGTAATTGATATTGCATTGGTGTTGTCACATATGATAGGTATACTTCTGAAGTCAAATCCAAGATCTCTCAACTGCTGAGCAATCCATAAAACTTATGAGCAACAGGCTCCAGCAGTTATGTATTCAGATTTAGCTGTTGATAAAGCAACTGAGTTTTTTTCTTGGAGTGCCAACTGATCAAGGAGGATCCAATGAATTGACAAGTTCCTAAAGTACTTTTCCTATCAACTTTGTAACCTGCAAAGTCAGAATCTGAAAATTCATGCAAAGAAAAATTAGAATGTCTTCGATACCAAATCCCTAAGTCTTTGGTACCATTGAGATATATGAATATTCTCTTCACAGAACTTAAATGTGATTCATTTGGATCAGCTTGAAATCTTGCACAAATACATACACTGAACATGATATATGGTCTACTAGCAGTAAGGTACAACAATGATCCAATCATACCTCTATACTCTTTCACATTGACACTCTACCAGATTCATCCTTATCTAAAGACAGTGTAGAACTCATAGGGGTCTTGATTTCTTTAGATTGATACATGTTGTTCAACAACTCCCTAGTGCACTTGCTTTTATGTAGAAAGATTCCCTTCTTCAACTGATGTATTTGAAGTCTAAGGAAGAAGTTCAACTCTCCCATCATGCTCATTCAAATTCCCTGCTCATAAGACTTGAGAATTCTGGCAACTGGATCAAAAGTTTCCTCATAATCAATACCTTCATCTTGGTTGTAACCTTGAGCAACTAACCTTACTTTGTTTCTGATCACTTTGTCATTCTCATCCATTTTGTTTCTGAACACCCATCTGGTACCAATGACAGACTGGTTTGTTGGTGGGGGAACTAGGTTCCACACCTTATTTCTTTCAAAATCATTGAGTTCAATTTGCATAGCTATAATCCAGACTGCTTCTTGTAATGCTTTATTCAAATTTTTGGGTTTTACAAGAGAGATAAAAGCATTAAAAGCACAAAGATTCTTCAACTGTGACCTTGTTTGTGTACCAGTGGCTGGATCAGAGATGATGTTATCAGCTGGATGAGATGGAAGATATTTGAATATCTTTCTTGGAGACCAGGGATCAGGCTCTCGATATTGCTTCTCTGGTCTTGAAGTAGTAGCCACATCACTCATATCTTTCTGATCATCCTTGTCAAGGCTTTGATCTCTCTTTTCAAGGCCTTGAGACCTATTTTCAAGGTCTTGAAAATGGCTTATGTTTCATTCTGAACCTTTCTTGAAACCAAGTGAGTTTTCAGCTTCTTCTTCTGATTCATGCTTGTTCATATTCAAGTCTGCAAAACTTTCTCTCAAAGAACCATCATATCTTTCATCAAAATAACATGAATACTTTCTTCAACCAGCTTGGTTCTTTTATTATAAACTCTATAAGCTTTGCTAGTAAGACAGTAACCAAGAAAGATACCTTCATCACTTCTTGCATCAAACTTACCCAAGTTGTCCTTACCATTGTTTTGGACAAAACATGTGCAACCAAAGGGTTTGAAGTATGAAATGTTTTGCTTTCTCCCTTTGAAAATTTCATAGGGGGTCTTCTTCAAGATAGGTCTGATCACACACCTGTTCAAAATGTAATTTGTTGTATTCACAGCTTCTGCCCAATAGTGCTTTGGCAGCTTTCTTTCTAGAAGCATTGTTCTTGACATATCTTCAAGAGTCCTTTTATTTCTTTCAAAAACTCCATTTTGTTGAGGAGTTCTAGGAGCAGAGAAATTATGAGAGATACCATGCTTAACACCGAACAAATCAAGTTCTAGTTGATCAAACTCTCTACCATGATCACTTCTGATTGAAGCAAGGTAGGTTTTTCAAGGTTTGAAGTTCTCTGCAAAGCTTTGAAAATTCAGAGAGGGCTTTAGATTTTTCTTTAATTAACATAACCCAAGTAAATCTAGAATAATCATCTACAATAACTAGCATATACCTCTTACCTTTTGGAGTTGGAGTCCTCATAGGACCACAGAGATCCATATGAAGCAATTCAATAGGTCTAGTAGTACTTACAATTTTTTTTGGCTTGAATGAGCTTATGGTATGCTTACCCTGAGCACAATCTTTGCATACTTCATCATCTTTGAACTTGATAGATGGTAATCCTCTTACCAGATCTTTGGAGATCAACTTGTTCAAGGTATGCAAGCTAATTTGACCAAGATTTATGTGCCAAAGCTTTGAATCCTCTTTCAAGGCCTTGAGACGCTTCAAGCTTTTACCTGCAACTTTGTTAGTCTGAAAAGTATAAACATTGTTTGATTTAGAGGCTGTGAGAATGCAATTGCCCGATTTCTCATTTTGCACCACACACTTATCTTTGTCAAAGATAATCTTA
This sequence comes from Linanthus parryae, assembly GCA_023055425.1. Classification (NCBI taxonomy): domain Eukaryota; kingdom Viridiplantae; phylum Streptophyta; class Magnoliopsida; order Ericales; family Polemoniaceae; genus Linanthus; species Linanthus parryae. Next base: position 31,919,803 of record JALGPY010000006.1, read on the forward strand.
TTGTCATTGTCACAAAGTTGAGATACACTAAGCAAGTTAAATTTCAAGCCATCAACTAGATACACATCAGAAATTGAATTTTCAGAATCTGTACCAACTTACCTACCAAGAATGTTGCATTTGCCTTTGTCACCAAGTGTAATTCAACCTTCAGATTGCTCTTTCAATTCTGAGAATAGAGATCTCCACTCATGTGTCTTGAGCAACCACTGTCCATAAACCACTTTTGTTCTTTGACATTGGTGACAACCTACAAACACCAATCACTGCCTTACCCAGCTGTTAGATTAAGTGTAGAATTTGGACTCATACTCAGGATCAACCATTTTAGGTGGTCTAAACCCTTTAGGAACCCAAATATGCCTGACTTGTCCTTTGAGTTGAAATGGAAATGTGTTCCTCATAATGTGAGGGTCTCTTCTTCTGAAAGGACAAGTCATCTTAAGATGACCAATTTTGTTGCAAAAATGACATTTACGAGAAGTTTTGTTTCCATCTTTCACAAATCTGGTATTGTTCTTTTTTGGAAAATTTGGATTGTATCCAATACCAGTTTTGTGAACAGAATTTGAACTTTCTCTAAGAATCAGGTTCACTTGCGTGCTGAGCCTGCAAGCTTGACTTCGACTAATGCAGATTCTTGAACTTTATCAATAAGATTAGTCTTTTGTTTATCTAATTCATCAACTTGATGTCTCAGATTAACAAGGGTATCACTCAATAAAGAGTTCTCAATGATTACTTCATTGACTTGTGTTTTCAAGGCTTTGAAACAGGTTTTCAAGGCCTTGAAATCCCTGTAAGTTTTCTTCTGAGAGATTTCAAGATTCTTATTCAGACAAACAATTTGTAAGTTCTCTTTTGCTTGCTCATGAAATTTTTCTTTCAAAACTCTATTCTCTTTCAGATAGTCCTCTTCATTTAAAAGCATTGTTCTCAAATAATCTGAGAGAGCTTCTTTTGGTTTTGAAATCAAACAGTTTAACATTACCTCAATGTTCTTTTCAGAACTTTCATCATGTTTGGCCATGAAGCACAGGTTGGCAAGTTCTTCTTCAGATTTAGAGTCACTTGAGGTATCTGACTCACTCCATGAAGCTATCATAGCTTTCTTTTTCCTCTCATGGTCTTTCTTCTGAAAGTTCTTGATTTTCTTATGTGGACAATCTCTTATCAAGTGACATGCATCACCACACTCAAAGCAGTTCATGACTTTTGATTTACTTTCTGAAGAAGACTTACCTTTGTAGTCCTTGCTACTGGATGATCTATGTCTTTCTCTGTTGAAGTCTTTGTTTCCAAAGTTCTTCTTCATCTTGAGGATTTTGGCTTTGGAAATCAAAACAAACGGATCTTCATCATCATCCTCAGTTTCAAGGTTTTGAATTTTCTCATTCTCTTTGGCCTTGAGTGCTAAGTTCTTGACACCTTCTGGTAGCTCTCCATCAGCTTTATTCATGGATATTTCATGTGTCAAAAGCTTCCCTTGTAAGTCATCAAGTTGGAGTGATGAGAGATCTTGAGCTTCCTCAATTTCAGTATTCTTTGGTTCCCATTTTGTCTTTTGAAGACTTATCATAATCTTTCTCACCTTTTCTTCATTGGAAATATGCTTTCCAAGTGAATCAAGGTTATCGACTATATCTATGAACCTTTTGAACATGTCTCTGATTGACTCATCTACATTCATCTTGAATAGCTCATTTTTCTGAGATAGATGTTGATCTTAGTTTGCTTGACTTGACTGGTTCCTTCAAATGTCAGCACAAGCTTATCTCAAATCTCCTTGGCAGTCTTAATGCCTCAAATCCTGTTGAATTCATCAATACTCAAAGCACAATACAAGATGTTATTAAATTTTAAATTCTTTGAGAATTGTTCTAATTCAGATGAAGAGAGTGAGTCCTCAGATTTGGGAGTTCTAATACCATCCTTCTCTGTGTAGAAAGTGTGAGGTCCATTCTGAATAATGGTCCATAGCTCTATGTCTTCATCAATGATGAATATTTTCATCAGAGCTTTCCAGTGAGCAAAATTATCTCCACAAAATAGAGGAGGTCTGTCAGCAGCTCTTCCCTGTGAGAAACCACCATCACCTGCAATACTCATGATCACAAGATGGTTAAATCTATAAAATGATACAAGCTCTGATATCAATTGAAAGGGGAGTAAGCAGGTAGATATGCAGTAGAAATACTCTAGAATGGGGGGGGGTTGAATAGAGCATGCCAACTTTTTGTAAAACTTGTAGAAGAGAAAAATATTTTCTGTGAAGAGCAATGAAGCTCAAGGCCTCGAAAACAGTCTCAAGCCTTTGGAATGAAATTCAGTTTAAGTAAAAACAGATAAATCTTTTTCAAGGCCTTGAAAAGAGTTTCAAACCCTTGAAAACATACTAGTTTGAATGCTGTAAAAACTAAGTATTCAAATGAAACTGTAAATGCAAGAGACACATAATTTATAGAGTTCAGTCCACTTGGACCTACGTCCCTACGTTATGGATCTTCTCCCTTCATGATTTTCAACACAATTCTTATTAATCAAAAACTAAGCCCTAGATCTCAAGCACAGAGATATGTCTTACTCTGTTACAGCTTGTGGTTCTCTCTAACCTATCTAGTACCTGCTCTAGTTAACTGATTAACTAAGAATTCTATATTGTTCACTTTGAACAATCCTTGAGAATGAGAGCTAGAAGTAGTATAAGAATGATATACAAATTGAGGACAAGTCAGAAGAACACTGGAAGTGTAAAACTGCAGTGAAGAATGCAGTGATCTTCTGTGAGATGGATTGTGAGAATGATGTGCTTTTCTGATGCTTTTCAATCCAGAAATGTGTCTCTATTTTTCCCGTTGAGTGTTGTGTATGTTTATTCAAAATGAGCTCTATTTATATAGCTCAGATGCTCTGCAAATCTTCTCTGATTTTCAGCAACAAACTTCCTGCTTTGTAGGCAACAACTTTGACTCTTTTAGCAGCCTTCTCCAACGGGTAGTTGATCAAAATCTTCACAAATATTATTCTTGTAACACCCCCAAAACGTCCTACCCGGAAGCCTAGGGGGTGTCCCTCCGTACCCGAGATTAAACCCGGATACAAGGAGGTTTAAAACAGAGAATCGAAACAAGACTTTATTAAAAACCAATCTTTGCCTGATACAAAGGCGTCCAATTCAACTACATATTATTGATACTAAAATAAGATCTAAGAATTTCAGTGTGATATTGCTAATTGTCTACGTGATGATTCGCGTCCACACTAAGCTATGCTCCCGTCATATATACATGTGGTGCAGAAAACAAAAGAGAAACACCACAGTTTCCAAAGTCAGCGAAAATACTGAGTAAGTAACACCCAAGCATGTAAACAGATTATGAAGTAATTTGAAACCATTTTGTAGTAGTTTTGCTAAAACAAAGTGAAAATAAAAGCTTTGACCCTTTTATAAAATAAATTTTATATTTTCCAAATCACATCCATTATCCAAGTAATGGGATTCCAAAACTCTTAATATTCCATTTTCCATTAAAAACATCCAATCCAAAAACCAATTTGTTACTTTGTTGATACGGGGAAAACCAACCACTTCGCAAGCATCCAAGACCTTAAGTGTCGACACCCCCTTACAGACTTCTTGCGGCCAGAAGAGTGAGTACAAGGAGCTATCCGATGACTTGCAACCGGATTAAATAAATTAAATTGGACGAGAGACCGAAGTCAACACGCCCAATGCCAACAGTAACCATACAACAATAATCATCCCCGTACAACTCTTCCACTTTACGTTATCATCGATTATTAGATTGCAGTGATGTTTTCAGAGAACATTTCAACAATTTGAAACAAGTATTCAAGCAGCACATATTTTGCATAAAATCATTTTGAGACAAGTAGGAATGAAAACATTTGACACGAAAGGAATGGGCGCTAGGCCTGGCATGTTTACTTACCTTTAATCTTAAGCAAAGCAAATCACTTCCTAGTAATACTCGACGTATCCTTCGTCAACGAAATTGTCGCCTACAAATTTAATATTATCATAATCAACACATTGCACACGAAGTCCTATAGGTAAATGAAATAAATTCCTTACCAACTCTCCCTAACCTCTTTTATAATAAAATACGCTTTATAAAGCTAACATTTATTATTTGTAAAAACATAGCTAAGATATAATTATAGAAACATAACTTATAAGATTAGATAAACTATCGTTTTTATTATTTAGGGTAGAGAAGCATATTATTTTTCCCCAAAAACGAATTTTGATTCTAATAGTAGTTTCTCCCAACCAAACAAGCCTTAGTAGAGAATATAAATTATAAACTAGCTAAACTTATTTAAAAGAACTAACAAATTTATTTATGGAAATAACTTATTCTTATAAAAAATAAATAAGAAAAAAATACTTTTATCATCCTTATTCTACACTTTTATTTTTGGATAAAGATGAGTAAAAAAAATAAATGCCTCTTGCAAGACTCGAAACCCAAGATCAACCCGACCACAAGCATGCACTTTAACCGCTGACCAACTGCCTCTTTGTTTCCTCTTTCTTCTTTAATAGGTTAACTACTCATATTAAATAACAGAAAATACTTAAAGCAAAACAAACTAAAATAGAAGAAGAGGAAAAGAGGGAGAGGGACGGGTTTGTGTACCCGAGAGAGAGACGGGGATGACGGTGAGGGACGTTGGTGGTGTAGAGGCCGGTGACGACGAGGACGGACGACGCCGGGAAGGAGGTGACGGCTGGGCACGGCGGCCAGGGCGGACGGCGGCGGCGGGCGGTTTTTGGGCGGCGACGGCGGCGTCGCAAGAGAGAGAAAGAGAGAGAGAGAGAGAGAGAGAGAGAGAGAGAGAGAGAGAGAGTTTGATGTTGGTGTGGGTTGAAATCCTCACTTGAAAGAGGTTTTTATAAGCCTTGATTGAAGAATCCGGCAAGAGGTAGGAGAGTTTCCGGGTCAAACTTTGATTTCGAATTGGGTCATGTTTTGGGCGAAAATTGGATTGCTTGGTGAGAAATTATCGATCTTTGGTGAGAATAAGTCGAATAGGGAGTGGATTGGGACTGAAATCGTTGAAGGTGGTGGTGTTTGTGTTGGAGGCGGCATGGTGGCGGAGAAGAGTCTCCTGCTAGTTGCAGGAGATGAAGAAGATAACATCTTTCTTTAAAAGGCACTTTCACCCCCACTGGTTTAGGTAAAGCTCAAGTACCACCCCAAGTTAATCAAAAGACACTATTAAAGTTAGGAAAAAGGCATAAAAGCCCCACATCTATAATAACTATAAAAATTAACTTCCAACCAATAAAGACTAACGCCTAACACTTATAATAATATTTTTTAGCACCCAATAGTTATAGTAATTATCATAAGATACCTGTATCCACAAAATTGGAGTATTTCATCTTTCCCCCCTTAAAAAGAGTTTCGTCCTCGAAGCTTAAACCACCTTCTCAACAACCACTAAGGTATGAGTCTCCACTCTAGGGTATAATCACTAAGTGCAAACCCAAGGTTATACACGATGAGTAATATTCTATAAGGAGTACTAAAATGACGTACTTCTACAATGACATGCTTCAAAACCGATTCTTCAAAACCCAAGGATTACATCCTTCCCCCTTAAAGAAGTGACGTCCTCGGAACTCAAAATATTTCGTCGAAAAAGTGAGTACAATTCTTCCTCATATCATCCCCTGCTTCATATATTGCCTCTCTTGGGAGGTGATTTGTCTATAAGACCTTTACAATCTTAACACTCTTGTTACACGTGCTCATTGTCAAGGTATCTATAATCTTAACATGGTCAAGTCTTCTGGTTCCAGATCCAATACATGAAATGGTATAGAACATTCTTCCTTAGTTGCTACACATGGAACAAGGTATTGTCCAAAATTTTCACTTCTCTCTCTCAATCATAGTCGTACGTGATCACCTGATCAGTTGGTAAGGCTATGGAGTAGGGATCACAACTATCGCCTATTGATCATTTTCTATCTTATCATGCAGCACTACAGAGATGTAATAATATCACATATATCATACAAGTTTGATCATCATTGGTCATTTATAACCAATCTTCCAAGGACAATATTGCTCTTGGGCTTGCATTCCCATAGTAGGTCTCACAACAATTTTAGTGTTCTCCACATAGGAGTAACCTCGTAATTCAAAATAACAACCACAATGATCCAAGTTAAGATTATAACACTATTTTATTCGTTCACGCATTCCAAGTATAAGACCACAACGTCAAAACAAAAGAAGTTCACACTCTTACAACCACTCAACAAGAGGTAGAACCTCTAGGAGACCATTAACATCATATAACTCTCAGATTAGCTCAATCGTGAACAGCATCCCATGACTCAACAATGATTTTGGTGACAAGACTCTAATCATACATATCCTATGACAAAGTGCCTCAATTACATCAAGTTTAGATTATAACATGGCTAGTGAGATCACGCCCACAACTCAATCAGTGCCAAAGAAAATACCCTTATTGCTTCAGTTATCAACCCAAATAACTATTGCTATTGTCTCATAAGTGGCTCTTCACAGAGAGTAAGTTCATAAAATCTCACAAGTTTGAAAGTAAGCACTCTTGGTGAACCAAAGCATAAACCAAATCAAAGATTCTAGATTACGATTCCTTCAAAAACGAAAACGCGTCGAAACGAATCATATAACTCTAAAGACGGTTCATAAATAAGGAAATATTTCGTTCTCCTAACAATAGCTAAGTAACAAAACTCCAAAACTAACTTCCCAAGGTCAGGACTTTCATCCGAATGGTACAAAACGTCTCATCTACCAAGACGGAAAATCGAAGAAATAGTGTACAGGACTCTAAAGCGGCATGGTTCCATTTTTTTCTTTACTTTCCTATGACATCAATGATAAAAATTTGCCTCCAAATTAAGGAAATAAAATAATTAAACTATGTGTAACCAAAAGAATACGATACCGAGGCACATGCTCCAATCAACTTATTCACTTTCAAAATATTTCTACAATTACAAGAATCCCAACTAATATCCAACTTAACCTTCAGTATTAAATCCTGAAAACCATTATTTTAGTGACAAAGCTCCAAATACAAAATCCGTGAAGATCACAGCAATTAAAAGGACTCAACTACCCTGATACACCAATGATTTATATAACTCTAATCAATCCACTATAAGCATAAAACTCAACAAATCCCTTAGAGGTTAATAACCATTCCATTATCCAAATATTAGTTTAGTGACAATGCTCCAATCACAAACGCCAAATAACGTTATAAGCTAACTATTTCAACGTTATATTATACCATAATAGGTTAGGCTACACCAAAAATTTGTCTTATTTCTAGCGCTAAGGTAGTAGAGAGCATCCAAAAATATAAATCAATAACTCCAATGATAACCGTCACAACATCCTGAACTATTTGTCACAAGAAACAAGGTCCGGAAATCGGTCAAGGTTGAACATCGGATCTCCTAATGAGATTTAAGAATAAACAAATTAATGCACTATATTACTCTTACACAAAAATGATGATACAACCCAACGACTAGCGTAACTCCAAGGGCAAACCACGAACAAAGAAACAGGTTGTTCCTCAAATAATAGCTAAGCAACAAGGCTCTAAACATACATACTCAATGTAAACGATAACATTCTAGTGACCCAAAATACTGTACTCGGTAACTCCAATGGTCTAAAAGATAACAAACAAAACTTAGCCCCTCACCCTCAACTTGATTTTTACACGAGCGATACCCCTCTTTTCCTTACCCTTCTAAGGTCATCTACAGAAAAGAGCGGAAGGAAACAATATAAATATAATCCTCCACTAACTAGAGACGAGACAAGATAAGAAGAGACACAAACACTAGTACAACATCGTGATCCATCAAGGCTATGTAACAATACTTCAACCAAAAAGAGGATTTTCCAATATTCTTCGATAGACATTTTAACTAGAATCCCAAGATTACATTTTCCCTTCAATATCAAAGTAGGCTCCAAAATAAAATATAATGTTCGAGGAAAAATCAAAGACACAATTCTTAAACTGCTATCGTCTACGCTAACTCTTTAGTTTATCACTTCTCCGGGGTCGTCCATAGGTTCCTCTCAAGGCTTGTGAGCTAACAACAACGTACACTCCATGAAATGCGGAGTTATCATCCATTGGCCTTGATGTAAATATTTTTGATTGGAAAGGTACCATCCTTCCTCATCAACCAAATAATTATACTGTCTCTTAATCAGAATCCAAGGTGGCTCATTAGGTAAAGACTCCACAATGCAATGACTCTGAACTAAGACGTTGGTGAATACCCATCCTCCAAGAAAAGTGTAAGCCCAATGCTCGCACCTATCCAAGACTTCTATGATGAATTCCCAAATTGACATGCCCTCCAAGAGAGGTGTTCTTGTCGGGTGGCTTAGCTGAAAATCTTCCGCTATTGGATTCACTAGGTTGACGGCCATATCTACAAGAGTCAAAGAATACCCCTATTAGACTACAAACATTAGAATTATTTTACCATAAGGGTATTTTAAGGCTGACTTCCAAACAACTACACACTTAACAATTGCGAACTAAGAATTTTCCCAAAGATTTCTCAAAAATTTCGCAACGTTTATAGGAGATGGCCCAACATTGGAGGTAAAACTTTTAAGCAACATATCAAGATCCCAAAACTTGTTCAACAATGAAACTCTGAAGTCCAAATATGAGTCAATCATAGATGGTAAAACGCTCAAAACTATGCCCTAAAAACAAGACTCTAATGAGATGTTTATGAGAAACTGTCATCAATGAAAGAAAATTAAACTCTTCATGTGTCTTAGCGATCAAAAGATCTCCAAGCATGATTCCAATACTTTCGTAATTCCCAAAACATTAAAACTCTCAAACAATCTCTATAACAATTTAATATACCGAAATCTCCAAAGTAGCTAACTCAATCGCAATGTGGTTCCGTAAAACACCCAAAAGTCTAAACTTCGACAAACTAGCTAAGGGGTATCTAAAACCACCAAATTGAAATCAAGTCGCCAAACATCTCTCGAACACTTTCGTCTTGAACATAATATAAATACTTCTTGTTCCTCCGACATTATTTTAAAACTCGTAACCAACCCAATGCGTAACTACCTCACAATTCCTCGATACGAGTTCATTTATCCTCTTTTCCCGCTAATACAAACTTTTCTTGAATGGTATTTGCTTAACTACCAAAATTATTTTGAATCCTCATTCATCGGGTTCGAAAAGGTTATAAATTTTAACCCTCTTTGTATCAACTATTTCTAGTGTTGTATGTGTGGTCTAATGTCCTACACTATAGCCTATTGTATCATTCATAAAGTATCATGGAGTTCAAGTAAACATAAATACATGGCATTTAATATCAATTATGCATGAAATATAACACATTGATCATCATACAATCGACAATACATGCAATTTTCACAAAGAATGTACACATCTTATTTCTCATGCTTCTTTGAAAATTATAAAAGTGATCAAACAGGTAAGCAAAATTATCAAATTTTGTGTGGATCGACCTCTCCGGGGCTACTTTCATAATCAAGAACAATAAACTCAAAATAAATTATAGGACTCAGGTTATGCAGAGAATAGCACAACTGCTGTTATAAACCACCAGAACATAAACCTAAACTTTACCAAGTCATAGACTCACTTCAACTTTCTCAAAATGGGCTAGGATTTCACCCAAATATAGCCCTATGTGTCTATTCACCACCATAAAGATTTTGAGATCCATCCAAGATCTTTAAAGATAGGTAAACTCAAAAATAATACAGATGGCCATTATGAAATTCTGCTACTGAAAAACGAACTTTAGAAATTCGTATCTAAGTCTCCATAATTTATTTGGATTGAAATTTTTATGGCATGTTCCTGAACATGTCTACTACTTGGGAAAAATCCGAGAAAAATAATTCAACATTTAAACACGTCTGCTACACCAAATACTAACTGTGCCACAAATTCAAACACCACAAATTCAACATTCTCGCGTTCTAACACTATGAATGCCTTCTATGCACTAATCAACGATGACGAAACACAAGACAGCCTTAATTCTTCAATTCATACTCCAAATAAATGAAATATAAATTTATTGAATTTCAAGATGGTTCCTCAAAACATAAGTATTATACCTCATCAAGAAGTAAAATTAACGTACGCAACTTACTAATAAATTATCTCTAGCCCAAAAATGGTTATGCTAAACCACACTAAGAAAAACCTTAAAACATTGTGTGGTCTCATGGCCTTATCCCAAACTAAAACTTCAAAATGCACCAAAAGTCTAAGAAATCAAGGAAGTCTAATATGTCCACTTCTCGTATTAACTCACACTTGCCTCCGACTCCATGTCTTCGCTAGGGTCATCCTCGAATTCTTCATCTTCACTAGGATCTATATTGATCACCGTGCGGCTTTGCCATTTCCCATGAGCCTCATCAACAACTTACACATAAATTCGGCGTTTACCATCCATTAATAGAAGTAGTCTTCATAGTTCAACTCCATAAGTACTCTCTTTCTCCACGAAGTATACCGTAAATCAAAATGATTGCTTTTATAAGTACATACTCCCAACACTGTAAATTTCTGATCACACATGACTTTCGAAACGAATTTCAACTTTTGATCACCCAAACAATGGACACTTAACCTAACTCCAATGAAAAGCCTCAAATCCAAACACTCAGCTAAATCGGGAGGGCTAAAGCTCTTAGCTAGGAGAAAGTGGGTGGGGATACTTGCTTACTAAGCCTATTTTCTAAAGACTTAAACATATAATGGTCCTATCCAAAACTACCCAAATTCCCAACGGCTTGTCAAATTTTAAATTCTTCCCCTACGTCCATTTTAACTTTCCCTACAGGTTTTAAATATCATTTTGGATAGCCTGGCTCTGATACCAACTGTAACACCCCCAAAATGAACAAGCCGGAAACCCGGGGGTGTTACTTACTCAGTATTTTCGCTGATTTGGAAACTGTGGTGTTTCTCTTTTACTTTCTGCACCATAGGTTTATATGATGGGAGCATAGCTCAGCAGGGGACGCGAATCATCACTTAGACGATTAGTAATATCACACTTAGTTTCTTAGAGATTCTTTTAGTATCATTAACTGTAGTTGGATTGTATGCCTGTGTTTGAGGCTCAAGGATTGGAGTTAAATAAAAGTTATGTTTGGATTCTCAGTTTTAAACCTCCTTGTATCCGGGTTTAATCTCGGGTACGGAGTGACACCCCCTGGGTTTCCGGCTTGGTCATTTTGGGGGTGTTACAGTTCTGATCTTGTATTTAAATAAATTGAGAAGCTGTCAAGAGTGTCTGATTGATCACAGAATCACATTCTCTCCAAGTTCCTTTCCTGCAAAATCCAGATTAGGAAACCAATCCTGCAAACTAGGAAATAATATTTCCCTGCAAAACTGAGTCAAACAGATTGATTAGATAGTGTTAAATATATCAAAATAGTTTTTCTTTTATAATCAATTAATAACAGATCAAGCATAGGGGTGAGAGAGGTAGAATCAAATCAGGAGGGTTCAGAAAAACTCCCCCTAAGTATATGCATACAGGTCAGACAGTTTCAAGGCTTTGAATCCTGTTTCAAGGCCTTGAAATAGCCTGTGAAACCTGATTCAAGTCTTTGAAAACTGGTTAAGGCCTTGAAATAGCTCCTGTGAAACCTGTGAACTTACAATGACTTTAGCTAGGGGAACACTGGAGGAGAAAAAAAAAGAATGATCAGCCTTAAGTATAAGAAAAAAATATGGAGGGTAGGGGTACAGAGGCTTGTTTGGCCTCAGTTTGTATTAGAAAAGTAGAAATTCAAAAAGAGTGAAATGGAACTTTAGTTTTTTGTTTTGGAAGTCAAGAGTTCTTATAAAACTAAAAATAGACATGTGTTTCTCTGAAGTTCTTGTATGTGAGATATACGGTTGTTGCATGCTCATGTATGGGGGCTTACTATAGTTATAAATAAAGAAAGAGAGAAGAAGATGGTGATTATCAGAACGGTGAAGATGAGGTTAGATTGAAGGGACTGGATATTCTGAAAATACAACTTGGCCGATTCTTTTCTGTGTCCGATTATTTTGACTGAGGTACGGAACATCGAACTTTCAAGTTTCTGCAACAACAATTTGTATCTCGCCATGTTGCAGGTGCAATTTTTACAGCTTTCCAGCTATTTCTTGACTATATGGTGATTGATTAATCAAGTTGTTTGTGTACTTGGTGTCACATACTGTTGTGTGATAACTGATTGTTGTGTAAAGTGACTTTTAAATTTCTACGCCAGTTGTTAGGCGGTACCTACTAGGCTGATTTGGCTCACACCTCTATTTTACACGTTGAGCCGGAGCGCGACTAGATCGCGGGGTAGTTGCTAAAAAGTGTGTTTTAGCTAAAATGATTGTTTTTAGCTATTTCAAACGAAATTTGTAATATATTGTTAAAACGTCATATTTTATTAAAAATATTTGATTTTTTGTGAATTTGAGTTACGTACCAGTTTTCACAAATTTTATTAAAAACGTTGTTTGGTGGACTCGTGAGTCCTCCTGGTTGTTTGACTGTCCAAAAGTGTCAGACGGGTTGACAATAAATCGTGATTTTTATCGAATAATCTATAATATTTATACTAAATGTGTGACGGATCGTCACATTTTTGTTCTTATTTCTTGTTCACCGTTCTTCCTCTTTGCGCCCTCGTTATAACAAGCTGGTATCGGAGCGTAGGGTCTCCAACTTCCGCCAAGAAAGATGTCCGTTTCAACGATCAATATCAAGCGGTTTACCGAGAGGAACAGCATCAGTCTGTGGTAGATCAAGATGTACACTTTGTTGAAGCAACAATGTATTTGGTTGTCGTAGGTTTCCGATAATAGGGGGCGTAGATACATCCAAATTTGCATATGAAAAAATGCATGAGAAGGGGCATGCAACGATTATGTTGTGCCTCGCAGACAGTGTGATCACCGAAGTCGCAGATCAGGAGATAGCGACTACTTTGTGGTTGAAGTTGGAGAGCATTTACATGACGAAGTCGCTAACCAACAAGTTGATGCTGAAACAGCGATTGTTTAGTCTACTCATGTCTGAATGTATGCATATCAGAGATCATCTGGATAACTTGAATACTATTTTTCTTGAGTTGCGTAATAGTGATGAGGTTGTGAGTGATGAGGATGATGCCTTAATTCAGGTTGTGTATCTGCCTCCATCGTATGAGATTATTTTACAACCTCTCATTGTTCGAAAAGAGACTGTAACACTAGAAGAGGTTAGGTTAGCGCTTCACACCAGGGATATAAGACATAAGGCTGTGTATACAGGTTCAGAAAAGCAGTCTTCCGGATTGCTGGCCGAGGGAAGCAACGATAAGAAGTACCAAACATTCACTACTAGAAATGGGGGTATTTGTGGCTGAATTTTTGGGGCGGTTGTGAAAAGAGCCACAAAAAATGATTTTTTTGGCTGAAAATTGAGACCGCCAGTTAAAAGTATTTTTAGTAGCCGCAAAAGTAAAAAATTAAGCGGTCAATTTAGATTTCCTTTAAAAACCCATGTTGTTTAGAAAAGTGTGGAGATATCCTCAAAAAAAAAGTAAAGTGTGGAGATATGCACAAGCACGATAGTTTCAGAGCCCACTTTTGTTTCCAATACCTAATATTGGGCAAACCCTTAATCGGTTGCTATAAAAGATTAATCAATCATGAAGATTCGATGGCTGTGGACGATGAAGGAGATTCGAGAGTCTATCGTTGATGGTCACAATTGAGGACCAGTTCGCTCAAATTACCCTCTCCGGCACTGCGCAGAAGCAAGAGGAAGGGGGTTTGTGGTCATGTCCTCACCCCAAGGCGGGCTGACTTCCGCCGCCTCCCTTATCGCTCCGCCGCAGGTTACGGCAGTGGGTTACGCAGGTGTTTCCGGCGAGTATCTGATGTTCACCGATGAAAGCAGATCAGAACAGGGGTTGGCAATCGGGTACTGATTAATCCCACAAACACAGCCGCAATTACTTCCTCAACAGTTGCAACAACTCAATATAGTTGTTGTTGCTGGTGTTGTTGAATTGGTTTCTCCATATTCAGTTTCAAGGTACCCTAATTCTGCTTCTCATTCTCAAATTTACAGTTTTGTGGTACAATCTTTCTTTGATCTAGGATTGAATTGGGGTTTTCGTTTCAAATTGTTTTTATAATACACTGATGGTAGCTTAACAAATCCATTGTCTCGCCAAAAACCCATTATTTATCAAGATCCATCAGCCATAACCCTAGGGTTCATGTATACCCAGTTGATCCAAAGCTGTCTGATCCCAACTCGAGGGTTCTGATGCAACAATTTTAGGATTCTGTAGACACTCGATTGGGAGCCCCTTGAAGCGGATGGAAACTGAATGGGTGAGTTTATTTCTGCGATTCAATATTGTTTCGATCTTCTTCCCTACTTGCATTTATACCTCAATGTTCTTCTGTACTTCTCTTGCGAGGTCCATATAATGGTTATCTTGTGTTGATTGATCTATATGTTCAAGGCTTTGATTTTTCTGTTGAATTGATTCAACTTTTCTTTTCCTACTCCCTGTCGTTCGTGTATTCAGTTTACCCCAGTGGTGCAGCAGTTGTATCCAGAGGGGCAGAATTCCAGCAGGTTTGTTTTAGTTCTATTCGTGTTGTTTCGAACTACATATCTACTTGTCTTGCGATCTCCATATTATGTTGACCTTGTGTTGATTGATGCATATGTCTAAGGTTTTGACTTGTCTTTGAATTGATTTTTTTTCTTGTGAATAGAAACTTCTGAATGTGAAGTTGGACTGTATTTGTTTATGAATTTGTTATGATGTTCTGGATTTTGCCAGTGGAGCTTATAGTCTTTAGTTATGATGATAAGCCTGAAGTCCTGTCTGACATAACCTGGATGATTCTCTGTGATACGACACAAAGTTATATGAGTGTGATGTCAAATATCCACCTTAGCCTACAGTATGGTATAATAAAACGGCCATGTTCTCGCATATGTTGTCAACCTTTGCCTTGTTGCCTAATTTATGGATTCAGTGGGTTAAACATGGAACAGAGATAGTCTATTTCAAAATTTACACAAAAAGTGCAAGACACTGATGATCATAGTTTAAACAGGAATCAAATAAACTCACATTTGGCTCCTTTGTTGGGCATTTTTGGCTGTATAGTAATCTTTCCCCTTCTCGTTCCAAGAAGAGGACAGCACACTGTCTCCCTCTCGCACTATTCTTCCAAGTTTGTGTTGTCTTTTTCGTCACTTGCCATGTTTTCTTCGTTCTCATTAGTGCCATCTTCTTTTACGACCTCTTTAACTTTTGCAGCCTCCTCCTTCTTATCTTCTTCCTTTTGTTCCACCATTCTAGAGTTTGCTGATGTAGATTCTCCCTTCTTGTTGTCTGAATGAAGAACACAGTTGGTGATCGTAGAGTAAGCAACTGAACTGACCGTTGGTTCTGAGAGTAAACTATATCTGAATAGTGTAACCTCATGAAATTGAAACAGACCATTTCCGCTTCTTGTCATAGCAGATAGTCTGCTGCACTATCTGGCCGGGGTCAAATTGGTATGCCTGATACAAATTTTGCAGCGATTCGGCCTGAGTTCGGCTTGGTATCAAGAGTTTACTAAAAAGAGTGAGTAAAGATATGCAAGGATCAGACAAACACTTGGAGATCTTCAAGATTCCCAAATTCTTCCGTAAAGACAATTGCGCAAGTAAGGGTGAGTAAAGATACTAATAAATACATTAAAAGGCTAAAAACTCAAACATGTGAACTTAGACGGATAATTTTCTTCACGTAGTCAGCAGTGTTTAAAATGGATATGCAGAAAACATTACATTTTAGATCATTATAAAAAGGAGAGATCGTATATTGAGTTTCATCTTACCTGCACGTGGTAAAATCCAATTAGACTTAGCATTAATAAGATCGAAAGAAAAAGGATTTGAAACATGTGTTATACCTCTAGACTCTCAATTATTGTTAGTAACCAGCTTATTATGCAGTAAGGTCCAAATAAGAAAGATCATTTTATTTGGAACTTTTAATTTCCCAAATTTGATCCAACAACCTTCCGAATTACCCTCTAATTGCAGGTTTTCATTGTCAATAGCCGTTAGAGAGGAATACTGGATTGCTTCACCACAAGCATCAGGCCTGATGCATGATCAGGCTTCCTTAACAACATTCTCCCATTCCTAGTCAGGAATTGAATGGTGCGGCAGGAGAATACATCCCATTATGTTGCCTTAATTTGAGTTGCTATTGCTTCTTTATTCACTTAAATTCAAATTGTAGATTCTAACATTGTTATTGATACTGTAATATATATCTTCATATTATGATGTAAGTTTGAGAAATGGTGTTGGCGGCAAGGGTGGAAGTGGTGGTTCTGTGATGGGGTTGGGTTATTTTACGGGTATTCTTGTTTTTCTATTCTTTTTTTGTATCAAAGTGTAACAGAAGTATGGTACCACCGATTGAATTTTTTCATTAAGTAGCGTAATGTTGTCTAGATTTTAGAATTGTCAATCATATTTATTAGCAAACTGGTAATAGATTTGCAATATTTTCAGGTCGAAATTGATACTGGAACGGAGGTGCAGTTATTTTCTGGAACATTGCCAAAAGAAGTGGTTGAGATGCCATTTTTATCTCAAATGTACCAAGAAAAAAGGTTTGCGGATTGCCTTTAGGAGACGACTTATGTGAAGTACGTGTTAAGAGGGCTTACAACCCCAAAACACTTCTAGTGATTCATTTTGGGGGCAATAGAACTCTGGGAGACGTCCTCGAAAGGAGAAATATTATTTGGAATTTATGCGACGTAAGAATACATATTTTATATACTAGGTTCCACCCCGCGCGCGTTGCGCGCGGTGTGGCCTTGGCATGTTTGCTTGTCCGATGGGCGGAGATATACATTTGCCACTGCAGGATTATTATGTACCGCGTTTGGATGTTATTTTATCGGGCGTTGTTTTTCTGCTCTGAACTTTGTTATTGTCTCACTGTCATTGCAATCGATACTTATGTAATGTTGGTAGCATATTTTGAGTACGATGTTTTACAACAACAATATAGTCACGATACATCTGTGGGTGCATCACATTTGTAGTAATTGGATTTGCCGATGGCAATTGTCTTTTTTTTTATATGTATTTAAGGTAATAAAATTCGTAGATAGTAAATTGCATATACACGAGATTGGAAGAACGAGATAGTAGACATAGGGTATTGCAGCATCATAGTCAGGTAGTACATGAGTCGTAGACATGCGTGTTATTGATGGCAATTTAAATTGGCTATATAGATATTGGTTGCACGTGCCTTTGAATCGGGTACTTTTTTCTTGCTCCGAAATTGATAATTGTCTGACTGTTATTGCAATTCATACTTGTGTTATTTTGGCAACATATATCGAGTACTATCCTTTACAATGACATCATGAATCCCTAATTCCTTGCTTGATGTGCAGTGACAGCAAGCAATCTTGGCTGCAAAACACATGTATTATGTAGTTACAGCCCGATAATAAGAAAGATTGACAAACTTTACCATCGCTTTGAAAACAAAAAAGTTAGGAATCCGTCATACTTATAACTTATTAACCCTATCCAAGGTCAACGCTTGCCACCTTTCCCAACCACCCAACATTTATCTCCTTCTGATTTGGGTTTGATCATTTAGATGCATTGTTTGATGTAAATTGAAGATTTCTTCAGTAGATTGAGTGAGATTTGAAGAATCTTGTGCTTGATTCACCTGTCCTGCGGATTGCATTTATTGGAGATGTGTTTGTTTGAATATGCATGTCAATCAGTTTAATAAAATAACATGGACATATGCTATGTACTACCAGTTCATGTATAACCTAGTCCATTGTCAACGCCTATTATCTTCCCCAATCAGCCATTATTTGTCTCCTTCTGCTCTAGGTTTCATCATGTAGATGCATTGCTTGATGTGTATTGAAGATTTCTTAAGTTAAGTAGGTTTTGCAGTATCTGGTGCTTGATTGACCTGTCTTGCAGATTGCATTTATTGGAGATGTGTTTGTTTGAATATGCACGTCAATCAGTTTAATAGAATGATGACATGAACAGATGCTATATATTACCAGTTCATGCATAACCTAGTCCATTGTCAAAGCATATTATCTTCCCCAATCAGTCATTATATCTCTGCTTCTGCTTTAGGTTTCATCATGTAGATGCATTGCTTAATGTGTATTGAAGCCTGTATTGCAGATTACATTTATTGAAGATGTGTCTGTCTGAGTAATCATGTTAAGCTGTTTAGTCAAAGGTCATGACCACTTGCTATGGTCTTTTGACTTCCTTCCTTACCTGTGGTATAAAAGCATAAGCAGTTGGCCTAATTGACAACATACTGTGATGCAATGGATTCTGCTAAGGAAAATACTGATGACAAATGGAGGAAGACTGCTAAGAAGAAGAGCAAGGAAGAATTCACATAGGGCGAGTCTGAGTGGGAGAGTTGGACTGAACATGGTTATGTCGTCGGGAAGGGCTTGGACACTACAGTGTACTCAGACACGGAGGAAGAAGTTGACTTCTGGGGAATTGACACGGCCTCTTCATATCCGCTGAAGCTGAAGGGTTCTGACTCTCGTTCTTCCAGTTCAAGTAGGAAGAAGAAGGAAAAAGTGACAGCCAAAGGTAGCGAAGATTCGCAAATGAAGAAATCAATTCTTCCGCTAAATGCGACATCAGAGAAGGGTGGCAAGAGAAAGAACACGGAGAAAGATGTTCAAGAGTCGTGCAAAAAGAAACCAAGAGTATAGAGTTTTTTGTGTGTTATGTTATGGTGAATTCTAGTATGCCTTATGAGCAGTAATGTTGAGCTTGGTGATGTTTACTTTGTAATGGAGTTATGAATTGATGTCATCTTGGTCTATATTTCGCATATCAATGCAGCTTTTGCTTTCTTCATAATTTAATACTCGTTTAGAATGATGTATTAGACTATGTTATTCATGGATTGACACAGATATTATATTTAGCAAACAATGAGCGACAAAGCAACGAATTAGCATCGCGTGTTCATAATATTTGATCGGAATAATACTGTAAATAGTATGCAGATGTGTGGCAAGAAAATGAAACAGAAGAATCCATTCGCTCTCTTTAATAGGCATACATCGAATAATTGTTGGAAGCAACCATCTGCATCAGATGAAAGAGTAGCGGTGTCAAGTGACCATAGGAAACTCGATATGGACTGGAAAAAAAAATGTTTGGCTATTATGACCAGAAGATGTTCTTTTTTAGGTACTCACAAAGGTTTTTTTTTATGACTCTCCATGAATTTGTTACAGTGAATCTTGGTTTAAAAAAATTTAGTTTTTAGATTGAAGTAGTAAGAATTTAGTATAAGATGTGTGGATAACATCGTGTTTTCGGAAGAAACTGTAATAAAAAACTACCAAAGTCGGAATTTTTCCCCGTAATAGTATATGTTCAGTCATTGTTCACATTGTCACAAGAGTGTGGTCTAAGACAGTTTCAATAGGTAGCCCAAATATTATGGCATCCATGATTTCAGTTTCATCTTGTAGCTGGCCATAGACATGGACGTTGTAGTCAAGGGTTGGATTTTTGTTCGTCTTAGCACGTGTTTTCTATTAGTTTGCTATTCCGCTGCATAATTGACTTTGCAATTAAAGATAAAATGTGTAGTGCAGTACGTAGATATTTGCAGAATGGTTTAACGAAGGATTACAGTAGGAAGCATGTTAGTGCAGCAATGAAAATTTGGAATTTAGAAATACAAGATGATAGTAGTAGAAACATCAAAGCGGAATAGAACAGGTACATGATTTGCAGCTTTATATGCCTTGATTGTTGGTGGGTGGAGTATGATGGGGTTGCATTGCTCAAATGATGTCCTTTTATCAGGTGTTCTGGATACGGCGAACCAGCCACCTTGTTAACCGAGGATTCTTGTTTTGTGTGCATCTAATGACGCGGACGTAGAATTTTGTTGTTGGGCTCTTTGCATTTGCTGACGCTATGAGATTTTGTTGTTCCTGATAAGGAAACAAATCAATCAATGTGGCTGTAGTCAGTGTGTGTCGCTGTCTTAGAGATTGTGTTGATTGGGCAATCATAATACCTGTTCAGTCATTGTTGACATTGCAGCAAGTGTGGTCTCCAAAAAGGTTTCCACAGAGAGCCCAAAAATTGTAGCATCCATAATTCCAGTTTCATCTCGAAGCTCCACATACAAGCGACCACTGCAGTTAGGTCCGAGTTGTTGTTAGCGTGCATGTACTTGTTTTGCTGTTATAGGATATGTGGATGTAGCTATATGTAGTGGATATGTTGTGCGGTAGCAAAAACGTTGTATATAATGGATGTTGGGTTTTTTTAGCTAACCACGGTATTGTGTTGCAATCAGCGTTGCCACAGTTTCTACAGGTTTGACAGATGCGTTCACGTTTGCAATGTGGGAAAGCATTGAACCACGGCTGTTGAGTTGTCGCTATTGCACGTATCGATACTCGTAACCATGTCTCAGCATACAGTCGTGTTACAAGAATGAGTAGATTGTATTTTAGTTGCAAGTATCACGATTGTAAATGTGTGAGTGAATGGAACAACTGTCTTACCACCGTTCGTCTTGCATCTGATATATTGTTGACCTGCATTGCAAATTGCTGTATTTCTTCTGTGTGGCTATGGAATTGTTTGGCATCACCAGTGAACTGTTTATATAGTGCCTTATGTACTGTGTACTCTGCTAATCATATTGTGAATCATAAAACGGCACACAATTGAATGCTTATTGAATATTTACCGTAATCAAATGGGGTATCTTGGATGTTACAAAACTGCTGAGATTTGCAGTGAATGCAGGCATGGGAGCAGTGTTATTAATCATGTGATCAGTACGTGGTGTGTTGTTGATGACAAATGTTTGGACAGAAGATTGTTGTATTCCAAGTGTTTGTCTTGCATGTTAGATCAGAATTTTGCATGGCCGCAACTTGTGTGTTAAGCTCTGAATCAGGAGTAGCAGATGTCAATACCAGTACTGGAAGCAGCAGAACCACTATGCTGGAACGATGCATATGTTGGCACACAATTTTTAGTACATTGGGAAGCTGCCCAGTATGTTGTCTATCAACTGTTAGTGTTGAAAATTAAATCGCAAGTACATATGGTAGATTATTGGCACGATGCGTAAGTGGTTTGCTTATGATATTTATATGGCTTGAAGTTGTCATCTTTTTTTTTTTCTTTTTGGCCATATTAGCAAAACTATTGTATCTGATGCCGATTAACGGTGAATCCACATAATTTGAAATGACATTTTGGGATAAGGACGAGCAGAAATTGGTTAGCACCTGGGAATTAGCATGTGTCAATGAAACTATTGAAAAGGTGATACAGAAGGCGACGGGAGATGAGGATTTAATAGTGCAATTATCGTATTTTCTTGCGGAATATGCAATTATGGATTAGTGACGTAATTAATTGGTATCTGCAGTTCTGTTGTTGTGGTACTCGCCCAGAAGTATTCTGGCATTATTTATACATTCGGTGTATCTGCCGCATTATACATGTTGTATCAGTATCTGGTTAATGGAGGTAGCGTTGAATTATTTGAAATGTAGTTGGGACATCGTATTATGCATACTGAATTACAATATTATGTGGACATCCACCGATAACAAAGCGTTGATTACAAGAACATACAAGACGATCTTGGCATATTATTTTATTTATTTCGTCAATGGGGATATATTTTGATGTGTAAGCGTGCATCAAGCTTCAACTACGTAGCGTACAATCCAACTATTTATTAGGAACCCATTCTCATTGTTGCGCCGGGAAAGGAGGAAGTAAAATCTTCTTGTGCCACTGTTCGTGTTCACGGTCGCAAGCACGCTTTGTTGTTCCTTGAAACGGTCACAGTGGTGAAGATAATGAGCTAATTGGGTATGGAGTATAATTTTGGATTGAGAAATTGTGTTTCATACCTCAGCTGACATTGATGACATGGTTGTTGCATTTATCCCTAATACAGTGTCAACTGACTGTCCGAAGATGCGTACCTCGAGTTCAGCACTACCGTCATGAAGTTGCACGGTTATACGCCCCCTGGGAAAAACAACCAAAAAACAACATTTGGCAGTTAGATTTCGTAGCCTCTTTAAAAAAGGTGTAAAATTCATGTTGTGCAAAATTAGGTTGATACAGTCTACGACGTAATGGTTGTTAGTGTTATTATATACCATGGTATAGCATCGCAGTCATTATTTTGACAAGCAGAGCATTGAAATCTGTTGTTTGGAGAACGATTTGCAGCACGATTGCACAACTTGCATGCGTAATACCATGCTTGTTGATTTGTTGGTAAAGCGTGAACGTTGGCTTTTACCCAAATTTCGCGTACTGTAGGCTGCAGTTGATCATAAGAAGCATACAATCTAAAGTGAAACTGTTGGGAAAGCTGCATTACTGAGTCTGTGATGATTGTTCATTAGTGAAGAAAATTCTTACCGTCAATGTTGGCAGATCGACTATTGCACAGAGTTTCATTTCTTGTTCGTATGTTTGATCACAATACAAACTTTGAGGCTCGGATGAACTGTTGTTGCAAGGTGCAAACAAAGCTTATGGGAGAAAGCAATGTTGCCTGGTTGTTGTGCAGTATGAAGTAGAATTGATTTGTATGATAGTATTTATAGTAACATTTGTTGCAGAGGTTGTTGGATACCTAAACTATATGTATTATAGTTATATAATGTTCTGTGCTAAATGCTTTTTCTTTTCTCTTTTTTTTTTTTTTTTTTTTTTGCTATCATTTGCAATATCATCCTGAACTGATTATGTGAATAACAAAACGTTTGGGGGGTTTTTTCTTAGATAATTGTTTTGTATTGAAATTGACACATGCTATAACACTCAAATCAGCTGGTGTAGGTGATAATGTCATCTGTATACAAATTTGCATATGATGGCACACAGTTCAAGAACATCAGCAAGCTACTTATTTATCCGTGTACACAATTAACTGATAATCTCTTCACAGCATGGTATGATACATTTTCTCTGAGCAATATTATTGGAAAATTATCAAGAATTACGCTGAATTGGTATTTGGGAAAACCAGTTGAATGTGATGTGGCAAATGTATAAGATGCGTATCGATGATAAGTAATTAGTGGATAATCAATACATATTATTGAAAGAATGATGTTAGTTGTAACCAGTGGTGGTTATTCATTGCCACCATATGTTGAAGAACACATCGACCACTGGAAAGTCGGAGAAGCATCTGGGGCTGCGGAGGTTCAGCGCTAATGGCTTAAATCGGTCTCTCAAAACAGAGAGGTCGACTATGATATGGTGTATTGTAGTTACATGTTAGGTCTTATGAGCAGTAGTGTCAAGTTTGCGTACGTTTATCTTGTAATGGGCTCATGTACTGATGTAATCTTGGTTTATTTTTTGTCTATCAATGCAATGTTGATTTGTGATGATCTCATGTTCGTTTAGAACGATTTATTATACCTTGCTAACTATACTTTGTATTTGATTCTAGTGGAAGATTCTAGTGTTGGTTTCAGTGTTCTTGTTGTTGCTGTTGTTATATGATTCAGAGGAGGCATTCTCGTATATGCATTGTGTTTGGGTGTTATTTGATTAAAATTATGCTGTCAATAGTCTCCACACGTGCATGTGAAATTCCCTGTGACAATGCGGGCAACGAATGAAGAGTGTATATGTAACAGCATGATTGATTCACACTTGTGACTTCGTATGCGTTTATTGCATCTAATGGAGGACATGAGGGCAATACATGATTTGTGTTTTGTGGAGTTTGTATTATCAGTCGGGGATGGCAGCTTGCGCAAGAATGACGAATCCTTATTAAAGCTACTGCAATCAATGGTTGTGCCTTTTGTATATGAGAGAACATTGATTATCATTTTCATTGGATATGTTTACCCTAACTTTGAAAGTGATTGCTTCAAGTCTGACTACCTCGTCAATCTAGCTGGCTTGACATCAAGGATTGTCTGCTTTGATCTTCGGAATGAAATTTTACTTGATAGACTCCCTCGTAACACACACGTCTACACAAGTTTTGATCAGTTGTCCTGTGATATTGTTACAAAATTTAGATCCATCTGCCAACGCCCTTTGAACGTCTGCCTGTCAGATGGGCGGAGAGATGTGTTTGTCATTGCAGGTTACTGTAAACAGTTTTAAGATTTGTAGGTACATTATATTTAGAGTAATCGGATTCATAGCTGATAGTAGTCTTTTTATAACATGAATAGTTTAACACTTGTGAATATTACATTCGAACAACAGGAAGGTAGACATTTGATATTGCGGCATTGCAGTAAGGAAGTACATTAGCAGTGAACATGCGTGGTATCGATAGGAGCCTGTACCATACTTGCCTTCAGCAATGGTTGTTATCATTGTTTAGTGTGCTCTTCGAACTCGGCGAACGACCCACCTTGTTAATCTTGGGTTCCTGTTTTGTGTGCATCTGAGTATGCGGACGTAGAATTTTTGTGATGTGCCTCTTGCATTTGCGGCTAGTAGGAGATTTTGTTGTTCCTGAATACGAAATTGTAGTTGGTGTTGTTATGGATTGTAGATGTTGCATATTTTAAATGATAAGAATACCTGTTCAGACATTGTTGACATTGTGACAAGGGTGTTGTCTAAGACAGTTTCAACAGGTAGCGCAAATATTGTGGCATCCATGATCCCAGTGTCATCCTGTAGCTCGACATAGAGGCGGCCACTGCATCGAAGGGTTGTGTGGTTGTTAGTTTGCATATATTTCATGTAACGGTACTGAAATCCAGAAGTACATATGTGTGTGTAAAGAATAAATGTAGTATACAGCAGAAGAATTGTTGCACATATTGTATGCTGAATAGTTGTCTAACCATATGATTGCATCCTGGGTAGCATTGCCGCATCTATTGCAGATCTGTCCGAAGCACTCGTTCTTGCAGTTTAGGCATGCATTGAACCATGGCTGCTGGGTTGTTGGTATTGCGGTTATTGATACCTTCATCCATGTTTCTCTGTATAAGGGCTGTCATATATAATTAAATAGGTGTTAGCTTTTTGCAAATGTTATGCTGTGGACAAGATAACTAAATGGAAGAAATAACTCACCAAAGTTGCCCTAGCAGCTGATATGTTGCTGACTTCCATTGAAAGCCGTCGCACCAATTCTGTATGTTGATGATAGTCTGGATTGTGGAGCTACTGCTTATATAGCATGCTTGCTCTACTTAGTTAATTGAACTATGGTGTACGTGATAGAATGGCACGCACTACAATGTTTTGCATATACCGAGGCTGCCACATGTCGATGAAATGAAACATGTTCAGCAAAGTTGGGATGAACTTATATACGAATGTT
This sequence comes from Linanthus parryae, assembly GCA_023055425.1. Lineage (NCBI taxonomy): Eukaryota > Viridiplantae > Streptophyta > Magnoliopsida > Ericales > Polemoniaceae > Linanthus > Linanthus parryae. The sequence goes on from JALGPY010000006.1 coordinate 31,945,335, forward strand.
AAGTGCGGTGCTGTTTGCTATAGTGTCAATATAACTTAGTGATATATGCATGTTCTGTAGCAGGATGCGGCTTCGATTGATTTCACATGTGGTAGTCGAGAATAATTTTCTAGTTGATGAAAGACTTTATTCGCTTCATAGTATGAACTCTGTATTCATTTGTTATTACAAGTGTTATCATAAGCTAAGTGAATGGCATGGCATATTGTCCAAAATTCATTTTCCAGTTCGGTTGCCTAATTTATCCTCCCAAGCGAATTAACCATTCAGTTATCTTTGTAGTATCGGTATAATGGACTGACACTCATTTTATTGGCTGTAAAAGATGCAAAGCTATGAACATTTATATGTGCAGTTGTTGTGCTCGTCGTAAATGAACAATAGAAATCAGGTAGGCGTGCATTATTTATCGGAATTGATTACACAAGTTTACTTAGATAATTTGCAGGGGACATCGACGAAATTCATTTACATGGTCACGTTCCAACAAAATTATTTGTGTATGTATTGTTTTTTATTTCGGTCTTTTTACTCAATAGAAGAGCATATATACAATATGAGATATGCGACGTATAACAACATCACTATGTAGGATGAGTTATCCTCTTGTTTAGCATAACAGTAGACATATAATTATATGGTGGATATAGTTGGGATTTGTTTATAGCCGGAGTAGATATGGAACAAGTAATCCTTGTCTGTTTGTGCTGTTGTGGTTTTAGTCAATTATAGGATTCCGTACACTCCGCAGTATGCATCAATAATGGCAGAGTAGAAAATATAGCAAACTTTATTTAATGCAACAAAGCTGGAGGGAAACATGGTACTACATCACATATCGTACAACAATGGGAAATGAAATATAAGAAAGTGCATAATGAGAGGAATTTAGTTTGATACAGATGCATCACTGGATCTTATTCATTATTATTGCCATTTCCTCGTCGCATTCATGCAATCTCAACCTGGCGGACCACCCACCTAGTTATTCTGCGATTGGTTTGTTGGGTGCACTTCAGAACACGCACATAGAAAGGTCTTGATGCACTGTTTGTGTTGACATTGATGATGAGAGACTTGCATTCCTGGTGTTACATTATGACATTGAAGTGAGACATAAATTTCATCGTAAATATGTTATGAATGTTTTGTTATGTAGTTATATGGTGTATTATTTGTAGGAACTATATTGATACCTCCAGCGTCATTCGTGCCAAGGTTGCAGCTGTTGTGTTAAGCACAGTTTCTCCAGCCTGCCCAAACAGCATAACATCCAATATACCGGTGTCATCCTTAAACTCAACCATGAGACGACATCTGTATTGAAAAAAGTATTTGTACATAAAATATTGATCTAAACATCTTGTAGTGTGAATTTGCACGTGCTATAGCTAGTTAACCTGGGAGTAGTCTTAGGTTGAGAGCTCTTGCAGGTGGAACAGTTTGAATGAATACGCTCTCGCTGGCAGATGTCACATGCATTGAACCATCCCTGCTGTGTTGTTGGGATGATGCGAATGCAAACTCTTATCCAAGCTTCATTGTATGTTTCCTGAGAAGAATGTGGCAGTGATTCAATTTAATATCACATTGTTGTAAAGTAAGGTTTTACACAATCTGATTTTGGAAAGTAATATAACAGCAGCATTGTGCGAAGTAATGATACCAATGACGATCGAAGTTCTGCAATCGTGGATGGTGTCATGATGTTTGGTCTGGTGATTGAATGTTGGTGGTGGAATTGTTGGAACATAAGATGCGTTGAATGGTTCTGGATGTGGGTCTTGTTTGGGGAGGTAATGGTTTATATAGTGCATAACTGGTAGGTGGGAAATTGTTTATGAAGTCTATTAAGCGTATGATGTGGAGTAATGTGCTCTTATTAGCAAGAATTACATGTATTGTCAATCGGGGCTTCGAAGATTGTGTCATCTCCATGCTGATAGTTAGAAATTAGTGAAGGAGATGTATTTCTATACAAATTCAATTATGTAGTGTAGTTTGCTAATTGTCAATTCACCAATAACAGGATAGTAGTATATCACACCGATATATACTGTAGTATCATAAATGTTGTATTTTGTGAAATGATCGCGGTGTAGTTTTACAGATCGTTAAAGTTGTTATGGTATTATTTGTGCCAAGTGTGTGGGTACAATATTGTTGTATGCCAAGTGTTTGGGTTGCATGGTAGGTAAGTATATGTTCAGAATGCATGTGAGAATGCTAGGTTGTAAAGCATTCAGAGTATTTCATCATCATTGCACTGCAATTGTCAGTTTTGCATATTTAAGTTGTCCATTTGTTGGCACACATTTCTACTTCATGGGGAAGCTGACAATAACATTACACAAGCTGCACTGGTGATGAACATATTGGTATTGTAATACAGAGCATCAGTCTGCTGTATGGTTGTTCAAAATTCATATTAATGCATTTATGCAAATCAATGTGTAAGTTGCATGTTATATTTGACGGTTCTACAAACTCATCTTTACTTTGTTAGGTTCAATATATGAGGAAATTCCAGGTTCTGATTCAGGACAGTAAAGATTGCGCAAGTTAATAAGAGTTGTGAGTATAAGCATTTGTACTAACGGTTATTAATGGAAATTGAATTACTGCCAAATATACAATGCGTTTTGGGAAGTGAGTTTGGTATAAGTTATCAGTTATAAGTAGCTCAAATGTATCAGTTCGTTATACTGAGTTTCTCTTTAGATGAATATACACAGTTATAAACTATTAATTAGGGTCAAGTTTATTACAAGTTGCGTCTGATCTGAATTTGTAGGTTTATGTGGTGTTGCTATAATACTGTTATGCGCCAACTGTTTAAGTTGCATGTTGGATGCAAATTTTCTAAGTTTGCATGTAATGTCAGTATGTTTCTAAAGTTGAATATCAAGTTTTGATGTTTGTGCTGAAAGTGTCAAGCTCGGCTTGTTTGATTCGTTCACTGGTTGGCACGCATACCTAGTCTACTTGGGAAGATAGCCATTGCGTCAAAAAAGGTTCTGAGTCATTGAAAACCAAACAGGGAAAAGGTAATCGACATATTACATATCACATGCGTGTTGTCGTGGTAATACATTATACATATATGTTGTATAGCTATTGAAAGCTGGAATTAATCTATTGATGTGAATGAATGCACAACTTGTATGTTATATCTGACGACTGCATCAGGTTATTGTTGGCGGTATTAATCCGTTACAGAAGAGTGTCTATATTCAGATTCGAAATACTTCAAGATTTTGCAGGATGTTAATGCCTGGCAACATAACAAGTTGTAGTTAGGGGTGCAAATATATGGGGGAGAATTGGTACGGAGGACATTATCAGTATAATGCATTCAGTGCACAAGTAATACAGCAATCGAAGGGTATTAGATGAAGCATGTAATGATACGAAATATTAATTACATGATTCAAACCAACGAGCAGACAACTGCTCCTCAAGTATTAAGTTGCGTACTATTTCAGGAGCATCATATAATATATTTAACGCATGGTAGTAGGGACAAGTTCTGGAAGCAGTACACCGAGGACTATTGGATCATACTTGGAATTCGATAAGATAGCAAATGAACTGGTACAGTTTTTTTTTTTAATTTGGATTTACTTTTGACCTCATCTTCGAAAAGAGCTCTATCGCATGCCATCTCCTTCATAGTTAGCCTTGCTGGGAGCGGATTAGGAAGAGAAACTGAAACGACAATCAGTATGTGACATGGGTGGTGTGCATCTATGGTATGCTTCAAATAAAGTGGATGCAATCAATTAGGTTTCAATTTTGAACGTAGTAAGGGCACGTATTTTAATGTTTGAACTAAGTCAGGATTTCAGATAGTGGTTGGCGGCAGAGTTGTTATGGGGTTAGTTATGGGCACGTTAATTTTAACTTCTATTTAATTTAACTGTTTGATAATTGCGGGAGAGCATTCTGCAATGGTGGAAAAAATTGTGTGGTCATGCTCCTACTACCTACAATGTAAAGAATTAGATGTTGCCATCCCAGTGACCGGATAGATAGGATACAGTGACTACACGTGCCGGTACTCAGTAAACTATGGCATCTAACTTAGATAAAGCCAGTATAAATCTTGAATGTAATAGTTAGTGCAATGTGATCTGGGCAAAGAAGCATTGTGCGAATATTCACACATCTTTTGAATTTGTGTGGACTTATCATGTCTACAAATCATTGCGGTTACGTGTTCGCAACGCTACATGGACTTATGTGGTAGTACCCTGTCTTACCTGTATAGGCTACTAATCAGGTTGTGCATCGGGTCAATTTGATGTTTTAAGCATAGAGGACCTTACTGCTTGATTGTACATGTGGTTGTAACGATATAAAATAAGCAGCACCAGATACAGGAATTTCGAATTGTTAAACAACCAGACGATGAACATTTATTCAAGCTGCGATACAAATAGCTAGAATTATGCAGCTAATCCGTATCACTGGGTGACATATAACGACTACACGCTTCTAATTGTCCTCTGTAATTAAATCCTGTATTATTTATGGGGCTTCATAGAGGATTCTGCATTCATCTGATTGCTGTGCCCCCATACTTGCAAGCTGTTTGGCAACGCTGTTTTCTATGTAGTCGATATGATTTAGTGCTATGTGCATATCTCGTAGCAGAATATGCCCCCGATTGATTTCATTTCTCATACCTGGAGGAAAATCTCTGACAAAATGGAATATCTTTATTGCTTCATAGCATGAAGTCTGTATTTCTATGTTACTCCAGTTCTTGTCATAAGCTAAGTGAATGCTGTGATAGATTGCCCAAAGTTCACTCTCCACTTTATTTGTTGCATCTAATTTTCCTATGAAACCAAGCAACCAGTTATCTTCATTGTCTCGGCAAACTGCACCGATACCACCACTGCTGGTCGCAGAAGCTGCAAAGCCATACACACTTATTCTGGCAATCCCTGTGTGAATCATATATTATGCACAGAATTACACAAGAAATTATAAAACTTGTCCACATTTATTTTATCAGTGACTAACATGATTAAATGTATTGGTACTTACTATGCAAATTAGGCACGCTCCTAGGAGGAATTTCACCTCGGAAAGTTGTTGCACTGAGTAAAGTTTGGGACGTTGCAGATGAGTCTGATGAGTCCTCCTTTGGTGTTGACATTGAAGGCAGTGATTGTTAACTTTTTTAGATTTGTCTAGCTGGTTGTTGTGGTTGTGTGACGTTGGTTATTATGGAGGGGGAGAGATCTAGTTTTATAGTTAATAAATAATGGCACGCATTTCAATAGTAGCACTTGGATATGTTGGCGTGTCATCTGGTGCTCACATATTCTGACCATGTATATAAATTTGTATGCGTGTAATTGTGTTTACATTGATACATGTGATTTGGATATGAGTGAAGTGGCATTGGAGTACATTTGGTGTGCCTCTATAACTATAAATGTCTGACGATTAATATTTGCTTCGGCAACAGTATTAACACGGTTGAACATACAGCAAACTTTATCTAACATGCGCAAAATGTCGTAATTGCAGAATTACATCACCATTTGCCATACGTATTGGTATACGCTTATGTGATCGTCTAAATCAAATGTCACAAAATGACTGTATTGGCTGCATAAATGCAACGAGCAGCAAATGGATTATTTCTACCAACAGGCTGTACACGATAATGCTATATGCCAACTGTTTGTTATGTGTATGAAATAACAGCTTTGTGAGGTTGCATGTGATGACACTGAGTTGTGAAGGAGGAAAAGCAGACGTATCTGTATGCAGTGCATTTCACAGATTGATCACATCGAAGCTGGCAACATCTTGGCACACATTTTAAGATTATTGGGATGCTACTCGAAGATTAGGATGAGTTGTTGAGGTACTGTAGGTATAGTGATAGCAGATAACATATGTAATGAAGTTGAAATTCATTCGATATACTTCTTGGCTTGCAGAGTAGTCTGGATTTGAAGTTGATTGCCAAGCTGAAGAGTAATATAGCGAATTAGTGATTATATTGTATTAATGTATTTTTTTTTTTTTTGCATTATTGATACAAGTGTTTATCTGGTTTAACATCTTATTGCATCCAGCTGCACCAGGAAGAGCATTCTATCGGATGGCAGACAACAATCAGTCGACACAACTTGAGATGGCATCGAGCGATGATGAATACCAAGAACAACAACAAGAAGGCAGTTCCGAGGAGGTTGGCAAAGCAACTGAGACAGAGGATGAAAATGCAAGTGCGATCAAGGATATATTTGAAGAAGAAAGTACCTGTAGAAGTGGCTACATTTGGGTAAAGGTTCGGAGACAACATTATACTCTGATGAGAGCGAAGATGACGATGGTTAGGGGTTTTTGTATTGTGATTTTCTGAATTGCTAATGCTCTTATAAATGGATATAGAAAGTAACAATAGCAATTTGGATTGTATCGTTTGCAGACAATATCGGCACAGAATATTATTCGATCGGAGCTTTATTGTTTTTCACATACAGATGAGAAATATATAGATACACTGTACTCTGAAACTGATGCAGCTATTTGTGGTATATTATATGATAGCATGTAACTATTTAATGCAACCTCTAGTGGGAATTGTATCTATCTACATGGAACAATAAATACAACATAAAAAAAGGATCTATGCAATGCATACAGTGGGTGCAGATTAGAACATTTAATGGGCTCTTCATCTTCCAATACGATGTTGTGGCTATAAAAACATTCCTATAGCTTTGAAAACTATAATATCAGAATAGCTATGGACAAAAAAGAGGAAGCTGTAAGTAGGCCTCCAGAAATTATGGAAAACAAATTGAGTAGCAAGAGGAAGCGACACGATGAAGTCAGGAAGGGGAAGAAGCTGAAGCATACTGTAAGCATGGAAAGTACTGAGAGCGAGAGCGAATCTGAATTGGAAAGCTGGCATCAGCATGATTATGTTGTTGGCAAAGGATCTGAAACTACAGTTTATTCAGGAGGTGACGACGAAGACGATGCATGCGATAGTGATACGGCAAGATCTTACGAAAGAAATAAGAAGGCTGTTTTAGCTATGTTGCGGCGACAGAGGGAGGCAGGACGTAAAAGCAGAGCAGAGCATCAGGAACGACTGAAAAGGAAAGCCGACGATGTTAATGAAAAAATCTCGAAGAAGAAGCGTAGAAAATAAATTAACTGTTAGATCTTTATTTGTAGTATGTCATATAATTTAAATTATGGATCTATTACTTTGGTATCGGTGGATATTGTAAATTTTAAATTCATATTAAGGATGTTTTATTTGGTTGATGTCATCACATGATATTATTACTTGTCATCGGATAACAATATCACGAAAATGCACAAGAAAGGAATCACGTGGGAAAATATGAACAGAAGTACTGCAACAATCGTGGAGTATCCCACAGGATCGAGGATCGTAGGTTTGGACTGTGAAATTCTACCAAAACTGTCATTGTTATTTTTGTATTGATACTGTGACTACTTAAATGACTTATTTTCAGGTTATTAATGTCATATAAATATTAATACACAAGCTCAAGACCTAATATATCATAGAGACATATCATTTCGGTCATTAACAATCTCTGCCCTTGCTGGCTTGCATACGATGTTGAATATTTCAACTTTCAGATTTAGGCGTACAAAGTTAGACTTCAATAAACATTTTTGCGGAATGATGGAGCCATGAGAAGTTAAAACAAATATATATGTGTGTGTGTGTGTGTGTGTGTGTGTGTGTGTGTGTGTGTGTCAAAAAAGGTAGGATCGTAGGATCCTACACGCGATCCCACCCGATCCTATCAGGAAACGATTTTCTAGCCGATCCTGTACCTCACTCGATCTGAGGATCAACAACCCGGATCGCGATCCTAATAACCATGGTTTTAACACTCATTAAAAAATAAAACTCAATATAAATTGAGTGTAGATATCTGGTCGACATCAAGCTTTACTCAATTAGATGATTTGTACCACACACGTACTAAATATTTGTTCACAAGAGCTCAACAAAACAGGCAATAGTTAACTGCATTCTGATTACATTGGCAATACAGGTCTAAAAAAGACAAAAAAAACCACGCATAATATAACAGTGAGCATACATAGATAGTACAGAAACTTGCTATACGGGACAAATTACTGGCGGAAGACTGTTGCTCGAAACATTGGAATCACTGGATCGATTAATTCAAGCACACATGCATCATTAAGCGCTAGCTGAGAATGCAACACGTATTTATACCAAGCGAGACGACGATGGAAAGGGTTCCCCGCGTGCGTGAAACCGCAGGTTGTTTCCCATCTCATATAGCCACCATCCGATGTTTCTAGCCATACTTCTTTCGGAGTCCCAATCAAGTAATCCCGTACAAAATATGTAGGTATGTTCTGCATGATTTTAAATAACATGTTCATATGATGCATGCATATAGATGTCTTAAGGAATTGGAAGTTAGGTACTTACAACTCCACCCTTCTTCGTAGTGTGGGAATGAATGATACGGAATGCAAAGGATGGCGCTACAGTGTTGTGAGCTTGCGCACGAGCCAGAGCATGATTTTCCTGTGGTCCTATTCGAAAGGTGGAAGAATTGAGCCCGTAGTTGATCTCCGCAGCAGACTCATCCATGATGCGGACCTTAAAATTCAAATTGCGCTCATATTTAAACATAAGTACAGCCTTAGGGGGGACGCGATAAGCACTGGTAAATTGAAGCCATCCCATGCCAAAGTAATACTCGTTATCAACTTGATCGATGCAGATATTCCAGAATGCCCCGTTGGGCACATGTAGGTGAATGATGGGTGCGATGCTGTCGCGGTGACAAGCAACATACTTTGGAGGGATTCGCTGCACAAGGACATGGTTATTCAACAAATATAGCTAAGCTATAAATTCTAATTAAGGAGAACGTACGCATAACTTGAATGACATTGTTACCAGTGTGGTATCTTTCGCATTAAATGGGTCGTAAAGCTTGAAGAAGCGAGACGCTATTTCTTTTGTGGCAGTAGCAGCGTTGTTTTCCTGCTTAACAATACTGCGGTAATTGATTTCGGTGCACGTGGGATCCATTATCCTTATATCATAGCTCAGAGTTGCCCTAAATTTGAAAAAGACAAAATATCCTAAACCGATGGAGTTGCATTTGACCAGAGTTTTCCACCCATTGGTAAGGTACAGTTCATTGTTGTCTGCAAGAATTTTGGTGTTGAGGATTGCTCCGTTGGGAGTTCGTAGCTGGATAATCTTTCCAACATCTTTCTTGTACACATCAACAAAGATGCGAGGCAAGGACTGGAAGCAAAACAACGTGTGATTAGATTGTTTGATTGAGGTAATGTCGTTAAGTTGCTTGTATGCAGAAGACGTAATAGGAAACTATGATCGAACTCAATCATATACTGGTATCAAGTGGTTTACATATAGGCTTACCAGTCTGTCATTGTCTGGAGCACTCGATACGATAACTTTGAAGAAATTCATACTGATACCAGGATTGAAGTCTTAACTGCCAATGTTTGATCATAGAATGTAGTTTGTGTATACAAATAGCAACCATATCAGTTGTTTAACAAGTTCATATTGAATTAAACACATATACATATACAAAGGAAAAAAAAGCAGGGGAAAGAAAAACAAACAAACTGGAAAGGATGATATCATAGTTTTGCATTGTCACAGTGACACAAACATAACGCGGTTCAAAGTGTCCAAGAACTGGTGTATTCTGTACTTATTCATTTACGCGATTCAAATCTTCGGAAGAACTAATTCAGCGGAAAATTGCATACGCATCTTGAGTATGCATACTTTGATCAAACAGTACATACAGGTAAAAGTACACAAACAATATCAAAGGGGGAAAACAAACTGTCACTATTGGCACGCAATTGCAAACACTGCAAACTGAAACTGTTGAATACAACAACACAAACAACTGATAGCTGATTTCAATGAGTTGTGCACACATACATAAGCATGTATTCTTATGGACTTGTGCAAATCCTCTTTTTTTTCATGTGAAATTACAGATTGGAAAGAAAACCCTAAACAAAACGTACCTGAAGCAAGTGAAGCTTGGCGGCGATACCTAAGACTTGCAATCTGAAGGGTTGGGTAGGAGGAGCAGTGGGTGGTTATGAATACCCAACGAAGTTCTGCACGATTAATTTATTCTATTCGACTAAAATTGCAGTGCAAGCCCTCCAGTGAGTAGATATTTAATATTATGCATATGCTTGGCTGGGTTTTAATCAAGAAGTAATACATAATAGTTTATTTGCTGGGCACTAATTAAAACTTCATTTTAGTAATTAATATATCTGCGTCGACATTTAAAAATTAGACAAAAGATTATTACGCATAAATTGGAGTCTAGTCTTGCATTGTCCTGAAATTGGGACATTACTAATAATTGATCTTATTAAGGTTTTGTATTTTATCAAAGTTTAAATTACTGTGTTATCTATCACACTGGCTTGATTTGTATGCGTGTTTATTTAACTAACTGCCCAATGCAGCAAAACAACGTGAATGTAGATAAGTTTCGTATCGATGTCTGGAGAAGACATTTATTTTACAATGCCATGAAATTAATTAGACACCAAGTCAATGAGTGGATGCAATTACATGCATAATCGAAAATTATTGATGTCAAACAACATTGTATCATGGGCAAACATTGTCAAACTGGATGTGCCAAAGAGATGATTATGTGAGAAATAAATATAAGCAGTGACATAAGAAAATGTATAAAGGAAAACGCAGCGATATAGAACAAACAAAATGTTATATTTTATATTATACATACGTCGTCTCAGAAAATGTACCCAAAAAAATACCCAAGTGTCTGTTGCGATCAGATACATTACCCTATTCTTGCAACTACAACAGAAGAGGAAACTATACAGAATGGCATCTTCACCTGCATAAAGTGATTGCCATTTGTTGCTTTGTAACTACACAAAAAAATATTAGCAAAAGGCATAAAAATAACAACTGTATAAGCACAAGTTGTTAATTTTATGCATTGCTGTCTCCAGGGTTCACTGCTAAGTGTAGTCCTTATATCTACATACATATCAGATCATATAGTTTTATAAGCCTTCATCACAGAGTTAATTTTATGCAATCTCAACTTGGAGAACACTCCACTTGTTAAGCCAGCGTGGATTCTTGCTGTTGGATGGAGCCAGGCGAAAGTAGAATCGTTTGTCCACCGCTGCATCATTCGCCTTTGACAACACATCGCTTTGTTCCTGCATGATAATATAAGATGACTACATTAATTAACATCCCATGGAGTCAGCTGCATTTCTACTCGAAATCGCGAGACATATGGGTGTAGTTAGCTTACGTCTGGAGTCATTGCAGATAGGGTAACCGCACTTTTGTTTAACACAGTTTCAACACCATGTCCAAATATAGCAACCTCAAGTTCACCACTGCCATCGCCAATTCGAACTCCGAGGCCCCCCCCTGCACGATATCAATTTATTTACATCTCAATTAGAAATCACATACTTACTTGAGAAAGACACGGTTGTTCACAAATAAACTGTTGCGTATGAAACCATATTTGGTATGAGTTATTGGATTGGTAAACATTAACTTCAGAGGAATTATGTGAGATGGGACGTGGCATACCATGGAGCAGAAATGCAGTCATTTTTTGCACAGCCTGGGCAAGCAAATACTTCGCCTGGCACGTGGTTGGTAGCCCGGTTGCACTTGTTGCATGCGGTATACCACGGTCGCTGACTACATGGTGCTACAACAACAGACACTCTCACCCAGATTTCATCGGAACCAGTCTGCTGCAATGCAAAACAACATTAATTCAATCGGGAGCATCATGGATAAACTTGCCCGCGGTTACAATGCTAGACAGGAGAAATTACCGGAGTACTTGGTAAGTCTGCAATCCTGACAAGTTTGAACTCAGATGTAGAAGTATTGGCAACTTTCTTCTTCAGTAGCATCTCAGGGTCACTGATAGCATCAATTTTCTCGTAGTTAGCATCGCGCCTGCAAGATCTTTAGATTGTTAACATATACCACTGGACGACAGGCTATGAAGTACATATAAGTAGATAATGAAGGCAGTTTACCAATCCAACAATTCATCAACTCGTGCATCGGGAACATCAGACAAGAACATTGTAGACATAGTAGTTTTCAAGGAGAATCCTGGAAGACATGGGCAAAATCATTTATGAACATAGCAGCAGGAACAAACATAACATATCATATGTCAACATTTCAGAAAAAAATATCATGTCGATACCGGAGTATTTCGATGCCACAACATTAGTGACGATGACAACCGGCTGGGACTTTGCTAACTTGGCCAGTTTTTCTACATCAGTGGTTGCTATGTCATCCCAAGCCGAAAGGCACACTGGATTCAAACTGTTTGCAAAGACAAATAAAGTTAGAGAAGACAGCAAATAGATAGAGTGGAAAAGATAGAGAAAGGGGGAGGGAAAAGAGACCACAGGATATCATCGATTACATGACAATTCTCAGCATCATAAATAACTAAATACATCTTACATATATATATAACATATAGATTTGGTATCTGCATTCCATACCGGTATAAAACGAAGTAAAATTGATGAAGCCGAGGAACAAACAAGTGTTATGCGTACTCGTATTAATTCATCAGGAAAATCAATATTCTGGATTGCATACATTGATGGTTCATTGCTCGCAAGTCACATTACACAAGCTTAATGTTGATTTGTTATGCTTTCATTCTTCTATTATTTTCCAGAGCATAACAAAGCAATAGTTACAGTGTAGCAGACAATAGATAATTCTACTATTGATTTAAGAACTTCTGCCGCCTATAATGTGGCCACACCTAACTAACAGGAATAGACGTAGAACAGTATATTAGAAGTAAGCAAGGCACATTGGAGAATTTACGTATCGTCAATAACAACTATATCTCGAACCTTCGAACGAGCAGTCGAATCCTTCCATGGCACTGTTTTCGGAGACATGACAGCTATGATTATCATTGCGACATCTGCATATGGATACATATATTGTGAGTATGTAATTTTTAATGGAACGAAGAAAGACAGCCACGGGAAGCAAAACAATAACAAACGTAATTAAATAAGAGCAACGCATAAAGAACACAGCAAGCGATGCAGTGCTAAAACATTGGGGGAAACTACCAAATTTATCAGGTTTCCCGATGAAGTCGCAGGCCTCAGTCAGAGTCTTGAATTTGTACGCAGTACTTGCTGTTTCATCTGCGGCACCTTCAACTGGCACAATTTTCATCTGAGGATCCAGAACAAGGACATAATCGTGATCAATGTAGCGATGTTGCGGGTTAACACGGCGTACGACTCCATCACTGAACCAGTATGCATGATATGGATGTAGCTGTTTGTCAAACGACTCAATTTCAGCGTCAAAAGCTGTAGCCTGTATCTTTTTGCCCTGCACAGGACAAAGCAGGTAACGATAAATATGACACAGGTATTGGTGATGTCGGTGTACTACTCGTTAACTAACCTCGCTATCGCAAAGGACATATCGCTGATACTTTGTGTTGCCAAATCGAGCTGTTGTTGCACAGTACTTCTCAACGACCCGAAGTTTAAGCTTCCATTCTTTCAATTGATCAGTTAAGGCAGATAACTTCAGCATATCACTTTCCATCCCTAGTTTACAACAGCAAAACACGAACAACATATCTAAGCACCACATTTGTAGTTACATGCTATTCAGATGGTAAAAAACTTGATGCATAATGACGCGATCATTTAACCTTGTAGCAAGTAGATTTGATATAGCAAAATGACACGAACAACAAATTTAAACCACAATAATGCAGCCAGGCAAGATTATAGCAAGTACGTATTCGGAGCCATAATTTCATGTATGGTATTTCCAGTGACACGGACGAAAGCATGACAAAAAACAAGTATAAAAACTAAACAAACAAACACACACACACACACACACACACACACACACACACACACACATATTATATACGTGTTAAAAAGTAGTATATATAAATGTATATGTAAGTATTACATGCATATATGTATGTATGTATATATAAATATATAAATATATATATATGTATATATATAGTATATGCTGTTCCTATTGTGAATCACTATTCTTGTTGCCCCGATGCTCGACGCAGCAGATGTTTGTTCACAACATTCTGGGTACTGTCAACAGTTTGGATATTATCAAGTGGATGTATTAAAATTTTCACAGACGCAGACAACGTCGCTCGAGACAATGCAACATAGAGTTGACCGTGCGAGAATACTGGTTGAGGAAGATAAATACCAACATACTGCAAAGTTTGTCCTTGGGACTTGTTAATTGTCATCGCAAAGCATGGTCGGACTGGGAATTGTTTTCTTTCAAACTCAACTGGGTAGTCATCTGTCTCAGATGGCCTGAGTGGTATCCTAGGTATAAAGACATCCTTGCCTTTATTATGACCTATAGCTATTTCAGCATGTATGACATTAGGGAGGAGATTTTTACAAATAAGTTTAATAACATTAGACAGCCCGGCGGATGGATCTAAATTTCGTAACAACATCACAGGACAACCACGTTTTAAGAGCAGCTCATGAGGGGGCAGTCCATTAGGTGTAAGGGTATGTAAAAACTCTAAAGAATGATTATCTCGGCTGCCAGGAAGACAATGATCAAAACTTGTGTAGACATGTGTGTTACCAGGGAATCTACCAAGTAAAATTTGATTCAGTAAATCGACACAGTCATTCCTTGGTGTCAAGATGGCTCGGTCGACGAGGTAATCAGACTTCAAGCAATCGCTTTCAAAGTTAGGGTAAACACAGTCAATGAAAGTGTTAATCGATGTTCTCTCATTTACAAAAGGCACAACCATTGATTGCGGTAGCTTTAATAAGGATTCATCATTTTCTTGTAAGCTGCCATCCCCGACTGATAATAGAAACTCCGCAAAACGCGGATCGTGTATTGCCCTCATGTTCGCCGTTAGACGCAATAAACGCATATGAGGCCACAGGTGTGAATCAACAATGCTTTTACATATGCACTCTTCCTTCGTTGCTCGCACTGTCACAGGGAGAACTTGCCTGAAATCACCACCGAAAACAACAACCTTCCCTCCAAATAATTCGTTTCTCGAGCATATATCGCGGAGCATAGATTCAAAAGCCTCGATATTCTGCTTCTTTTCCATTCTGACCTCATCCCATATTATTACACTTGATTGTCGAATCAGCTCTGCCAAGGCAGTCCGCTTCCCAATGTTGCAGCAACTCTTCTCTTTTGTGTCTAGAGGTAGCTTGAAGCGAGAATGCGCTGTTCGACCCCCAGGCAAATTGGATGCTGCAATACCTGTGCTGGCAGTGGCCAATGCAATATAACCCATGCCACGAATACGAGCGAGGATAGCTCTGCAAAGGAATGTCTTCCCAGTGCCACCAGGCCCGTCAACAAAGAAACACGCACCTTTCTTCCGCAAAACATGATCGATGATTACATCATATGCAGTTTGCTGGTCCTCATTCAATTGCTTCAATGCCGCAATGTCGTCAGTAGGGATAGGAATTGCTAACTCTTCATCGATCTCTCGATTCAGCGGTGCAACTTCATCGGAACCATTGATATCCATTGGCAAGTTATAATCTCTTAACTGCCTTCCCATTGACTCAAGAACCATGTTTACATGTCTTAGGGTTCTTGAAAGGATCTGACCTTCACTGTTGGCTTCTCCACGACGATAGTCTTCAGAAAGCTTAGCATAAAATCGTTCCCACAGCTGCCGAGGATTACTCGGCTGGCAGAACACCAGAATGGTGGCAAACAGTCGTCGTAAAGTGTGTGGCATCTGGAACGTTGTAGCCTCTTCTAGACAATCTTCCAATGCAGTGTCTTTCTCAAGCAGCCCAAGCTTTTCGCAGGCCTCGCGATATGTTTCACACACATGATTACCAACGGTGCGAAGATGCTCGTATGATTCCGCACCTCTGACATGCATTAATAGTATACGTAAGAAGAAATGTTCGCCTTCCGCAGGGTTAGCAGCCACTATACGACCAATAGCATGACCTTTCTACCGAGGAGTCCACTCCGATTTCATAGAATTCCATACATAATGTTCAGGAAACTCACTGTAGAGCCACCGCTTAGCTTCTGGATCCCGTTTATTTGTTTCAAAATACTCAGTTAACATCGTCTTCTTATATTTCTTATCCGTCGCAATATACGCGAGTTTCGTATATTTGTTAAATGCAATGGATTGCATTCCAGGAAGATGAAGTTGCAGGGCAGTGACATGAGGATACATCTCATTCAAAGGAAACTTAAAGATACGCCAAGCAGCTTCAGGCGGGGAAATCCATCTGGCAGACTGAAAAGCCTTTATTTCATCAACGCAACCCTTCTGTTCCGATATCACCTGGAACACAACCCTGTCGTGACCTTTGTATATGTATTTGTACAGATATTTAACAGCTTTTATGGTTGAGCATATTTCCACATTTATGTGGCAGTCATACTTAGCAAGCAAGTAAGGATTATACGGCACAACCCACCTGTTGTCCAATGTTTGTCCTCTCACCTCAACAGTGCGGCCATTTCTTTGCCGGCGATAAACTGCAAATGCATCATCACCAGTCCTTGTAACATCTGCGAATTCCCGAGGATATTTGTTCTTGCAGCCAGTTTTGGGTCGCATGCAAGGGCACCGTCGGTTAAACTCACCACATGGACCATGCATCATATGTTTCTTCACTGCATTATGTAAATGAGGATTTGCGTGCGGGTCAGGTATTTCAGCAGATATGTATTTGTCAATTCTATCAGGGCTCATTAACTTGGCGAATTTCTTTAGAATCAGTAGGAAGTGCACATGTGGTAGACCCCGCTTCTGGTACTCAATCATGTAGGTGTAAGCAGCAATTGGCCCAAGTATCTCCCTATCAATCAAATCCCGCTTAAACTCAACTGTTTTCGCCCGGAAAATTCGCGCTACTAAATCAGGCCGGTTTTGAGGTTGATCAAATGGTAGAAGCTCCGCACGAATCTCGGCCCAATTGGGATTGCATGTCATCGTGACAAGGTAATCAGGTTTGTCGTATTTACGCACCAGAGCCATTGCATCCTGGTAACGACGCTTCATATCACGGGGCCCACCCACAAAAGACGGTGGCAAAACGACTTGACGCCCGACATTATTTGGGTTCATTTCACCCGCATTGATGCTGTCCAGTATTCCCTGGTAAAGTTCCGCCCGGATAGTGTCCTGATGCTGACGCACATAATCTAGCCTGCTTGTCTCAAGCTTCACATACATATCGACCATGTATTGCTGGAGCAGACGCCCAAAGAACAACATCGATGACCGGCGTATATCCCGCATCTGTAATCGGTAGCAGTAATACTGACGACAGCTAACAGTTGCACTATCGGACTCTGCATCACTTGGCCCTGCAGTTAGAAGCTCATCATTCAGCAACACGGCATACAAACGACATTGATAATATGAACTCACACATACTAAGTAACAACGTGAAACTACCTTTTCGTGGCTTCTTTTCGGAGGCTTTTTATTAATTCTAGGATGCCATCCAGGCTGCCCACGAGGAAACATGATAGGATACTGAAGCGGATCAAAACAACCCAGATGATACTGAATACTCTTTGCTTCACCACCCTTATGCCTCACCCTAATATCACGGACGTATTTACCAGCACGCGACTCATCGTCAATCCAAATTGCTGCAACCTGATCAGATGTAGGTAAATTTTGCGTTCGTTGATCAAGTCCAGGATCACATTTAATCCGCACATCACAATCAGCAAATTCAGGGCTTGCACTAATAGACTGAAATGACTGGTTATAAGGATTGGCCTCTAGAATATCAGTCAAGCATGAAATAACAGCCGGATCAAGATTTTCAAAAGCTTTCACTCGGCTTTGCAGCTGGAAGGCTGGATCGTAGAAATAAACCTGTAAATATCTAGGAGTTTGTTGGCCAGGATCAATATCATTAATGTAGTGGTATATCTGCCCTTGGACACGGAATGTGTAAATCCCTTTGCTTTTATTCTTTGTGTCAGGATCAGCCTTCACACCCATCGAAGTGAAGGAGAACAGGCAATTGTATGCACGAATATTATTCCACAAATCTTCTCTAGTCACATTGTCGGACAAGAGCGACTCCGCCAACGAATTTGGGATCTCATGAGGGGCAAGGACTACACACCCCTCACTGCAACAAAAGCCATCTGGTTCGTACGCAAATAATTTAGCATCACAATGCGGACATCTCCGTGGAGATGGCAGCATGCTTGGCTCCATAGGCGGGGGCGGAGCACCCCGCCCCACTTTTTCGTACGTCTCTGCCCTACACACCCGAATAAAAAAACGATTAACAGATATGAAACCATAACTGAACACACATATAACTACAAATGAAGCCATAGTCGGGAAAGAAGACTAACGGGGTGGTTGGGGAACTCGAGCAGCACCGCCAGCATGACTATTACGTTCACCCACAAATGTAGCAGGAGGTACGACGGAGGTGCCTCTATTCCCAAAAGACGCATTGACGGTGAGTGGATGTTGTAATGAACCCGACAATGAAGAACCTGACGCGCCTGAAGCAATATTGGGCAACCCAGATGGCACAGCTGGCATGTATGACAGCACAGTATTTGGTAAACCATTATACAAATCCAAAGCAGTACCATATCCGGCCGCAAAACCAACAGACAGCCTATTCAGGCCAGAACCCCTAATAGCCATGGACCCGACGGGCATGGGATACGGGGAAGCATACCTAGGTGCTTGCACACTACTACCTGGCGTCGCGGTATGGACAACAGGACCGGTAACAGAACCCCTTACATCTGCATTGTACACGGACGGCCCGGGATTCGCATTACGCCCCCGCGGTCTACCCGACGGCCGCGGAGCCAGGGCAGAAGTATTAGCTCCTGCAGATGAAGGTCACGGTCTACTCGACGGCCGCAGAGCCGGGGCAGAAGTGTTAGCTCCTGCAGATAATCCTGAACCGCGTGCTAGCTCCTCCCCCACTAAACCCCGGCGAGGTCGTTTCCCAAGACTACATGTAGGCATTTACAAACTACAGGCCACACACTACAGAAAGCCACAAACATCAATTAATTTCAACCACGGTAACAACATCACAGGCACAAAGTCCATACCAAATTAACTAAGCAGTAGACGAACCACATTTCCATTGCAAATTTTCGGTCGCATCATCAACTCAGCCTATACATGATTTATACCGATTCCAACCTGACCGAGATGCCTCATTATTAAAATACCAGTTCAAGGCACTGAGTCAGCATTACACATTAAACCAGTTAAAAGTAACTAAGCCAAACAAACAAACAAAAAACCAAAGGGATGCCGGGACACAAATCCCACACGTTAGCAAAGCAAAACAGCAACACAGCAACATACAACAGGCATAAAACAAACCACACAGGCTTCTTACAGCAACATTTATATTTTTAATGTATATACTGCCAACTCTTAGAGAGGTGAACGTACCAGATAAGGCAACACAACATATTCCTTGCTCAAGCAGCGGATGATCAACCTGCAAACACCAACGCTAAATGTAAGCAAATGTGAATCAAACTAACCAAGCATCATCTTATCAACTAGCTACAACCACCACCTGCTGAGCCAATACGTATATATAGCACACTTGTATATAAAGTAATAACACCATTAGGCAACAAAAAAACCCAACAACACACACATGCAAGCAATCAAACCACAGATACATACCAATTTGTTAACTCATCATAAAAAACACACATGCAAGAAGGTATCACAACAACCCACATGGCAGAGTAAATATTCAATTCACAACGAACCAAATACAATCCCCCCCACTAACTGCCCGAAGCCCCGATTTAGAAAACCCTCGAATCATTTAAAAAAAAAACCCAAATTAGAAAACCCAATTCAGCATCCCTACAGGAACCTGAGAAACCGTTAGACACACCAACTACCGGATAGCCCGCGACCCACCGAACCAATTTCTGGCCGCCGGCGAAAACAAAACCCACAAACCGAAGAAAATACAGAGACGGAGAGAGACGAAAGAACTGACCCGGTGACAATAGATCAGCAAATGGCACCAACATCAGAAGAACGTTCTCCTCCCACATTATAAGAATGAATGGCAAGAGGTCGACACCTGTCCCACTAACGAGTGCCGGCAACCAGGCACAGCTGCTCGGAGCATAGCCACCTGTCCCACCAAGAAGAACACCGATTACGAAGTTCATGTTCCACAACCCAAACCAACCACGGACATCCCAAATGACAATATCGCCCTTCAACCACAGCGTACCTGTTTCGTATCAGCAAGGGCATAACGGACCTTTTCTACACGTCACTATTAACCTGGCATTTCGCTGGCACTTTGTCCGAATTGGCAGCACATGATTGGGCCACCACTGCCACGCAATGTGGCCATAACTTCTTTTATATAGGTAGTATGATTATGCATGTGCTCGTGTGTTTGATATGTTCACTTATGAAAATGCTAACTGTAAATTTTTATAATTAATATTATGCAGATTGAGGTGATTGATGGGTAGATGCTAGTGCAGTCGTCGGAGCACGATTTTTTCCGAACTCTGTGTAGTTTCGTATCGATTAGACAATGTTGTAAACCTTCATTATGTTTTTTGTCCTTATAAAGAGTTTCTTACAACTTTGAACGTATGGTTTTAGCTTCTTGGTTGATGAATATTTTCCAGACATGGTATTTATGGATTTATATGATGTACGAGGGCACAAAAATTGTGCGGGAAAAAAAATCACAGGCACCAAATATTTTGGCAGTTAATTTTTATATTTGTGGCGGTATATGTTGAAGCAACATGTACAAATTTTAGCGCCAAAAGAGTTAATTTGCGGCGGAAAAAAATTTTTGTGGCGGCAAAGTTTCGACAAAGTTTTTCCCGCCACAAAAACCCTCATTTCTAGTAGTGATTTCGAGCATCAAGTTACCGAAGGCGTCTGTGCCTACTGTAAGGAGAAAGAGCATTGGATGAGAAACCGTCCCAAGAAGAACTTTGGATCTGCAGCATTAGCTGAAGGAGGAGGGACTTCAAAGGATACCAAAGTGCTCTCAGCCCTAAGGGGCTCTCTGGGCTCCTGTCGATGGGGGCATCTAGTTCTGGCGCAATCTGATTCTGGCACATCTGAGTATTCTTGGTGCATCTAGCATGGCATCTGTTCTAGCACTAGTTATGGTGCATCTGGTGTGGCATAACGTCTGACACTTGTCACGATGCATCCCATTCTGGCAGTGTTAGAGTGCATCTGAGATTGCATTCGGTTTTGTCTCAGGGAATGCATTCTCTTATAGTTCTGCGAGGCGTGCTCGCCGTATTGGGTTATGGGAGAAGCATCTGGTTCTAGTTGCTGTCAAGTCAAGGTAGAGATTTGTTAGGATGACTTGAATCTCAAGTAAGTTCAGCAAAGTTTGGCAAGACAACAAGTCAAGGAAGGAACGGGAAATCAAATCAGCAGCAGATCGATGTGTAGGAACTAGCACGAGCTCACTGGAGCTGGCACGAGCTCACTGGAGCTGGCACGAGCAGGTTCAGGAACTCGTGCGAGCAGGTCTGGGCTGGGGCAGCCAATTCTGATTCGGGCTGAAATTTATGGTTTCCTTATGCCTATAAATAGATGCAGTCCGTGCCTTAAATTTGTGTAGTGTACTTTCTGGTATTTTTCTAGTTTCTCCCTCTAATAAAAACGCCCGGTTTCCGTCGTTGAGGTAGCTATGTGATTGTTAGTGAACACGTAAAATTTGTGTCCGTGTTTCGTTCTTGATTCTTGTTCATGATTCTTATTCTTCGCGTCCTTGTTGTAACATGGCCATATATGCATGGTGGGTAAGTTATTTGGTTAATGAAGTGTATTTTGACTGTACAGACACCTTACTGCAAATTCTGTATGCTTTTAAACTATCTTGGCCGTCAAATTAGAACTTTTCTGGTGGTTGAAATTGAACTAAATGAACACAGTGTATACTTTGATTTGGCTATAATCATCATGGACTTGGGTCACAAAATTCATAGGAAAGAATTTCATCTGCTGCTCCATGTTGAATAGCGTAAACGGTTTACAAAGCATCTGAACAAAGATTACTATCAAAGCCTCCATGACAATTTTATGTCCATTTGACAGGAGGACATTAAGTCATTAATGGCGAAATTTTTGAAAAACCCAGGTGGGGTGGTGACTTCCAAGTTTCAATATACTTCTGGATTGTGTTCTTCAAGTCTTGGTTTGGCTTCAAACCTGCAAAAATTCTTGGGTTTTGACTTACTAGAATGCTGCGAAAATCAAATTTTTTTTTCTTTTAGAAGAGGTGCTTATGGTATGAAGCCCTCTATATAAATACCTGCTATTCAACTCCTACAAACCACCAACATTTCTATTCGCTTCCATTCCCTTAACACATTCTTGGTACTTTTCACTAATCTTATTCGGTTTTACGGTTCAATCAAAAGAGTGAAAATGATGAATGTCACGAAAGGGCTCATCCTTGTGGTCATAGCTTCCATGGTAATAGCCAGCGAGGCCGCTGAGACCATAGATGTTGGAGGTTCGGAAGGGTGGCACACCGGCTACAACTACTCTGACTGGGCTCTTAAACACGGTCCCTTTTTCAAAGACGACATTCTAGGTATGTTTTTTTCTTATTTTGTAAATATGCAGTTACATTTTTGTGGAATATCAGCACATCTCTTCTTAGTCTGTGAAAAGTAAAGGGTAATGAATTTTGCAGTGTTCAAGTATGGCCCACCAAGTACGAGCACCCCGGCTCACAACGTCTACCTTCTCCCAAACCTTGGGAGCTACTTGAGTTGCGATTTCACGGGAGCCAAGCTTTTGGGTTCAGAAACACAAGGAGACTATGTGAAACTGCAAATAAGAACTTGTTCAATTGAAATAATACTAATTTTATTCAAATAGACATGTTGTAGTTTTATGTGTCACGTGGACCAATAAATCACAGCCGCAACAAGACAATAGAAGCTCCTACAACCAAGGCTCTAAAACATTGGTGTTACTACTAGATAATTGGAGAGATTTTTTGGTGCTCTACTTAGAGTACCAGCGTGGTGCTCTAACCCACTTAAATGCGGCCACGTGTTTTATTTTTCCATGTAACTCTACCCATTCAAACACCCCATTTAACACTGTTTGTTCTTGTTTATTCACTCTAAAACCATTTCACCCTCTCTCTCCTCACTCTTCGCTCCTGGTAGGAGTTCAAAGGTCCGACCAAAACTTTCCGACCAAAACTATCGTCGGCCACAGTCAGACCCAACGCCAACAGACTGACCGAATGGCAAAGACAAACTCTAAATTCCCCAACCAGATTTGCACAACCAAACTCCCTTTCTTAGATTTTCTTTTATTATCTCATTATTTTTGAGGAGTTTACTAATCAGTGAAGGAGTCTGAGATTCAATATTGGAATCAAAGCTATTGATAACATAGTTTTCATTCATTTAGTTTCCACGACCGCTTAATGAAATCTACAAATCGAAATCGAATCAAAACCCCTTTGAAGCAACCCCAAGTGTTCAAGTCTGCTACTATAAAAGGTCTACTCTAATTATAGCTGTGAAATGGATCTGAATGTATGAATTGAAATTTTTGAAATTTCTGAAAACCCAACCATGGATCTGTTCTGACTTTCAAAGTGGGAAGAAAAACAGAATGGATTATGTAGGGAGTGAATCAGGATCCAAAAATGAGAAGACGAATCTGTAAACACTACTACTTCTGTTATGATATGATGTGAATCCATTATTCATGAAATAAAAATTCAGGCGATGTATTGTTTGAGGCTGACGTTCATGTTCCTCTGACATTTGAACTCTGGCCAACGGTGGAGAGAGAGAGAGTGAGAGAGAAACAGACAGAGAGAGTAGATTTGTTTTACAGTGAAGAAGAACAAACGGCGTTAAATGGTGTATGTGAATCAGCTGAGTGAGGTGATTAATCAAGACACGTGGGCATATATAAGTGGATTAGAGCACTACGTCGGTACTCTAGTGGAGCACCAAAAAATTTCTCAGATAATTGAGAGGTGATTCTTACAAAACAATAAATGATTGTTACAAAGCCACTAACTAAACTTGTATGTTATGTGACAAATTTACCCTTCACCATTATTGTGCTAACCTCCACCACATTAAATTAGTATATTAGAGTTTCAAGAACCCCAATCTCTTCTACCTAAATAGTATCATCACTTTTTTTTTTTAATATTCCATTATACTTATATATGGGTTGGCTTGGATTAAAACTAAAATGAAATATTATGAATAAATTTGCACAAGTAAATTTCTCAAAAAAAAATCATGTTATTTACTTATTTATTTTACCAAAATTCTTATTGGAGATTTGACAAAATGTTTTAGTCAACTAGAAGCGATTAAATTTAACTTTCTTTTGTTTATTATTCCATCGTAACCGAATACATATTGTATTAAGGTAGTAAAATAAATAACAATATAGAAGACATTGGTGGATGGGGGTTATAAATAAATGTTAATTGGTTTTGATAATGAAGGAGGCTTATGTTTGTGGTGTTTTCGTCTTCTCTTGTTGATAGTTAAATATGAATGTTAGAAAGAGAAATATAACTAAAATCGATCTTTTTGCATGTTATGAAATGATAATTTTGTGTTTGTTCTCCAGCGGTAGTTAGACAAAAGTTGAAAACTCATATAATTTTTTTTACAAAATACGTTTGAAACCATTTTAGATGAGATAGAAATTTTAGGGAACGGTTATCTTCATGTAAAAAGATGAGATAATGGTTGAGAAATTATAGGAATAGTGGGTTGAAAATTACAAACACCTAAAAAGTAGGAACAAAACAAAGATGCCGAGTGAAAAATCTTCGCCAAGTTTGGCGATAAGGATGCAGATTTTGTATTTTGCATAAGTGGATGCCTAATCCATTGGAGTTGTAATTTTGCTCAGCTTCTTTATTTTTTTGCTAACAAATCAAGTTTGCCTAATGCATTGGAGATGCTCTTAGAGCATCCACAGTAGACTATTCAAATGGAAGTTATTACTAAAATAGCAAGTCAATTTAAATAAGCTCAGTCTCCAGCAGACTAGCTAAGCCAAGTACTATTTTAGTCTCCTAGTTTCATGCTAGCTAGATGTGGCGAGTCAACACATCCTAGCTACTTCTATTTTTTATTTTGTATTTTAGTTTTAGATAGTATTGGTACAACACTATTGGAGCAAATCTACCCTACTAAAATGAATAAGTCGAATTTGCACTAAAATTTAGCTAACTTGTAGATTGTACTACTGTGGATGCTCTTAGTAGACGTGTTTTTTTTTTTTTAAGAAAATTAGTAGTAGTGTTTTAGGTCCATGAAATGTTCGTTGTAAATTGCATACGATTGTTACAAAGGAGAAAAGAAAGGGACATATCTGATGAAAAATATTGTATAAAAGCAAATTATTGGGGTTGATAATAGTAATACTAAAAAAATAGTTTTGTTTTAACTTGTGAATTTCTACTTAAAAGAATATATTTACTATACAAAGGAAAATAAACAACAAACAGAACTATATAACTGAAAACATGCAATTAAGCATCAGTGAAACTTTTAGAAAAAAAATACATATATACTTTTTATTTTTTTTTAGCTACGACGGAAGTTAAACAACATCAAGAGTTCAAAGATACACAAACGAAAAGGAAAACAGCAAAAGTAGACTAGAAACACCATTACAAACTAGAAAAACATTCCCGTTCCCATCTTGTCCGCAATGATGAGACCCTTGACCGCATCCGGGGCATCTTCTATGATCTTCATGTTGTCGAGTTGCTCCGCACCGAGGTTAGCAAGCGCATTGGCTACTTCATTGGTATCTCTTCATACATGCTCGATTCTTCCTACAATCCTGTTAAGCAGTGCCTTCCCATCATTAATCTGGGTTGTCATCGAGGTAGGGCCTTTGGAAGTTCCTTTAAAGATGCTGACAGCTTCCATACAGTCACTCTCAATCACAATGTTAATCCAGTTCTTGTTATAGGCGACTGTCAGACCTCTATAGATACTCCATATTTCGCTTTCCAAGCTTGTGCATCCTCCTCTGATTCTTCCGATGAAGCCAAGTCTCCAATCCCCATTGCTGTTTCTAAAGATCCCTCCTATGCCAGCTCTGTTATTATCCATCCTGACGCATCCATCCACATTGAGTTTCATACTACCTGCAGTAGGTAAAAACCACTTAGAATTAAACTTAGCAGATAAATTAGGAAAATAATTGAGCAAAGGATTAAAGGCTCCCTGAATGAGGTGGGTCTGCTTTCTGATCATCTGCAAATAAACGACGTCAGTCTCGATAATATTATTAAAAATCTTATTATTCCTTCTTAGCCAGATGTTCCATATAGTAACCACAAAAAGGATATTATGATCCACCTCTCCCACTTTTTGAGTCTTTTTGAGATTGCTCAGGATCCAATCCGTAGTGTTGAGATGGCTGTCAGTCCTAATCCAGTTAGCATGCCAACTAGTATCCCAAATGCTAGTAACTTTCACACATTTGCGGAAGAGGTGATCAAGATCCTCCCTTTCCATATTGCAGATATTGCAAATGTCACTATTAGTCAGACCTCTGTGCTTCCTATTGGCATTGGTAAGGATCTTGCCATGAAGAACAGTCCAAGTGAAATGGATAAGTTTGTTTGGAACTCTAAGTTTCCATAGCCTTATCCAATCTCCTCCACCAATACCTTCCCGTTGGTTACAATCAACGGTGATGGCTTTATAAGCGGCAGAGACAGTGAAGGATCCAGAATTGGATCATTTCCAGAAGGGGGAATCCGAAGTAGGATTCAAAGAGGGGATAATAATGCTGTTAATGTCATCTTTAGTCTGATGACTAATGGAATGTTGGATCGAATCCAGATTCCAAGAATGATTCTCACTAATCAGATTTTCAACTTTCAAGTGCAAAAGTCTCTGATCAAGGGGAGGTCCTAGCTCTTTTTCCCCACACCACCAGTCAAACCAAACAGAGATATTCTTACCATTACCCACATTGCACTTGGTGTTATCAGTAATGTAGTCTTTAGTACTAAGGATACCTTTCCAGATGGGGGAGGAGCCACTTTTCTTCTTAACATTCCTAAACTTGGAATTCCTAAGGTACTTCTTTCTTAAGATATTAGTCCACATATTTTCTTCAAAGCACACTCCCCATCCAAGCTTGGCAATGAGAGTCGTATTTTGGTTTCTGGCTTTTCTGATACCTAGGGCCCCCTTATCTTTAGGGAGACAGACTGTGTCCCAGTTGATAAGGTGAATTTTCTTCTTATCAACGGTATCCCCCCAAATAAAGTCTCTACAGATTTTATCAATTTTGTTCGTAGTAGCAGTAGGGAGGGAAAGAACTTGCATAGTATAAGAAGGGAGAGTATTCAACACGCTTTTACAAAGAGTAACTCTCCCTGCAAAGGAAAGTATTCTCCCTGCCCAGCCCGAGAGTTTATTGTTCATTTTAGTCACCAGCTCCCCAACGTTCTCTTTATTAAACTTACCATGTATAAGGTTAATCCCCGTATACTTCCCCAAATCTAACGTTTCAGGCATACCTACAACATCTTTCACTTTGTTTCTAGTGTGTCTATTGGTATTCTTGGAGAAGAAAATCTTAGACTTGGTGGTATTTATAGTGAGCCCAGAAATTTGGGCAAAGTCCTCAAGTGTATCTTTCATAACCTGGCAGGTTACATCATCACACTTACCAAAGAACATCAGATCATCTGCATAGAAGAGGTGAGAGATGATAGGGTCGTTACTAGAAGCTTTGATACCAGTCCAACTTTTGTTGTGAACGTGTTCTAGAATCTTTTGGGAGAGTCTTTCCATGCACAGCACGAACAGATAGGGTGAAAGAGGGTCCCCTTGTCTGATTCCTCTACTAGGCTTGAAAGCTGGGAGGTTCTCTCTATTCCAAATAATGGCAGAGTTAACACTGGTGACACAATCCATAATGAGCCTAATCAGGTTAGGAGGAAAGTGAAAGAAACCGAGAGTTTCCTCTATGAAATTCCAAGACAGTTTATCGTAAGCTTTTTCGAGGTCAATCTTAATAATCATGCCTCCCACTTTGTCTTTTCTTTTCTTAAGGGTGTGAATTATTTCCTGGGTAATGATAATGTTATCTTTCGTAGATCTGCGCGGCAGAAAGCTACTCTGGTAGGGGCCCACAATCTTGTTAAGGAAATGTATGATTTTATTAACAACACATTTAGTAATCCCTTTCTAAAGCACGTTACAGAGACTAATAGGCCTGAATTGCTTAATAGTTTCCGAATTCTCGCATTTGGGAATAAGACAGATAAGGGTTTTGTTGATAGACTCAGGGATTTTACCATAAGTAAAGCAGTCAGTAACAAACTTGAAAATATCACAGCCTATAGTGTCCCAAAACTTCTTATAGAATCCCGCATTAAACCCATCCTCCCCAGGGGACTTATTATTATTAAACCCCCAAAAGGCAGCTTTGACCTCGGCTATAGTAAGGTTAGCATTAATATCCGCAAGGTCAGGCGGCTCAAGCCTAGGACAAAGGTTATCCCCCCAGTAGTAAATCAGGTCACGATTCACCGGCTCCCCAGCCGAGAATAAATTAATAAAATAAGAAGAAACAAGGTTTTTCAGGAGGCAGGGGTCATCAACCCAAGCTCCGTCGTCATTTTTAAGAACAACAATCTCTTTTCTCCTCATTTTAATGATGGCATTAAGGTGGAAGAATTTTGTATTTCTATCCCCTTTGCAAATAAAGTTACGCTTAGCTTTTTGTTTCCAAAGAGCCTCCTCTTGATTAAGGATAACATTATACTTAGCTATAATCTCTTTTTCAAGGAGGAACAGATTATGGGTGTACTTATTGCTTTGCGCTTTTTGGATACCTTCAAGTCTACCAAGAAGCCATCTTTTGTTTCTGAGAATACTACCCATATATATCCTACACCAACTTTGGATGCTACTAGCAAGAATTTTCGATTTAGTCACTACATCCGGATTATGGATTTCTTTCCAGGACTTATGCACAAACTTATTAAAATCTTCATCAAGTAGCCAAGCATTCTCAAATTTAAAGATTTTAAAGCGAGGGAGAGGTGAATCCGTACCGTTCACATTGATGAGGAGAGGTGCATGATCGGAGTAAGTTCTCGGGAGGTTCCTCACGGTAGCCTCGGGGTTCTGAACCCTCCAGTTAGCATTGCAGCATGCTCTGTCAAGTCTCACCATGGTGTTGGCAAAACCAGCCCTGTTGTTAGTCCAAGTCTTGTTTGGTCCACTGCATCCTAGGTCCATCAAGTTGCATCTGTTGAGATTTGTTTGGAATTTGTGGATCCGACTCGAAGTATCATTGTCCGCGAAGCTTCTTCTCTCATTGACACTGCTGTAATCGTTGAAATCTCCTGCCACTAGCCAGGGTTCATCAGAGTCTCCCATCTCATCTTCTAGCTCATTCCAAAGTTGTTCCCTAACAGTGGGGTTCGGACTGCCATACACTGCCGAGAAAACCCAGTCGGCATAGTTGGTTCTCTTCACCGTAGCATGAATGAACTGCTTGTTGATTTTATGAGTAATAACCGTGGCCTTCTCTGGGTCCCAGAGAAGCCAAATTCCCCCTTTTCTTCCCTCCGGGTCCGAGAAAGAGCAACCCGTAAAATCCGAGTTGTTAAAAAAGTCCCCCATTTTAGAGATAGGGACTTTTGGCTCAATCAACACACAAATCTGGAACTTGTGGGTCTGCAGTAGCTCTCGAAACGTTCTCTCAAAATTGACATTGCCCGCACCTCGGACATTCCAAGCAAGGATTCGTAGAGACATGGAGAACTGGTCAAAATCAAAGGATGGTGTTTCCTTCAGAAACGGATCCAACTTCTGAACTCTGGCTCGATCTGCCGCCACTTTCCTCATCTCCTCTAGTGTCAGGATGTGCTTCACTGGTTCCTTTGTTGTTGTCAACTGGTTTAGGCTGACTGTTATCCTCACATCCTTCCTCCACCATGGTGTTCCCAATATCTTCGGATTTCTCTCCTTCGTATCCCAAGAGGTTGAAGTTTGGTCGGCCACCAAAGGGATTACTTCTCTCACAATCGGATCCATCGGCAGTTTGGATACTCAATTTGTTGAAATGAAAGTTGTAAGGGGAGGAGGAAATCTTTCTGTTCTAACTGATCCTATATTTGAACTGATTCTTAAGAAGCGTACCTTCTTTGTTGTTTCCGTCAAAAATCGGAGGTGGGATAGATAAATCTGGCGGCTTATCTTTAGGCATCTCGATCTTCCCGTCCATCATATCATCCCCAGTTTGTTGTGTCTCTTCCGAGAGATAAGATTCAGTAGGCTGGTTCTCTATGCTCCCTTTTCTTCTAGCTTCTTCCTCCCCCCCCCCTTGACAGATCTCTTCAATCACTTCCATAGCTTTGCCAGATCTTTCCTCCTTTCCCATGTCTGAGCCATAGCCTGTAGATTCTATCATTTTCGTAGCCCCTTCTGCAAATTTCCTCAGCTTTTGAGAACCCGTGGGTGAGGTAGGTGGCGTAGGCGGTTTAGGGTTAAGACCTGGGTTGGGGAAGTTCTTACCAGTGGCCCTATAAGTGGGTTTTGGGTTTATTTCCTTATTGGTCTTATAATCAGCTAGAGTCCCAAATCTATTGGTATGACTGTTGTTATTGGGCTTGTGGTTGCTAGGGTTGTGGGCTTTTTTATTTCCTCTAAAGTACTTGTTTTTTTGGTAGAGTCCAGTAGCCCTGGCCCGTCGACTCCGAACCCATACCTTGTCCAAGATCCGACCCGATTAATAAATTCCCTTTCTCGTACTTCTCACCCAACCGTTGGGTGCTTCTTTCGGAGCTTTCTCCGGCTTCTCCTCCGTTCATCTTCTCCGGCGCCGGCGTCTGTAACTCAATCTCCTTCTTTTGTCTAAGAGGACACCAATCTTTCCTATGTCCGATTTTACCACAATCAACACAGAGATTATAGATGTGTTCGTATGTTACCTTATAGTTGTGTTTTCCGATAGAAAAATCAGAGATCAGCGGACTGTTGAGATCAATCTTGACACAGATACGCGCATACCTTATATGTGTCCCTTTGATTGTAACCATGTCGTTCTTGAGATGTTCGCCGAAGTGTCTAGCAATAATTTTTAGCACTCTGTCATCGTAGTATTCGGCCGGGAGTTGGGGGAGTCTAATCCACACGGCCGTGAAGAATTGTTGGTGTACGGATGGTTTAAACTCAGGTTCCCATTTCCTTACCGTCAGGTAGTGGTCCAGAACCACCCACGGCCCTCCGGTAAGGGCTTTGTTCATGTCGTCTCTATCCTCGAAATCGACTATGTAGAAACCTTCGGCCATATCACGGAATCTGCAGTTGCTAGTAGGTTTCCATAGCTTCACTTTTCTTTCTTGGAGAGCTTTAAACCCCACCGTCCGACCCAGAAGCTTGATTATCAAACTGTTGGCAAAAGGGGCTACGATACTTCTTTTGAGTCCCTTCGGGATGAAGATTCTAGGGTTAAGGGGGTTGGCTCTATTGTACTTTTCAATCTCCTTTATCTCTTTGTCTTCTTCCTCTGTAATTTCCCACTTTTCCTCTGCCTCCTTGTCTTCTTTTTTGTCTTTCGGTCCGACCAGAGCCTGTTTGAACGAGGTTCCTCCCTCTTTGTCAGATCCGATCATGTTGACATCTTCTAGATCCGTAATCGGATCTTCCATTTCCATAGCTTCTGCGTTTGTTTGTTCCCTGCAACCAGACGGATTCAAATCAATCTCCCTATTCGATTTAGTATCCGTCTTACCTTTATCTTTGATCCTTCTCACACTTCGATCAAGTTGATCGATCTCCTCACTAGAGTTGTATTCTCTGTACTCCATTCACGTTTCCAAAGTCAGAGCTCTTTTTTTTTTAGAGAGAAAAACCGAGAGCACAACATGAACACAAATATGACACTACATATATACTTTTTATACCACGTCATATACATGCTAGAAAACTTTTTTCTTTTCAACAAGTTTTAACAATAAATAAATATTAAATAAATTATAATAAAACATCAATTTAACTAATTATGGTTGGCGAGAACATACTCTCAAGTCACCAATATATTTTTAATAAAATCTAAATAAATGAATAACATGTATACATTTTTATTCGGAGCAATTTACTTTTGTAAGTTTATTCGTACTATTCTCGTTTAATTTTGACACAAGTTAACCCATATATACATAAACTAGAATATTTAAACCATTTAAAACAATATGAAACTATTTAAGTAGAAGAGGTTAAGACTGTTGGAACTTGAAACTCTAAGATACTAATTATATGTAGTGGAGGTTAGCATAATAATAGTGAAGGGTAATCTTGTCACATACCACTCTGTTTCTTCTCTTTCTCCCCCTTTTGACTTTTGCCACTATTCATTGGGTCACTTTGACCCGATGATTTGGATAGCTAAACGAAGTAATTTTTTGACAATTTTTTCACGGTGTTGTAGAATAAGTGTTAATCTATAATGTCATGAAAAATTTATCAAAATATTATATCGTTTTGCCATCTAAATTGCCGGGTCAAAATGACCCAACTACGAGTGAAAAAGTCAACAGGGGGAGAAAGAGAAGAAACGGAGTGGTAGCACAGAAATTAGCTAGTCGCTTTGTAACAATCAATTATTACTTTGTAAGAATCAACTCCCAGATAAATTACCTCATATTATCCCCGCATGTTTAGGGACCAGGTCTGATAACTGACACTTTCACCCGCTTAAGTTCGATGAAAAATACACTTTCATCCATTGTAGTTTTGAAATTGACTAACTTTCACGCTTTGACTGTGCTAAATTTCAAGACACATAAATTTATAAATTGTGATGTTCGTAGTCCCGGATGGGGTTCTCTCACTAGTAGTAGTTTTGGGGACAAACTTTCCCTTTACAGAATGGAGTGACACAACCATAAAGTCCAAGTGTTCAATGAAAACATCTTTTACTAAACTAGAGGCAGTGAAATTGTGTGTGTCAAACCTGAGGGAGTGAAAGCGTCCTTTACCCTGAAGCTGTGTCAAGGACATTAAGAACCACACATTGTTTTAATCTAGTACCACCTCCGTTCTCTGTCTTCCTACTCATTTGTGACTTTTTGACTCGTATCTGGGTCACTTTGACCAAGTAATTTGGATCGCAAAACGATAAAAAAAATTGATAATTTTTTCACCGAACAATTTTTACTCTATAACATTATGAAAAAATTAACAAAAATTTGTATCATATTGCTATCCAAATCACCCGGTCAAAGTGACATGATGAATAGTGACAAAAGTCCTAATGGATAGGAAGAGAGGGAACTGACTAGTAGCGGATTGAATGTTTGCAAAAAATCTAATTGTAGATTGAATGGTTAGGTAAGACATTGTATCGAAGCGACAAAAGGAACAAACTAAACAACATGGAATGTGTAAATCATGCGATTTCCTCCGACCAAAAACAACGTACAGATTGAGCACGTTTAGAATATGTAATACTACTATTGATGGATAGATGTGTTTGTATACATTAAAAAAGGGTTGGGCATGCGTGTAAACAAGAAAGGGGACTTGTTTCCAACTTGACAGAAAGAAAAAAAGATGCCTTTTGTCGGTTTCACTTCTTAGCTTTCCCCTAGAAACCAACGGGGCCTCTGCATTCATTTCATCCATCTCACGGGCTCCGCAATGGTGTAACGAAACTGATGACTAAATACCGAAGTAGGGTTTTGTCTTTCTCAACAAAGTCATTTTAAGTAGTAAATGAAACCGTCCTTTAGTAAAATGTTGATTAATTATTTACCATTAGCAAGATGGATTGATGATATAATATACCTTGGTCGCTCTAGGCCCTTGAATTGTTAAGATCTTTGTAATCTGTTTTGATAGTTAGGGTTACCCTTACCTATATATTTTTATTTTATTTATTTTAAGAAGAGGGTTTACTATATATTTTAATAGAAACATAGCACAATATTAATATTAGTTCGACGGTCACTATTATTCTCAAAACAGATATAACTCAGACTTAACTCTCATACATATCATTTTATTTTCTATTTTTTCTATAGAAAATGAGTTATCTCATGTGATCTTCACAACCTGATCCGAATATTAACGATATAATGAATTCTTGACAAACATGTTGAATGAATTTTGAATTTTTGTTCAACAGTCCAGCTCAAACCAGTCATAACCTCTCCAAAATCGGAATTCCGATGGAATATGGAGGATTCCGATTTTTTTTGGAGGATTTCTAATTATGAAAAATAAATTATGAATCTTAAAATGAAATATCAACAACTTACAATAGCTTACCAACGTCAAACACCTCGTATTCAAACACCTAAAATTAAAATTTGCCGTTTGTAGAATAACCGAGAAGAACAATTTTTTCGTTTTCGAACAACATTGACACAAGCTTTGACATCCCGTAGTAGTAAATCTTTTCAGTTCCTGAAGTTCCACAACATTAACGATGGAATATACACAATTAACCATAACATAGAAAGGCAACCATCCGAAAAAAAAAAAAAAAAAAAAAAAAAAAAAAAAAAAAAAAAAAACAGCGCCGATGTACCGTACGAACGTTGTTCACTAATGGAACCCTGGACTTTCAACAAACGACGTCGTCAGGTACTCCTTAACCTCCCTCGCAATCACCTCCTTCATCGCATCCAAAAACTCCGCCGACAACCCCTCCGCCCTCGGCTCCGCCGCACCACCGCCGCTCATCCCCGGCGGCGCAAGCGACAACGTCGTCATCGGGTCAAACTCCTCATTCATATTCGAAGACCCGGTTCCAGACCCGGAACCCGACCCGAACCCGGAAAAAGATAAATCGACACCGTCCATTCTCAAACCGGACCTCCTCTTCAGGGTCGAGTTCCAGTGGTTCTTGACCGCATTATCGGTCCGACCCGGAAGCATCCGGGCAATGGTGGCCCACCTGTTACCATATTTAGCGTGAGCCGCTAAAATCGCTTCGTCCTCCGCCGGCGAGAACGGCCGGTGCTCCACGTTGGGACTGAGCTGGTTACACCACCGGAGCCGGCAAGACTTCCCGGAACGGCCCTTAATGTACTTACTAATCAGAGACCAGTTCCGTGCCCCGTACCGTTCCACTAGCCGGGTCAAGATCCGGTCCTCCTCGGAGCTCCACGGACCCTTTATCCTCTCCGGCTTAATCGAACCCCTCGGAGTCGAATCCGACGACGTTTCGTCCGAAGAGCACGACGTCGCCGATGAAGAAGACCTCATGAACGCCTCCATACTGGGTTTTTTTTCGGGTTTGTGAAACGGGTACGGACCAATTTGCGACGATCGTGAGAGAGATTGGGAAATCGGCGAAGTGGGTTTTTGTGGGTTTCTCTTGCAGTGAAGTGGGTTCGAGAGAGTTGAAACAATGCGGTTTGATTATTGGGTCTATCTATATATATACTGGGAACTGGGTTTTTTTCCGGGTTTGTGAAACGGGTTGCGACGATCGTGAGAGAGATTGGGAAATCGGCGAAGTGGGTTTTTGTGGGTTTCTCTTGCAGTGAAGTGGGTTTGAGAGAGTTGAAACAATGCGGTTTGATTATTGGGTCTATCTATGTATATATACTGTGAAAGAGAAGGGAATAAATGATGTGTGCTCTGTTTTTGAGAGAGAGAAAACAGGGGTGCATGAACTAGGGGACTAAAAAGATAGTTCGAGGAAACTACCTTGTGTAAAGCTGGTAGGGAGAGAAGGGGGGTTCTAATTGTATATACCCAGATTTCCTTTTTCCTGCTACCAGATTTCTTGTTTTTTGTCGGTTTATGTGAAATGGCAAAACTACCCCTGGGATAGGTTGAGGTTAGGGAGTGATAATTTAGGAATGTTTCAAAATAAGGTAATGGGTTCAATGAATTTGATGAGGGGTTAGGGTTAAGAGTTTTTGAGTTTGGTATGAGTTTGGCGGTGGTGATTTGTGCAAGTATTATTATTTGTTTCAGTATATCAAAGGGATCTTCTGCTTTAAGTTAGATGTCAATATCAAATCATTATATTGTTAAACCCAAAAGATAGATGAGGACAGATACCGAAACAAATCAAGAAAGTATTAGTTCTTGCACAACCTAGTTACAACATTGATGGATTGAGAAACAATTTAGTATGACTAGTTACTTTCGTTCCCTCGGGGACCAACTTTCCAAAGCACAAGATAGATTTATGTCCAAATAAGATGTATCTGTGGAGAATTTTCCACCGATGAATGTTAATAATGCACCGCTTACTGCTTAGCTTCATTTTGCCTAAGCCATCGTTTGGCATTGTGCAAGTTTTTGAAGGATCATCTCCTAAAAGTTAACTTTTATTTAATTATTGTCATATCGATACCCAAACCCAATCAAGTAGCCGACAAACCCAAATTCGATCAAGTCTTTCGACTCGGACCGGTTCGGGCGGGTTTAGACGGGTTCAAAATTTTGCAAACCTTAGCAAACTTATGTATATTAACAAGACATATTTAGTGCAAATCGAAAAAAATAAAAAATTTAAATCTTACGAATACATAACAAAGCCGAATATGACACTCTAGTCGACGAGAAAATCATATTAATGCATAAATTGAGAAAAATCAAATAAAATTATTGTTCGGTCTTACAAATTTAACTTGTACGGTATTATCTAATTAAAAAATATGTAAGTTTTTTATATAAAATTTTAATCGGACCGGACAGGCTCTAATCGGGTTTTCCAACTTCAAACCCATGATCAATCAAACTTAGTTCGGGTTCAAAATTCTATACCCATACACAATCAAGTAGCATGAACGGGTACTGGATTCGGACCGGTTTGATGCGGACCGGTTTGGGGCGGCCGGTTTGGGCGAGTTTTGCTCACCCCTACCACCAATTACCATTATTACATTATTAACCTAACACCACACATAAGAAAACAAACGTTTGTATAGCGGGGTCCAATCTTATGAATCTAACGGTTCCGGATGAACGGCTTAAAGCCAAAACCTCAATGATAAAAAGGATAGAGTGAGTAAATATAATAATTTTATTATTTTTAGGATGACTTCAGCGCCGTCCACGTAGGAATGGGTCCCACAAAAACAGCCTGGAAGGGAATCTCACGTGGTACTTGTACGAACGTCCGTCTCCCCTCAACTGCTTTGACTTTACTTGCACTTGTGTGTACGATCCAATACGGTGCTAGTTTCAAAGAAGTTATCACTACTACTGTAGTACTCCATCGTTTAGTTATGTACACATTTAACCCTAAAAAGAACTACTGGATGGTTATATTCATGGGTAAAAGACACTGACTATTCCTGAGTTTAGGGAAAATTTCACCCCGCTACCCTGAGTTTTGGATAAAAACACTCCGCACCCAAATAACGGAATATTCCTTGGACAGATAACACCCCTCTGTTAGGTTCCATTAAAAACTCTATGATTTACTTTTTTCGGACCATATTGCCCTTGTGTATTTTTTTTTTGTCTTTTGCCCATGATTATAACAAAAACACCAAGAACACCACCACCAAAAACCATCAACAAAACATTTCCATTTGAATCCAAAACATCAAACAACACAAATAGTTACAAGGACATAACCACAATTCAAGGAATTTCGCAACAAGAACACCAGTTTGAAGTCACAAATCCTAATGAGAGGAGAGAACAATCAATTTTTATACACAAATTCTCCCAAAATATGTAGTTTTTTTTTTGACAGTTTAGCTCATATTTATCAAGAACATTATGAACACCGTGAACACAAACTAACATATGAGGGAAATCTTTCTCAATCACCGTCGATGGTATATTGTTATTTTCAATAGCATTTTGGGCATTCCATACCTTCAATGCAAAGAAGCAATTAGGAAGAAAACACAAACATAATCTGTTAATATATTTTTTTTTTGTCAAAAGGGAGAAATATATAGATTAGGGAACCTCATTACACATTTCTCTTGCAACAATGTCCACGACAGTTTGATTTTGCAGTACATCGCTAAACTGTTAAGAGAAATTAACTCTACCATCTCATCAATAGCCTGATTCGCAACTCCAGGAATCCATTTAAATCAGTTTCAGCAATAGCAAACAAAACGAATATGCATTTAAGGTACCTCCACGATCGACCAGAACAAAAGTAGGCAAAGCCCCAGCCTTTGACTTGAACAAATCCCAGATTCAGCAAAATCTTTACACTCTTTTGGTGCGCCCAGCAAAATCTTTACTTGAACGAAATCCCAGCCTGTTGATGCTCGAAACCCCCTCGGTTGTGGCAAGCAGATCTGAGTACTCCCTTCCGTCTAGCAACAGAGGATCTGCGATTCACACCGGGATCTGGATATACCCCATCGGCATCTCACAGCAGTGCCGGAGGACCGACTCATAGTAGAATCCATCTAATGGAAGACCTTCGAGTGATTTTCCGGTGACTCTCTGCAGCGCCTCCCGTCGAATCGTTGCGGCCTTGTGACAGTCCCCGAGCTTGGAATCGAGAGAGTAGGACGGGATCTTCCGATTGGAGCACCGGGAGAAGTGGGTCGACAGCGGGGATCGATTTAGGTTTAGGAGATGCGACGGCGACGGCTACGGCGGAACAAGGAATGGGTTCCTCCTCTTCGTCACCGGCTCCCCAGAGGTCGTCGGGACCTTCTTTGATGATGGCGGTCGTGGTGGTGGTGATTGCGGCTGTTATCAGTCGCAGCCGCCTTCTGGAGCGGTGACCCAGACCGCTAAGATCCCCTTTCCTCTGAGTCAAATGTTGAATCACCGACCGTCAGATCTGTACGAGACGGAGGTGGTACAGTTGGGGAAGGCACTTGAAGATGGTGCCGGAGAGAGGAAGACTAGGTGCGGTTGAGGGTTTGGCCATCGGGTGTTGTTGGAAGAGAGAAAGAGGGCTAGAGAGTTGAGACTGGTGTTAGGAAAATGAAGAAATGAGAGAGGTTAGGGTATATATAGTGGTAATTTTATAACATTTTTGGGGTAAAATAGTCTTTTTACCAGATCTGTTAGTCAAACGTTATTCTCCATCCAAAAAAAGGTGCTGACTGTCTTTATCCAAAATTCAAGGTAGCGGAGTGAAATTATCCCTAAACTCAGGGGTGGTTAGTGTCTTTTACCCTATATTGATTGGTCAAGCAAATTGTTTTGGCTTGTAATTGTTAATCAAAATTGAAGTAGATTTCTTTTGGCAAAATTTAGATCTCTCCCGATGTAATTATTAGTATCTACAACGGCGGATAATATAAAAGAGATTGTCGAACGTCTGAATGAGGATGTTGTCATTGTATACATCGCGTTGTTGTATTAATACCCGCACTCATATAAGTTTTATGTCACAGTACTGTAAAAATTGTCATAAGTGATATCATGCTTTCATTATTTAAGAGACATTTCAGGCTACTGAGGCCATATGGCGCGTGTCACTAATATGGCAAATTTAAATTCTATTATGCCAAACCCGAAGAATTCTTATTTAAGAAAATCACAGCACTAGTTTTAATTGTATAATTTTTTTACTAAAAAATTGAATTTTAATAATTAATAACCTGGCTATCACCTAAAATGTAACCAATTAATCTTCGCTAATCATACAGGAAGATCAATTAAAATTGTAATCTCATAATATGCTTTAATTTATCTCATTCAAAGAAACCCAACAATTGGGAGAGTGAGAGATGAAGGTTTTGAACTTTGAGGATCTCATTGTATAATTCTCAATTCATAAATTCTCAATTCATCAAGAAGAAAATAGCATTCTGGTCTCAGTGCTTAATTGTTGGAGAGTGAATAAAAGAAGAGACGTCTGAGTGTTTTTTTTTTTTTTTTTCTTTTGACCGAGTTATCGAGTGGTTTTGAGCAATTGATTGGGAAGGGAGGGGTTGTGAGACGAGATGTTTAATTAAGGTGGGACCAAAATTTGATTTGGGGCAGTTAGGTGTGGTAGTTTTGTTTGGTACTGCTGTGAGTGGTAAGCAGCAGAACCCAGCTGTCCTAAACTACAAGACGAACCGACGCGACGACTTCCCCTTGCCTCCTGCAGATTTTCCTAGTCCAATCATACCAGTCCGTCCCAGCTCTTTCTTCTCGACTTTTTTGACTCGGATGTGGATCACTTTGACCGGATGATTTGGATAGCAAAATAATACGATTTTTTGATAATTTTTTCACTATATTATAGAGCACCTTTTACTATACAACACCATAAAAAAATCATCAAAAATTTACATCGGTTTGCTATTCAAATCACCGGGTCAAAGTGACCCAGTGAATAGTGACAAATGTCAAATTAGAAAGAAAGAGCTGGGACATAGTGGTACATCGGGCCGTTTGAATTTTACGATTTTTCAGTTTTGCTCCCCCTGTTTTCAGAGAACTACATCATATATCGGGCCCAAACTCGAGACCTCGTACAGGGACTTCAAACGTTTTACCTCTGAGCTGACACCCATTTGCTTCAGTTTTACTCTTTCACTCAACTGTTTTTGTCATATTTTCTTGAAATAGCAACTCAAAATAATTGTCACACTTAAAAAATTAATTACTTTTATTTTAGAATTACATCATAAAGTTAATTTTGAATCCATGACCTCATGTAAGGGCTGCAAACGCTCTACCGCTGAGCTAGCACCCCTTTGTAAAACTTAATTACTTTCCACTCTTATATTTATGTTTTTATCTTTCCAAAAAAAGAAGAAAAGAAAAGAAAACATATGAGACAAAAGATAATTCAGTAAATTTATTACTTGAGTCGAAAGCATCACCTTAAACTTTGTAAAAAGTCCGTCCAAACAATAAAATTGGAACGGAAGAATTGATGATTATGGTGTTTTCCAATGCAGTTAGATAGGCGGACTAGGGATGGCAATATGGTCCGATCCGATCTGTGATCCGAGCGATCCGGGCCGAATGGATCGGATCCGAATCCGATCCAATTGAAAATGGATCGGATTTGGATCTGGAAAGCCAGATCCGATCGGATCTGGATCTGGATTTGGATCTAAGGGCAGATCCACCGGGTTCCGACCCGATCCGATCCGATGTATATGCGTGCTTTACAAATATATTCATATTACCTCCCCACTTTCACTTCCAAGAAGAATACAATAGTAATTCCAACCTACAAAGTTATTTCTGTTTTGTTTTAGGCTTCATAACTCGCGAACATGCCTTAGCGTCTGAAATAGTGTTTATTTCTTATGTTATTTTTTATATTTTATTGCAAACCCAACTCGGATCCGATCCAAATCCGATCCGACCACGTATTATATGGATCTACGGATCGGATTTGGATCAGCTGGATGAAACCCGATCCGATCTGATCCGAATCCGGTGATGATCCGAACGGATCTGGATCAGATCTGGATCCCATTTCTCCTAGTCGGATCTGGATCGGATCTAGATCCGATCCAGATCCGACCCGTTGCCATCCCTAAGGCGGACTCCATTTCTAAACCATCAAAAAGAGTTTGAAACCTAAAACCGCAAAAAAGCTTTAATTCCCAAACACCCTACTATCGTTATTACTAACCTGATTAATGAGTTTTACAATAAGCAAAATTTAATACCGGAATACTTATCACAATAGAATATTTACCATGTTGGCTATTCCAGAGGCAAATTATTGTTATCAAGTGAGAGAATCCTCTTGAGAGAGAATCCTCATAGGGTTAACAAAAACAGCCATGGAGAAGCGCGGTAATGCCAAGTTTGGCATTGATATGTGGGAAGAAAACGAGGTGTACGAGGTTGTTGGGGCACTGATTACGAGAGTCGGGGAGGCTTTTAGCCATTGCCTAACCGGCATGTTTCTAACTGAGGAATCAATCAACTCGTTGGGTCATGACCGATGTGCTCAAACGAGTTTGGAGGATGGATTGTGAGGTTTTGATTGAAGAAGTGGGAGAAAATTTGTACTCTTTCAAGTTTAACTCTCCCGTCCTCATAGAAGGAGCTAAAATTGCCCGGATTTCACATTATGCTCATGGAACTCTTATCGTGAAATACACTACAAAACATACTAGGAGTGACGCTAACTAATATAGTTAACATCAAAAAAATTACAGGAATTGAACCTTGTAGATGACACTAATTCAGAGTCATCGGCCGTGGAGGTAAGAAAGCAGAGAAAGAATGTGTGAAATCCGTGGAGATAGAGGTTGGATATGCAGAAAAGAATGTGGAGGCAAGTTCGAGTCCTCGTGATCCTAAGGAACCCGAATTGCCCACATCGCCGTTGGAAATCGAAGAGGAAGAAGCATAAGAGTCTGATGAGGATGCATCGCTACCAGAGGAA
Source organism: Linanthus parryae (assembly GCA_023055425.1). Classification (NCBI taxonomy): domain Eukaryota; kingdom Viridiplantae; phylum Streptophyta; class Magnoliopsida; order Ericales; family Polemoniaceae; genus Linanthus; species Linanthus parryae. Next base: position 31,987,808 of record JALGPY010000006.1, read on the forward strand.
CCGATCCATCAAGCATCGCAGAAGGAAGATCAAGGAGAGTTATAAAGCCTCCAACAATGTACAGGGATGATGGTATGGCCAGTGGGATATGCATTTCAAGTAGCCGACGAGGTGGAGGATGAGTCATCCACCTACTAGGCCGTGATTTTTAGTTCTGAGTCAGCACAATGGATTGTCGCGGTGGGAGAAGAGACGGAATATTAGCAAGAACTCGAACTTGGAGCTTGTTAAATTGACAGCGGGAAGGAAGATAGTCACTTGCAAGTGGGTTTTCAGAAGAAAGGAATAAACTACAAAAGGAGAGGACGTCAAGTATAAGGAAATGTTGGTTGCAAGAGGGTTCAGTTAGAAAGAAGAAGTTAACTAAAACAATATCTTCTCATCGATGGTCATACATACTTCGATCGGGGTGCTACTAGCGCTGGTGGCGCACCATGACTTAGAGCTTAAACAGCTAGACGTGAAAACAAATTTCCTACATGGGAAGTTGAGGAGGAAATATACATGGGCCAACCGGAGAAGTTCTATGTTTCTGGTAAAGAAGACCATGTGTGAAAGCTGAAAAGATGTCTCTATGGACTTAAACAGTCACCAAGGAAATGGTATAAGAGGTTTGACAACTTCACGTTGAAGATTGGTTACCAAAAGTGCGAGTAAGATTGTTGCGTGTATCACAAGCTCTTGAGAGGTGAGACACCTATCTACCTAATTTTTTATGTATGTGATATTTTGATTGCAACCCAGGATATGAAGTACATACACGAATTGAATAGGTCTCTTAGCGCGGAATTTGAAATGAACGATCTTGGGGCTGTTCGGAAGATTCTAGGAGTTGAGGTTTATAGAGATAGGAAGAAGAAAAAGCTATTCCTATCACAACAGGGATACATCAAGAAGGTCTTGAGGAGATTGAAGATGTTGTCAACTAAAGTTATAGATACTCCTATGGCGACTAATAGCAAGGTAGGAATCTACACCGTTCAGACTGATGAGGAGAAGGAGTACATGTCCAAGGTTCCATATGCTAGCGCAGTCGGAAGCCTCATGTATTCCATAGTCTGTACTCGACCAGACATAGCATTCGTTGTTAGTGTGGTTAGTCATTTTATGGCTCAACTGAGTAAGTAGGACGTGAAGCGCATATTCAAGTACCTTAAGGGTACGTCAGACATTGGCCTATGTTATGGGGCTAATGAAAACATATCGGTAGCTGGGTTCTCATATTCGGATTATGGATCAATGATTGGCTACATTTTTACTTTTGGAGGTTCTGTTGTGATTTGGAAGGCTACGCTACAGCCGACGATGACTTTGTCGACCACAAAGGCGGAGTATATGGCTCTAAGTGTAGCAGCAAAGGAGGCAATATGGCATAAAGTGGTCAATGATCTAGGCCTACTTCAAGATCAAGCGATAGTCCACTGTGATAGCTTGAGTGCGATTTGTTTGACTAAGGACCAAGTTCATCATGAAAGGACCAAGCATATCGACATCAGGTATCTATTTCAGAGAACGAGAGCATGATTAAGGTAAATAAGGTGGGGACAGCTGACAATCCCGCGAATATGTTCACGAAGCCAGTACCCGAAGAGTAAGTTCCAGCACTGTCTAGAATTGCTCAACATCTTGAGCCAGTGAGGTCCTTCGGGGCATGTCGGACCGGGTGGAGGTCCAGTGAGTCTCTTTGCCGGGAAACATTGGGTGAAGAGGAGGCAAACTTTATTTGCAATAAGAGGGGTTGTTGTTGATGGGTGAGAGAAATCAAGTCAAGCTGGAGATTTGTTGGAATATGCCTTGAATGTTGTGTTCGATTCTGAAAATTGTCGTCTGTAGACTTGTGTATTCATTTTTCGTATATAAAAAAGTCATACAATCATATTTACACTTTAGTCCTTAGACTACATATACTATCGCTATTACAACCCCGCAGTCGGAGCGGGAGAAGGATGAACGTTAAGACTGGAACGGAACCTTTCAAATAACTGACAAGGCAGACCTTTGGTGAAGATATCCGCATACTGAAAATAAGCAGGAATGTGAAGAACCCGAAGGTGGCGGAGACGAACCTTTTCTCGAACAAAGTGAAGGTCAATCTCGATATGGTTCGTGCGTTGATGTTGAACGGGATTACCCGATAAGTATACGACACTAACATTGTCACAATAGCATAGTGAGAACTTCGGAGGACGAACCTTGAGCTCGAGAAGAAGATTGCGGAGCCAACATAGCTCAGCCGCAGCGTTGGCAACGCCACGGTACTCGGCCTCAACACTAGATCGAGAGACAGTAGCCTGCCGTTTGGACGACCAACTGAGAAGATTATCTCCGAAGAAAGTACAGAAACCAGAGGTCGAGCGACGCGTGTCCCGCCAGCCAGCCCAATCTGTATCTTTATATGCCGTGAGATCTGCAGAGTTAGTAGCAGAGATGTGGAACCCGAGATCAAGAGGGCCACTCACGTACCGAAGCACGTGTTTCAACGCGCAGAAATGATGCTCTCGAGGATCATGCATAAAGAGGCAGATTTGCTGAACGACATAGGAGATGTCAGGACGTGTAAAAGTGAGGTACTAAAGAGAACAAGCTAAATTGCGGTAGAGAGTAAAATCATCAACCGGAGGGCCTGAACCAGCGATGAGTTTGGAACCAGTCTCAACCGGAGTGCTAACGGGCTTACAGCCCACCATCGATGCGCGCTGGAGGATCTCGGATGCATACTGCTGCTGAGAGAGAACCATACCAGAGTCAGTCCGAGTGACTGTAATGCCTCAAAGATCGGTCATAGCAAACTCAATCGAAAGCTGAGAGATAACTCGCTGCACAATGTAGGGGAGGACCCTGTAATGATGATATCGACAACGTAGAGGAGGAGGTAGACAATATCGGATCCCTGACTGTAAAAAGACAGAGACTCATCACATCTACAACTGGAGAATCCCACGGAGCCGGTGAGAAAAGTAGCAAATCGCTGAAACCACGCACGAGGTGCCTGCTTCAGCCCATACAGGGACTTACGTAAGCGACAGACATAATCCGGATGACGAGTATCCCGATAGCCCGGTGGCTAATGCATATACACAACCTCTTCAAGATCACCATGGAGGAAAGCATTCTTGACATCCAACTGACGGATGGGCCAATAACGCGAAACTGCAAGAGTGAGAACTGTACGGGTGGCCGGTTGACCACGGCACTAAAAGTCTCATCACAATCAATACCCACTATCTGAGAATTGCCATCGGCCACGAGGCGAGCCTTATACCTCTGAAGAGTACCATCAACCCAAAACTTGTGAAGAAATAACCAGATAGCCAGAAGAATGTTAGCCCCTGACGGGCGAGGTACCAACTCCCAAGTCTGATTTGTGATCATAGCCTGAAACTCATCATCCATCGCATCTTTCCAGTGTGGGTCCGAGAGGGCAGACACATGGGATTTGGGCAATGGAGACACGGTAGGAGGAAATTGGGCATGAAAGGTGAGACGAGAGATTGGTTTGTGAACACCATGCTGGGCTCGGGTTATCATTTGAGGAGAGGGGGTGGGGTTGGTGGTTCAGGAGAGACCGGGGGAGAGACCGCGACATGGGGAGAGACCGGGGAAGCCTGAGGTGAGGTTGGGGAAACAGTAGGAGGTGCAACTTGACGATGAGTGTAGTGAAGAGGAAATGTAGGGGTTAGTCGTGGGGGAGGTGGTGGGTTATGGGCATGACCGGACATATCAATGGGGGGAAGGACATCATTAGGGTCAGAGACAGTGTGCCCGGGAAGAGAGACAGAACTCGAGTGGGAAAAGGGGAAGACACGTTCATCAAACGTGACATGACGAGATATGTGAATACGACCTGTGGAAAGATCTAGACACCGATAGCCCTGATGATCAGGAGGGTAGCTAAGAAACACACACCGAGTGGTCCGAGGAGCAAGCTTGTGTGGTGACACGGCAGTGAGGTTGGGATAACACAGACACCCAAAGGTACGAAGATGATCATATGTCGGTAGACGATGATAGAGGATAGTGGTGGGTATGTCACCGTGTAGGGCTTTGGTGGGAAGGATGTTGTGGAGGTAGATGGCAGTGACAAGAGACTCCACCCAGAAGCGAGGAGGCATGGAGGCCTGAGAGAGAAGAGTACGAGATATGTCATTGATACGACGTATCATACGTTCGTCCTTGCCGTTTTGAGAGGATGTTTGCGGGCAAGAAAACCGGAAAACAAGACCATTGGACTTGGCAAACGCATGAAAAGTAGAGTTGTCGAATTCCCCCCCAAGATCACACTGAAAACATTTGATAACCCTAGAGAACTGAGTACGCACGTATGCGTGGAAGTGTTTGAAGTGAGTGAAGGCATCCGATTTTAGTTTGAGCGGAAAAACCCATAGATAATGAGAGAAATCATCAAGCAGTAGAAGATAATACTTGAAATTAGATTTGCTAGCAATAGGAGATGTCCAAATATCACTATGAATAATATCAAACGGTGCCATAATACAAGAAGTGGATGATGAAAAAGGAAGACAAACTTGTTTGCCAACTTGGCACGCATGGCACAAACCGGCCTGCTCGGTTTTATTAAATGAAATAAACTGACGAGAACTAAGAGAATCTAATATTTGAGCGCTTGGATGACCTAGAGGGTTGTGCCAAGATGGTGCAGGAAGGACAACAAAAGACTGAGCAGACACGGCAGACTGACGAGATGGAAGTTGATAGTGATCCCCCGAGCTATTACTCCTGAGCAAAATACTCCCCGTGTGAAGGTCCTTCACAGAAAAACCAGACGGGTCAAACTCAATAGAAACACGATTATCAGTGTTATATTGACGAATAGACACAAGATTTTTGACTATGGTAGGAGTAAAAAGAACATGTTTTAGGTGTAGGGGGCGGGCAGTGGTCTGGATGGTTTGGTTACCGGAACCACACACTCGAATACTGGACCCATCACCAACCATCATATGAGAAACAGGTGAATGAGCAGAGATAGATGACAAGTTACTAGTCTGAGACGTGAGATGCGGAGATGCACCTGAGTCCATGTATCATGTCGGATCTGGAGCAGTCAGAGACAAGCTGAAGAAGTCGGTGTTGATATCAGTAGGCTGATGCGACGACCCTGATGTAACAGCAAAAACCTGTGGTCGGTTCTGGTCCAGCACCCAAGAAGCCCGCATGAGTAGGACGATATGGAGGTGGCGCCCATCCCGAGATAGCAGGATATGGGAAGGGTGGTGAAGAGGGACACCAAACCCAGCTGCCATGAGGGGAGGGCTGCTGGGGGGTGCAGGAGCCTGCTGAGGGCGACCACGGTTACCGTTTTGTCCAAGATTATCGTTCTTGGACCCTTGCTGACGACGATTCTGACCATTCGGACCATGGGCGACCACGGATTTCACGCCGCTCAAGTGGTTCAAAGCAGAGACAAAGCACTGATTGAACCACTTGAGCGGCGTGAAATCGACGGTGCGAGAGAGGGCGACGGAGAATCTTGTGAGACGGAGAGGTGTGCGATCTCGACGTCACGAGAGAGGCGACCAGAGCGGGAAAGGAGTCCGGCGATTCTGGCGGCGATGAAGTCGTCGATTAGGGCACACAGAGCAAGCAATCGTTCTGCTCAGTGAACGATTGGGAAGCGGAAGCAGAGGTGGATGTCAACAATTACCCCAGCAACGTGGACGACGACGGTGGGAAAGAGACGACGTTGCAGTCAGGGGTACGATCGGAGAAATCAGAGGTAAGAGAACCGCTCTTATACCATGTTCGATTCTGAAAATTGTCGTCCGTAGACTTGTGTATTCATTTGCCGTATATACAAAATTCATACAATCATATTTACATTTAGTCCTTAGACTACGTATACTATCGCTTTTATGTTGGAGATATTATTTCGGAGCATCAACGAGGACCAAAGAAGCCTAAAGGGAGAGCAAAGGAACAAGGAGGAAAAAAACTGCAACATCGGAAAGTTGCACAGGTCGCACGACTTGGATAAGAGGTCGCATAACCTGGAGGTCCGGAGGCCGGACGACCTGTAAGCCAGGTCTCACGACCTGGTCGCGGGTCTGGCGTTTTGGAATTGTTTCCTAATCCATCTAGGAAGGCTTCAGGTCGGTTCTAAGCATTATAAAAGGTTCCCTAACTAAGTGATTAGGACGTACATTGCATTGTATTAGACTCGTTCCTCTTGATAAATAAATGTCTCTGTTCGCCGTGAACGTAGTTAGTTCGATTTGGACTAGCAAACTACGTAAACTTGGTGTTTTGTGTTTAATGTGTTTCTTTCACCGTTCGTAAGGCGTGAGTGTCATAACACCTACAAACTACACTACTACACTAGACTGGTAAATCAGTTTAAGAAAATATGAACTGACAAGTAAGAGATCATTTAACAACCCTTATATTCTCTCAAACTTTTTGAACTTGGAGATATTTAGCCAAACATCAAATGACCTAAAGACCTAAGGGTGGAAGACAACTCATTATTCAAGACAGATACTGAAAATGAAATGAGTGATAGTTCAAATTTGTGAAAACCTATTACAACTCCTGTTGTCGAACAACTCCTATTGAAGTCAGGTTAATATGTTATATACGGATATAGATAGGAGTTGTAATAGGTCGAAACCAGAGGTGGCAATTTCACGTCCACCTTTTTTTTCAAAGCAGCTCCTATTCTTATCCGCGTTAAGAATTCAGGTTGCCACGTCTTGTCTTCAAGTAGCTCCGCCCATGAGGACATATATCTGTTGTTATTCTCCGACTGTTGTCGTCTCTTGGTCTAGGTGAGACGTGTACATCCAGCCTCACTGTTAAGGAATACTGTGTGTCCCTATGATCAATTAAAAATGGGCCGTTGGATGCAACAGTCAGTGGGTCCCACCGTATTTATTTGATCCATTTTCTACCAACTTGTCTCTGTTTCGGCCGTGAAATTGCCGCGTTCCAACGACCACTTGTCTGTGGTCAACCTTGTTTGTTTGGTTAGTTAGGTAGTTAGGTTTCTCTTATTCTTTCATGTGTTGATGAATCTCCATTGTCCCATGGACGGATGGACAAGGATTTAAGAGAAAAAGTATAATATGAAATGGTTCGGTGTCCTTGGAGTGTAACATCGAAACCTCGAAACCAAGGTCAAGGTGCACATGAATGATTTTGCGTAGGTGCATCAATTGCATCCTCTCCATCTGAAACTGGACACAAACATTAGAAAGTATATATACTATCACTCTGTCTCTGCTCTTTGTTCCCATTTTAAATTTTATCACTATTCATTATGTCACTTTGAGCCGGTAATTTGGATAGCAAAATAATATAATTTTTTGATAATCTTTTCATGGTGTTGTTGGAGAGAAGCACTAAAAATAATGATTTTAGTAGGGAAAATTTGATTAACATATCATGACCAAGGACATAGAGAAAGCAAATCAAGAAGGCAAATAATACAGAAAATAGATACTGTATGAAAGAAAAGAAGGAACATGACATACCACTGTTCACGATGGAACAGGTAAAACATGAAAGCAGCTGAGTCGCCAGGTCTTGCGAAGAAGGCCTGACTGCTCTTGAAGAAATAATCGCCCCCACTTACGCTGTATTGGGATCCGGCGATAATCCTTCCAGGATAAAACAGCTCTGATCGTCCTCGTTACAGCAGCGATGGAGATCAACTTCGACTCGCACCTCAGTTCGCCAGAGAAAGAGAGAATTTTTTTTTCTGTTGAGAGATGAACCAGAGAAAAAAAACGTACGTGCGACCCCTAATAAAACGAACGATTAACCATATAAATGAGATTCATCCATCAGTTTTATAGAAAACTGATCAATCTAATTTATTGTCAATCAATCCGTTTTAATGGTCATTAATCCCACAATAAAACGGTCAAAACAGTTAATTTGAATTATTCACCCATCAAAACTGGTGTGTAATAAAAATTAGCTGTAGCATAACCTCTCGCAGGTCGCCTCGCGTACGCGAGACGCCGAGACATTTCGCCCAAATCGCCCTTCGACCCGACCCGACCCGGTCCGACCCGACCCGACCCGACCCGACCCGAGTCGAGGCGAGGCGTGGCGAGGCGAGGCGGCGGCGGCGCGCGCGCGTGTGTGTGTGCGCGAGGCACACAATAACACCCATGGCTCTCCACACACCTTAGTAGTTATACACTATCCTTGTGTGTGAAACCAAATATACCCACCTACCACCACTTTGAGCAACAATGTGGGACTAATAATGCTCTTGGTTTCAAGCTTCTTCAAGCTACCAAGAACATCACCATTTCTCAATGGATTTAACATCCAACTTCCAACAATCCCCCACAAATCCATGCAGAAATGCATTCAGGATTCTCATCATGACTTGTTATTCAGAGTCGGTACCCTTCCGGGTTTGAACCCTCCTAAGTCCTCTACTTCGATGATTACCGGATTAAGATGGAATATTTCACCTTGAATCTTTATCCGTAAGGTGTAATCATGCTCCATAGACGACGACAAGTCAAAGGCTATGGTGCCAATCTACGGTTTTGAGACATTAATGGTCCTGTCTCGATCCTGTTCGTCGAATGTTTCAAGGAATAACCCTTTCCTCTAATTGCGACTGCACAATTACATTCGCTTAGCTGGGCATCTCCAGAGATGACTGCCCTCATCTCGTCAAAATGACTTGACCCCATTCAGAGTTAGAATAACTCTTGCTACACTGGCAGAACAGTACCTTTTTAGGTTTACAGGGGATAGACTCCGATACAATTGTATCATCTATGTAGCAAAGGTACTACCAGTTCATCCTCACAGCTTGTTATTACCACATTGAATACACTTTTGAGGGATCTCCTCTCATGTGTATTGGGTTCCCACTGTTGATGAACTACGATGGGTTGTCAGTCCCATCCCCAACCTCGACTTAAGGACCACTGCAGGTTCCAGTCCTTTAGTCAACGGATCAGCTATATTATTCTGAGTTCCTATGAACTCTACAGCTATAATCCTATCAGACACCAAACCCCTTATAGACTTTAGTCTAACTTGGATGTGTCTCCTTGTTTTAGCATTATACTTTTTACTGCTAATCTTGTCGATAGTCGTCCGACTATCACAATGAATAGCAATAGCAGGAAGCGGCTTGCTTACTACAGGTAAGGCGGACATAAGTCCGTGTAACCATTCAGCCTCCGTCCCCGTGGCATCAAGTGCACACAACTCAGCCTCAAAAGTAGACCGAGTCACTATCGTCTGTTTGGTCGACTTCCAGGATATTGCTCCACCAGCCAAGGTGAACACATATCCAGTCACTCCATTGGAACCAGACTTCTTAGCTATCCAACTTGCATCACTGTACCCCTCAAGTACACCAGGAAACCTCCTATAGTGTAAACTTAGGTACATTGTGCCTTTCAGATATCTAAGCACTCTATCAAGAGCATCCCAATGAGTCTTGTTTGGACAGCTCGTATATCTAGCCAACTTAGACACAGAATATGAAATATCTGGTCTAGTATAGTTAGCAAGATATTGCAAACTCCCAATAATCTGAGAATACCTTAATTGAGACACAGGTACACCTGAAGAATTCTTGACTAAGGCAACTTTAGAATCATATGGTGTACTAGCGATTCTACACTGCGAATAACCATACTTCTCATGTATAGATTTCTCTATATAATGAGACTGAGATAAGGTTATTCCCTCAGCTGACTGAGTCAACTTCAGTCCAAGAATCACACTAGCCTCACCCATATCTTTCATCTCAAAATGCCTTTTCAAGAAAGCTTTCGTCTCATTAATAATCTCAATATTGGTTCCAAACAACAAAATATCATCCACATATAGGCATAAGATCACACATTCACTACCTTTAACTTTGGAGTAGACGCACTTGTCACTATCATTTATTATAAAACCGAATGGCAATACAGTTTCATCAAACTTTTTATGCCAATCCCTGGGAGCTTGTTTCAAGCCATAAAGAGACTTGATTAACTTACATACTTTCCTTTCATTTCCTGATGCAACAAATCCCTCAGGCTGATCCATATAAATCTCTTCTTCAAGATCACCATGAAGAAAAGCTGTCTTAACATCCATCTGATGGATGGTAAGACCATGGACAGAAGCCAATGCTATAAGCATTCGGATTGTTGTCATCCTTGCAACCGGAGAGTATGTATCAAAGTAATCAATGCCTTCCCTTTGCCTAAAACCCTTAGCCACCAGTCTAGCCTTGTACTTATCTATTGAACCGTCAGGGTTCAACTTCCTTTTAAAGATCCATCTGCACCCGATAGTAGAACACCCAGGAGGGAGGTCAACTAACTCCCATGTTCCATTAGAAACAATAGAGTCAATTTCACTCTTTATAGCGCCCTTCCAATGCCTAGATTCCGAAGAATCCATAGCCTGCCGGAAAGTTAAAGGTTCGTCCTCGACATTGTAAGTGACGAAGTCACTTCCAAAATCCTTGACAACCTTAGCACGCTTACTCCTTCTAGGTTCTTCTACCTCCTCAGGTACAGATCTACTACTTGATTCCGCCCCCACATTTGTTATCTTTTCCACATGATCAGGAATAGAACTAGATGTGTGAGGTGGATTATCATTAGTAGCATCTTGAGGTATACCAGTCTTCATGGGGTATACATCCTCAAAGAATGTAGCATCACGAAATTCAACTATCGAGTTAGCCACTATACCGTTTATGTCAGATTTTAACACTAAAAATCTCATAGTCGTAGTGATTTCTCGATAGCCCAGAAAGATACAATCAATAGTCTTAGGACCTAGCTTCTTTCTCTTGTGTACAGGTACAAGCACCTTAGCAAGGCACCCCCACACACGAAGATAATTAAGACTAGTCTTCCTGCCTTTCCATAACTCATAGGGTGTTTTCTCTTTGTGTTTCATAGGGACTCTATTCAGAATATGGCAAGCCGTATTCAAAGCCTCTCCCCACATGTATTTAGGCAACCCAGAGTTTAAAAGCATACTATTAATCATATCAGAAAAGGTTCTGTTCTTTCGTTCAGCAATCCCATTGGACTCAGGTGTGTATGGAGGAGTAACTTCATGAACTATTCCATTGTTTGCACAAAATTCATCAAAGGCGTTACTCGTATACTCACCACCTCTATCGGATCTTAAACGCTTAAGTACCTTACCAGTTTGTGTTTCAACTTCAGTTTTATAAACAATAAACTTACTAAGCGCTTCATCTTTATGTTTAAGCAAATAAACATAACAGTATCTACTCCAATCATCTATAAAAGTAATGAAATATCTACATTGGTCCTTTGTCAACACACCACCAAACTCACAAATGTCCGTGTGCACTAAATCTAACAGGTCTGAATCCCTTTCAACACTATGAAAAGGTTTCCTTGTTTGTTTAGCAGACACACAAACTTGACATTTATAATTCTTTTCTATGGTGTGCTTTGGTATCAACTCTAAATTCATCATATTCTTTAGAGCACCAAAATTTAAATGACCAAGTCTAGCATGCCACAAATTTGATGATTCAACACTATTAACAGAAGGAACAATACCATTAGCAAAATTTCCCAAAACGGGTTCAGCATTTATTACAAATAAACCATTGGACAAATAGCCCTTGCCAAAGAAAGTACCAGTATGAATAAGGACTACTTTATTACATTTAAAAGAAATCTCAAAACCACTAGCTACTAAACGGCTTCCACTTATTATATTTCTACGAACAGAAGGAACATGATGCACTCTTGTCAGGGACAGGATACGACCCGAAGGAAACTTTAGGTCCACGTTTCCTAATCCAAGCACTTGTGCAGCATTCGCGTTCCCCATCGTCACTGTCATGCCACTACTCTGTTGATAAGATACAAATAAACTAATATCAGCACAAACATGCACATTAGCTCCAGTATCAATCAACCATTCGTTAGACAGATATGTGGAAAATAGCTCAGGGTTGTAGGTAACATACCGGCCAGTGTTGGTTTCAGAAGCAGAAGCTTCACCAACAACCATGTTCACCACAGCCTCACTCGTGGTTCCAAGCACCGTATTAGCTTGTGCTACCACATTGGTTTTCTTTGATTTCTTATTTGGGCAGCCCTTACTGAAGTGTCCAACCTGTCCACAAACCCAACAAGATTTGATTCCCTTTGGTTTCTTGGCCTTGACCGTGTCATCTTTTGGTTTATCATCTTTTGGCTTATCATTTTCATCCTTCTTAACAGTGTTTTTCCTTTTCTTTCCAGCATTAACAACATTCACCTTCGCACCACCCGGTTCAGTCGGCATCACATGTCCTTGTTTGGACTTGTGTTGCTCTTGCACCGAGATGTCTAGCATGAGGTTAGTCCAGGTGATTTCTCCTTTCTGTCTTTTCAGGGAGAGACAAAAATCTTCCCAAGACTTTGGGAGCTTCTCAATCACACACATAACCAGAAACTTTTCAGGAAGATCCATACCGGATTCCTTCAAAGCATGCACAATCATCTCAAACTCGTGCACCTGCTCAGTCATGGACTTATTATCCACCAGTTTGAAATCAAGAAATTTAGACACAGAATATTTTTCCAGACCTTGTGAGTCAGTATTATGTGTCTCATTCAGCTTTTCCCATAAAAGCTTTGCAGTGAATGAATCTGATGAATAAACATCAAACAGAGTATTCGACAGAGCAGCAAGAATTGCCGCTCTAGCCACTCCGTCCTTTTCAGTCCACTTCGCAAAGGCCTTAATGGAATCAGGCTTTTCTTGATCCACCACTGGTTTCTCATACTCCACAACCGGCCATAAACCCTTTATAGTTAACCACAATTTCAGCTTTTTCTGCCAACGAGAAAAGCCAACACCACCGTTGAATTTTTCTGGTAAACCAGTCAATTCAACAGCTTGTGGAAACGTATAAGTGGCCCAATCAATAGCCACGGCAGGAGCAGATGATCCGGGAACAGTTTTCTCAGTTTCAGTAGTCATATTGTTAAACAAATTACGTATTATTTCTTCAAGAATGTTGGAGAGAAGCACTAAAAATAATGATTTTAGTAGGGAAAATTTGATTAACATATCATGACCAAGGACATAGAGAAAGCAAATCAAGAAGGCAAATAATACAGAAAATAGATACTGTATGAAAGAAAAGAAGGAACATGACATACCACTGTTCACGATGGAACAGGTAAAACATGAAAGCAGCTGAGTCGCCAGGTCTTGCGAAGAAGGCCTGACTGCTCTTGAAGAAATAATCGCCCCCACTTACGCTGTATTGGGATCCGGCGATAATCCTTCCAGGATAAAACAGCTCTGATCGTCCTCGTTACAGCAGCGATGGAGATCAACTTCGACTCGCACCTCAGTTCGCCAGAGAAAGAGAGAATTTTTTTTTCTGTTGAGAGATGAACCAGAGAAAAAAAACGTACGTGCGACCCCTAATAAAACGAACGATTAACCATATAAATGAGATTCATCCATCAGTTTTATAGAAAACTGATCAATCTAATTTATTGTCAATCAATCCGTTTTAATGGTCATTAATCCCACAATAAAACGGTCAAAACAGTTAATTTGAATTATTCACCCATCAAAACTGGTGTGTAATAAAAATTAGCTGTAGCATAACCTCTCGCAGGTCGCCTCGCGTACGCGAGACATTTCGCCCAAATCGCCCTTCGACCCGACCCGGTCCGGTCCGACCCGACCCGACCCGAGTCGAGGCGAGGCGTGGCGAGGCGAGGCGGCGGCGGCGCGCGCGCGTGTGTGTGTGCGCGAGGCACACAATAACACCCATGGCTCTCCACACACCTTAGTAGTTATACACTATCCTTGTGTGTGAAACCAAATATACCCACCTACCACCACTTTGAGCAACAATGTGGGACTAATAATGCTCTTGGTTTCAAGCTTCTTCAAGCTACCAAGAACATCACCATTTCTCAATGGATTTAACATCCAACTTCCAACAGGTGTTGTAGAGTAAAACGTTCTCTATAATACGGTGAAAAAATATAAAAAAAATCGCATCGTTTTGCTATCTAAAACACCCGGTCAAATGACCCAGATACACAAAGAGCATAGACGGAGTGGTACTACTAGGTAACAGTTTATTGTTGTAAGACAAATTTGTCAATTTGGTGGAGAAAAAATCGATTGATATCAATTAAGATATCTCTAATATTTAGTATATGAATTCTTAACATGTTGAGATGAAGGAATAAGAACTCGTGATTGAATCTGAACCACATATTAAAGTTTGATTAATAATTAGAGATGTCTTCAATCCCTAAACAAGTATGTTTATCCCCTCTTTCGCATAAGATAGAGTGCTTCAAAAGTTTCATATTTACGAAGCACTAGAGTATTGCCCGTGTCTTCAGGGCATTACTAAACAAACGTCAATGAATTCGGCATAAAAAGTTAAATCTTTTTTATTTTGTATTTTTTGAGTATCTCTTATGATAATTTTTTTCTTTTAAATATTCTTTTAGTTTATGTGATAACATTAATATTAGAAATGTTATAAAAATTTCTACTAAAAGAATCCACATTAATAGAATCTAAAACTTGTGCGACCTTTTGTTTCTCAAAATCAGAGTTTTCAAATCATGCTAGACGTAGGATCATGATGCAATTCTCTAAAATAACAAAGTTGTGGGAAATCTAAAACACGTTGGTCATATGTCTAACTTCTAGTAATATTTTTCCCACTACCAATGTGGTCTATAAAAATTTAATGCCGTCCCAAATTCTATTTTTTAAAATTGGTTGAAGAATATTTGTATTTGCAACATTCCAATTGTGGTGCCATAGACGGCGCATGGATAGACTCCAGGATACTTTTAACCTGGTGGATTTACAAGCAGTTAAGTGCATAGTCATCCCCATTGTGCCTCAAAGGGATTCTTGGGTTTGGTTCTTTGACCAACGGGGTGTTATTCAGTGAAATCCGGCTACTACACGGCAGAGGAGTGCAAAAGAGCTGAAGTTCAGAGAGCGGGGCAATGCTCGACAACAATAACATCAAAGCCTTTTGCGAATCTCTGGAGCACGAAAGTACACAGCCGAGCGATCTTCCCAGCTTGGTGCATAATTCGCAGGGCCTTTACCTGTGTGAATCTTGCGAAAAGAGGGGTTGATGTTTCGCTGAAATGTTCTTGGTGTCGACGTGAAGACGAATCTGAAGAACATATATTCTTGCGATGTAAGCCGGCTAGGATGATTTGGGAGCAAGTTTTGGGTCAGAAGTTTTACCATCAAACACATAAGGAATGTCAAAGATTGGGTTGCGGAGCCAATGTGTAATCTCTCTGCTGAGGAGCGAGCCGTTTTTGTTACCACTATCTGGTTGATTTGGAGGCATCGAAATGTCAGGTTATTTGAAGATAAACAATCATCGGTAGCAGATATTGTCGAACAAGTTCGAATTTCACGAGGGGAGTATTTACCAGTATGTTCGACTAGTTTAGTCCCGGCACAAGATCAGCAGCGAACTCAGGTTGATGGTAAAAGGATGACTATCTACATTTGGGTAAAATATCAACATTGGGCCTCTGCTATAGGATTCAGCCCTTGGTTCATTAAGCCCACGCCACATTATTGTATGGGCCTATTATAAGCCCAAAGTAATATGAACGTTATATTTCCTACCGTTGATTTGTACGGCTCATTTTCAGCCATTAGATGTGTGCTATATAAAGCTACACATTGCTAGGGTTTCGGTATCAAGTCATTGTAAATAATACACAGTTCTCTTCCGCCTCTCTTCATCTTCTTCACCTCCTTTCTGCAACTCATCCACGAACCCTAGTGGTTCTTTTATGGTATCAGAGCCTACGATGCTCTCTACCACCACCGGACCGTCTACTACACCCCTCTATCTCCTTTCAAACATCCACAACCTACTACCGTTCAAATTAGACGGTACCAATTTTGTTTTATGGCGACACCAGATCTCATCGATCTTTCGCACACACAGCCTCTTCGGCTTTCTTGACGGTTCAACTCCGTGTCCGCCAGAGTTTCTACCGGCGATTGGTGGTTCCTCTGTTACTCCTAATCCTGATTATACAGCTTGGGTGCTTCAGGATCAAGCAGTTCTCACCATCCTCAACGCCTCTCTTTCAACAGAGGCTCTCACTCACGTGATTGGCTTGCCCACATCTCGATCTGCTTGGCTCGTTCTTGAACAACGGTATGACTCGTTGACTCGATCCAACATCATTCACCTCAAATCATCCCTCCAAACTATCAATAAGGGTACCGATTCCATCGATCTATACATGCAGAAACTAACCACCATCAGAAACCAACTTGCTGTCTCTTCCGTCCTCATCGATGATGAAGATATGCTCTTATACGCCCTTAATGGGCTACCCCCTGAGTTCAAACCTTTTCGATCCTCTCTCCACATCAACTCCAACCCCATTTCATTCGCCGAACTTCATGTTCTTCTCAAGGCTGATGAACAGATGCGCGCCAACCAAGCCCTATCTCCAGATTCGTCCCCTGCCGCCTTCTTCTCTGCCGGGAACCCTAATTTCCGTGGCGGTGGCGGCCGCGGTGGTTCTCGAAACCCTAATCCCAACCGGGGTGGTGGCCGGTTCGGGTCTCGTGGCCGGTTTGATTACTCCAGAGGAGGTCGGTCTAATGGTTCGGGTTACTCCAATGGATCCGGGTATGATCAAGCTTCCGGGTATGGATCTGGTAACGGGTATGGTTCGGGTCAGGGCACAGGATATGGATCCGGGTCAGGATCCGGACCTGGATCCGGGTATGGTTCCGGATCCGGACGAGGCGGTTCGGGTCGTTCGGGCTCACAGAGAGGAAGATCTGGGTCTGGCAGACCCGCTCATATCACTTGTCAAATATGTGGTGCTGATTTTCATTCCGCCCTCGACTGCTGGCACCGTATGGACTACGCCTATCAGGGGCGCCACCCACCTGAGCAATTGTCTGCCATGGCTGCATCCTCTAACTCTCAACTGTCTCTGCCTTCTGAGGTCTGGCTCACCGACACTGGTGCGTCAAATCATATGACTTCGGAGCTAAGGAATCTTTCTCTTGCCGAGCCTTACAATGGTTCCGACCAATTTACTGTCGGTAACGGCTACTCTCTGCCAATTCACCATTCTGGTACTGCCTACTTAACTACTGCACACACCTCTTTTACACGTCCACACACTCTACACGTTCCTAATCTTTCTGTTAATCTGCTTTCAATCCACAAAATGTGTTCTGATAACAATGTGAAGTTTATTTTTGACAAAAATTCTTTCTCTATTCTTGATATTGACACTGGTCAAACCCTTTTTCACGGTCCCAGTAAAAATGGTCTTTACCCTCTATCTTCTATGTGTTCTTCGCCTGGTCCTCAAGCATACTTGGGTCAACGAGTTCAGTCCCCTCTTTGGCATAGTCGTCTGGGTCATCCTTCTAAGGATGTATATCAAACTGGTACAAAGCCCGTCTTGTGGCAAAAGGGTTTCACCAAACCCTTGGGGTTGATTACGACGACACTTTTAGTCCCGTTGTAAAACACGCTACTGTCCGCTCCATTTTGACTCTTGCTACAACTTACAATTGGGCTTTGCGTCAATTAGACGTCAAAAAAGCCTTTTTACATGGGTATCTCCGTGAAACCGTCTATATGAAGCAACCTACTGGATTCACTAATCCCAAATTTCCACACCATGTTTGCCTACTCCACAAATCTATTTATGGATTAAAACAGGCCCCAAGGGCCTGGTTCGAACGCTTTGTCACACACTTACTTTCTCTTGGATTTCTTGCTGCATATTCTGATTCCTCCATGTTTATTCGTCACAATCATGGAAAAATTACAATTCTGCTGCTTTATGTTGACGACATTATAATTACTGGAAGTGATACTGCTTATATCTCTACTCTCATCACCACTTTGGGCCAAGAATTCCAAATGACAGATTTGGTCCCATTAACTTATTTTTTGGGCCTACAAATCTTTCGGACTTCTACTGGTCTTTCTATCACTCAAGAAAAATACACTATTGACCTTCTTTCAAAATTCAATATGAGTAATTGTAAGCCTTGTACTACACCCTTAGCTGCTGGTGTTAAGTTTCATATCAATCAAGGCACTGCCTTAGCTGAACCTACTGTTTTTAGGCAGCTACTTGGTGGTCTTCAATACCTCACTTTCACTACACCAGATATTGCCTTTGCGGTGAACCATTTATGCAAATTCATGCATAATCCTACCGATATTCATCTTAGTGGGGCTAAAAGGATTCTTCGTTATCTTCAAGGCACCAAATCACAAGGGTTATTTTATCATGCTTCTTCAACCCCTTTAGATGCCTTCTCCGATGCAGATTGGGCTGGCAACCCATCTGATCGGAGAAGTACAACGGGTATTGCTGTTTTTATTGGGCCCAACCCAGTTCACTGGGCTTCAAAAAAACAGCCCACTATGGCGCGGTCCTCAACCGAAGCTGAGTACCGTGCTCTTGCCACTGCAGCCGCTGATTTATCTTGGTTTAAATTATTGTTTTATGATTTACGCCTTAAACTCTCTACTCCTCCTTTACTATTTACCGATAACAAATCTGCAATAGCTATGACCGCTAATCCCCTTTTTCACGCACGTAGTAAACATATTGAAATCGATTATCACTACGTGCGTGAAAAGGTTATAAATAAAGAACTTATTGTCTCCTTTGTCTCTAGTGCAGATCAGCTAGCTGACCTTTTCACGAAGCCATTGCCAGCTCCTCAATTTGAAGTATTGAAGTCTAAACTCATGGCGGTTCCACCATTCGTTTACGAGGGGGGGGGGGGTAAAAGGCTGACTATCTACATTTGGGCTGAATATCAACATTGGGCCTGTGCTATAGGATTCAGCCCTTGGTTCATTAAGCCCACGCCACATTATTGTATGGTCCTGTTATAAGCCCAAAGTAATATGAACGTTATATTTCCTACCGTTGATTTGTACGGCTCATTTTCAGCCATTAGATGTGTGTTGTATAAAGCTACACATTGCTAGGGTTTCGGTATCAAGTCATTGTAAATAATACACAGTTCTCTTCCGCCTCTCTTCATCTTCTTCACCTCCTTTCTGCAACTCATCCACGAACCCTAGTGGTTCTTTTAGATGGATCGAGGTCCGGAAGCTGGAAACCTCCAAGAACAAGCTGCTCAAAACTGAATTGCGATGGTGCTTGGTTGGCTACGGAGGAGAAGGCGGCTATAGGGGCCGTTATTCGAAATCACTTGGGACAACCTGTGGCTTCCATGGCCGCAAGCATCCCCTTTGTTGAGTCCCCAAAGGTGGCTGAGGCCCTTGCTGTGCGCGAGGGGCTACTACTTGCTTGGAGGATTGGGCTTCGAGGGTTAGAAGTGCAAGTGGATTATAAGGGCATCGCGAATCATTTCCAAGATAACTCACTGCATTCCCGTGATCGAATAAGTTTTGGAGCAATAATGTGGGATTGTCAGAACCTAAGTCACCGTTTTCCAGATTTTACATGCCAATGGGGTTCTCGAAAAACAAATCAGGTAGCTCACTGTTTAGCGAAACATGGGATGGATTTAGATGAAGCTAGAGTTTAGGTGGGTACGACCCTTATATGGGCTCGTTCTTGTTTTGAAAACGATGTATTGTCGATGATTCAAAGTTAATGAAATTCCTTGTTTTCTTCAACATTTTTTTTTGTGCCATAAAATTTCTCCCCGTACTTTTTCAAAAAAAAATTATTAAAGAAGCTTCATTCAAGGTTGAGACGAAATTGATCTAACAGTGTAAAGGCCATTTTAAAGTCAATGGTCCTCTTTTATTATATACTAGGGGATTGCCCGTGGCCGAGGGCACTACCCTAAAAAACACGTTTTATAATCGATTTTGCTGGAGGAGTAGATGAAAATGGCGTCCCCGGTAATTTTATATGATATTCACCAAGTCGTGTTCTTTACACACTTTTGATAATTACGTAAATTAATCGGAGAAAGAGGATAAATTTTCATGTAGTGGGTAGTTAAGTGAGCGGTAGGTGAGATCTAAGGGTTGGGGCTGATTGATTTAATCTAAAGGCTGAAAAACCAAGTTATTTAAACCATACTGTTTTATAGAATAGATGACACCACATAATACCCATCTTCAGAGCTTCAGCTTTAGCTGCCATGGCTGATCCCCAAGTCTAACGGTACAACTTTGCCAAAGAAGACCATTCATCGGCTTGCCTAAGAACAAAGTCTCATGTAAATAATTGTTCATGACCAATATTTAACCCTATGTTGAAGTTTAATTAAAGTGTTGGTATTTTCGCTAGTAGGTGCTAGCTCAGTGGTAGAGCATTTGAAGTCCCTGCATGCCAACTTGGGTTCAAACCCGCCTATATGTAATTCTCGGAAAAAAGTGTTGGTATTTTCTTAACTTTTTTTCTTTTTTTTTCCCTTCTTTTTGAGAAATGTATTGGTATTTTCTATTATCAAGTAGATGTGAAGTTTTTTCTCAAAAATAAAAATAAAAAAGTAGTTGTGAAGTTTTGATGAATATACTTATTATGAAACCATTGGCACTGACGCATATCACAGTTATTTGATGTATGACAAACAACAATTCTTATTATCTTGTGTTAAATTAGAGGTTCAATGAGACAACTAATATGTTTAGAGACTCGAGGTCATCACAACTTATCGTCATTCCAGAATATAACACGATAACTAAAGATGCCTCAATAGGAGCTTCCATAAGCCTGTGCGTGTTTATTTTGTTCTTTCTTTCCATCTTAAATGTAACCTATTGTTGGGTAGGTAGCATAGTTTTTCATAACTTTTCCGACGTCTATGCAAGCCTAAATGGGTTTTTGAAGGTGCATAATCAGCAGTAGTACCGATTAAATCATATTCAGCTAATCTAATCCAATCTAGCTAGTCTGGCAAATCAAAGGCAACAAGCAGCTCTGTGGTTCAATGTATACAGGTCGTGTGATTACTTCAACTTGGGCTATAGTTTGTCTAGCCCGGAACATCTCTCCATCAATGGTGCATACATCCACAGTGTTTAACTGAATATTGATTAAGTGTGCCTCAAGATTGCATAGAATCAGGTCTATGCAGGAGCTTGGGGACTTGACCTTTACCATAATGGTTGTTATAGTCGAGCTTTCTAATAGAATGTAGCGAAACAAGGCCTATGTAATACTACTAGGTTGGTTCAACTCTTTGCAGATTCTGAATCTTGCTTAATGTTTTTGGTAACTTGTCAGGAGGAGTCTACTATTAGGCCCTAAACCGATTCTCAGATCACGTGTCGTAGAAGAAGATGATCGCTTCCACACACACACACACACAAAATGAGTGTTAACAAACTAAACAGTGTCAAGTGGTTAGGGGATTAGGCCCTGCAATGAAGTGAACAGATATTATATTCTTAATATAGAGGTTTGCTTCCTCCAACTGAAGATCTCTGAACAGTAGTAAGCTAGCTGGATTGGAAGTTGTGAACCAACGATACAGTTGTCATAGCGGGTTGCTGTCATGTGTAACCGTATCTGGGTCGGGTGACACTATTCCTGGTTCAGATGCCTGGTTTGGATTTTCCCAAACTAAAGTTTTAAACACGTTTCTCAGCATGTTTTTCCCCCCTGTTTTATTTTTATTTTTAAAGGGATACCAAACAGGCTCTAAACCCCTAAAGCATAGTTCAATATCAATGCTGTATTCCCAATCCCACAACTTTTGTGATACTGAATTATCTGGTCTGGTAGTGTGGCTTCTGTTCCACCTACAAAAACATCCTGGGATAATCCAGAATGTTATCTGCTCCATACTACAAAACATCCTAGGATCGAGCATCCAAAATGTTCTCTGTTCCACACCCTTTTCTTATGTACGTGAAGAATAGCAACTGTGACTTCAGCAGAGGGAGGGGTTTGTTATAAGGAAACCTAAAAAACTTCCAATCAAATGGGCAGCTCGTCGTCTGTCATTGATTCTACGTAGATATGTAGCAGTTAAAAGTTATGGGATTCCACCTCAATAAGGGGAGTAACCCCTAAGCGCAGATGAAACAGACAAAGAGTCCCTATGTAGGACAAACAATGGTTCTCAACACGCTCCCTCACGCGCACAAGCTCAGATGAAACAGACAGAGTCACTATGTAAGACAAACAATGGTTCTCAACACGCTCCCTCACGCGCACAAGCGCAGATGAAACAGACAGAGTCCCTATGTAGGACAAACAATGGTTCTCAACACGCTCCCTCACGCGCACAACATGCCAAACAGACACACAGACAAAGTTCCGATGTGGGACAAATAATACGAGTCGATTTCACATCGAAACTGGTGTTAATATAATCAACTGGTGATTAATATTGTCATTCAGTTCCGATGTGGGACGAATTGGTGTGCATAGGAACATTTCATTTTTGTCAACTGGTGTTAATATAATCATTCAGTTCAAGGTAATAATATGAGTCCATTTCACATATCATGGCAACAAATAACCGCATCCAACACCAAACGCACCAAAAGACACAAAAGAAAAAGTCACAACCCAATACATTTTACACACAAATCATTTACGCGAACACCCGAATCTAATAGGACTGAACGCGAGTCTCCCCAGAATCCCCTGCCTATAAGGCAAGGCACTCTTCTTCTTCGAATCCTCCAAAGCAGCTTTATTCACTTTGTAATACTCATGAGCTGACGATGATTCCTTCTTCTTCGATCCAGACCCTGAACTCGAGCTATCAACTGACCTAAAGCTCGAGTGCTTCTCCCCTTCCTGTTTCCTGAACAAACGAGTGTACTTCCTCACCGGATCTTTATCCCCTTCCGAGGCACTCCTAAACAGGAAAAAGTCCCTCAACCTCCATCTCCTCGAAGACCCTGTCGAGGAAATGGAGGACTTCTGAGTAGAAGAAGCCTTACAAGAGGCTTCTTCTACTTCTTCCACCTCCCAAGGGTATCTGGATACCCTATAAGGAGACTGTGACCTTATCCCTCTCCTGGAGGACGACGAAGAAAGGGAACTTTCTCTTTCCCTTCCTCTTACAGGATCAGTCCTAATAGTGTTCTCCACAGCTTTCTCAAAAGGGTCCGTTTCTTTCCTCCTACGGAGACTCGAAGCAGACGATCTCGGACTGGTGGTCCCCATCCCCGGCGGGGGCTTCAGTTGCCGGATTTTTCCTCCGTCGAAGAGCTCCTCAGCGGGGATCGTCGCTCTCTCCGATCGAGAACTCCCGACGTCGAAGGCGAACTCGTCTTCGCGTCCCACGTTTCTGTTGGGCGACTTCGGGGTCCCCGGTCGCTCTTCCCACTCGAACGGGATGGCAGAGATGGAGCTCGTGGGAGAGAAATCGTCGTAGTCGCGGTAGAATTGAGAGAGCTGTTTCGGGCTATTGGGAGCGCTGAAATAGTACTCGCCGGAACGCTTTTGCGTGGCGGGAGCGGTTCCATAATGGGTGTAGCGTGGAGGAGTGAAGTTGAAATCCATTACTGGCATTGCAACTTCCATATTATATTTGTGTGACTGTGTTGGATTGTAGACAGAAGTGGGAGACACTTTGGATAGGAGAGAATTGGGAGAGACTCTAGGATTCTCTTTTTGGATGGAAGAGAGTTGGGAGATACTGTTGGATTTGGAGAGTTGGGAGAGACTCTTAGGAGGTTTATAGTATAGGGAAAGATTACTTCAACTGTCGGCCGAGAGAGAGAGAGAGAGAGAGAGAGAGAGAGAGAGAGGACCAGTTGACTGAAGGAAGGCTAGGTTCGCCCACCTTTGATTACCAGTGAGCTTGTGTTCCCACCACCTTGTTGTGTTTCGCTTTCTTTGTACTTTTTCGGTTGAGCATTGACGTGCGCTACTAGTTTAGAGTGGATATTACACTACGACCCCTTATACTATTCTATATTTAAATCTATTATTTATTCATCCTCCCAAATGAAGCAAGTGTGTTGCAGTGTCCTGATCTTAAGTTTAGATAATCTAAGTTAAGGATAACGATAGGGACTGAGGTTGACAAAAACGGTAGTTGTATTTTTCTAAGGATTTCTGACTTTGCGAATGCGAGAGAGAACAAAAGTTCCACCTTTTCAGGTGTATGTTTCATTTCAGATAAGGACCAAAAAACTAGTGAGAGTATTCGAGGAACCCAAAAGATTACCAAGTGAGACGAGGACAAGAATGTAGAAAGGACCTATTAGATGCGTTTCTTAAAACTATGCTCGCTCTTAAAACCAAAATATGAGTATCGTAGAATACTTTCAACCAGTTAAAGCACCGGATCACTGAACTTTTACGTTCAATTTATGCCCTAGATCGAAAGACAAGACATAATGAATAAGACAATCAATTAGTAACATTGGGCTCATGTCGTATGAAACTACTCTCAAAATAACTTGTTTGCTCGATGTTGTTATAGGTTTCAAGCAACATCAACTAATACCGAGTCTCGCGGAAGCAAGTACAATGGGAGTCAATTTTTTGGTTGTTGGAAGAGAAATATTAATGAGCCCTAGGATAGAATCATGTGGGAAATTGTTTTATTTGAGAGTAGGGGATAGATGTGTGCTAGACAAATAAATACCAACTACTTGGTCTGTTTCTTCTCTTTCTTCCTACTTTGACTTTTTCATCCGTAGGCACGTCACTTTGACCCGATGATTTGGATAGCAAAACGATGCAGTTTTTCGACAATTTTTCATGGTGTTGTAGAGTAAAGTTTAATGTACAACACCATGAAAATTTACCAAAAAATTACATCGTATTGCTAATCAAATCATCGGGTCAAAGCGCTCTAATGAATAGTGGTAAAATTCAAAAGTGGAAGAAAGAGAAGAAACAGAGGAAGTACTATATCAACTGCCTATCTTATTCAAATGATCAACACCACCCACATGCAATTAAATTTATGACCGACTTATTAATTCTAAGAATTTAAAGGCAGACTCCCTCACTTCTGGACATTTCACATCTTACCCTAACAAATAAAAGAAATTACAAAACACCACCGTATGATTAAACATATCTCCCAACTACCGACAACATGGGATCCGATGAGTAGGTTTGGATAACCAAAAAACTAGGTTAAATTTTAACCCGATTCTAAATGTGTCAGCATGACAAGACAAAAACTTCTCACTTCATCTATGCAAAATAGGGCAAAGTTTAATCTACCTTTTTGGCTAGCTGCTACAAGAATGAATATTTCCAATTCACTCTGCGTAGATTGACTGAACTTCTACTGAACGCATAAAACCTTCCACCACAACCCCTCATAGTATGGGGGCGGAAATAGAAGATTACCGTGCTCTTCCCTTTTGCAACACGAGAAGACTTACACGAGCAATAACGCAAGTGCGTCTTTCTCTAGAAAAATGACAAGACAAAAGCAAAGCATGATAACAACCTAAGTACCACACATTCATTCGCCACACACGGAATTATTTCAATCCAGAAGAAGTTTCAACTTCCCTAACAAATGTTTTAACCAAATCCCCCTACACGACGGACTACTTTTGTAGTAAGTATTTTAAGTCAAAATTCCATCTCCGCTCCCACACATCTGGAGCGGACCAACACATTCTTCCAACAGATCAAGCCAACTAACAGATAATATTAGCCTTAAGATACGATGATGCCACTGGGCCCCGCACCTGTCCGAATGCGATTCTCAGTCAGTCTCAGCTGACTCGCTGCTGGTGGGCTCCTCCGTAGAAAGGATAGCCTCCGTAAGCTGCAGCTGCTGCGTACATTCTTGGATCATGTGGCGGCATGGCGTAGCCGTAGCCTTCGTACATTTGCCTTCCATAGTATGGACTGTTCCATGGGCTACCAAACTCTCCTCTCATCTGCATAATCCCATTGAAACAGGTAAGTAAGAAGGAAAGATTGACCCTTTAATGGCTTCCCTGTGCTCTAGGAGAAAACCCAACTTTGTGGATTCCAGGGTAAAGAAGTGAAGAAAATAAATGGGCCAAAAACTCGGAAACAATAATATAGGGAAAGCAAAAATAACAAAACCAGATTCAAAGGTTTTCAATTCCAGCAGGATCGTCTAGTCTGCTACCCCATACCCCAAATCTACCTCTACTAGAATTAGCATAGACAACTAGAACTATTTACTTGCCTTCTTAAATAGAACTTTTGGCATTTATCTGATAAGCTAAGCTTGATAATCTAGACAAAATTAGGTTTAGAGAGAATAGTTATCTTCATTGCTGATACATGAAGTAAATGTGTGCATATAGAGGTCTCAGGGGTATATATGTAAATACAATTAAGCTAATATTTAGGGTGTGTCCCTAATAACTACCTTGCTGTTTGAGTCGGCTAACACTGTGGTACTTGGCAGTATGAAAACTGACATTTAACTCCACACACTACCAAAAGTGCCGACGTCGTGCATTGTCAGCATTTAGATTTAGGTAAGCCTAAATCAAAATTTTGAAGCGTAAGATGTCAAAATTCTGGAGCGCGTTGTCAGCATTTTCATGCTGCTGTGCTAGCCGGCCCAAACTGCAAGGTAGTTATATATCGAAAGTTCGTTTAGAAATTGCTTTGATATAAACTACGATTAGTCCCATGAACTAGATCTACTTAAACAGATTTCCGTTGTTGACACCAAAACCTCCCAAACATGCGTGGTCCTTTTTCACTAGCCTTTTAAGTGACCAGAAGAAGCTCCCATTTGAAGTCTTGTTAAGACCTATGAGTAAGGTAAGTTCCACCAAAGTAAACCGAAGTGTTGGTGAAACCAAAGTCACGACCAAAGACAGTCAGGATAAATGAAAATAATCCCAAATGAAGAAGTTAACTTTGGATCCATTCCAACAACAATCTCAAGCAAGCACTAATATACCCCGTAAACTAAAGGACCCAGTTGGAAAAAGTTTGAAAAAGCAGATAATACGTCAGATAACTAAACAATCATGAGAACAATGAGATGCAGAATAAATAGATTCTTGCCTGCTTATTTGCTGGATTGCGTCCCCAAGAAAGCCGCACAGTTTGCTTCCCTATGGTTGTGCCATTCAACTTTTGCAGTGCGTCCTCAGCACTCTTTCTGCAATGAATCATACACAATCATTTTAGTATCTAGAAAGTCTTCGGGTACGCGCTATCAAGAAAGTTCATAAATTTCAAGCCCAATGAGCCAAAAGTTCAGCTTATAGCCTCAGCATTAGAATCTTAACATTTCAGGAGGTTTCCCTTAAAAATTTTACCTTTTTACCTCTTCTCTAACCCAGTGAATGCCTAGATAATAAGGTAACCACTGGTATTGAAAGTGTCGGGGGGGGGGGGGGGGGGGGGGGGGGGGGGGGGGGGGGGGGGGGTTAAAATTGCCACATGAAACAAGTCTTTCAAAATAATTCTACTCATAACAATGGCTTTGCAGCCAAACAAGAGCAGGCCAATGTGATATGAACTAGGTGAATTTCCAGAAAGGGGCCTACCTGTTTGCAAAGTGTACAAAGCCACATCCTTTTCCGACGGGTATTTTTACAGAAACGACCTCACCATACTGGGAGAAGGGTTGCCTGAGATCTTCATCGGTGATACTAGCATCAAGCCCTCCAACAAATATCTATAAAACTATCCATAATAAGCCAGCAAAGACAAAAAAATAGGGGCGGAAGAAACACGTATCAATAATATTAAAATGAAGGAACTGGGATGTCCTGTTAAACTAACTGTTGTGTTTGGAGAATCTCCATCGCCCTGTGAGCCATGACCTGAACCACCTAGTAATACCAAAGGCCAATTCGAAAAAGTGAGTATAACCACTAGACTAAGATTTGCATAACATACATGTCTGGGTATTGCCTTAGAATGTAAGACAGTAAGATTTGATGAAAGATGAATAAACTTGGTATCACATGTTTTAAACAAACACTCATTAACATTTTGATTCAGATTAAAGAAGAGCTGCCTATACTCAGGGAAATCTGAACAAATATTCAACAATGGTTTCATTTACAGGAAGAAAGATTCTACTTCAAATAACAAAGAGAACGACAATGTCCATTTCACATTAATAGGGAAGTCTATGAAGCCCGAAGGCTGGTGCAGCACGGAGCAGGTTCGCCAAAAAATAGTAAGAACGCAAAGAAGTGAAGAAAAAGGAAAAATACAGAAGGCAAAACTCATCACGATCTGAAGTTTTTCTTTCAAAAAAGAACATGTAGCAAAATTGATAATGTGCGCACTAATGAAGCGAGGAGCTTCATGACTTAAAAGATTTGTTAATTGATTTAATAAAACGTACTTTATCTTTAAATTGAACCTACATATTGGAATCTACATTATCGAAAGTTGATATACATACTCTCAGAAATCAAAACATAACTATTATTAGAGAAGCATGAACATCAGGAGCACAATCGTATTTCAATTAATTATCAACCAGGTTTCATCTTTTTCTCTTGTTTCTAGACCTAGAAACTCCTTAGGTAGGGATTATCCATTGAGTTTTGATCACCTTCTAGCCGTCTCCCACATGCATCAAGAAGATGCGACAGAAAAGAAAGGGGCAGATGGCACTTGGGAAAATTCTGAGGATCTGAGAACAGGATGTGCATTGTGGCGCGCCCCAGAGAAGCATTTGTGCTTCATAGAGGAAAAAGCAACTTTCAATGAAACACAAGTAAGTGTATAGGAAGCATGCAAACAGAGGTAAGCGCCGAATACAATAACTTGAGTTCTGACGATGAAAGGGGGTCAGGAGAAAAGATAGCAGTATGTGTAAATACATACTGTTGAAACCCCTTGACAGTGTACGAAACAGATATATATTTAAAACGATGACATACATTTTTCCAACTTTAAGAATAAACCAACAAAAATAATCTTATTACAAGCATCAAACAAGAAACCAGACATTCAAAAGTGTTCAAAACTTCACATGGATAAATTAAAAAAGGTCCATACTACTTATTTCAACATTGCATTCTAGAAAAAAAAATAAAAGAAATGTAGGATGTGCATCCCGCACCATATGTTTGGTCCCAAAATCAATATTGACCAGAATAACGGAACAAAAAAGTCGAGGCCATGCAGGCGAGTTTTGGCTTCTATTTCGATTATGAAAGGTGTTTCATTTGTTTCTACCTCCCTAGTCTCTCCTCCTCTCTCTTCATTAACAAAGGCCAACACCCGTAATCACCCACTTTCTGTTTAGTAAAGCCAAGGCACACCATAAACAAACAAATGCCGGTGAAAATTTTGCCCAAGAGATTAAGAATAAAGAAGCCATATTATATGATATATGAACCCGAACCACCCAAATGAAAGAATTCATCTCGCCCAACAAGACCTATGGAATTTCCACTGAGTTATATTCATGCTTTACACCCTTTAATAAATAGCTGTAAATTCAAGTAACTTGAATACACTAGTAAGGTTTTACAGATTGTTTTTTTTACTTGTATCATGTTTGAAGTCCAATTTTAACTTCCATTAGAAATGCCTATGATACAGTCAAATCATTTATTACAAAAAGAAAATTAGAGCGTTCTAAGCATGGCCAATCAATGACGAAAAAAGAAAATGCATCTAGTTCCTCAAGAAGGAATACAATGTCTAACCACTTGATTATTGATGACAGCCTATATGATATTTACTTGGCATTATATCAGGGCATCTAAGTCCTCAGATAAGCAAATACATGTGCCAGCTCTTTTAATTGAAATGCGGTATCTACTTGCCTAGACATGCTATAACATTTCTAGTGTGGAAATATTAGATCATTTTGTTACTGTCTCAGATCGGCCACATTCTAAGAAATCTAAATCAAGCTTTGTAAATGGAAATTTTGCAGATAGTTTCCTCAAATGATGTTACAGTTGAGAAGCAAAACAAACCATGCTGAAAAAGTGTGCAGATCAAGGGAAACAACATACCATGAGGAGAAAACTGCGGTGGATATCCAGATGATTTCCTAGGAGTTGCAGGACCAGTACGCATAGGCCTGGTAGAACAGTTCACGCCATTCATTTCAGTCATGGCCTGCGATCTCTCATTCTCATCTCCAAACCTTACAAAACCATAACCTTTTGAACATCCGGTATTGACATCAATTATAACTTTGGCCGCCTTAACAGAAGAATATTTACTAGCAAAAGTTTCAAGCAACAAGGCGTCATTAACATCTGCAGCTAAATCTCCCACAAATATAGATAAATCAGAACCGTTATTTGCGCGCTTGTCACCCGTGCTAAAAGCTGCCCAATTCAGTCGAAAGTGTTGGTCGGTGTTAGGCATTACTTTCCCTGTATAGCTCTGAAGAACCTTTTCAGCAGCGGAATTTGAGAGGAATTCCACAAATCCATAGCCCTCGGATAAACCATTGTGCTTATTGCGTATAATCTTAATGGAGACTATCTGCATGTGATACAACATGCTATAAGTTATGACATAGTACTAGAAGACAAGTAAAAGACTCCAAACAT
Organism: Linanthus parryae; assembly: GCA_023055425.1. Lineage (NCBI taxonomy): Eukaryota > Viridiplantae > Streptophyta > Magnoliopsida > Ericales > Polemoniaceae > Linanthus > Linanthus parryae. The sequence goes on from JALGPY010000006.1 coordinate 32,018,226, forward strand.
AAAACTATAAAGTGAACAGAGTCCAGACTTCAGACAGATTAAAGAAATTACTATAAATTACTACTTACAACACTGAAAATACGAATGGAAACTTGTGATCACTTTTTTTTTTAAAACAACGAAAAGGAGTTCCAAGAAACTTGAGAAATGTGCATTTCAACTTGAAGGGCTCAAAGTAAGTAGCTAGGACTAAATACAGCAGCCATGTTGATTGAAAGTAATAAAAAAGTGCAAGACCATATTACAAGAATCAATAACCATCCGCTGACCACATGAAGTAAGAGAAATTAAGCTCGTAGTTATATCACTAAAAGCGGAAGGAAACGGAGGAATTCAGAGTGTGGTAGGAGGTACTCTTTAGGGGAATTCTCAATCGAAAAACTAATTGAAGTATATTATGAAAAGGGAGAAAGAAATATCCTCTAAAGACCAACAATCGGAACAGATAAAAGATATTTAATTAGCACATATGACAGGCAGACAGAAAGAGACGCGAGAGCCAGTTGATGTTTCTTAAGTGAGAAACATAAGAACTGCACGTATATTTAACGGAAGACCTGCACGAGTAATACGTACTGGTTTCTAAATCACACACTTTGGTTGTAATATCTGAAACATTATACTGTGAGAACAAAATCACAAAGAAAAGCTAGTATGCAAAACATTTTAGCTTAGTAAGCACTGTCCAAAAGAACTTCCTAGACCAAGATTTTCTCCTATAATCTTCCTCACCCCGGAGTCCTTCCAGGGAAAGCACATTCGATCTACAAGTTTCGCCAAGAACCTACCAATGCATCAATAACAATTTCTTGACACATGTTATGGGAACACGTCAGGGTTTCTCCCCATAAAATTTATAACAGCCTTTGACATTTGGTTCACTTAGAACTTAAAAAGTAATATGTACCATTTTCTACTGAAGATCTAATTTTGATGCAATTCAGTATAAACTTCCCTAATGTTCTCAAGATTCCTCTATAAAAATCACCCCCACAATGTCCTTCCAAGATTAGTATACTCAACGGCAACAAGTTCGGCCGGAAACCCACTAATATACAATTCCTTGACACATAGCACCAAAATCACATTTCTGCAGTTTAAACTTCCGCACTTCAGAGGCCTTTATGCACTGGGAGATGCTAAAATCAGTTGGAAATACTTTAGCGAAAAGAAAGTATTGCCAATTTTCGGTGTGAAGTAGACACAGACTATATTTGAGTGCTGAGTTTAGTTAACAGAAGATTACATAAATTATCTCGTAACTCCAGAGTGCATTAAATTTTTACGAAAGTTTGTACATTAATGTGTCCAAATACCGTCATCCCTAAAACGTTAAAGAAGAAAAACTTAGTACTATTTGAGTGCTGAGTTTGATTAACAGAAGATTACATAATTATCTTGTAACTCCGGGTGCATTAAATTTTTACGAAAATATGCACTCCCTCTGTCCCGCAAAGACAGTCTGTTTCTGGAACTACAATTTTTTCTGACATGCTAGTTCCACTATTATCCTTGATTTTGTTTTCTCCAATACTAGGCCCATTGAATATGAATGGGTAGTATTGGAACTTCATTATATTTTTAACATTGAAAATATAAGTAGACAACCATTTTGGGACAGATCAAAATGTAAACATGGACTGTCTTTACGGGACGGAGGGAGTACATTATTGTGTCCAAATACCATGTCATCCCTAAAACATTACAGAACAAAAGCTTTTACATAAGCATGACGACAAAACCAAAGAGAACAAAGCTACGTCTGCAAAGATCTTTAGGGTTAAATATTTTTCTCAAACTACTATGCTACCCCCTTGTTAAACCTACCTCAAATATATAGACTTGAGAACAAAGCTACAGTCGCAGAGGTTATTGTGCAAAACCTGTGTGGCTAAGTTTTGGAAAAATATATCATGGGAATAGTCATTATAAGGTAAGGTCCTTGATGAATGCAGTTTTAAAAATAGCCATCAAGAATTAATTTTCTTATTGCATTGAAACTTTAACGGACTATGTTTCAGAATTTGCAGCTAACTAAAATGGCAAAGAACAACCATGAACTTCCCCAAAGCTCAGAAGTCAGAACAAACAACAATTACTAGAAGTGGATAAGACTCTGTTTTAAACCAAGTACTCAAACAATTTAACCGGTACATGAATGAATAATGAAAGAATTAACTCTTGCAATTGGTGAGAAAATAGCAACAATTTAGCACCACACAGAGAGGCAGACAGAGAGAAGGGAGATCCCAGTCGATGTCTTTTTAGTGAGGAACATAAGAACTACAAGTGTATGCAGTGGAAGACCAGTACGAGTAGGCAATATGTGCAAGTTGGAAAAATCACACAGCTTTGGTAATAATAGTAGAAACAAAATACTGCGATAACAAATTTACAAAAGAAAAAAGATAGCATTGCAAAAAACATTTGAAGTTCAAGAGCACTGCCTAGAAGAACTTCCCGAAAATATATTCTTCCCAAAAACATATTCAACTCCAAAAGGTCTGCCAAAACTCCACTAATTCATCAACAACAATTCCTTGACACATACAGAGAAGGCATCACATCTCGGCAAATATTTATGAAATTATTATATTGGCATAAAGAAATTGGATCAGTTAGCACCAATCAACTCAGCAATACAAACTTCCCCACTTCAAACGCCTTCGCACTCGAGAGGTGCTAAAAATCAGTTAGGAAAAGCTTTTGGGATGAGAAAGGCATTCCCAAATTTGTGCGCCAAGTAGGCGCACAGAATATTTTGAGTGCTGAACGCACATTCACGTATATTAATCTGTACCTTCGGAGAGGCATTATTAATTTGTTACCTAAAATGTGGAAGCTTACGAATATGTACAAACTTCGCGACTTCGCGTCATCCCTAAATACTAAAACAGTACAAAATCGTTAATTAAGAATAATCCAAAGGGAACAAAGCTAATGCAGAAAAGATCTTTAGGGTTACAAACTTCTCACTCTATTTTGGTAATTTAGTACCCCACTTGTTAAACTTGTCTCAATATATATAGTCAAGAACAAAGAAGCTACTATGCCAAAGATCAATTTCGACACATGATGGGAATAGTTAGGTCGAATAAATGCAATGCTCAAAAAACCCATCAAGAATTAACTTTTCCTATCGCATTAAAACTTTAAAAGAGCCCACTTGTTGAACTTGTCTCAATATATGTAGTCGAGAACAAAGAACTACTATGCCAAAGATCAATTTCGACGCACGCACGGTTTGGAAATACACATCATAGGAATAGTTAGCTTGAATGAACCCAATCCTAAAAAAACCCATCAAGAATTAACTTTTCCTATCGCATTATAACTTCAAAACAGCCCTGTTTTAGGAACTTGCAGCTACCAAGAAAACCAAGAAGCATACTTGGTGTGACATATTGCCAAAAACAGCCATGAACATCCACAAAGTAATGACCAATTCACTCAAAGAGGTTAATGTAATCATGAACTTTAAGTTATATAGATGAACACAAATACTACAACAGAGCATACCACTCTGTTTTAAACCAAAACAATTCAACAATAATATCAAAAAAAATAAAGAAATCAAATTCTTGCAAATCGGGTGAAAACAATGAATGGGATTGCGAACCTCGCCGGCGGAGGCAAAGCAGCTGTGGAGGTAATCCTCGTCCATCCAATTAAGGAGGTCACCGACCCAGATCGTCTTGTTCTCTCCACCGTTGGATCCCTGTTTCTGCGGCGGCGGCGGGTGGTGGCTGTGGTGGTACTGCTGGCGGTGGTAAGCGGCGGGATGGTACGGCACGTAGTGTGGCGAGAAGTGCGGCGGCGGCGGCATCATCTGCGGCGGCATTACCATCGCCGGCGGGTACTGCATCGGCACCCACTGCTGTGGCGGCGGCGGTTGTTGGGTCTGATCAGAACTGCTGTTGTTGTTATTGGGTTGCATCTTGATTTGATTGAAATCTTCTGCAAAGTGTTTATTGAAATCTATGTGGGTTTGGTGTATCTATCTATATATGGGTATGGTGTGAATCTGAGGGAGGGGGGTTGCAGAAAGAGAGGAAAGGAAGGACTAGTGCACTGCAGCGGAAACTGAATTTAAGGATGACGGTGCAGCAGTTTTAGGGTGTTTAGAGCCAACTGACTGTTCCTTTTTAGGGTGTGCTTTCTTGGCCGTTTGATCTGTGTCTGGGTCTCAATCTAGGCCGTTGGATTTTGTTTGTTTTAATATTTTTCTTTATTTGACAAATTCATGTTTACTAGGACAAGGGCCCAGTGGCTACTTGTTTTAGGTCTCTCAAAAGGTTTTAGGTCATCAAAACGTGGCAAGGGGTTTGGCTTTTGTTTTGACACGTGAATATGTAATTATTTTCCCATGAAAGACACTCTTTCAAGCCCGAGATGCGTGACGAGCGACGACTGTTACGATAATATTTTCATCTTTTTCTCGTCTAGGATTTGATTGATAGGATGGTGGTGTACACTGTACACTCCCTCCACTTAAGTATCGCTTCAGCTACTTAAAAGTCTGTTATTCGAGTTCTCAAATATCGCTTCAGCACTTGACGACCGACCTAGTGACGAAGTGTGGGAGAGAAGTCAGTTTTCATGTGAGCGTTACTCAAGGGGCTTCAAGTCGAGGGGGATCTTAACCTTCTCGGTATTGGCTATGTTTCCTCTTTGGTGACTATGATTACTAGGAATTTTTCTGATGAGACATCAAATGCACATTTTTTGTGTTTAGATTGACTTTATACTTTCATAGAGCAGAAAATGTTGTGGCAAGATATTTGGATGATCGTCAGCCTTCTCGCTCTTGACAACCATGTCTCCACATAAGCTTCGACCATATTACTAATGAGGTCTTTAAAGAGCTTGTCGACCAGTCTCTCTTATGTGGCCCCTACATTATTTAGTTTGTAAGGCATCATCTGGTAGCATATCCCATATGGGGTAATGAAGCGTAACCCATATGCCTCTGAGGTGCCATGTTTTTTTAGTGCAGCCCACGTCTCTTTAGCCCGAAAAGGTTCCTCCAAGCAATGTCAATGATGAGACGATATGATTTCCTCTATTAGTGCCATCATAGGCTTCTAATGGTACGTGATCGAAAGTATCAACGATTAGGTGATTCCCAGGAGTCCTTCCAAAGAGGTCCCACCTATCATTAACCATGCATCGCTCAATTCTTTCGCGAATTGCCATTCCATCGGGTTTATTATTTTTCCACGTATACATGTTACCCGAGAATTCCAAATCGCGAAGCTCAATTTAACTCGTCACCCTTTTTAAAGTCCTCAACTTGTCTGCAAGGTTACTATATTTCCACCCTCCTTGTCGGAAGCAGAGGTAATAGCGTTGAAATCACCAACGACCAGCCACACTTGATTAGTAGGACAGATCCTCTCGAGAAGACTCTAGGTGTGATGTCTCTCTCGTCGCTCATGATAGCCATAGAAACCCGTACATACCCAAGCCTCGTGTATCTCATCAGCCTCTACAGAACCTTGAATATGAAATAAATTGTAAGATTGAAGTGTGAATCTACCTCTGAACTCCATAGAATACCCTGTCCTTCCTTACGGTCATCATAGTCGACGTAGAAGCCACTAGTAAAACTAAGTCTTCTCTGCACAACTTCCATCTCCCTTGCATGCAATTTAGTCTTCATAAGGAAGACCAAATTGGGCGTCTTCCTCCTCACAAGATCATGGAAAGAGGTAACTTTACTGGGGTTCTTAAGCCCTCGCATGTTCCAGTTCAGAAGATTCATTGTGCGTGGCGAGGCCAATGTCAGAGATGGGTTCTTTAAGGCTCCCCCCTTCCTGTGTCAGAATCCGAGTATCAGAAACATGTATCACATTTTCTTTACATGTCCCAATTCCCAGTTGAACTGGTCTTACCATGCTACTTTGGCCACTCTGGACGTTTGCACGTTCCGTAGTATAATGTATCGTCCATGAACCCCGTGTAGTCTGGCATGCCGTACATGAACCTCTACCACGACCCCTCCCTCGGTCGCTTCCACCCAAAGTTTCTCTTGCCCCCGACTCGTTCTGCTTTTCCTTGGGGTTAGGAGTGAAGTTTGTCTTGCTCGCCTTCCGCTTTGGTCCCAGAATCTTTGGTGGATTAGTTACCGCCATCGTTGTCAAACCCGCGGGTTTAACGAGTTTACGAGTCTACATGGGCGATTGGTTTGACCCGCTCGAAAACCCGGCGGCTGACGAACCCGCAACAAACTCATGCAAACCCGTCAAACCCGTAGACCCGCGAGTTGACCCGCGGGTTTACCGAGTCAACTTATTGTAAAAATTATGTATCTTTATTAGGTTTTTTATTTTTTAGTGAATGAAAAAATAGGTATATGGTCACCCAAACTCAAACACTGGTGAACCATTAGAATTATCACAAGATTAAGAGATAAATTATAGCGACCAATATTCAATGAACCACACTGATGACTGTGTAAATACCAAACGAACCACAGTTATTAAGAACATAAACATAATTTAGCTTAGTAAATTTTTAGTTATTCCCTTACTTCAAATGAGTGGCGCAATGCAAGGAAGAAATATAAATGAATGAATAAATAAATAAATTTGGCTTAATTCTAAAACTTTTAAATTTAACGCTTGTAACATTCAAACAATTTTAAATACATAAAATTCATCAAAAAAATTTACATATATAAAGAAAAATGTAGCATCTAATCACTGAAGATTAAAAAATCAACTTTTCATAGGTGAAAAGTCACGTGTGTATAAAAAAATTGAAGATTTGAAGTAAAGCGTGACCCGGTCGAGTCTCGAGTCACGGTCACGAGTCGAGTCTACCCACCCTCTACGAGTTTATGCTGACCCACGGGTTTGAAAACCTTAGTTGCCGCTATCACTTACCATTGTCAATAGCCGAGGGAGCCTATTGGCCATGCCGTGGATCAGCCCCAACGGGGCTGTCAAAGACAATAACTGTATTGGGATAAGCATCAATAGATGTTGTTTCGACATCCATTAGCCCGTCAGAGCCATGTTCCTTGTCAACAAAACCCCCAATCTGAGCCCCCTTCGATCCATCCTCCTCTGCTGCTGGTTTTGTTTGCCTTGGGTCAGGTGCTGATCTTCGTGAGATATGAAAGGCACTTCTTGCAGGTTTCTTTCTTCTTGGGGTGGGTTGGAAGATGATCCATTCCCCGAATCCTGGTTCTTCTTCTTCCTTCTCTGTTACGGTTTATATAGTGCACATGTCATTTTAATAAGAAAAAGAACCGCACCAAGTGCAAATACAAGAAATGTGTTCGTACTTATAATCTAACCATTTTTTCCTAGTACTTTGATGAAGCCACCTCTTCTTTCCGGTAGATGAAGATTAACTCTAACACGCATGTAGTCGCCTCCCTCTTTGGTGAGTATTCTACTTTGTCTCCATAATGTAGCCCATCTTGTGAATCACCTTCCGAGCATCGTCTTCCGTCAACAAAAGACTAATAGATTCCTGATTTGGACCCACACATCAACCGAATCAAATGACTTTATCGACTCTATCACTGGCAGTCCATGGTTTGAAGAGCAACATGTTGGTCACGGCCCTTCCGGGAGGACTTTATCCAACACGGCTTGAGAGGAAACTTGATTGCGAAATGATTGCCATTCGTCTCATGAATATTAATATTCTCTCCTATTGACCAAATAATTTTGAGCAGGTTCTTCATTGCCCAAACATTGAATGTAATCGGGTAAGGGAAGGCACCTACCGGGCAAGGTCCAAGCTCTTAAATGACTTATAGGTATATTTCGTCGTCAAACTCCACCATGTCTTCTTCTCCGGGTGACATGGACGGGGATCGATGTGGCGCTCGAGCCTCTTCCGTCGTTCTGCGAGCTTCCACATCCGTTCTTGTCAACCCGGCTTTAGGGTTACAGAGAGAACCTTGTGTCTCCGAATTAGTCGGAGCTTAAAGACCTTAAGAAAAAAATCATATCTATGACATTCATGTGTTTCCTCCTATTAATTTAGTTTTTGTTTTAAACACCAAAAGTATGCACACAAATTCTATATTTAACCTAATTAGCAGGTTTAAAAAAAACACTCAAGATTTTACTAACTCATGTCACCGGTTCCGAATTATGCCAAGTCGGTTTGATTTGGGCTATGAACATAATTGGGTAGGTTTGGGTTGAACATATTACTACCCGAACTTACTGAGCCGGAAAAAATATGCAGAAAAACCCTGAAGATCAATCCATTCAAACAACCCGATATTTCTGATTGCTCTTCTAGTGCCAGTCCATCTAAGCCACCTGATTTCCAGTTTACTAATTCCGCTCTTCATTTTAGGCACGAGAATCTTGGGGGTAAGCTTAGACAGGTTGTTGGCTCGATTTAATTTCAAACTTAGATGACGAACATCAGCACTATTTTATTCTCAGATCAAGAAGTTCCACACTCCTAAACACAATGTTTAATCAAATCCCTAAAGAAAACTACCGTATAGTAGTAATCAGTCAAAATTCAGTTCCGCTCCACAACTGAAGCCGATTCTACAGACCAAACGAACCTACAGGTCACTGGCGGCGGCTTCTCGTCGTCAGCTGCTGCTTACTTGCTGCTGCTGTTGATGAGTTGCGTACATAGGATAGGCGGCCCCATAAGGCGGTGGCGGATACATTCTTGGATCATGTGGTGGTGTTGGTGGCAGACTATATCCATAGCCGCCGTATACTTGTCCTCCGTAATATGCCCCGTTCCATGGACTACCAGGTTCACCTCTCATCTGCACACAAAAAAAGAAAAAGATGAGCTGAATATGATAAACCTCTCCATCTTTTTTATACAAGTTATCCATATATGCCCATTCAGAACTACTACATTCAAAATGGCAATGTCAATCTGCAAAAGGCTAGTGTAAATCTTATGTTTCTAAACATATTTCTCCTAGGCATATTACTTCATGGATGATAGATCCTTAGTCATAAATCCTTAATCACAGCTTAATAAATTAGCAAAAATCACTGGTAAAACTCTTGAACACACAAGAACTGGCATAAGCTACAATTCAAATCTTTGAATGCAAAATTCGAAAGAAATTGTCATTACAACGTATAAGACAAATTAAAACAAACTAATATTAACAGGCAAATAAACATGAACTGGTGTTAACTACTAGTACTCCCTCCGTTTCTTCTGGATTGTCCTACTTTGACTTTTCAACCCGTAACTGGGTCAATTTGACTCGGTGATTTAGATAGCAAAACAATATAATTTTATGGCAATTTTTCCATGGTGTTGTAAAGTTTACTCTACAAGTCCATGTAAAGAATTATCAAATTCTGATATCGTTTTGCTAATCAAATCACCAGCTCAAAGTGACCCGGTGAATAGACAAAAAGTGAAGTAGGCTCAAAGAGAAGAAACAGAGATAATACTAATTTAGGTATAGTAATTCAAGGTCATGTGACTCCATCTTGACGAAGAGCTTTATTTTAGATGTTAACCCATTTGAGAGGATGAAAGGAGTTTGGGAAATGAAAAGCCTGCAACAGAGGCATGAAATTTCATGAAAAAAAGAATGTTCTTCAATTGGGCTGTGATTCCACAGATATAGCTTATTGTTATATTTACTTGCTTTTGTTATATTTTCAGCCTAGATGGTTTTTTAGACCGTTCGTGTCGAACTGTAAAACTGAGATTCCACCACTTGTTCGATTAAACTTAAATCAGATTTTCCCCAACTTTCTCTCTTCAACATAGTTCAATTACACTTGTGGCAGTTTGAACCAAACCCTTTTCTACAAGTCTTTGTTCTTTGTTTTTCCCCTAGCTGCTCCAATATTACTATACTTTTAAAAACTACACGCGATGGTGTGGGGTCACAACTTGTCCTAATAACAAGACCATTGAGCTCTTTACTGGGATGAAAGGATGATCAAACAAAAAAAAAGTTTTCAGTAGTAACAAAATGTTCTGCAGTCCTCGAATAGTGACACTGATTTGACATTTTTCTAATTCGAATAGACAAAGGGCAACAAGATGAGGAAAGAGTCTCTTACCTGTTTATATGCTGGATTGCGTCCCCAAGAAAGTCGTACTGTTTGCTTTCCAATTGTCTTGCCATTCAATTTTTGCAGTGCCTCCTCTGCACTGTTTCTGTAATTTTAACGGAAAAAAAAGAATCAAGTATGTCTAAGATTTCGCCAAGATTCATCTGTTCCAAGGTTTTTCAACCAATAAAGGGAAGAGGATATGACAACAGCAAAAAAGAAAGTTCCAGTAACTATGATACCTGTCTGCAAAATGTACAAACCCGCAACCTTTTCCAACAGGTATCTTAACAGAAACTATCTCACCGTGCTGGGAGAATGTTTGTTTAAGGTCATCATCCGTGACACTAGGGTCAAGCCCTCCAACAAAGATCTATCATTAAATAACATGAAAAAAAAAACAAATTAAAATGGAAGAAAAAAAAAGTAAATGCCAGCAATTACAACAAGATCCATACGGGTGTCCTTTCATAGCTTACAGTTGTGTTTGGAGAATCTCCATCACCCTGGGAGCCTAGAGCAGCGCCATTTGATTCATATCCCCCTATTACCACAACATAGCTTCTTGGGTTAATATTTTCAATATTTCATATATAGAGAATAAAGGAGATGATTCACAGATACAAGAAAATACGACCAGGTAAAACAATTACTTCATATGAGTGACATTATAACAAGTACAGTAATTCAATAATTGGTGACATTTTACTTCTCATACTCACTAGATACTACATACGCTAGCTCTCCCACCTCCACTGATACTTCATCACATCAGAAAACAACAAACACTAACTCAACCCACCCCCCCCCCCCCCCCCCCCACCCCCCACCCACCCCCACACACACAAAAAAAAAAAAAAAAAAAAAAAAGCTTATCGGTGATGCAATAAGCAGGAGTGCAGCTAGGTCAATCTGGGGGAAACCAAACGATGTGCCCAAGCTCATCATGGATATACAAAGGCCACACAAGCCCACATTTGAGAATACTAATTCCATCCACAGACCGACTCAAAATAGAGAAAGAGGATTCAGGCTCACTCAGCAGCTCAGGTTATCCAGCTAACTATCAACATAAAACCCCTAAGCATATCCTCAACCGTGGAAAATTTGGATACTACACAGTTATGTTCACAACAGCGTCCATCAAGAACCATCCATAGGTTTTCAGAAGAACTTTGAAGGACACAATCAAGTAAATCAATTGGAGAAGGTCATAGATGATAGACCTTCATATCTAATTTTGCATCAGTGGCTCAGAACAATATCATTCCATATCTCAGAATATTGAACACTCTACCGCGAGTTGTTTAACCAGCAAAACCTTCAATTGAGCTCAGACAAAGTGATTTCCTACAATTCTTCTTCATATAATACCACAGTGCTGATCAACTACACCACAGAAACTACCCATGATCTACCATGAAAAGTAAAACCAGAAGTGATAACATTTCAATAATCTCAACTTGTACCATCACTCTTTAGTCTTTACCACTACATTGGTCAATTTTCAGTGCAAAACCATTTTCATTCAAATAAGACAAATGAAGCTACTATCAATCAGCTGAAACAACATGATATATGAATTACAGACCAAGCTAGCAAAAACTCCTTTCATCTAAAGATTGTTATAGACCACGTCAGTATAATCGGATGCAAGGTGATAATCTAGTCATGAAAATAATTAGCATGAAACCGAAAGAATCTGATGACTTAAAACATTGTAGGATTTTCTTCCCAAAGAACGAGAAAGTCTGACTCCCCTATTTCCACAGCCAAATCGATATAGGTGAGATGATGGTAATTAACTAATCATGTTGCCACTCCACACATCAGATATAAGAGCTCCTGAGCTTCCTAATAGCCAACAGAAGGCCCTAGCAAAAACTTCAACAGTTCAAGCTTCCTAAGAGCTTCTGCCCATGCAGAGGATCTTACACACCAAAATCAGACAAAGATTCTTCTTAACTGAGAAACCCCGCTCCTTCCAATACCATTATTCTCCTTCATGAGCATACATTTTAATGATGCTTGATTTTTATTTAGAGACATTCAGGTAGTAACGCCATAGAGTGCTATAGTTAGTTGGTTGCATCTTGCATGAATATAGGTCATTGCTGTGTTATACGGTAATCTATATTACTAAATAAGAGGTACTCCCTCCGTCCCAAAAAGGATGTCATGTTTGACTACTCACGGAGTTTTAGAAGACGAGAGTTACAAAAATTTGTCATATGTGGTGCTTTTTCGGAAAGTGAAAAAGTGGACATTTGAAAAGGAGTAGGGAGCGATTGAGCAAAGTATAGGGGAAAAGTATGTCACTTTTGGGAAGTGCACATCTTTTCTTTGACATCCCTTTTAAGGAAGACATAATTATCGGGACAAAGAGAAGTACTCAACTGAAGGGTAACATACAGGTCAAAATCATCTGATATCACAATAACGTGTCTAGTTCAGGGATAGATAAGTAATAGAGCTCATAGATTATGAATATTGGATGAAAAAATGTGGCCAACTTCTATTCTGTTCTAGAAGTTGGAGGGTGAAGAGAAGTATGCAAGGCCCTGCAATGAAACAAGCTACTATGACCACCTTCTATTTTTTCATATAGCCAAGAAATAAAGAAAAGATGAATCGCCATATAAGAAGTCTGAAGAACCAGTTATGCAGAGGACTATACTTTCAACATTTAGTATTAACCAATAAGAACAAGAAACAAAGAAAGTCTTTGAAACAAGGCAGTTTTAAGTTACCACGAGGAGAAAATTGCTGCTGATATCCAGATGACTTCCTCGGCGTAGCAGCAGCAATGCGCATGGGCCTGCTGGAACAGTTTACACCATTCATTTCAGTCATGGCCTGAGATCTCTCATTTTCATCCCCAAACCTTACAAAACCATAACCCTTAGAACAGCCAGTGTTGGCATCAATGATAACTTTAGCCGCCTTCACCGAGGGATATTTACTAGCAAAAGTTTCATGTAATAATGTATCTGTAACATCTGAAGCTAAATCTCCTACAAAAATAGATTGATCAGAACCATTATTTGATCGCTTTTCACCCGTGCTAAATGTTGCCCAATTCAAACGAAAGGGTTGATCAGTGTTGGGCATTGCTTTTCCAGAATAGCTCTGGAGGGCCTTATCAGCAGCAGAGTTGGAAATGAATTCCACGAATCCATAGCCCTCCGGCAGACCAGTATGCTTATTGCGAATAAGCTTAATAGAGCATACCTGCACGTGAAGCAGCAAAAGTTTAGGTATAACATGGTTGATGGTACTGTAATGACTAAGAAAATACCAAAACGGAAAGACAGAAAAATTGTGATAAAAATCAAGGTGCTCACGACATATATATTTATATATATATATATATATATATATATATATATATATATATAAACAAAAAACAAAAACAAAAAAAAAACAAAAAAACAAAAGCAAAAAAAAACAAAAATCTAATAGCAATGGACTTCTCTGCAAATATAAAATATGAAGGGAACATTTATCATTCTTCTTTCAGAAGATTACAATGGCAAATGACGAACAAACATTCTGGGTTCTACGAAATTCTAGATACTTCTACCATGGCACTCCATAGAATGCATAACCCAGCAGTCTAAAAAGTTGAAACTAGGCAAAATACCAAGTGTTCCTAGCAATGGAAAGGAAAAGGTAAGCATCCCTCCAGAAAGTTTGTTAAGACATCCTCAAAGCTAAACTGTCAGAGATCATTCATTCTCTACAAATAATGGAAGTAGCCTTAAGCATTATTTTGGTTTCATTTGGATTCGAATAGATGAATAAAATTAGCCTGATTAGTGTATTTAACCCAATCCCAACCCAAATAATCCAAATAATTATTCGATTCTAATGGATTAATATTGGTGAATAAAATGAGCTTGATTTCTTGATTTAACCCAACTCCGACCTAAAAGCTCCAAAGAATTAACCAATGCAATACATCTAATCTCTATGTGATTTTTTCCAGCACTCGCAGATCCCTGAGATCTCACACAATCAAGGACAGCAATTGCATTATGTTTGAAATAAAGGCTGGTGGGCCAATTTTGATGCCTTGTCGAGCCATATTCGACAACTCAGAATTGAGAGTTTAAAAGGAGTACGCCCACCCTTAATGTGTGGGCTTGGTAGCAGGACAAAATGGCTCATAACCCTGACGCGGTGAATTAACAAACTGTCCGTAAAATGTTTACTGTAATGGCGAAACCAATAATCTCACATTGCTGGAAAGACCAAAGTGTGGGCATGATATATAGCCCAACTTTGGAGGTAAGAGGAAGCCCCTATAGGGCACTGCAACTAATGAATTTTCGTTTAAGTTCATAATGCTCTTTTTCCTTCCAACTAAACAAAGCTAAATGCCTAAACAAACTTGTACTTATAAAGGCATAGACTGACAATGAAGACATGCATTGACAAGAAAGAAAAAAAGGATGCTTACTCTTTTGGGTTATAAACTAAAAACATACTGTACTGATTAATGTTTATACGAAAACTGAATGAACATAAACTAAAATTAAGAAGCCTGAAGCTAATATTTTGGATTATAACAGATAATAAATGTGCCTGTTAATTTAAGATTCACAATATGTTAGATTTTCCAAGAATCCCAACACTTGCACCAAAGTTAAACACTAATGCTGTGTGCAGCTAGGGTGGTAGCTCAAGTGGTAGAGCGTTAGAAGCCCCTACATGAGGTCCCCGGGTTCATATCCGTTTGATGGCAAAAAACAATCTAAAAAAAAACAATCTAAAACACACACACACACACACAATAATGCTGTGTTAAGACTGATAAAAACAGGGGACGGTAAATATAATTGCTAGCTACATATCAAATTGCAGGAACCATTCACCACCAATCCAGCTTACCCTCGAAGAAAAAAACAACAACTTTAAATTCCTTAATTAAATTAGCTAGTGTTTTTAACAAATTACTAAGCTTTTTGGTCTTTTCTCTGTTTCTATGAACAATTCAACATACTAATTGAGCTTCACCTCTGCTTTCACCCACAACACAATACAAACAACAAAAGAAGAATTACCAACATTGCAATTAAAGAAGAAAGAAAAAACAAATTTTAGATTCTAACATTACAATTAGTGAAGAACAAAACAAAAGGAATAAGATACCTCGCCGGTGGATGCAAAACAGGAGTGAAGATAATCCTCGTCCATCCAATTATGGAGGTCCCCGACCCAGATGGTCTTGTTCTCGCCGTCGTTGGCAATCTCTTTCTTCTGCTGCTGATGATGATGAGGTTGGGGATATAAGCGGTGGTAATAAGGGTGAGGCGGATAAGGCATGAAGTGCGGCGAATAATGCATCTGATGCGGCATTACCATCGCCGCCGCCGGATACTGCATCGCCACCCACTGCTGCTGTTGCCCCGCCCCCGCCGCCTGACGGTTGTTGGGTTTGCTCTGCGGCGGATCAGAACCGTTATCGGATTGCATCTTAGAATTAAAACCCACTAATTGAATGGTTTAATCAATCAGAAATATATGAAAGAAACGCAATTTATATAGGAAATCTCTAATCTTTGAGAGAGAAGCAGATTTGGTAGAGAGAGAGATGGTGGCTGCGCAGAGAGTGATTTGTGACGACGGTGGTTCACTACTAGTGGGAAGTCGATGATTCAGAGGCGTTGGATTAGACGGAAGCGTTGTGTTTGAGCCGTCCGATCCGTCTCTTGTTTTATTGTTTGTACTGGTACGCAACTTGAAGTAGTCAGACAAGTTGTTTTAGGTTTCGGTTGGCCGCCAGTTTGCTTTCTCTAAAAAGAGCATGTTTAAGGTTTCATTAATTACTAATTATGCCCATTTAATTTTGTTCTTTTGCTAATCTCCAATTCCATCATGAATGGGATACATTTGATCCCTGAGTGCTGCTAAATGCATGTGAGATTACAATGAACACATTATCAGATACATAGATGTGCATGAATTATAACGACTCCTAGTAACTTCAGATTCATTCTCAATATCACATTTATTACTACTTTATATAATCGCTATTTTAAGAAATGGGACAATCAGATGTTAATAAATACATTTAATTTTAACGTATAGCAAGTATGAATGTGACATTAAGAATGAATATGTTGTTATTGAAAGTCAGATTACGAATGATTCAACTATAAACTGCGTGAACCTTGTGCGTTATTCTTAACCGCGTGATGGGAATGTTTAAGAATGGCTTAATTATTTCTCAAAAAAAAAATGGCTTAGTTAAGAAATTGCAACATGTATGATTCGAACACTGATCCAGTGGTCAGTGGGGTTAAATTAGAACAATCTAACAAAATGTGTGTAAATTTTACATTTTGTAAAGTTTAGTATGGGTTATAGTGTAAATTTGTGAAAGGGGCTAAATTGAAAAAAAATACAAAATAAGGGTACATTTTCAATTTTGAAAACTTGAAGCTCCACTTGTAGGCCTTGTTTGGGACGGTGGGGGTGGAAAACACCAACCCAACCCAACCCAATCTCCCACACCACCAGTGTGCCAGGCAACGTTCTTTTTTTCCTTTCTCCTCTCACAAAAAAAAAAATAAAATAAAATAAAATAATTGGTGCCGAGCTCCATAAAAAAAGTTGAGGAATTTGTTATAAGTTCAGGGATGATCAGTGTCATTTACCTAAAAATAATAATTGGTGCCCTGCCTTCTTTTTACCAAATTCGTGCATCGTTTTGCTAACAAATTCGCTAACACAACACAAATTAAGCTTCCTGTAACATAAAACATATCTTCCCATAGCAGCTCACATAAACGCCATGACTTCTAATCTCAACCTTGAGCTAACCAAAATAATACTTTATTATTGATTAGTGGTGATAATATATATTATTTGTGTAAAAAACAAAAAGCCGTATATAAATTAATACAGTTTAAAGTTCACAACAATCGTAGCTCTTTTTCTAGAATGACAGTCACAGCTCTTGAATCATCACTAATAAACAAAATAAATGGACATGTATTCTCAGATTTGCTAAATTATTGGTGCTTAGACATGCATGCAGAACCGAATTGAGATATTACAGACGTCAGACGTCACATATTACTACCTAAACACGAACAGAGTACAATTTTTACAAACAAAAGAGTAATTAGAACCCTTCAAACTCGTCTCTCAATCACCTTATGCGTGTTCTTCCACGCAATATTAATACGTGAATCATCAAAACTCATCTTAGGAGGACGTTGTGACGAGATGACTCGCTGACTCTGTATAACTCTCAGAAGAAAGAACACATGAGTCGAGAAGTGGCTATATATCACGGAGGTCCATTGGAATGGCCTACTCCAGGACTGTGACCCGGTCCTGGATCACTAGATTCTGTAACATCAAGATTGCCGACGCTCTTGATGCCGTAATGTTCGTCGAGATAACTGCTCTTTCTCTCTCTAGGATTGAGGAGCCCCAACATTGCTCTCGGAGCCACCCCTTCGAATTCTACAGTTTTTCACTCAACTTTGCTGCAGTTCTTCTCCTTTTCCTTCCCGTCTCTCAGCCCATCTGCTTCATGCATTGGTTGATCCAATTCCTGCTTTTGTTTTTTTTAATCATCTTTTATGTTTCTAAAACAAAACCATCATCATTCCAGCATTGAGAATCACAATTTTCTTCTCTTTTCTACACTTCCCACTCCATCCCCTAATCCATCATCATTTCATTTGCATGCATTGGCCATATCTTTGTTGCAAATCACGGCAAATCACTGCATATTTTCTCGATATCTTGTTTGATTTGTTGAAGATTGCAGCAACCCTACAGGTCTAATTGGGGTAGCTAGGAGCTCCATTAGGTATGGTTTCTTCTTTAAATTGTAGCTTGTAAGTGGTTCTGTAACCATTGTTTATGTGTGCTTGTTGTGTGTGTTACTTCTGCTTCTTTCGCTTCCGTGTCTTCTCTCATCATCACAAACATGTCCAACCCTTACCAGTTTGATTCCCATAGCCCTTCCTCCAATGATTCCATGGAAGAGAGGTTGGATGAAAGAGGGTCTGTTTTACCACTCAATCCCACTCGTGTCTTTGCTTTCAGAGAAATTCTCAAGGACTCTCTGGTTGCAAAATTTCTGGGGAAATCCACTCTCTCGCCTGTAGTCATGCAGAAAGCAATCAGTAAGGCATGGAAAACTTTTGGTTTTGTTTGGATTGAAAAAAAATGGGCTTTCTATATCTTTCATTTTCAACGTGTTGAAGATAAACAATTTTTCCTATATGAGTCGGTGATTTCTTTGCATGGACTTACTTTGGTTTTCAAGGAAAGAAAGAACAATCAAGCTTTTAGTGAAATTGATTTTACCACAGCGGATCTTTGGTTTCAAGTACCCAATATTTCTTTGGAAGGTTTTGAACATGAAACTGCTGAAAAACTGGGTAATTTGGCGGGTGATCTTTTGGTGGTAGACTGGACTTTTGATAGAGTCCGTAGCTTGCAAAGTTTGAGGATTAAATCTAGGGTTCGTCTAGACTACTCGTTGGTTCCTGGTGCTTATGTTGTTGTCCCTGGAGAAGAAGAGAAAAAGTGGGTGTTCTTTAGCTATGAGAGAATCTTCAAGGTATGTTATAGGTGTGGGATTATAGGGCATGACAATAGACACTGTAACACAAACCTGGTAGAAGTCCTGGAGCGATTGGAAGCAAGATACCTACAGTCACACCACCTCTCTGCCTACCAGTTTCATGTCAATCCCCAACGAAAACTCTTCACCCATATGTTAAAGTTTCACTCCAAACATGGTCCATATCGGACTATGAAGTTTGATTCAAGAATCACCCCAGACTACACCTTTCATGAGATCCCAGCCCATCTAGATCCTAACCAAGGCCCCCCCATGAAACAACAACCAGTAGATCAATCCTCCTCATCTAATAGCACTGATATTTTTCTCACCCCCCTTCGAGACCACTCACAGACCCCAACTCCAAACGTCCTCTCGAGGTTGAGCATCACTCTTTTATACCACCCCAGTCATCAATGCACCCGCAACTGATTCCTGTACTTAATCCGTTTCCTCTTCCCCAAATGGCTTCACAAATCCCCCAGATATTCGATGCATGTGCCAGTTCAGATGCAGTGAATATTCAAAGCTCTCAACAGCTACAACCAATCGACTTCTCCCCTATCCAGAACTTCACAGCCCCTTTGAACTTCCCCATGCCTCTTGGAAATTTAACGGATGACTCTTTAATGCAAGAGCTCCGTAAACTCCCCCCATAAACACTATAAATAGGCAACACTCCATCGAAAATGAAGGTTTACGCCTTTTGTCCCACCAATCAGCCCCCTCTGTTCTGTTGACCCACATTTGTACTCCACCAAACATGAGACTCCTGCCAACTACATATAAGATGCTCTCCCACTCTGGCTTCTCCATAAAGGCTCCGGACTTCCCAGGATCAGCATCAACAGAGGCTGATCAAGAGATGGCTCAGAGAAACCAGGAGTTGAAAGATTTGGATCATGATAACAAATAAGTTGGCCCTTCGATCCCAAAGAAAACAAGAGGCAAAAGGGGAGAAGGAAAGAGAGGAAAGCAGCAGAAGAAAGAAGTGGTGAAGCCTAGTAAACCGCAGACAAGATCCAAATCCATTCAAATCCCAGCCCTGAGAAACCCTGCTAAGAAGAGAGGAACCCCAAGCACACACTTAGAAGAGCACAAGGAGAAGGGTAAAAAGCCTAGAGCCAGGGGAGTTCCAAAGCAAAACAAAGGTACAAACTCTAATTTCAATGATTTCTTCAATTCAACCTTCAATGTTAACCCTTTCTCAGATTTGTTTTTCAAATTTAAATTCAAAAAACGTTTGAGATGTATGAAAGAACCTGTTGCATCCCTACTGCATGTTAACAAGAAAGTGTGTCAAGGGCTTAGGGTGGTTGTCCCAAAACAACCCCCAAGAGAGCCATGAACCTCCTAAGTTGGAATTGCAGAGGACTGGGTCAAGACTCTGCAATTCGAGAAGTTTTTTCGTTGACCCGTAAACTCAAACCCTCTCTTCTCTTCTTATCTGAAACTAAAATGAAATCTCCTTCTATCTCTAGAAAGTTTAGGAAGCTAGGATTTGATAAATCAGTGTGTGTTGATCCTACTGGATCTGCAGGAGGACTTTGGTGTGCATGGCATTCATCAGAGTTCTCTTGCTCTGTTATTTCAGCATCTTCAAATCTTATATTACTGGAAGTTAACACTTACTCAAACTCAACTTGGATCTTAGGGTTAGTTTATGGCTCACCTGTCCTAGAACTTAGGAGGGAAGTCTGGGAGTTTTTCGATGCTTCTCTTCCACTTCAACGCCCTCTCTGCCTTATTGGAGACTTTAACCAAGTCATCTTCCCTCATGACAAAGCAGGGCCAAATGCAGCCAATCTGCGAGGAGCGGATCTCCTAAAAAACTATCTAAACAAATGGGGCTTATTTGAAATTAGGAACCTAGGTCCCTGGTTTACTTGGTCTAATAATCGTTATGGGACTATACCTACCTTTGAAAGACTAGATAGAGCTTGGTGTAATGCAGACTTCTTGCATATGTATCCATCTGTAAATCTTCAAAACTTAGGTTTAGGAGTTTCTGATCATTCCCCTATGCAATTAAATCTTGTACACAACCCTCCTCTAAGCTCTTCTCCTATTAGAAGGTTTGAAATTTGGTGGTTAAATAGTCACGGTACCTCAAGTCTGTTGGAATATATATGGAAACTCCCAATTTATGGATCCCCATGCTTTAGAGTAACAAAACTCCTTCAAATCACACTCAAAGCCTTTCGAGTTTGGGCCATGAATAGACCTTCTTTATCTAAGCAGATAGCTAACATTAAACAAAATCTAGTTCAAGCCCAAGAGCTTCTCCCAGACCCAGAAGCTGCTGCAACGTTTGCTAGGTTGCATGGGAATTTACAGCGCCTCTTAGATTGTGAGGAAGTATTTTGGGCTCATAGAGCTAGATGTAAGTGGTTGAAAGAGGGTAATAAAAACACTAAGTTTTTTCATGCCTACACCAAAGTTAGAAAAAACAAAAATACTATCTATTCTATTGCTATGGATGATGGATCCCTCACCACAGATCCAAGGGACATAACACTAGCTTTTGTTTCCTACTTCAAGAATATTTACTCCGACCCTGTCCCTAGCCAAGCCTCTCTGTTAAGTGAAAATAATGGCATGTATGCCTTCTCACTTCTCTTTAATATTACTAACTTTCTTAATCCGGATCAACAAATCTCTTTATCCAGACCTTACACTGCTATGGAAGTGAAGAAAGCTGTGTTTGATATGAATCCCCTCAAGGCTCCTGGCCCTGATGGTTTTCAACCAGCTTTCTTCCAAAAAACGTGGAGTACTATTGCCACTCCTATTACTTCTGCGGTGTTATCATTCCTTAACTCAGGACATATGCTAAAAGAAATCAATAAGACACATATCATACTCATACCAAAAAATAACAATCCACAAAAAGTGAATGACTTCAGACCAATCAGTTTATGTAATGTTTTGTATCGAATTATAGCTAAGGTTCTAGCAAATAGATTAAAATATGTTCTCCCTTCTCTTATTTCGTCTAATCAAAATGGTTTTGTTCCACAAAGACTAATTCAATATAACATTTTGATTGCCCAAGACCTTGTACACACAATTCATAAGGCTAATGCTCCACATAAACATAAACTAGGAGCTCTAAAGTTGGACATTTCTAAAGCCTTTGATAGAATTAGGTGGGATTTCCTAGAACATATCTTAGTCCAAATGCATTTCCCCTCCCACTTTATTAGACTTATAATGCAATGTGTTTCCACAGTTTCTTACTCCATTCTAATTAATGGCACCCAATCCTCATACTTCGCCCCTAAAAGAGGTTTGAGACAAGGAGACCCCCTGTCACCATTCCTATTTACTATATGTGCTGAAGCTTTATCTTGCTCTCTGCAAATGGCAGAAAGAGATAAGAAACTTTGTGGTATTCCCTATTCTAGAAATCAGAGTATCACCCACCTTCAATTTGCAGATGACACTCTGCTTTTCTTCACAATACAGGATCAAACTGCCTCTCAGATCAAGGCTATCCTTGATGAGTTTGCTACACAAACTGGCCAAGCTATTAATCTAGACAAATCCTCCCTTGTGTTTAGCCCAAACTGCAGTGATAGGGACAAACTCATCTTTGCTACCAATTTAGGAGTTGCTCCTCAGGAATGTATAGGAAAATATTTAGGGGTCTATCTAGATAATAAAGGGTCTAATAAGGATATTATTAAGACAACTAAAGCCAAGATACATAAAAAATGTTCAGGGTGGAAGGGCATGCTTCTTAACACTTATGGAAGAGCTACTCTTATTAAGGCAGTCTTAAATAGTTATCTAGTCTACCCAATGTCCATAAGCCTCTTTCCCAAAGCTGAGTGTGAAGCAATTCAAGCCATGCTCTCAAAATTTTTTTGGTTTGGCAATACAGTTAAAAAAGGTATTCATTGGCTCTCTTGGGACTTCCTATGCAACAAGCCCAATAAAGGGGGACTAGGTTTTAAGAACATTCAATGTTTTAATAATGCCTTAATGGCAAAAAAATCTTGGAGAATTTTACATGATAACACAACCCTTTTTAGCAACTATTTCACATCTAAATACTGTAAAAGAAAACCCTTTTTAGGAGGTAAAGTTAACTCCAGCTCCTCTTGTGCTTGGAAAAGTATTTGCAAAGGGAGAGACACTCTTCAGCTGGGGTTATCTTGGGAGGTGGGGGATGGAAGTAGGATATGGATTAGAGCAGGGGGATGGATCAAAAATGTTCCAAGTTCTTCCATTGTTGATTGTTTGCAAAGTACTGACAGAAATCAAAACTACAAGTGGATCTCTCAACTGAAGTTAGGGCCAAATAATCAGTGGAACTTCCCTCTCATTGAGCAATTATTCCCCAAATGGTTAAGTGATCAGCTCAGACAGGAGGTTGCTACTAGTAATCAACAAACAGACACCCCTCTCTGGCAAGCCACTCCCAATGGAATCTACACTGTTAAATCCGCGTATAATCTGCAAAACTATAACAACTCTTCTCCAAATCTTTCCTCAAAAAGAATAACGTTCAAACCCATTTCCTATTCTCCACAGTGGAGGAAGTTTTGGTCCTCAGGTCTCCCAGCTAATATCCAACATCTGTTTTGGAGAATTATTACTGATTCTCTTCCTTGTCTTGCTAATATCCATCTTAGAGTTAACTCAATTAGTCCAATGTGTCCTGTCTGTCTTGATCAGCCTGAAACTGAGCTCCATATCTTTGTGTCTTGTCACATGGCTCTGAGAGTTTGGAATAGGGCTCCTCTTCCTCCTTTTTGCAAGCCTTCGGGTCATACTCACTTGCAGACTTGGCTTCTAAAATGGATAAGGAAGAAGAAAGATTTAACTAAAACTAGTAATTGGCACTGGATTCCTGCAATTTTCTGGATTCTTTGGATTACCAGAAACAAACGGTTATTTGAAGATTACAGGCCCCAGGAGTCACAAATTCTCTCGCAAGCTGAGGCCTTGGCAAACTGCTTTCTTGCTACTTTGACTAATTAGCTCTTGTCTCTTTATCTCCTGTAGCTGTTTCTGAAAAATGGGTTGAGGTTGCGGTTCTCCCAGATGCTTCTAACTGGATTCCAGGTCATACTCAATCTTCCTCATCAGCTGCAATAGTCCCTGTTTCTGGTGCCTCCCCTCTTGCTGTTTTGCCTCCGGAGTTTGGACAAAGCTCAGCTGGATTTTCAGGCTCAGACCCTAAGACAACTGCCTCATTCATCCCACTGGAAAGCTCTTCTGCTGCAGCGTCCAATGATGCCATTGAAGCTTATGCTGATCACACCTCATTGCCCCCTATTCCTGGAGATGAGCTCATGTCAGCCATCATACCCTTCATTGATGGTTAATCTCTTAAGTTTTTATGGAAATCTCAGAGGTCTGCTGGTGATGCTTTTGTCCTAAGTGGTGGTAGTCTAGGTTCTATGTTCCCTTATGCAAGTTTGTTATCTTTGAATATTTTGTTTGAACGCTATGTATTTGGTTTGGGATGCTTTTCTTTTGCTTGTGCTCAACTTGTCTGGATCATTGAGCACTTAGTGCATTTAGCTTGTTTAGTTAGTGGTCTTAATTGTTTAGCTAGCTTGGTTTATCTAGGAGGTTTGCTAGCTGCATTCGCTGCATTAGTCGTATGGCTTGTATGGCTTGTGATCTTGCCATGTAACTTTTTCTTATTAATGAAGTTCTCCATATTTCCGCAAAAAAAAAAAAAAAAAAAGATTGCCGACGCTTGCGTTATTAACAACAGAATTTGGTGAAGAATCCACTTTAATCTTTGAAACTTGGCCATAATCAGCATCCATGGCAGCACATCTGTCACACATCCACTGCCTCCCTGCAGATGACACAATACCAGAACACAAAACTATAAGAAAGATCACAACAGAAACAACCTTTGCCATTTCAAATGTAAACAACAAGGGAATTATGAGCTCCCAAGTTTATGGATGCAGTAGTGTGTGTGTGTTTCTTTGCTCTTCTTGGTGAATATATGTGCATTTAAGGTACTTCATTTATCTATTTATAGACAACAGATAGTGGGCCATTCCAAAAATGTACCAAGATTGTTGACAAGTTTTCCTCTACTGGTATGTTTGACAGTGATTCTTCATGGTTCACAAGATTCCATGTCTCAAAAGATTCTTCATACAACATTGATTGATACTCCATTCAAGGAAGATCTAACCATGCAACTTGTACAGTTGCTCCCACTCAAGATTTCCACTGCCCCATTTTTCCTTCGGCAATTTTTATTTTTTATTTTTTTGGAGAATAATCCTTCACCAATTCATACGGTATAATGACACCTACCGTGGAGGATAATGCGAGTGACGATGATTCAAATGGGTCAGACGTTTCAGTCGTCGAACGGCCTAAGCGTAATGTGGTTCCGCCTTCGTATCTCAAAGACGATGAGTATTTTTGATTATTTTGTTATTTCAGTTTTAGACGATGTAGTAGGTGTCTTGCGTTTTTTCAATTCATTTGGGGTTTCTTTACGGTTCTTTGCTCGGATTATGAATAGGTCGAACCGTCAGGGTTAGAGGTATAATAAAGGGGTGTAAATTTTCTACAAAAATTAATGAGAAAATTTCAGCCCTAATTTCTTCTTCTCTTCTCCTTCCTCGTTCTCCCCTTCTCTCTCTCTCTCGTTCACTGGTTCTCTCGATACCCAGGGGTATCATCTGGTGCCTTCATTGCGCACGCCGGCCGGCCACTCCCGCGGCGTCCTTCGGACTCTCTCGCCAGAAATCATGGTCGAATCAACGGGTCCCTCACCGTCGGTCAAGAACCCTTTGTCACCGGAAGATACAGCCATAACTTTCAACAACTTGCAGAAAGATTTATATGCTAAGACCGCTGCCCTCCAATCGGAAATCGCTGACCAACTAGGAAACCGCAGCTCTATGAACTAACTTCAACGAACTGCACGATTCCATCCGCCAACTCACCAACTGCTACTCTGGTCTCCCTCATCCACCGCCTGTTACATCGGCCAACCAAATCTAGAGCATCTTTGGTTCACCGGCGGCTTGGCAACCACCGCTGTCTCGACCTGCCACAGGCGCTACCGCGGGAAACAACCCTCGAAATGCGGGTTAACTCACCCCGTTTTAACGGCGAGGATCCTGTCAGGTGGATTTTTCAGGTCCAAATATTTTCGATTACCACTATACCGCTGATCCGGATCGCCTACAAGTTGTCGCTATGCTCATAGACAACCCTGCCTCTGAATGGTTTCGGCATTATCAGTCCAATAATTCCACTGCCACATGGATGGAGTTCCTTACCGGAATCAAACAACGCTTCGACCCGGACATTACGAGGACTATTTGGGGACGTTGTCCGAGCTGCATCAAACCACGACGTTCATGGCCTATCAAGCCGAGTTCGAGACATTTTTGAATAAGGTGTCTAGCGTCGAGGATTCGATTCTTCTCTCTATTTTTCGCGGAGGTTTGAAACAGCCTCTGAAGCGTGAACTTAACTTACACAATCCTTGAACACTAGTAGAAGCCTTTGCCTTAGCTCGCGAACTATCAGCCGGTCAAGAGGAGTTACTACATTCATATATGCCCAAACGGTTGTGGACACCGTCCTACACTCGGCCGGCACAACCGTTTACAACACCCACACCGACGCCTTCCAAACAGCCCACAGTTGCGGCCAACACGACTAAGTTACCCGTTCGTCGCCTCACGCCAGCAGAGAAGGCCGAGAGACATCGTCAGGGGCTTTGTTATAATTGTGACGAGAAATATTCTCGTGAGCATAAGTGTACACCACTTTTCCTTTTGTTATGCGTGGATGATGATGATGACGGTAGGCCTCCAGTTCCGGCTGAGGAGGGTGATCTTGGGATTATCACTGATAATCTATCGTATTTGCACACTTTGGAAGGTAATCCTAACCCTCGTTCTCTAAAGTTAACCGGTACAATTGGTGATGTGTGTGTGCAGGTCCTCATCGACGGGGGTAGTACGCATAATTTTATTCATCCGACTATGGCGGAACATTTATCCACATTGCTCCATCCCGTCCCTCCGTTCCGTCCTCGTGTTGCACTTACTATTGTCCGAAGAAACCTTTGACCATTCAGGGTACTGTCTTCGAAATTGATCTTTATGTGCTCGAAGTTCACAGTATTGATGCGGTGTTAGGCGTTCAATGGTTGCAGACACTGGGCGAAATATGGCACGATTATGGTAAGATGACAATGAAGTATATGTGGCAAGGGAAACAACTGGTTCTCAATGGGGTTGACCATGTCCTCGCGCGATCTCCTACAATTCACTGTCCGCACGACCTTTTCCAGCATCTGAGTTAGAGTTCTATGAGATCTTGGTCGTTCATATCCAGCTCGAGCACTCAGCCGACACCGACACATTTCCAACCGATATTCATCCCACAGTTCTTCAGGTTCTGCAACGGCATCAATTTGTCTTCTCTGTTCCTTCCAGGTTGCCTCCAGCACGTCAGTGGGATCATCGCATTCATCTGCAACCAGTTTCTAGACCGGTCAACGTTCGTCCTTATCGTTATCCCTATTTCCAGAAGTCTGAGATTGAGGGTCAGGTACGAGAGATACTCCACCAGGACATCATCCAGCTCAGCACCAGTCCTTTTTCATCTCCAGTCTTATTGGTTCGCAAGAAGGACGGCACATACTGTTTCTTTGTTGATCACCGTGCCCTTAACGTGGTCACAGTCCCTGATCACTTTTCGATTCCGACGACCGACGAA
This sequence comes from Linanthus parryae, assembly GCA_023055425.1. Classification (NCBI taxonomy): domain Eukaryota; kingdom Viridiplantae; phylum Streptophyta; class Magnoliopsida; order Ericales; family Polemoniaceae; genus Linanthus; species Linanthus parryae. Next base: position 32,045,577 of record JALGPY010000006.1, read on the forward strand.
TTGTTTGATGAATTAGGGGCATCTTGTTTCTTTACTAAATTGGATCTTCGTTCAGGGTATCACCATATTTGCATGCACACCGACGATATTGAGAAGATAGCCTTTCGGACACATGATGGACATTTCGAGTTTCTTGTCATGCCCTTCGGCCTGACTAATGCACCGTCGAATTTCCAGGCGGCTATGAACCGTATCTTCTAGTCCTTGTTGCGCTCCTATGTCATTTTCTTCTTTGACGGCATTCTAGTGTACAGTACCACGCTAGACTTGCACGCTCAGCACCTCCACTGGGTTCTCAGTTTATTGTCTGATAATTGTTTCTATGTTAAAATGTCCAAGTGTTCATTTAGCCGGACCAGCGTGGATTATTTGGGCCATGTTATTACTGACGGTCAAGTGCGGGCTGACTCAAAGAAGATACACACCATGGTGGTTTGGCCCACCCCATCATCGCTTAAAAAGTTGAGTGGTTTTCTGGGATTGACTGGGTATTATCAGCATTTCATCCGTGACTATGCGACCATAACGACCCCGTTAATCGACTTGCTTTGCGAGGATGCTTTCATTTGGTCCTTGAATTCTGAGCAGAGTTTCGCCGCCTTGAAGCAGGAAATGACTTCGGCCCCAAAGTTGCGCTTGCCTGATTTCGCTCAAAACCTTTGTGCTAGATACTGATGCGTCAGACAAGGGTGTGGGGGCCGTCCTCCTTCAGCGAAGTCATCCGTTAGCCTTCTTCAATAAGAATCTAGGACCTATGTTGGAATAGATGCCCTAGAGGCAATCTAGTTTAGTATGAATTTATTTGTGGCTAGAAAATTCATTTAACTATTTATTGGATATTTAATATAATGAAGTCCTTAGATTTACAATTGTGTTGTTTATCTTAAATATCCCTAGTCCAGTATAATGATTAATGGGACAATCATCTATAGACTAGTATGGGGTTGGATTGATATGGAGATATCATGATCCAACACATAGGTGTGCATTAAGGGTAATGACGCACTGGATTGACCCATCTCCGAGAAGGCTACATACACGTTATGTTAAGTCACAAGTGCTTCTCGCGGTGCAATGGTATTGTCATCCTTAGACTTGAAGTCGCTAGATATTCTAGTTGTGGATTATTGTGATTTTGGTAGCGTTAAACGCTACACCGTAACTGGGTAGTTATAAAGGCGTGTACCGGATACAATATGAAGCAAGCTTGGAAATCGTAGTGAACGTAGATAGAATTTGTCCCTCCCACATAACGGGAGCAAATATCCTAGGCCACTCGAGGGATAGTGCTTATAGAATGTCTGGCCAGACTCAAATAAATCAATATAGGATATTGATGTTATTTGCACGAATAAGGCTATTCCCATGGATCGAGAAACTGTGGATTGGATATACGAGTGTGACTTGTATGTCTCGTGTCCAATCCGGATATAGAGACAAAGGGATGAGACAATTACTTGTACAAAGGTTGTCAAGATGACTATTCTATTAGTTGGCTAGAATGGATGTTTTGCTAGAAACCGCTACATGTTAGCAAATTGTTGCTACCAACTAGATAGAACCTATGGGGTCACACGCTATATAGAGTTGAACTAGATTTTGGAATTAATTAATTGGATTAATGAATTAGAATGATCACTTTGCAAAACCTTGCAAACTTAGTAGGGACTAATTTGCAAGGAAGGGACTAAATTGAATTCTAGTAGGACTACAATAGGTCCTTTATGTAGTTGGCAAGGATTTGTTGGACTATATAAAGGACATTCCTTCCTTCCTTCCCAGACTTATGACATAATTGATCATAACTTGAGTGGGAGAGAACAAAAAGGAGAGAGCAAGCAAGAAAGGAAGGATCCGTCGCCCCTCCCTCGCCGCCGCCCGTCCCTGTTGGCCACAAGGAGGCCGAACCTCCTTGGTTTGGTCTCGTTTTGCGTGATTCTTCTTCCTCTTCCCCTTTCCGGGCTAGAACCAAGTATTGGAAGATCTATAAATAAACTCTAGGCGTGGATCAACTATAGAGAACGTGACACAATTCGCATTTGAAGTCATCAAAGGAGAACCCTAAGGTGTGTTAATTGATTTCTTCCTTTACCATCGTTATGTCTCTTGACTTGTGATCCTTGGAGGGTTTTTCATGGTTAATTATTGTTTCCGTTGCGTATCCATGAATCAAAACCCTGCAGTGGTATCATAGCCACAGGTCGTAGAGCATAAACGTGGTTTATGTGTTACGTTTTGATAGTTTTACACCTTAAAATTGTTGTTTATCGCGTAAAACAAGACAAATCAAGCATGTGATGCAATTTGTCAATAATCTATCATAACAAGACCTAGTTTTTGCTTTAGATGCATGAATTAGTGAGTTTGAGAAATTTTAGAATCTTAGATCTAGGGTTTGGGCATCCTTGGGGAAGAAGGAGTTCTTTCCATATAAGGAAACAACCAAACGTGGGCACCAAGCAAGGGAGTTGTTTTGGAAACAACTCCCAAAGTAGGTTCGGCCCCCCTAAGGGACCGCCCCTCCTTGCTTGCCGCCCAAGCAAGGCTCGCCCTAGGGGCCGGGGCAGCCCTAGCCCGCGGCCTAGCCGCGTGGGCTAGGGACCGGCTGGCCCTAGGCTCTTGCGGTTCACCTTTTGGGCCCGGGCAATTGGATTGTTGGTCCCCATGGACCGTTTTAACCCTAGAATATCCTAAAATCAATTAAAATTGACCAAGCGCGTTAAAATCGGATTTTAACTGTTTATGTGCAAATCGCATGGTGATTGGATATGGCCTTAGGATGTGGTTTGTTGTGGATGTTTAACTTTTGTGGTTTGGTTTACGGCCTGCGAGCTGATCAATTAATTGTAATAATTAATTAGGGTTTTATGGCTTGCGAGCCATTTTTTTTTTCTCAACTTGTGAGATTTATTTTATTTAGTATAGTTGTTAGCTAGTGCTAGATAAAGTAGATTGCTAGCCAAGATTGAAGAAAAGAAGCCCAAAGCCAAAAGGAGCCACAAAAGATGGAGCATGGAGCATGGAGCATTCCACATGACTATGAAGGGTGGACCAAAAGATCAAGACGCATGGAGATGTGTTTGCTTTTAGGGTTCATAGATAATTCCATTGGCTTGGAATTATCTTAGTCTAGAAAAGGCCATATCCACATCACGTTTTATTCTTGTTTTGTGGTTGTTTACTTTATTGTCTTATTATTTTGTGGTTGCTGTATGGATGATGCATGCAATTAGGATAATAAGATAATTAGACAACCCGAATCTATTATTTGGAGTTGTGCCCAAACTCAAATAGATAGGTTAGTTGATATTGATCAACAAAACAATTAAAAATTGAATTTAAAAATCCCTTAAAATTCAAATATTGTGTTCTTGCCTTCTCGTTATTTAAACACTCATTATCATCATGATTTATCAAGATCGTGCGTGCCAAAGCATGGCGACTTGGTTCATATTGATGGAATGCGATGGCACAAGCTAGTAATGTGCAATTTTTTAAATAAGAGGTTGAACACAACTAGGCTATTAATATGATTAAGAAACCTGGAGGCAATCAATTGGGATTATCCATATGGATGGATAAATAAGGAGTTATTTGCCCAATTGAACCAAGAGTTGCATAAGTGATGCAATTGGAATTGTTCCTACCTAAAGTAGTCAAATTATGGGTGACTTGCCAAAGCAAGCTCATAAGGAGATGAAACATGGATCTTGGCCCACTAGAAAATATAAGGATATTTTCCGCATTAATATCTTGAGGGTTATTAATCCGTAGAAAAATAGTGGGAGCTATATTTGATAAACTAGCCATTATTGAATATAGTCAAAAATTCACAAATACTAAAACTTGCGTATTTTCTTTTTGTAGAATTCCAAATGGAAAACAACTCATCGAGTTCACAACATTACCTACGATCTGTCCTTGAGAAGGACAAGCTCTCTGGAACCAACTTCCTTGATTGGTACAGAAACTTGATAATCGTTCTCAAGCAAGAGAAGAAACTGTACGCAATAGAGGAGCATATTCCAGCACCAGAGAACCAAACACCTGTTGCCCTAAAGGCGTATCAAGAGCGTGTTGATGACGCTATGATGCGACCTTCCTTATGCTATGCACCATGACTTCTGAGCTTCAGAAGCAACACGAAAACATGAATGTTGTCGATATGATCGAGCATCTGAAGCAGCTCTTCCAAGAGCAGGCAAGGGTAGAGAGGTACGAGGTCTCTAAGGCACTGTTCAAGTGTCATCTGGCAGAAGGGAACCCGGTGGGACCCCATGTACTCTGTATGATCGGGTATTTGGAGAATCTCGCCCGACTGGGGTTCCCGGTCGGCCAAGAGTTGGCAACCGATCTCGTGTTGCAATCGTTGCCCGAGAGTTATGGACAGTTAATCATGAACTAAAACATGAACGAGATCGTGAAACCACTGCCAGATTTGCTCAATATGTTGAGGACAGCTGAACAGAGCATCAACAAGGGTAAGGGCAAGGCTATTATGATGGTGCAGAAAGGAAAGGGCAAAAGGTTTGCCTCATCCTCCAAGGGCAAAGGCAAGTCAGTTGCCAAGTCCAAGGAACCTGCCCTTAAGCCTGTTGGTGGCATTGCCAAAGGTGTTACTAAAGGTGAGTGTCACTACTGCAGTCAGCCTGGACACTGGAGGAGGAACTGCCCAAAATATCTGGAGGACAAGAGGCTTGGAATAGTGATTCCACCACCACCAGGTATTTTTGTTGTAGATATCAATTTAACTGTCTCTACATCATGGGTATTAGATACTGGATGTGGATCTCACATTTGTCGAAATGTGCAGGATCTAAATAGAAGTAGAAGATTGGCTAAAGGGGAGATATATCTGCGCGTTGGGAATGGAGCAAAAGTTGCTGCGTTGGCCGTAGGCGTGTGCGAGCTATCTCTGCCTTCATGATTAGTCTTAGAATTAAATAATTGCTATTTTGTGCCTGCTATGAGCAGAAACATTATTTCTATTTCTTGTTTAAACAAGGATGGTTTTATTATTTCAATAAAGAACAATTTTTGTTCCTTTTATTTGAATAATATTCACTATTTTAGTACGCAATTATTTAATGGACTGTATGTCCTTGATCTAAGCAATCCTGACTACAACATTAATACCAAGCGGATTAAAATAAATGATTTGAATCCTGCTTACTTATGGCACTGTCGTTTAGGCCACATAAACGAGAAACGTGTATCTAGACTCCATAAGGATGGACTACTAGACTCATTTGATTTTGAATCATATGAGACATGTGAGGCTTATTTATTGGGAAAAATTACAAAGTCCCCTTTAAATAAGAAAGGTGAGAGGACTAGTGAGCAATTGGCGCTCATACATACTGATGTGTGTGGGACATTTACCACGCCAGCCAGGGGTGGTTATGTCTACTTCATTACATTTACTGACGATTACAATAGATATGGATTTGTGTACCTTATGAGGGCCAAATCTGAATCCTTTGAAGTGTTCAAAGAGTTCAAGAATGAAGTAGAGAAGCAACTTGGCAAAAGTATCAAGGCTCTACGATCGGATCGTGGAGGAGAATACTTGAGCCAAGAGTTTGACGACTATCTTAGAGAGTGTGGGATCGTGTCCCAACTCACTCCACCCGGAATGCCACAATGGAATGGCGTATCTGAGAGGAGGAATCGAACCTTATTGGATATGGTTCGATCTATGATGTTTCAAACCGATCTTCCATTATCATTTTGGGGCCACGCTCTATAAAGTGCAGCTTTCACCATTAACCGTGTTCCATCTAAATCAGTCATGAAGACACCATATGAGATGTGGAGTGGGAGGCGTCCCACACTGTCGTTCATGAGGATTTGGGGCTGCGATGTCTATGTAAAACGTTTACAATCAGACAAGCTGGGGCCAAAATCGGATAAGTGTAAATTTGTGGGGTACCCTAAGGAAACTAAGGGTTACTACTTCTACAATCTAACCGAGAACAAAGTGTTTATTGCTCGGACCGGCGTGTTTCTAGAAAGAGAGTTTGTCTCTAAAGAAGCAAGTGGGAGAACTGTAGAACTTGAAGAGGTTCAAGAACCACAAATCACTGAATCGATTATGGAACATGAACATGAACCACAAACAGTTGTGGAGCAGCCTGTTCAGGTGACACAAGAACTTCGTAGATCTAGTAGAGTGCGCCAGGAACCCGAGAGGTATGGACTTCTCGTGACCGATTCCGATGACACGATGCTCATAGATGATGAACCTGCTACCTATGAAGAGGCCATGAAGGGCCCAGACTCTCAGAAGTGGATAGAAGCCATGAAATCCGAGATGGAATCCATGTATACCAACAAAGTATGGACTTTCGTAGAACCACCCGAAAGGGCGCGGCCCATAGGGTGCAAGTGGGTCTTCAAGAAGAAGATCGACATGTATGGTAATGTGATTACCTATAAGGGCCGATTGGTGACTAAAGGATTCAGACAGATTCATGGTATTGACTATGATGAAACCTTTTCACCAGTCGCTATGACCAAATCCATCCGAATCCTACTTTCGATTGCACCATACCGTGACTATGAGATTTGGCAGATGGATGTCAAAACAGCACTCCTTTATGGGAATCTCCTCGAGGATGTGTATATGATACAGCCGGAGGGTTTTGAAGATCCAAAGCAAGCCAACAAAGTCTGTAAGCGGCAACGATCCATTTATGGATTGAATCAAGCTTCTAGGAGTTGGAATCGACGTTTTGATGAAGTAGTCAAAGAGTTTGGCTTCATCAGGAACGAAGATGAGTCTTGTGTCTACAAGAAGGTTAGTGGGAGCTCTGTAGCTTTTCTGGTCTTGTATGTGGATGACATACTACTCATTGGAAACGACGTTCCCATGCTGCAATCTGTTAAAGATTGGCTAGGGAATTGTTTCTCAATGAAGGCTTAAGGGAAACAGTCTATATACTCGGTATAAAGATCTATAGAGATAGATCTAAGAGACTGCTAGGCCTAAGTCAAAGTACATATATTGACAAGGAGTTGAAACGGTTCAACATGCAAGATTCCAAGAAGGAATTCTTTCCCATGTCACATGGAATCACTATTTCGAAGAGTGGTTGTCCTTCCAATGAGATTGAGAAGGAACGCATGAGTAGAATTCCCTATGCCTCGGCCATAGGATCTATCATGTACGCCATGTCATGTACTAGACCAGATGTGTCATATACCTTAAGTATGATAAGCATATACCAATCCAATTCAGGTGAGAGTCACTGGATTGCAGTCAAGAACATCCTAAAGTACTTGAGAAGAACTAAGGATGATTTCTTGATATTTGGCGGTGAGGAAGAGTTGCGTGTAAGGGGTTACACTGATGCAAGCTTCCAAACCGACAGAGATGACTTTAGATCACAATCGGGTGTTTTGTCTGAATGGAGCAGCGGTGAGCTGGAAGAGTTCCAAGCAAGAGACGGTGGCTGATTCTACAACAGAGGCTGAGTACATTGTTGCAAATGGCGCAGCAAAGGAAGCTGTTTGGATCAGAAAGTTTGTTTCTGGACTTGGTGTGGTTCCTGGCATTGCAGATCCAGTTGAGTTGTACTGTGACAACACTGGGGCAATCGCGCAATCAAAGGAACCCAGGTCACACCAGAAATCCAAGCACGTGCTCAGGAAGTTTCAACTGATTCGAGATATTATCGATAGAGGAGACGTTCGGATATGCAAGATTCCTACAGATGAGAATCTGTCAGACCCGCTTACAAAGCCGCTCACGCAGTGGAAGCATGAAGGGCACACTAGGAGTATGGGCATACGAGATGCGCCAGATTGGCTCTAGTGCAAGTGGGAGACTGTTGGAATAGATTCCCTAGAGGCAATCTAGTTTAGTATGAATTTTATTGTGGCTAGAAAATTCATTTTATTATTTATTGGATATTTAATATAATGAAGTCCTTAGATTTACAATTGTGTTTTTTATCTTAAATATCCCTATTCCATTATAATGATTAATGGGACAATAATCTATAGACTAGTATGGCGTTGGATTGATATGGAGATATCATGATCCAACACATAGGTGTGCATTAAGGGTAGTGACACACTGGATTGACCCATCTCCGAGAAGGCTACATACACGTTATGTTAAGTCACAAGTGCTTCTCGCGGTGCAATGGTATTGTCATCCTTAGACTTGAAGTCGCTAGATATTCTAGTTGTGGATTATTGTGATTTTGGTAGCGTTAAACGCTACACCGTAACTGGGTAGTTATAAAGGCGTGTACCGGATACAATAAGAAGAAAGCTTAGAAATCGTAGTGGACGTAGATAGAATTTGTCCCTCCCACATAACGGGAGCAAATATTCTAGGCCACTAGAGGGATAGTGCTTATGGAATGTCTGGCCAGACTCAAATAAATCAATATGGGATATTGATGTTATTTGCACGAATAAGGCTATTCCCATGGATCGAGAAACTGTGGATTGGATATACGAGTGTGACTTGTATGTCTCGTGTCCAATCCGGATATAGATACAAAGGGATGAGACAATTACTTGTACAAGGTTTGTCAAGATGACTATTCTATTAGTTGGCTAGAATGGATGTTTTGCTAGAAACCGCTCCATATTAGCAAATTGTTGCTACCAACTAGATAGAACCTATGGGGTCACACACTATATAGAGTTGAATTAGATTTGAGAATTAATTAATTGGATTAATTAATTAGAAGGATCACTTTGCAATATCCTGCAAACTTAGTAGGGACTAATTTCCAAGGAAGGGACTAAATTGAATTCTAGTAGGACTAGAATAGGTCCTCTAGGTAGTTGGAAAGGATTTGTTGGACTATATAAAGGACATTCCTTCCTCCCTTCCCACAATTATGACCTTATTGATCATAACTTGAGTGGGAGAGAACAAAAGGAGAGAGCAAGGAAGCAAGAGAGGAGCCGCCGCCGCCCGTCCCCGTCGGCCACAAGGAGGCCTAACACCTCCTTTGTTGGTCTCGTTTTGCGTGATTCTTCATCCTCTTCCTCTTTCCGGGCTAGCACCAAGGATTGGGAGATCTATTATTCAACTCTAGGCTTGGATCAACTATAGAGAACGTGACACAATTTGGGTTTGAAGTCATCAAAGGAGAACCCTAAGGTGTGTTATTGATTTCTTCCTTTACCATCGTTATGTCTCTTGACTTGAGATCCTTGGAGGGTTTTGCATGGTTAATTATTGTTTCCGTTGCACATCCATGAATCAAAACTTTACAACCTATGCTTCAATCCGTCTCAACGTATCACAAGGAGTTATATGATGTGGTGGAGGCAGTTGAGAAGTGGCGACAGTACTTGTTGGGTCTTGAGTTCGTTATTCGTAGTGAACAGTGCAGTTTGAAGGAGTTGCTATCACAAGTCATCATAACATCGGATCAGCAGTTTTACATCCGCAAATTGATGGGGTTTCAGTTTCGGATAGAGTACAAACCAGGTGCAACAAACCATGTGGCTAATGCCTTATCTCGCCGGGACATTGATGATGATTCAGTCTCTTTGGTGCTCTTGGCTTTGAGGCCACTACCATCGCTTTTGGAGATGATCCGCCGTGAGACTCAGTCTCTGGCTGATCTGCAAGATCGTCTTCCCCATTTCAGTGTTGTCGACAGCATCCTTTACTATCGGAATGGGATTTGTGTGAGCCGGGATTCGTTTGTTCGTCAGTTGCTTCTAGCGGAGTTCCATAGCTCGCCTTCGGCTGGTCACCCTGGGGTTGATCGGACTTATCGTCGTCTTGTGTCGGTTTTCTATTGGCCATGTATGCGCACAGAGGTTTGGTAATTTGTGTCCGCTTGTCTTGTGTGTCAGACCGCGCGTATTCTACTCAGAAGTCAGGGGGTCTTCTACAGCCTCTGCCTATCTCGGATCGTGTTTGGGCGGCAGCCACGATGGATTTCATTACGGGTCTTCCGACTTCGCAGGGTTTTACGACTATTATGGTGGTTGTTTGATAGGTTGACGAAGTAAGTCCACTTTAGGTCGTTTCCCACTGACTTTGATGCCCCACATCTCGGTCATCTCTTTGTGGACGTGGTAGTCAAGCTCCACGGGTTTCCAGAGTCATTGGTTTCAGATCGCGACTCTATCTTTATAAGCACGTTTTGGCAAGAATTGTTGAAGCTAAGGGGTACCAAGCTCAAGTTCAAAACAGTGTATCATCCGCAGACTGACGGCCAAATCGAGGTGATGAATAGGGAGTTGGAGCAGTATTTGCGTGCCTTCACGTCTCAGCAGCCTTGCCGCTGGGTTTCCTTTCTTCCTTGGGCAGAATTGGCCATGAATTACAGTCATTGTTGGTTTTGGATGCCCTAGAGGCAATCTGTTTAATATGAACTTTATTTTCTAGAATAATCATTGTATTATTTATGGATATATTTAATATAATGAAGTCCTTAGATTACAATTGTGATTGTTTATCTTAAATATCCCTAGTCCATTATATATATTAATAGGTTGATCAACTATAGACTAGTATGTGGGTAGATTGATATGGAGATATCAAGTCTAACACATGGGTATGCATTAGGAGTAATGGCATACTAGATAGACCCACCACGAGAAGACTACATTAAATTATGTCAACGTCACAAGCGCTTCTCGTTATGCTAATGGTGTTGTAATCCTTAGACTTGAAGTCATTGGATACTCTAGTTGTGAAATATCATGCTTTGATATTATCGAACGTTACACCGTCACTGGGTAACTATAAAGATAGCTATCGGGCATGGTAGGAAGCAAGCTTAGAGGTGGCAGTGATGTAGATAGGACTTGTCCCTCCTACATAATAGGATCAAATATCCACGGCCACTCGAGGGTAGAGCTTATGGAATGTCTGGCCAGACTCAGATAAATCAATATGGAGATATTGATGTTATCTGCATGGATAAGCTTATTCCCAGGATTGAGAAACTATGGATTGGATATACGAGTGTGACGATTATGTCTCTTGTCCAATCCGGATATGGAGATAAAGGGATAACACAACACGGTAACATTGGACACAAGGTTTGTCAGGATCACTGACTATTTCTATTATTTAGGTGGCATAGATGTGTTGCTAGACACCGCTCTATGTTTGTAATAGTTAACCTATGGGATCACACACCATATGGATTAAACTTAATATGGGTATTAATTAGCTGGACTAATTAATAAAAGGATCATAACGCAGCCACAAGCAAAGTTAGTGGGACTAATTTGCAAGTGGACTAATCCATGTAACATGATTAGTATTGGGGCAATTATGTAGTTAATAAAGAGTTATTAACTATATAAAGGAACTCTAGCTTGTTATTTTATCAAGACAAGTCATTATTGAGAGAACATAACAAAGAAAGGAGAGAGACAAGAGGTGAGGCCGAAGCCCCAACCCCGTCCGCCCGAGTGCCGTCGGCCACATTGTGGCGCGGTGCTCCGTTTTGTGTGATCTTTTCCCTCATTCTTCCTTTGCTAGCACTACACGTGGAGAAGGATTTCAGTCAAAGATCCAAGGTGTGGATACACGTAGCAACGAAGACACAATTCTTTGTAGTGATCACACAAACTAAGGTACACATGTTTCTACCCTAATCATGTTATGATTGCTTGCCTGTGATCCTTGGATGGGTTTGAGCAGGATTAAAATTTCTGTTACTCCGCTGTGTAACGTGCATCAAAACCCTACAGTCATCATGAGCGTATAAACATGTCGCCTTTCCGGGCTTTTATGGGTGTGATCCTACATATCTTTTCCCGACGTTATCCGTCGACGGTCAGCCTCCATCTGTGGAGGAATTGGTCGCTGAACGACATGAGCTCTTGTCCGATTTAAAGGGCCATCTTCAGAAGCAACAACAGTGAAAAAATCCGGGATCTTGATTCAGGGTTAAAGAGGCAATCGATAGCAAAAGTAGAAATATGTTACCCGCGATTTTAAAATGGCAAAATCCGACTCAGTTTTGAAGAAAAATGATCAGTAAAAACTAAGTAAATACACACTACGACATATAAAGCATTGAGTCTCACACAAGCATGAGTTGTAATGAATCAAGAGATTTGAAAGAATTATAAGTAATAGAGTTGGGAACAATTTAGAACAATTATAATTAATCGCGTAGCGAGAACACTCAACTTTAAAATATTTATAAACCACGAGTATTCAACATATTCTTAAACAAGTAAACCATCAGAGTCAACAAGTTATTTGAACTGATAACGATATTAAGTCACGATTAGCCAAAGCTTTTCAACTCATTTCATTCGATTAGGGGAAAACCAGAGCGACAAACAACATCAATAGAGTAGTCAACTTTCTTTCAAGTCCAATTAACCGTTAAATTTAACTGAGGCATGTCCAGAGCCACCTGCAGGATCGATGTAGACAGAGGGATCACAAAGTAATCATAAAGGGTTCCTTCTAGGGTCTATCAAACCCTATTTCACCCGAGCGTTAAGGGAGCCCATACGTCAATCGCCGCTCACAATTCATAGCTAATAGGCCTTAAGTGTCGACACCCCTATACCGTAGTGACCCTTACAAGTATCAGTAGCACTCTATAGCTCTACAAACCCCTTGGCCGCAATACCTTGGTACATTTGGCTCGTCGGGGCGGATTTTGAACATTTAAGTTATATCCTATAATACAAAGCATTGCTTAATGGATGTAGCCATAAGTAACGGGAGGATCGCTTGGCGCCTCCGGCCGAAGCCATAAATAAACACAACTCTACATCGTCTTAAGTCTATTAGAGGTGTTTTATTTCATCTCTTTCACACAACCAGAATAATATATCAATATTTAACAAGTAATTTTCAAGAGTTCTCATAAGAGATTCATAGGTATTCAACCAATTTTTGAAGATAAGATATGCTTCTAGCACTTTTTCAGTTAACAAAATATTCATTCAAAACGTCATACGTATACGCACATTTTTGATAAGTAAGGGTCGCAAAAATGAACTAACCACTGAGATGAATCACAACCAAAAGCAAGAATGTAACCTAGCACTCCAACGACAATCACTCTCTCCTACGAGACCGATGTCTACAATCACACGTATAACGTACTCGTTACAACAAATTACACATCGATAATAAATTGCAACCCTACATGCCACATAGTCCTATATGTCACAAATGCACATATAATGATGTTCACTTATCAAAATAAATCAAACAAAACACTTAGAAATTCAAAAAGTCAAGTTTTCTAAAAAAATGTGAAACTACAATTCTTTGTTGTTCTGACTTTAGAGCCATATTTATCATATCAAAACACTTCATAAAATTATAAAAATCACCTAGAAGATAGATAAATGTGTCTATTTTGTGAAACAACAAGAATCTTATCAAAAGCTATTATAGATTTAAAGATAGAAAATAAACAAATAGTTTTGTGAAGAGACAAGTCTGAAAGTAAATATAATCTTTAAAAGGTGATTATTACCACTTGGAGAATAACAATGATGTTCATCTTCTGGAGAATCAATCCACAATGTGTCTAGTTACAACACAAGAAAGAGGAGTTTCCAAAAGTTTCTGAAAATGGGTTTTTTTTTAACAAAAATGGTAAGACTGGTCCAGAAATATAGTTTCAGAAAACATGCAACCTAGAATGAGCTTATCTCTCTAACCACAAAGGCTATGAATTTGATTTTGTTCTCAGTCTGAACCTCTCTGAGTCTAATTTCAAAAAAAAAAAAATTGAAAATTCTACATTTTTAGCGATTGGTGCGCCCATGTGGGGGTGCCCAACGCAAATGTTGTAACCTTATGGGATTAGTTTCACTAACTCAAAAACCTAAAGGGGTTAGTTGCAAAGTTTCAAACCCTAGGGGTTTATGTGTAAACCTAGGAGAGGGTTTGCCTATATAAGGAGGCAGCCTCCTACAGAATATAATAAGCTTAATGTTGTAGAGACACTCCTCCACGTTCATTCTCAAGTTGTAGAGAACCCTAGTCTCTCTCCAACTACATCCAAGAAGGTTGTACGTGGGGTGGATCAAGGTGTTCTTCCTAGTGATTTGCACTAGACCGTTGGGATCAAGAACATGGAGCAGGCACGTGAAAGCAAGCAACAACAAGATCATAATCCGCTACCCTAGGAGCTTAGGCGAAGAGGTAAACACATGAATCTTCCGCTTTATTCATGTTGTAGATCTATATGTGTTAGATAATGCCATTCCTTCATTGGTATCAGAGCCCTATGCTTGTTTTTCGTGCCTCGTAGTTTGTACTCGAAACTGGTATACAGTAGAAAATCGAGTTTTTCAATTTTCCGAATCTGTAGGCAAGACCTATATGGTTCGATAGAATTTTTCACGAGGATTCCATAAATATAAGATTTGTATTTTTTGGACAAACGTGGAAAAAGTTATGCCCCTTTGAAGTTTCGGAACTGTGTTAATCTGGACTGGTTAGATCTTATTAGAAAAACATGTTTTTTTCAAACTTGTTAAAATTGGATTTGAACATAAAATTGCGATCGGGACAAAAAGATGATTCCAACGATATACGAATCATCGGAAACGGAGCAAGGCAAGGCGGCGCGTGGGCTTCACGCGCCCCTAAAGTCGCCTCCACGCGCGGCCACGCGCCGCACGCGCTCAAGGACTGGTGGGGACCTCCTGACATGGTAGATGATGTGGCAGCGCCAAGTCAGCGTAAGGCAGATGTGGCAATGACGTGGCAAGCCACATGGCTGCTTGCATGACAGCTGGCATGGCACAGTGACGTTAGCATATGGCTGCCATGGCATGTCATGTGGCAAGATGACGTGGCACAAGGCCGACGACAGAGCGTGACGAAGGCGGACGCGGGCACACGCGGCGGCGCGTGCGACCTCCTCCCGCCGTTGTTTTTCGTCCGGTTTTTTCCTAGCTACTCCGAATTTAATTTCCTATTTATTGGATATTTTTTCATAATTTTTGGAGAGACGGAATTTTTTATTAATTTCCCGATTAATTAATTAGTGTTTAGCATACTTCCCGGGACAATTTGACGACCTTAAACACACTGTTTTAATCCAAAACTTTTTTTGGAGACTTAGGTCTTTTTTCGCTAACTTCTACCATAGGTAGGGTGATATTAGGAGGTTGGGAGCAATTTTTGATCTTTTAAGTTGAATAGATCATTGCTTATTAATTTCTAGTAATTAGAGTTTAATTCTGGAAATTTCCAGAAAATTTTAGTATGTTTATTTTATTGTTATACATGCTATTATGAGTTGAATGGGTGTGTTTGGTGCGTGGATGTGGCATATATTTTTTATTTTTGGTTTTGGTTTTGTTTTGAATATGTAATCAAAATACGAGTGTCGTGCCTCTCTATACACTATGTTGTCTTCTCTTCTCATCGATCGCCTTTATGAGGTTACTTCTTATTAGAAATAAGATAATTAATGAAGATTGAACATAGAAGCTTCAACATAGGTGTCCAAACCAAAAGACATGGCGCAAGGTGGATGGAGCAAATAGACGATCTAAAGAGCCTCAAGCTTGGAGTCCTAAAGTTAGGTGAGATGGCATGAGATGAAGTTCAAGATTTGCTCAAGAAGTATTCGCAATCGTGGGAGTGCAACGTAGGGGCCACATCCATTGCATATATATTTGTGATTGTGTTTGTTTTATGTTATAAACTGCGTGTGATTGGATATAACAATATAACCTCGCATGCTAAAGAAGTTAAAAAAAATATCTCACATTAGAAGACATGATTAAAACTAATAGGGAATCATAAGTGACGAAATTTGATTCCTAGAATTGCTACTAGGTTTTGGTGGAGTCCTTATGAGACAATACTAAATTTTAATCGAGTGTCTAAATGTTAGCTAAGGAAATGCTAGTGATTAACTTCCACAATGTCTCAATTAATCGTGTCTAAATCAAAATTGTAAGGGCTAAATTGTGACTACAACGACATGATGAGTCGCCGTACTATGTAACCATCCATTGGACATAGGTTGTCAAACCACCTACAAGTATGGTCGAACCTGTGATGATCGGTTGTCACAGCAGCACATAGACATTATCTTTAGGCTCACCAATAGTAGGAGGAACCAATCAAGATAATGTCAATGGATCGTGATATGCCAAGGTGGGGAAGTGACCTCATCAGCAAGTTCATGACCACTTTAAAATTGTAGGAATTGGCCAAAGAAGAATCCAGGTTCCGCCTTAGCCATTTGTGTGCACTGATCATGAGTAGTGACTCATAAATCCCTCCTTAACCATGAGTTATGACTCGTGTCATAATATAGAGACTCGACGATATCGTCTGAGATTCATGCCATTTATGATTAGAGAGTTAAAGGCTGTCAGGTACAAGCTATCCGATTTGCAATTTGTTGCAATCTCTGCCACGTTTCATGAAACGTTATATGACACACTTTGTAAGTGTCAAGATGTTTGTATGAGACCAAACATCACCCGGTTCTAGGATCTAAGCAACCAAGCGCTTGCTAAGAATACTAGTCCAACATACTTCTGAAGTCTAAGCAATATATGATTGCTAAAAGGTTGCGAATGAAGTATGATCGGCAGAAATATTCCCTAGCCCGGTATTAGGATCGTGAGGTAATAGGTGGGGCAAGGATAAGGGAATTTATGGGCAATATTGGTATAAGACCTATATCCAAAGACTGGAAAATGCAAAAGGTAGCAAAGGATTTTTTCTAAGACTACAGAAACGGCCAGACCTGGCAATAACCTCTCGTCTAAGGATTCGTAGGATTATCTTTGAGGGAGTAGCCACTAAATTTGAATTTGGTCACAGTTTTAAATTTGGATATGTGATAACTCCGTTTTGGAGTTATATTATTCCTTATTTTTGCTATGTTTTGCGTGCTTATCATGGAGAATTTTATCGTCTTTGAGCGTTTTTATGCTAAAATGTGAAAATTGAGTTTTTGAGTGATCATCGTTAAATCCGGGCGTTTCTCGTATATTTTGTTGCTTTTATTGTGATATGATCGCGGGTTCGTGTTTCGTGTTGTGGTTGGCAGGAAATAGGACGCGAGGATCAAAGGTGGTGAAGAAACGAGATTCGGAAACAGAGAAAGCAAGGAAAACTCAAAGAAAGGAGCCAGAAAAAAACTAAGGCAGAGTCTCTTCGCACGAAGAGAAAGGGTCTTCGCACGAAGAAAAGACTTAGCCAAAAATTCATTTCTCTTCCTGTGACATGATGCTGTCTCAAAGTAGGAGGACTTTTGCAGGAAGAGTTCAGACAGAGTGAACTATCTCTTCGCACGAAGAGACAAGGTCTTCGCACGAAGAGTTTGCCCTGAAAGCTAAAATCGTCCGGGGTCTTTTTGCAATTATCAGAAACTTTGTCATATCATTATAGAAACGTATTTAAGTGTGCTAGGTCGACTTTTTGAGTAGTTTTTTCACGCTAGACACATCTTTTGGAGATCAAGAAGCTATTGGGAGAGCTTAGGAGCTTTGGATCATCCGTTTGGATTCTCAACTCTTATCTTTTCTTGATTTTTATGTTTAAACTCATGAGACTTGTCGTTTTGAGTATGAATATGAGTAGCTAAACGTTATGTGCTGGGAATTCTCGTTTGGTGTAGCTAGGGTTTGATCTAAATATCATGTTTTGAGATTGTAATTCATGTTTTTAGCTTAATCTCACGTATTCTTTCATTATTATGGATTATTTACGTTTGTAATCAAATTATCTTTGCGAGCAGCTAACGTAGAGATAAACTTAATTAGTTTTCACGCGGTAACTCCGTGAGCATAAGTCGGTAAATTGAATAATCCACCTAGTCGAATCAATGTTTGGTAACTCGACATCGTTAACTAGGATCGTTAAAGTAGAATTATGGTTTTAATGCATGCTTAAAGCTAGAATAGACTTGGTAACTCGGTTTGTTTTGGTTTAAAGTATAGTAAACTTACTAGGTAACTCGGTAAGTTTAATATTGCTTGGTTGATAGTGAAAGATACGTGGTTGTTTTACAAGTCAAAACATAAATTTAGCTCAACCTAGTGAACCTAGAGAATTCCCGGTGTTTTTCCCTTATATTACAAAAAACCCTAAAATTCATTCTTTATTAATCGTGAACTATTTCACTTGGTTAATTAAGAATATTGCACTTTTAATTTAGTAAGATTAGATCAAACACGACTTGCGACGTGCCCACATAAGGTGTAGAATAATAATTAATTTAAACAAAGTCCCTTGGGTTCGACAACCCGAATTTCCGGTTTATTACTACACACGACAGCTGTACACTTGCAGTTGGAGCGTGTCAAGTTTTTGGCGCTGTTGCCGGGGACTTCGGCTAAATTAGTTATAATTCCTAGCCTTAGGGATTTTAATTTATTGTTTATATCCGTTACCCACCTACGATTTGCGTTTTTCGTGATTTCGGGTTGATTTACATGGTGCATGACCCGCTCTAGAGACGAGCCTTTGTATCCAACGTTTGAAGACCCGGAATCCTTATTAAAAGCACAGCATAGAGACAAGAGGAATTCAAGCTCAGTCGTCATGGATGAAGAAACGAGAGCTGAGATTGAGAGAATCCGCAAAAATGTGCAAGATGCGGAAGCAGCTAGAGCAGCTGCTGTGGAGGAGGCTGCAAACAGAGCCGCGGAATCTGAGCAACTTAGGGCTCAAATGGCTGAGATGCAGGCGATGATTGATCGCATGAACCCTCTGAATCCACAACAACTTCCTGGTGCGGAAGTAGTTGGCAGAAATAACGGTGGCAATGGGAACAATGGGGGCAATAATCGGAACAACAACGGTCGGAATGTGGTAGAGCAAGTCAACAATGCTGAGGAGGATGAGCGTCCTTTGGTGGACTACTTCAGGACTACACCGGAGGGATATCAGCCCACCATTGTCAGGCCTCAGATCAATGCAGCCCATTTCGAAATTCGCCAACCGTTGATCAACATGGTTAGGGATGAGTCCTTATTCATGGGAGCCCCGAGTGATGATCCACATCAACACTTGCTCAATTTCGAGCAGATCACTTCTACCATGTATGATCAGAGAGTTCCACTCGAGACGATAAAGCTCATGCTTTTCCCCTTCTCTTTATCGGGGAAGGCAAAAACATGGCTTATGGAACTTCCAGCAGGTAGCATAGTTACATGGGCAGATTGTAGCAGAGAGTTTCTCAGGAAGTATCTTCCACCATCCAAGGTTGCTCAACGGATGGCTGATATAACAAAATTTACACAGCAGGAAGATGATTCGTTGGGAGACACGTGGAGAAAGTTCAACCAACTCCTTCGCAGATGCCCTACTCACAGAGAACCATGGTATAAACTTCTTCACTACTTTTATAATGCTTTGGATAGAGAGACTGCTAGTGAATTGGACATGATGGCTCAAGGAAATTTTATGGTAATGGGACTACAGAGATGTCTTGATTTGCTAGATAATGTAGCCAAACGCGAATCCACGAGGTCCGAGACTCGTAGAAGCACGAAATCAGATGGGGCATTGGTTAGTAAGATTGAGTCCATGGTGGAACAGAAATTTTAACATCAGATGGCAGTGATGACTTCGGCTTTCAGTAATTTGAATCCATCGGCACAGGTGAAGTCAGTGGGAGAGATGGTAGCAGATGCAAACCAGGGATATGGGGATGGTATTGAAGACATGAACTACATGGGTCAAAGACAGCAGCAATGGCCAAACACCTATCATCCCAACAACCGCAATCACCCCAACTTCAGTTATGCAAATCCGAATAGTGGACTATATGCGCCAGGTCAAAGTCCAAATGTTCCTTATCAAGCTCAGAGACAGGCTCCACAGCAACAGGCTCCTCCACCACCTCCATCTTCAGAAGAACATGACACAAACGCGTTGTTAAAGAAATTTTTAGCTAGCAATGATAAGATTGAGAGCAAGATTGTCGCGATAGAAGCCTCGATAAAAAAGCCATGAAACACAGATTGGGTAAATAGCCAATCAAAATACTCGACTTCCACCTGGTATGCTTCCGTCCAACACTATTACTCCAACTGAGCAGTTGAAGGCTATTACTACTCGCAGTGGAACCACTACTCAGGATCCCCCATATCCTACCCATGCGCGAGTTGAGACGACTAAGGCCACTGAAAAAGCCTTGGATGAAGAGATTCCCGTGCCTACCGTTATTCCCCAATCAAAGGACACGGTGAGGAAGTCGGATGAGAAACAGAAGCCAAGGGAGGAATACAGTGTGCGAGTGCCATACCCGCAGAGATTGAAGAGTCAAGAGGATGCCAAGCATTTCAAGAAGTTTGTGGATATCTTCAAGAAGCTGCACATTAATATCCCTTTTGTGGAGGCCATTTCGCAAATGCCTAAATATGCTAAATTCTCAAGGACCTCCTCTCTAATAGGAGGCGCATGGATGACTTTGAGACCGTGACCCTGAATGAGGAGTGTAGCGCCGTAGTGCAAAAAGTGCTACCCAAAAAGATGAAAGATCCGGGTGGTTTCATTATTCCTGTGACTTTGGGAGATGCGTTCCATGGTAGAGCGTTATGTGATCTTGGAGCAAGCATAAACTTGATGCCTACATCAGTATTTGAGCAACTCGGTGTAGGAGATCCAAAACCCACTCGTATGTGTTTACAGATGGCTGACCGTACTATAAAACGACCACGGGGTGTTTTGGAGGATGTGCTTGTGAGAGTCGAAGGACTCATCTTTCCCGCAGATTTTGTGATCCTAGATATGGATGCTGACGATGATGTCCCACTCATATTGGGACGGCCATTCCTTGCTACGGGAAAGACGATTATTGATGTTGCCAATGGAGAATTGACTATGCGTATTAACGATGAGAAGGTGGCATTCAATGTCTTTGAAGCTATGAAATTTCCTGCATATGCAGTGAGTGAGCAGTGCTTTGGTGTGGAGGCATACACACCGGACGAGGAGGACGATATCTTATTGGAGCAGCTGTATGAGGAACTTGCCTTACTTGATTCGAGTGAAAAAGAACAGGCTATGGAAGCCAGCTGGCGTTCACCCTTACCCCTCTTTAATGAGGGAAGCAGGAAGATTCTTACTCCTTCGCTTATTACTGCTCCTGATTTAGAATTGAAACCGTTACCTGCTCATTTAAAATATTTATACTTGGGATCTGATGAAACTTTACCTGTTATTGTTTCTGCGTGTTTGGACAGGGAACAGGAGGAGCAGCTTCTCAAGGTATTGCAGGAGAGGAAAGCAGCTATGGGATGGACCATAGCGGATATCAAGGGGATCAGCCCCACAATTTGCCAGCACAAGATCCGGCTCATGGAAGACAAGAAGCCGGTAGTTCAGTTTCAGCGCCGCCTCAACCCTCACATGCAGGAGGTGGTGAAGAAAAAAGTGCTTAAATGGTTGGAAGCAGGTATCATCTATCCGATTTCCGACAGCACGTGGACTAGCCAGGTACAGTGTGTCCCTAAGAAGGGAGGTATAACTGTGGTGGAAGGGGAGAAAGGTGATCAGATTGCTACTCGTACAGTTACTGGGTGGAGAGTTTGCATGGATTACCGCAAACTCAATGATGCTACTTTGAAGGATCATTTTCCCCTCCCATTTGTGGACCAGATGCTTGATAGGCTGGCACGTAATTCACATTATTGGTTTTTGGATGGATACTCTGGGTATAATCAGATAGCGATTGAGCCAGCTGACCAGGAAAAGACGACATTTACTTGTCCTTATGGGACTTTTGCATTCAGGCGCATGCCCTTTGGGCTATGCAATGCCCTGCCACGTTTCAGAGGTGTATGATGTCTATCTTCTCAGACATGATGGAGCAAAATTTCGAAGTCTTCATGGATGATTTTTCGCTTTATGGTGATGGTTTCGAAGACTGCCTCCAGCAGCTAGCTCGGGTACTGGACAGATGTATTGACACCAACCTAGTGCTTAACTGGGAGAAGTGCCACTTCATGGTGACCGAGGGGGATAGTGTTGGGGCACAAGATCTCCAGTAAAGGCTTAGAGGTAGATCGGGCAAAAATTAAGGTGATCGAGAAGCTTCCTTATCCTACATCTGTCAAAGGGGTACGGAATTTTCTGGAACATGCAGGTTTCTACCGGCGCTTCATTAAAGACTTTTCGAAAATCACAAAGCCTTTATCTGGGTTGCTTGAGAAAGATGTCGTCTTTGATTTCAATGAAGAGTGCAAGACAGCTTTTGATTTGCTCAAGAAAAAGCTGATCAGTTCTCCCATCATAGCCACCCCAGACTGGACCTTACAGTTCGAGCTTATGTGTGATGCCAGCGATTATGCGGTGGGAGCAGTACTGGGACAGCGGAAAGACAAGGTAGCTCATGTAATTTACTATGCCAGTCGTACTCTTAATATTGCACAGGTTAATTATGCCACCCCGGAGAAGGATATGTTGGCTATTATCTTCGCATTGGACAAGTTTCGTCCAGACCTTGTGGGTTCTCAGGTCACCGTCTTCACGGACCATGCTGCCCTCAAATATCTTCTTACTAAGAAGGATGCGAAGCCTAGTGTAGATACTGCTTTCTGACATGACAGATCTTGGCCACGTGGCAGCCATCCAGCACACCATATTGTGCTCCATACACACTGGATCACCAGCCGAGCTGATCCATGTGGGGGCTGCGAGACAGAGCCCTCGCATACCACTGCACGGGACTTGTAGGGACTTAGTGGTTTGGAGGCTAGAGTAAGCCCTGTCGCGTGCGAGCCAAGCCCGCACGCGACCTTTAGTAACTGTTTTGAGAGATTTATGGCACGAGCTCCATGAACCCGGTCAACCCGGTCAAACCCGGTCAACCTCGTAACGGTTCCGGTATTCGCGCACCACGTGCTGTAACGGTCCCTATATACTCGGACGAACGTGCCGTTATGGTTAAGTTAATTAAGCCGCCATCAATGGGCGCATTAACCACACTACAACGGTCATGTTCTCCAGTATATATAGATCGTCAACCTTTCCATACAAAGGAAAACACACTTGCCATACGCGGAAGCTCTGCCAAACCTCTGTCTCTCTCTCAGACATTGCTACTGACTTACTCTCTCCCTACACACAACCCCACTCTTCCTGTGCGATCCTTGATCCACTACACACGGTGCACACGGAGGTCTCCCCGCCGGAATCTCTTGTGCACATTTTGGTGAACCCGACGTGAACTTACCAACAAAAGCAACCATGTCTCAGGAGGATGATGTCAGTAACCGATCGCCTTCCACCAAAACTCCCTCGGGAGACGAAACCCGCCGTACTCCAACGACCCCCGGCGAGGCACCGACGTTAGAGTCTTTGGATGCCACTGTCCAAAGTCAGGCGAAAGCTCTCAAGGCTCAATCTGCGCAGTTAGAACAAATCTTGGCCGTTCTGGGTACCCTTGCGCCGAATCCTCCACCAGCCACCGCTATCCCTCAGGGAGGAGGAGCCCCTACCGCTCCAGGATTGGGAGTGTCATCCACACCTCCCAACCCTCATCTGCAGACTCCACCGTCAGCTACGCAGCTGCCTTCGGTTCAAGGATCAACGGCACAAATGCTGCCTCCTGCTGCTCACGCTCCTCAGCCGTCGGCTTTGGCGTCCAACCCAACTCTGCAGTACCCTTTGCCTCCCCCAACGATGATCTGGGGAAATGCGGGTAGTCAATATGCTCCCAATCCTCCGGCGGCGTATGTGTCACCACCACCTACGGCAACCCCTCCGTCAACTACCGAGGGGAGCATCCCAGAATGCATGACGTCTTTGCAGAAACGCGTGGACACTATCCTGGCTCATCAGTCATTCGCGGATACCATTATCCCGAAGTTAGACAACGATCCACCCATTCCACGAGAGATCTATCTCATGCCTAACCCGGCGGGGTACAAGGCTCCTAAATGGGATAAGTTCGAGGATGTCAACGGAAACGCTCACGAGCATGTCATGCGTTTCATTGATGTCATGGGTCCATACGGAGCTGATCCTAAACTGCTGATGCGAGAGTTCCCAAAATCTCTTGGGAACGTAGCATACAAATGGTACCGAACATTGGAGGCCGGATCTGTGAAGACTTGGGACGACATGGTCCAGAAGTTCTATACCAAGTTCTTCCAGATGGAAGAAAAGGTGACGATGATCCATCTCTCGCGGATGTATCAGAAGCGTGAAGAGGACGGAATCACCTTCATTAAGAAATTCAGGGCGAAATCCTTGGAGTGCAAAGATCCAATGCCCGAAAGCCGTCTCGTAGAGATATGCCTGCAATGCATGCGAGATGAATACAAAGGTATGCTCATCAATCTGCAAACACCTACGTTTTCGAAGCTAATCGAATGCACGAAGAACATCGAGCCCATAGTCGAGAGACGGAAAAAGAAGAGCGCTCCAGAGCGACCTGCGAGCGGCACCACTTACAAGATCGGAAGGTTTAGCTACAAGCGGGGACGCGAAGCTGAGGTCAATACAGTTTCGCCCCAGAAACAAGCGAAGGTTGCGAACTTCGATATACCGCCCCTGCCATGCTCGGTAGAGGAAGCAAGTGACCTCTGCAGACAGTGGCGCAAGGACGGCGTCCTGCCACCGCTCGAGAAAACACCCTCCAAGGAGATGGTGAGGGACCCTAAGTGGTGTGAGTACCACGGCAAGGTCATGCATCCCACCGCCGAGTGCAAGAAACTCAGGTTCGCGTTCGATCAGAAGATGAAGAACGGCGAGCTCATCGTCAGCGACCACCGGAAGGACGTGCGCAACAACCCGCTGCCCGCGCATGCGGAACCAGGCTCGAAGGGCAAAGAGGTCGCTATGATCTCGATCGTCGACTTGGAAGAAGTCGCAGAGGATGGCCTGCCCATCGTTGCCGAGGTCCATGAAGACGAAGACTATAGCATGGACACAGAGGATGAACGTGCCGACCGCATGAAAGGGTCGCATGGCTTCAACAAATTCTTCGATGAAATGAATTTCTCCGAGAAGTGCCGAACTGATATGACAAAAGCGATTTCGAGAATAGCAGAGGACTACGAGGAGGACCTTGTAGTCTCCAACGGGAAAGTCATCAGCGCATCCCGCTCTATGGAAAAGATTATGACCTTTTCTGCCAGCGACAAAAAGACGGATGCGAGTCACCAGAGACCTCTGTACGTGACCGCCATCATCAATGGCGTCGAGTTCAAACGAGCGTTCGTCGATGGAGGAGCAGCGGTCAACGTCGTTCCGCTCCACACACTGAGGCTAGCAGGGATTCCCGAACATAAGGTAGTCAGACGTCCATCTCCGCTGGTGGGATTCGGAAGCAACTCTAGAATGACAATCGGATGGATCCGCCTGGGCGTTCAGATTGGCAAAATCAAGTGCTCAGCAAAGTTCTATGTCATAGACGCGAACACCACATACCACATGATTGTAGGTCGAGCCTGGATTCATCGCTTCGACGCAGTCCCTTCGACGGCTCACCAGGTTATGAAAGCCATCTGGAACGACAGAATAGTCGAGATACCGGCTTCAACAAACCCGTTCAACTTGGACGAAGCACATCTCAGTGAGGCGGTATGGTTCACTGAAATGGCAGATGAGCAAACACCCGGACCATTCAACCCTACTCCTTTGCCTCTCTGGGAGGACATCAAGGACCAATCGCCTGCAGGGGTAATGGTGACGAGGGAAGATGACAAGGAAAAGCCGCCTACACGCGAAGA
This sequence comes from Linanthus parryae, assembly GCA_023055425.1. Lineage (NCBI taxonomy): Eukaryota > Viridiplantae > Streptophyta > Magnoliopsida > Ericales > Polemoniaceae > Linanthus > Linanthus parryae. Next base: position 32,071,221 of record JALGPY010000006.1, read on the forward strand.
GGCGCCGCGTATCGCATATCATCGGAAGAACGTGTACACTCTGAAGAGGATCGCAAAGCATGACCCCGAGGGCAAGGAGATAGAGAGCTTCTACGCCAATGGGAAGAAATGCTACCGCATATGAAGGTGCGCGGGGATGTCCTCACGCGGGCATGGGGATATCCCTGGGCAAATCAATCAAATCGAGCAAATTGCGCTGACAGAGGAGCCAACACAAGGCACTCCAGACGAGAAACTCAAAGAAGCGCCTGAATGCATGGAAGACAGGCCAAGACCGCAAAAGCAAGAGCTAAAGGAAGTGTTGCTCAGCCCGAACGAGGAAAAGAAAAGGCCAGTCTTCCTGAGCGCGGATCTCACAAGCGAGGAAGAACAAGGGCTGCTACAGCTCCTAACTGAATACAAGGATGTGTTCGCATGGGAGTATGATGAAATGCCAGGTCTGGATACAAGCATCACCATGCACCGTTTAGACATCATCCCCGGGTCTAAACCGGTCAAGCAGAGCACGAGGAGCTTCAGGCCGGAGCTTAACGTCAAGATCAAGCAGGAGATTGTCAAACTCCTAGATGCCAAGTTCATAGAGCCGAATCATCATCCCACATGGCTGGCCAACATCGTGCCAGTGGCGAAGAAGAACGGACAGCTCCGCATCTGCGTGGACTTCCGAGATCTCAACCGCTTCTGCCCCAAGGACGATTTCCCACTGCCCAACATCGATTTGCTCATTGATTCAACAGCAGGCCATCGCATGTTCAGTTTCATGGACGGTTTCAGCGGGTACAATCAAATCAAGATGGATCCCGAAGACGCACGCAAAACTGCATTCATCACTCCTGTAGGGGTATTCAACTACACGGTGATGCCGTTCGGCCTTAAGAACGCGGGCGCGACCTATCAGCGAGCCATGATGGCTCTATTTCACGACATGATGCACAAAGAGGTGGAATTCTACGTGGATGACCTGGTGGTTAAATCCAAGTACGAAGCAGACCACCTCGCAGACCTGCAAAAGGTGTTCAATAGATGCAGGAGCTTTCAATTGAAAATGAACCCCATGAAATGCGCATTTGGGGTAACCTCGGGGAAGTTCTTGGGATGCGTAGTCCATCGCCAAGGGATCGAACCTGACCCTGCGAAAGTATCGGCCATAACTGGCATGACGCCGCCCCATAATCAGAGTGCATTGAAGACATTTTTAGGAAAGCTATCCTATCTGCGGAGATTCATCCCAGCAATTGCCGAAATCACATGTTGTTTCAGCACTCTTCTCAAGAAGGACGCCGCGTACAACTGGGCTCCGGAGCACGAAACCGCATTCGAAAAGCTGAAGGATTTGCTTACGTCCTCAAAGATAATGATCGCGCCTCAACTGGGATCACCGCTTCTGCTATACCTGACATCTACAAGGAGATCTATAGGAGCGCTCTTGGCTCAAGAGTATGAAGGCCAAGAGAGGCCTATCTACTACATCTCCCGCATCGTGCAGCCTGCTGAATCGAGGTACACAGACATCGAACGTCATTGCCTTGCCTTATTCTTTGTGATAGAAAAGTTGAAGCACTATTTTGCATCACACAAAGTAGTAGTGGTCACCAAGAGCGACCCCATAAGATACTTGCTAACTCACACTACTCCGGGAGGAAGACTGGCGAAATGGTACATGACCATTTCCCAATACGATATCACATGTGTGCGACCACGAGCGATCAAGTCGCAAGCGGTAGCAGATCTGTTGGCACAGTTCCCCGATAACAGCCATGAGCCCGTGATCGAAGAAGAGCTCGAAGGCCCTGAGATCTACGCAATCGACGTGCCCTATTGGACTCTCCACTTCGACGGTTCGTCAACCCGGAAAGGCGGAGGCATTGGGATAGTCTTGACAAAGCCAGATGGGGAAGTCATACAGATGTCCGCAAAGCTCAACTTCGCAGTCACAAACAACGAAGCGGAATACGAGGCTCTCATTGTGGGGCTCCGTGCGGCGAAAGCTTTGGAAGTAAGCAACTTAACAGTCATGGGAGATTCCAAGCTGATTGTTAAGCAAGCCTCGGGCGAATATGGTTTGAAGGAGATCAACCTCCTGTCTTATCGCACCGTAGTACAGAAGCTGATGCAACAATTCTGCGATGTGAAGTACGAGCACAAGCCCCGAGCAGACAACAGGCACGCAGACGCTTTAGCAACTCTGGGGTCTAAGGTCAGCATAGACAAGTGCCCCGCAAGGATTTCCATCGAAGTGCGAACATCGTCGGCATTGACAGAAGATGCGTGCGACAACGAACACATGGATGACGCAGACTGGCGAAAACCAATCTTGCAAGCTATTGCGAAGGGCACAAGCAACGAAAGCTGGGCACTCACAAAAGGATACTGCATCCACGACAACACCCTTTACTACAAGGGTCCTGGGGGAATACTCATGCGATGTGTCTCCGAGCAAGAGGGACAACAGCTGTTAGAAAAGATTCACCAACACGCTTGCGGAGAAAGCGAGGTGTCAATCTACAGAAAGGCTCAGAGATATGGCATTCATTGGCCAGACATGTCGACAGCTGCAGCCCTGATACAAGGGAAGTGCGAAAGTTGCGCACTAATCAAAGATTCTCTACTAGTCGCCTTAATCGATGACGACACGGACTGGAGGAAGCCACTGTTCGATTTCCTCACCCAGGGCACCGTGCCCGAATCGAGAAAGGAAGCCGAAAAATTGATAAGGAAAGCGTCTCGATATGTGGTACAAGAAAACCTACTTTGGCGAAGAGGCCACGAGGGCAACTTGCTGCGATGTCTAGACGACAGAGAAGCACAAGAAGTCATGGACCTTTCTCATCAGGTGGAACATCAAGGAGGTGCGAAATTATGCAGACAGCTCCTCTCAATCGGATATTTCTGGCCCACGATGGAAGTCGATTGCCGTACCAAAGTGCGACGCTGCCAGGAATGCCAATTCAAAGGGAACCTAGTGCACGCTCCTGCTGTGGATCTACATGCACTAGGAACGCCATGGCCATTTCACACATGGGCTCTGGACTTCATCGGTCCCATCCGACCGACGTCGCACGGGAATCATTTCATTCTCACCGCAACTGAGCTGTTCACCAAGTGGGTGGAAGCAATACCACTAAAGACGGCAAATGCGCTGGCGGTGGTCAACTTTATCCAGGAAAGCATCGTATGCAGGTTCGGAATCCCAAACACCATTCTTTCAGATAACGGTACTCCTTTTGTTAATCGCCAGGTAGCCGCGAAATTAGCGGAGTACAATATCAGGCAGATATGTTCTACCCCTTATTACCCAAAGGGAAACGGACAAGCCGAAGCGACTAACAAGACGCTGTTGAGAATATTGAGCAAGATGGTCGCAGATGACCACAAGAAGTGGGCCGACTCTCTAAGCATAGCTCTGTGGGCCTACAGAACTTCTCCAAGGACACCCACAGGGGCCTCGCCATTTCTACTGTGTTATGGGGCCGAAGCTGTAGTACCTGCGGAGGTTAGAGTCAATTCGGCAAGGCTGGCCTTCCATGCACTCTATGAAAATCAACGCGATCATGACTTAGTCTTGCTGGAAGAAAATCGAGAACAAGCCAAAAGGACTAACAAGCGGTACCAGGAAAGAATCGCTCGCGCCTACAACAAGACCGTCCAGCGAAGGGATTTCGCAGTCGGAGACTTGGTCTTGCGCGCATCTGACCACTGTATGCGAGATGCAACTCACCCAAAGTTCGCAGCTAATTGGGAAGGACCCTTCGAAGTCACAGAAGTCTTCGATAGTGGCTACTGCAGCATACGAAGGTTGCACGGCACAACCTCAACTCCGAGTTCAGTCAACATGCGCTGGATCAAGAAGTACTATCCCTGACTTCTCTCATTTCATAACGCTGTTTAATGTCTCATGTGGCTACGATTTACGCAATCTCCTCTCCCATATGAGAGGATTGTAATCTCATCTCTCCCATATGAGAGCGTTGTAATAAAAGAATTCTCCCAAATGAGAAGTTCACATTTCTAGCTGTTTATGTTGTTCTATTCAGTTTGTTATTACTTTTAACGATAGTTTATTCGCCGCAATAGCAGCCAATGCAAACGCGATCTTAAGTGATCATCTAAGCCTATCTCTTACGATAGCAGCCAACGAAATGCGATCTTAAGTGATCATCTAAGCCTATCTCTCACGATAGCAGCTAATGCAAATGCGATCTTAAGTGATCATCTAAGCCTATCTCTTACGATAGCAGCCAATGCAATGCGATCTTAAGTGATCATCTAAGCCTATCTCTCACGATAGCAGCCAATGCAAACGCGATCTTAAGTGATCATCTAAGCCTATCTCTTACGATAGCAGCCAACGAAATGCGATCTTAAGTGATCATCTAAGCCTATCTCTCACGATAGCAGCTAATGCAAATGCGATCTTAAGTGATCATCTAAGCCTATCTCTTACGATAGCAGCCAATGCAATGCGATCTTAAGTGATCATCTAAGCCTATCTCTCACGATAGCAGCCAATGCAAACACGATCTTAAGTGATCATCTAAGCCTATCTCTTACGATAGCAGCCAATGAAATGCGATCTTAAGTGATCATCTAAGCCTATCTGTCACGATAGCAGCGAATGAAAATGCGATCTTAAGTGATCATCTAAGCCTATCTCTTACGATAGCAGCCAATGCAATGCGATCTTAATTGATCATCTAAGCCTATCTCTTACGATAGCAGCCAGTGCAATGCGATCTTAAGTGACCATCTAAGCCTATCTCTCACGATAGCATCCTGTACAGATGCGATCTTAATTGATCATATAAGCCTATCTCTTACGATAGCAGCCTGTCTAAATGCGATCTTAATTGATCATCTAAGCCTATCTGTTACGATAGCAACTTATATGCAAAGCGATCTTAATTGATCACCCAAGCCTATCTGCTACGATAGCAACTTATATGCAAAGTGATTTTAGTTAATCATCTAAGCCTATCTGTTACGATAGCAGCCTGTACAGATGCGATCTTAATTGATCTCTCAATCCATCTCTTATGATAGCAGCCTGTCTAAATGCGATCTTAATTGATCACCCAAGCCTATCTGCTACGATAAGCAACTTATATGCAAAGTGATTTTAGTTAATCATCTAAGCCTATCTGTTACGATAGCAACTTATATGCAAAGCGATTTTAGTTGATCGTCCAAGCCCATCTTTTACGATGGCAACGCGTGCGCAAAATGATCTTATTAGATCTTCTAAGAGTCTATCTGTTGCGATAGCAGTTTATGTGAGAAATGATCTCAATCAATTCTCTAATAAAGCCTACCTGCCATGACAGCAATTCGCACCACTTAACGATCTTAATTGATCTGCTAAAGACTATCTACTACGATAGCAACGTTGTGAAAATGATCTTAAATGATCCGCAATGGCCAACCAACAAGCCCATCTACCGGGATGGCACAGCTGCGAAGATACGATCTCGAACGATCTAGCGAAACACTCGCGAATCAATATATCGCAGATACGAAACAATTACATAGCATTATGCAAGGCGAAATATGCCGAAACGCATGCGAAATTGTATTTTGTTGTAAAGAGACAGCAGATAATACAGAAAGCTATTTATCATTACGAGTCAAATGACTTACAATTTATCTGTCTAGATGGCAGCTTACAAGCGAAAAGCTCGAATCTAACTACGCAGCCAACACGGCTTACAATACATTCGAAAAATGTCTGACAAGCCAGAAACACACTACGGGAATTCCGACTAGAAAAGGATGAACCCACGGTTTCAACACCGGCTACGCAACGCCCAGATCTGCGGGTGAATATCTGTAGCAGGGGGGATCTTGCTCTAAAAGAGCCACATGAAGCCATACGCTCAAGATCCCGGTATCCGACAAGACCGTTGTCAGATATGCACCCCATAACATTTGCCCAAGGAACCACCGGTTCCGGCGATCCACAGGAAAGCAGAAGCTCCAAAGGGCAAGGGCTCCTTGTAGACGGGGATGAACGCGACGGTTCGTCATCCCGAGCTCACAAACGTGAAGGTGACGGATTCTTCTCCAGGGATGCTGAAGAAGAATTCCGCCGTTCATTACGAGACGGTAGCACGGTCACTTCGGCGCTGCACCTCACCACGAGGCGGCCGGAAACATGACCTGCACACATAATACACGAAGAAATTTCTTCGAACACATATGAGATATTATCTGCATCTTCTTTATGATGGTTATAAAGAGCAATAAGCCTCATAAAGTGGATCTCGGAAACTATTTCTATAGCACAAAGCGCAAACTCAGGATTCAAAACTTGAAGTTGCCATGAATCAACGAAAAACAAGCGTTGAAGCCAGCAGTCGTAAGGACTCACGGCAAAGCACATCTTTGGGATGAAGAACCCAAATAGCAAAGACAGGGTTTATATAGACCCTGTGGAGACTCTTCAGTTGCCAAGGATGAGTCAGCAGAATTCAAAAAGAGGGTAAGTCCAATCACTTACGCCTTGAAAAGCGGTAACGATCAATTACCCTACTAAAGGCTACGACGATTCAGTTGCGTATCCTAATAAATGACGGATGGTCATGATTCGGATGGACTTCCCAACGAAAGCGTGCTTATCTGCCGAGAAATTAGCGCGAAAATCAAGCAGAGTATCAATTGCTGATGTCATAATTGGATATGCACAGAAATATCCAATCAAATCCCGTAAAAGGGCAAAACGGGAAATTTCATTGTTGTTAAAAAAAAGGGGGAGAAACCCTAGCAACATTACATTAATGTTCAAGACATTACATTAATGTTTCAGCTATTTTTCTTGCTATTTTTGCAAAATTCGAAAAATCAAAGCAAATTCTTGATTAAGGAGTCTTGGGGCTCGAACTGCTCGCTCAGCTTCTCCACTTGTTTCACTTCTTGCTTCAGTAGCTCGCACCTGGCATTCATCTCATGATACAGCTTCAGAGCTTCATCAACCTTTTGCTTCTGCTGCTCCACCTTCTGCATCTCAGCTGCGAGATTCTGGTGACCGAGTTTCAAAGTTATGGCTGCGCGAATCAGCGTGACTCTGTCCTTGAGAAACTTGAAACCCATTCTACCTTGGACTTTGGTCACGAGATTTTGGCACATGCCACATAGCAATTCAGCACTCTGGACTGAAATGGTCGCAGGTGTAGCCGCAGACAGCTGCTCCAATATCCAAATGGCTTCAGTAAGGAACAGCCTCCTGTCAAAAGGCCCGATTTCCAGAGATCTCACAAATGATCGGGGGTAGGTCAGACGCATTCGAACCACCCAGTCTACATCGGTTTGCTTCAAACCTGAGGAGACGTCAAAAATAGGTTATGATGTCAAAACTCGTAAGCGAATAATGCGACGTGCGAACAGTAAAGCTCTACTTACCAGTTCCTTCCAGAATCTCATGAAGGGAAGGAATGCGGGCTGCCGGGTTGTTCGAAGATTGTCCTCGCTCCATAGCTCTCCTATCAGCTGCGAGCTCCAATCTCTCGTAGTCGGGAGGAAGAGTGTAGGCCGCACCAGCTGCGACTGCATTCCCAACCTGCGAGCCCCAAATGCTCCACGCAGGAATAGGTGCCTCGGGCTCAGTCGTCGCCGGAGGCGAAGGGACAGCCGAAGTCGCTTGGCGAAGGACGCTCTCAGATGCGAGAACATCAGCAGCACTTGTCCTTCCTACCTCAGCACTAGCATGGACATCTTCATCCATCAGCACAGTATCAGCTCCAGCATCGTCGGAAAGCTCGATGATGTCCTCAAGAGGCTCACCCGCGTGGTCAGCAGCTGCGACGGGCTTCTCGGTATGGGAGCTCGGAATTGGAACATAGGACGCAGAAGGCTGACTTCTCTGCTCCAACTCTGGTTCTTCAGCATAACCTGCGACATTAAATGCGATGACATAAGGTAACTTGCGTTATAAGTTATTTTGCTATCTTTGCTAAAGCTAAGAGAAAGCACCTCCACGCGAAGGTGGGATTGAGGTATCCTCATCATACACTAAGGACGTGGAACCATGCCCTATCAGTGTGTCCTCACTAAGCAAGTCTTTAAGAAAAGCGTGACCTGGGATGCGAATAAACCAGTCATGATTCTGCCTTAAGTTGCTAAGAGCCTAGTACGTGCGAATCACTCAAATAGTTACCTGAGGGTTCTCCGCATTTGCTTACTAACCAACGGCGAATGTCAGCCTTTGACACACCATGCTTTAACGCACCCACAATAACCTCTCTATAAGTCACTGCGAGATTGAAGATCTCACCTTTATCGCCACCTGCGATCTCTGCGAAGTCTGCTTGGACTTGCTCCAAGGCCGCTGCATCCTCTCCGGGAACCTCATCTTCCTCTTCCGCATGAGGAGCCACTTCTTCGGGAAGCTCGTCTTCCTCGCCAACTGGACGCACTAAGTCGTCGACATGCTGCTCTTCAAGGCTCCGCTGTTTCACACGCTCGAGCTCCTCTTCCTCTCGCCGCCTTCTTCTTTCAGCAGCTTCCGCGGCTGTCTTCCGGGACTCAGCAAGAACGTCCTCGCTTATGGGCTCATCTGAAATGCCAGAATGGGCATCTCTCTTTTGTCTCTTGGCCACAAGGCCACCAATGGTTTCATCATCATCATCTGCGAATACCCAATTGGTTTAAAGAAAAGAAGTGCAAAGAAGTTACGATAACGGGAAAAGAAATGCGACGGAGGTACCTCCTGATTCTTCCTCATGCATCACAACTGTTACTTCTTCTTCATCACTCGCTTGGGGCTCCCCCCTCTCTTCTTCTTCCTCTTGATTGAATGGAACAAAGGTCTCAACTGCGAGATCTTTTCGCACTTTGCTGGGCATGCGACCTTTGCCTTTGTCCTTGATAGAAAGGGACCTCACTGGGGGAGAAGCTGGGGCATTCCTAGGGGAAGAAATCGTAATTCCCTTTTGCCTAGGTCTCTTCACTCTTGGCGCCGCAGTCGCTGGAGGAGACGGGTCATCTCCAGCAGGAGACGGAGCCGGAGGATTGTCTATCAGCGAGTCAGCAAAAGCATTCATGACCGCGCGAATCTTCATTTCGAGCTCAGGTTCCATCCTCCACGATAGCCGGAACGACTGCCCTTCTCTCCTGGTGGCAACGATGGCGTTGACCAATGACTTGGAGCGATCGCCAGACGCGAATCGCCGCACGTGACACTACAACCATACAGAGTAAAGATGTCAGCATAAGGAAATCAAAAAGCCTAATGCATGTGGAGAAAACGCTTACCTCCGCAAATGCCTTGCTATATCTGGCGACATGCGTATCGCCCTTCTTAATTGCGGCAACTTGCTCCTTCAGAATGACATCAGGGCACAAATGGTTCTCCCGATCCCATAGTGAGTAACAACCATACTCAGACTCGCTCAGACTGCAAGTAGGGCGAAACGGAAAGGAGTTCCTTTTGATCAGGGGAGATCTACCTGGCTGCGCGGCCGACTCCGTCTCAATCCTCGTTTGCTGGGCAACCCAGTATGCGAGCCAGTTCTGGGAACAACCACCCTCGCGGGTTCCCGCAGGCTGCTCAAAAGGAAGGTTGTTCATGAAAACCGTCTTGCACTCCTTTGTTAGCAAGCGCTTGTAGCATCCTCTGACAATGGACTGGGGCCAGATTGATGGGGCCACCGCATCGAAACCAAACTGAGGAGAAACTCGAGTGGGGTCAACGTCCACGGTAAGCTTTTCATACCTCGGTGCGAGCTCACGAATATGCTCTGCAAGGGCAGGAAGGGAACCTCGCAGACACCAGCAAAAGAACTCGCGGTAACGCTCATGGAAATGAGGTCTCCCTTCAAAGAGAAGCTCTTCTGAAAAAACCATACCTTTAGAGGGGTACAGCTTTGGGAACCATCGCACATTCTCAATGCGCGTGGCATAGGGCCTGGCAGTAAACTCCTTCCGTTTGTCGCATATCAAACTCCAAACGCACTTGGTGTTGCCTGTTCCGAACCATCTCGCAGCTCTTCCGCTGTTGCGTGCTTCTGTCTCGCCTGGGGGACACCACTTATCAAGTTGGAGAGCAGTTGGAGCATAAGACGGCCAACGCTCGAACACCCACATTGTCAAAAAGGAAATATTGACAAAAGTCAGTACATCGAGGCGGCCACGCGACTCCCTCATAGCCAGAACCAGCTGATCAAGCCTATAGTACAGCGTGCCCAAGACCAAGGGTCCGAGTGCGACCCTCTGGCCAAGAGCGAGCCTCACAGCAAGTGGCAACACATGGTAGAAGACTCCTTCATGGGGGTGACCATCAATCGAGTACCTCGACAGCCAGGCACAGAGAAAAGCACAAAGAGTCAAGTGATAACCCTTGCCCTCTACGTAATTCTCGGCCTCTGGATCTTCACTCAGGAGTTTCTTAGTAATGCTGCTGTTCGCATAATCTCGAAAGAAGTACTGCAACCATTTGTTCCAGGTATTCTTCGCGGATGTATCAACCAGCTGCCAGTTAGGAAGAGGCTTCGTAGTGGTCCACCGAGTGGAGCTTTTCTTCACCTCTGCTAGGCATTCCTCCATCTGCGTGTACAAGGCAATCTCCGCAGATGTCCTCAAGGGACTCAAAGGGTCCACCTCGCCCATGGGGGAAAGCTCGTACAGCATTTGAACGTCCTCAAGTGTCGGGGCAGCCTCGAACTCAGCAAAATGGAACGTATGAGTCGCAGGCGAGTAACGGGACAGAAGGTCTAGAAGCATGGACTGATCCAACTTCACGGCAGCACCCTTCATAGCACGGATAGCAAAGTATACGCCGGCTTCATTAAGAGTCTCGGCGTGATGATCCAACACGTGGTCAATCCACTCATCCATATAGTCCAATTTCTGGACGAACGCCTGAGTAGAAATCGCAGTATATGGGAAGTGCCCGTTCTCGATCCCCAATCGAACTACATCCTCGGAACCAACCAACTCGAGCAAGGCTGAGTTAACTGGGCGAGTCAGCGTCAGCAATCGCTCAACTGGAACAGGATCAGGCATCCTCTTCGCCTTTACCCTCGCATGGTAGAAATCTTTGTCGCCTAAAAAGGGGGCTTTTCGCCACAAGGCCTGCGGAAGGTCGGGTATCTCTTCATCTTCCTTCACGGGTCTGGTTATTCTTGTCTTGGCCATTCCTGTGGAAGAGCAAGAAAAAAGGGGGGAGAAATACCACACTTCAGTTTGAATTTTGGAATTCAAGATCAATGCAAAGGAAGACGAACAGTTCCGGTATCGATTTCAGAAATTGGGGAGTTGCAAGATCCAATATTGTTGAAAGATTAAAACGAAGCAGGTTCAAAGATCAAAGCCTCTTCACAAATTTCATGGGTTTACAAATTCAACGCAGTTCAAGGCAAACACTGGTATCTTAAATCAAAAGTAGACGAGGCCAACCTTGTTCTCTTGAAGCCTGCTTGGATACGCACAATTGAAGAATACGATTTGCAGTTCTGAACTGGTGATTGATTATCTGGATCTGCTCTCGAAGATCTCCGGGTACCATTCACTTTAAGAGAAAGAAGTGATGCTTTGCAATAATGGGGGATACAAGGTATTTATCCAAAACAATGAAGGGTTGCGTCCTTTCGATGGTCGAATCGCAACCGTCACCGTCGAATCGCGCAATCACAGGACAAGCTGACGTCACGCCTAAAACCCTAAAGGTCAGACGACACGACTCTAGGGGTTTTAGGTCATAATGACACGCACGGGGGCTGAACTTACCCGTATTTGAATTGGTGCGTGTCGGCGACGCGTATGTTGGTTTCCGCGCATGGAAGTCTATACGGCTATGAGTCTTCACGCGCAGAAAGGGGGCTAATGTAGATACTGCTTTCTGACATGACAGATCTTGGCCATGTGGCAGCCATCCAGCACACCATATTGTGCTCCATACACACTGAATCACCAGCCGAGCTGATCCATGTGGGGGCTGCGAGACAGAGCCCTCGCATACCACTGCACGGGATTTGTAGGGACTTAGTGGTTTGGAGGCTAGAGTAAGCCCTGTCGCGTGCGAGCCAAGCCCGCACGCGACCTTTAGTAACTGTTTTGAGAGATTTATGGCACGAGCTCCATGAACCCGGTCAACCCGGTCAAACCCGGTCAACCTCGTAACGGTTCCGGTATTCGCGCACCACGTGCTGTAACGGTCCCTATATACTCGGACGAACGTGCCGTTATGGTTAAGCTAATTAAGCCGCCATCAATGGGCGCATTAACCACACTACAACGGTCATGTTCTCCAGTATATATAGATCGTCAACCTTTCCATACAAAGGAAAACACACTTGCCATACGCGGAAGCTCTGCCAAACCTCTGTCTCTCTCTCAGACATTGCTACTGACTTACTCTCTCCCTACACACAACCCCACTCTTCCTGTGCGATCCTTGATCCACTACACACGGTGCACACGGAGGTCTCCCCGCCGGAATCTCTTGTGCACACCTAGATTGATCCGATGGGTGTTGCTAATGCTAGAGTTTGACATAGTGATCAAGGACAGAAAGGGAGTAGAGAACGTTGTTGCAGACCATTTTTCACGACTGGAGAACGAAAAACAGGAAGATGTGCCAATTAGAGAAGATTTTCCAGATGAACAACTTATGGTAGTGGTAGCAGCTGTGCCTTGGTTTGCGGATTTGGCAAATTTCAAGGCGCTCAATATTGTCCCAAAAGACATGTATTTCCATCAGAAAAAGAAATTTTTCGCAGATGCACGACACTATTTCTGGGATGACCCTTATTTGTTCAGGTTGGGAGCTGACAACGTGTTGAGAAGATGCGTAGCTGAGCCAGACACTTTGGACATTCTTAGACATTGCCATGAACTGAATTGCGGAGGGCATTTTGGCAAAACGCGCACGGTGGCAAAGGTATTGCAAAGTGGATTTTATTGGCCTTCTTTACATAAAGATGCTCATTTGTTTGTACAGCAGTGTGATCGATGTCAGAGAACTGGCAATATCTCCAACCGAAACGAGATGCCTCAAAATTTCGTGTTAAGAGTAGAGCCCTTTGATGTTTGGGGCCTTGATTTCATGGGACCATTCCCGTCTTCACTTGGAAATCTTTATATACTGTTAGCTGTGGATTATGTGACCAAGTGGGTAGAGGCGATGGCTTTCCCTAAAAACGATGGAGCTACTGTAGAGAGATTCGTGCGTAAGAGCATTTTTACACGGTTTGGAACTCCCAAAGCCATTATCAGTGATGAAGGATCGCATTTCGTGAACAAAGTCTTTGCCAATGTCTTGAGCAAATATGGGGTAAAGACGCATAAAATATCACTGGCTTATCATCCGCAGTCGAATGGGCAAGCAGAAGTTTCTAACCGAGAGATAAAAGGGATTCTGGAGAAGACAGTCAACCCGGGACGCAAAGATTGGTCTCTGCATTTAGATGATAGCTTATGGGCGTATAGGAATGCTTACAAGACCCCTTTAGGCATGTCTCCCTATCAGTTAGTATTTGGGAAGTCGTGTCATCTTCCGGTAGAACTTGAGCACAAGGCATTCTGGGCCTTGAAGAAGATCAATTTGGACGCTAAGCTCTCAGGTCAGCTACGGAAGCAAGCACTGCTCGAACTTGAAGAACTTCGATTGATGGCGTATGAAAGTGCGAGAATCTATAAGGAGAGGACAAAACTGTGGCACGACAGGCACATCATCCCGAGATACTTCAAAGTAGGACAGAGGGTGCTGATCTTCAACGCCAGACTAAAGCTGTTTCCAGGGAAATTAAAATCTAGATGGAGTGGCCCCTACACAATTACCGCAGTTTATCCGTGGGGATCTCTTGAGGTGGAGGACGCAAATGGGAACAGGTTTAAGGTGAACGGCCAGAGAGCGAAACCGTACGTGGACGGGAATTTCATTGGAGTCATTGAATGGCTTCATGCAACTCCCGCAATTTAATTAATCTCTGAGGTAACTGGGTCGGGCCGTCGACCTTAAATTACAAAGCGCTTGTTGGGAGGCAACCCAACCTATTTATTGATGTAGAGTAGGTTTTAATACTGTTTTGTAGTTTTTATTTTATTTGATTTATTTGAGAGGTGCGAGAGAGGGGATTTAATATTTCCAATGAGTATGTGCAGGATTCCGAGGTGAAAGGCCTATTTCGGATCCCCTGTCTTGATGCGCCCGTGCGAAATAGAGTAAAAATTGAAGAATTTCAGCCCAAAACGCGCATCGGGATCTGAAGTGAAGGAATTAGAGAATGAAGCCATTCATGCGCTTATTCAACACACGCACCTGAGGAAGATCATGGTCCCGGACTCCCCGTCTTGATATACGCAAGAATTTGATTAATCAACGGAGAAAGCTAGCTCACTGGCACGGATTACGAGGTGATATTTTGAAGAACAGACTGAAAAAAGAATTGAAGAGTGCCATTGTGTGGGGGTAGTTGAGAGCTTTATGTGGACAGGTGGATCGCGTAAATCGGAGTCCGTACGAAGAAGTTAGGCCAAAAAGGATGTTACGCGGGCAAAAAGGCGTCAAAAAAGCATCCGGAATTGCCAAACGGGTCTTTGGGAGGATCAAATTGAAGAATAAAGGATTCCCCGGACATTGGGAATCTTTTATGATGCAAAAGGAATCTCGAGGTCGAGGAGATTCATGAAGAAGCAAAGGCACGAGTAAAATGGCAAAAAAAGGATGTTTGAGCGGCTTAAAACATCCGGAAATTTTCAACGGATCTTCGAGAGCATGAATTTGAAGAATAAAATATTCCCCGGACTTTGGAAATCTTTTATCATCTACACGGGATCTCGAGGACGAGGAGATTCATGAAGATTCGAAGAAACGAGTAAATAGTCGAAGGAAATCAAGCAAAAGAGGGAATTTTTAAAGGACTGCCCAGTTCTCTTCGCACGAAGAGAAAACTCTTCGCACGAAGAGTTTGTACTTAGAAAAAAAAATCTTCTTCATGTGACAGTCTTCTGTCTCAAAACAAGAAGACTGTCACACGAAGAAGAAGGAGGCATTCTGGACATTCTCTTCGCACGAAGAGAATGCCCAGAATGCGCAAAAGGTCCGAAATATACGAAACAAAGCAAGGAGGATGGAATATTGGAAGGGCATTTGTGACAAATCATCTACGGGGTATTTAAACCCCCGTTGACCTGAACAATCATCAGCCCCTTCATTCTTCTTCAACCCACGAACAGTTCTCTTCTCCTCCATAGCCGCACGAACGCACCAAGCTCCATCACCCTTGTTTCTTCGTCAAATTCAACAACCAAGTACAGGTTTTGCTCGCGACAGAGAGGAGAACAAGGATTCGAGGGTGGCTTTGAGTGAGATTGAGAAACGAGAGAGAACTCGGAGGAGAAAGAACTAGGGTTCCGAAGCCCAAATTGAGAAATTGGACCACTTGGAGTGTGATTCAGCTTACGGTCAAGAAGGCAACACTAACGGGGACTTCACAAGGAGTACGGAGCATCAAACAATTCGGAGTTTCGACAAATTTTTTTCGGCAACCTCAAAACAGCCCGAATTGTCAAATTTCTGAGATTTTTGTGCCCGTAAGACTTGCTTCGGGCACGTAGGTACGCTCTCAAACTAGTTCTTTCAATATTCGAGTCTAAGGCTCAAATTGAGTAAAAGCCCAATTTACTTTTTGTTGCGCTTAGTAGCGCGCTTGGGGGCGATTGCTTAGAGTCCTAGGAATTACGTGCTTGCTTGCCTACGTGTTTAATTCTGTACACACTTCCTGTCACGGTGCACAGTTTAAATTTTCATCGAATTTGCTTGTTTTGCTAAATGGCCTCAAAAAAGAGAAAGACGGGTGAGGGGTCGTCTATGGAGGCGTCCGGTTCTGCTCCGCCTACCATAGAGGCGCCCGAGTCGCTCAAATATGAATTGTTAAAAACTCCGTTCCCTAACCGACCCGTGATGAGACAAAGAAGAGAGGGGAAGGTGAATGTGAGGAGACTGACTGAGTCGAACTTTGACTCGTGTCGCTTCGTAACCCACGAGGCTCATTATGATTATGACCATGACCATTACCTTACCAAACATGGACAACCCGAGAAAGTGTTCGAATTTCACCCGGACATGCCCCCACCTATTAAGAGCATTTATGACAGGGAAGGGCTTCTTAAGTGGTTCGAATTGGTCGGAATTTCGAGCGCACCAATCGCTAGGGAGTTTGTTATCAACCTTAGGTATGCGTTGGATGGTGAGAGTCGCGACCATAGGTTGGTGTACTGTCGAAACAAGTGGATAGTCTTCACACCGGAGTCTATCGCCTTTGCACTTAAATTCCCACCTCTAGCGGATGCGTGTGCTTTTTCTCGGGCTGTGTCGGACGAGAACATTTATGACAAGGTCAACAAATTTTGTTTTCCGCCGGGTAAGTCTCTGTGGGATAGGAAAGGGTTAATGCTTAAATGGAAGGTTCCAACTGGGGAGTTAAAACCGGAGGCTCGATGGATTTGTGAGTTATTGGAGAATTGGGTTTTGGGAACCACCTCAAACCCCACATTCTCCTTTATACTTTGTGTGATGGCGTTGTGTCTTTGGGAGGGGCAGAGAATTGATATTCCTCGATTCATATGGGGTAATATCATGGATCGAATTTCTAGAAACAACAAGATGGCCCCTGGACATACTTGCTTGCTCACCCACTTAGCCATTGTTTCTGAGGTGGCGAATCCCAAATACGACAAAATCATTCCCGTCTTCCCTAAGAGAGAATGGTCTAAGTTCGACGCCACGGCCAAAGCCTTGAAGCGGAATAAGGGTCGGAGGAAGAGTATAGGGGTAAAGAGAGCTGGTTTTGATGGTGAGGCCGCCTTCAACCAGTTGCGAGAGGAGATGACAGTGGATAGGGAAGAGAGGAGGCGTCAGTTTGAGTGCTTGCAAAGTAACCAAGCCCAATTGGGTAATTTGGTTCAAATGGTTGGTGAATGGGTGCTTTACTCGACTGAAGTGCCTAGAGAGGAATTTGTGCCACCTGTCCCTACAACTGAGAGATGGTATCAAGGGGCCGCGTATGAGGCCCCGCCTGAAGAGAATGTGGACGAGGAAGTAGGGGATGATGAAGACGGAGGCGAGGATGCCCCGTACTCTGAAGAGGAAGAGTATAGGAGAGAGAACCCTTGCGCTAGGATTGTTGAGTCCTCGGTTTCTCGTTGAGGGCAACGATGCATCCTAGTGTGGGGTTGGTGGTACCCTTTTTACTAGTCAGTATCGAGTCTTTGCATCGCCCGTGTCAGCATTTAGTTAGATATTTTTGGTTATGTCCTTATTTTTCTTTTTATCATTCATATTTTTGCGTGCACGTTTTGGTATTATTGAGTCATCCCACCAAAGTATCGAGTCATTAGTCGAGTTGGCCGTGCATGTAGTATATGTAAAAAAAAAAACTAAAAAATGTGAAAGCCCAAAAAAATTAAAAATTTGAGAAAGGGCAATCGAAAGAAGCTGAAAATTCGGTAAAATCGAGAAGTGTGAGACTTTTAGGCATGGGGCGTGAATTGAGATCGAGAGTGACAATGTGAGTTTCCCTTAGTAAGTATAGAGAAACTTTCTTTACGGGAATGCGTGCCTATTTTACACACGGACTTAATTTTTCAAATCTAAAGTGTGTGCCTAGTTTTCTTACAAGAGTTGAGCTAGGTGTGAGCTAAACAAGCCGAACGTTCTTGTGTACGTCTTAGGTAGTCGCCAACCCGCCTCGTAGTGGCACACAGAACAGCTGTGCGAGGTGTGTATTAGAGCACTCACTGCTTATAGAACTTACCTTGTAGGACCACTAGTAAACCCTGTTTTGAACCTTGGATTCTTTGATAACCTGTGGACTTAGGGTGACGATTATTGGCCTTCATCATTGATTGGTTAGAATCACCGCTTTAGTGCGTCACGAGGGTGTTGTAGTTGAGGGGGTTCGATGAGGGAGTACTTCAAGCTATACTTGTGTGAGTCTTGCATATCGCATGCACTTCATTTGTGATCGTCGAGGGGAATGCGAGGGTGAGTGAGAGTAGGCTTGCGCACTTCGGTGTGGCGGTGTTCCATGGCATTACAACATGGACACGAGTGAGGAGAGCCGTGAGTGTGTATCATCTAATACACACAAAACTTGGGTTGGGGGAATTTAATAGGTGGATCGTGCTAGGTACCGGATCTTACTCATCATGGTGTAGGAGGTTTGGTTAGATTAGGCACGAGACATATATGTGATTGGCTACTTGAGAGGGGACAGGATTACATTCGAGTGTGGGGGTGTCGACATTTGACTTCGGACATCGAGATTGAGCTTGCGACGACTCCATCCCCACACGTGCTTTATTGTGTTAGCGGCCTCGTTTGTTACACCGAGGATTTCATCGAGTTAGGGGGAGAGACATTTATTTGTGATTCATACGTGTTGATTTGGATATTATCTTCCCTTATTATCATTTTGAGCTTGACACTTGGAAGACCACTCGAGACGTCTATTGAAGAAATTGTGCAAAAAAAAAATCCGAAAAAAAAAGAAAAGAGAGAAAAAAAAGGAGAGTTGAATAAAGGAAGAATGAAAAGCTTTGTGGAAGAGCGAGTGGAGAAGCGACTAGTTCACGAACGGGAAATTTTGGTTCATACATCATTTATGACAATAGCCGCGGAGATCGTAATTGTACCGGGGTGTGAGGGGATCGAGGGCCGGAGATGGTGAGTTTCGGGCTTGGTTTCTATCATTGTTTTGAGGGTGTGTGAGATGTGGTATTTGTGAGAATGTGACGCTTTAGGATTCGTGCTTGATTATTTACCTATTTGTCCCTAAAGCCTCATCATTCTAAACCCGTTAGCGGATTAGGAGCTCGGACCTTGAACGTGGCTTAGCCTAGCGTAGCCTCTTATTTTGTGGCACACATGAAAAGGTATTGCATTCTTGTACTTAGTAAAGCTAGGTTCTCTATACTAGCTAGGGGGAATTCGTGTTGTCAAGTTTGATTTCAATTCATTCCTTGTATCTAGATTTCTCATCGCTTCGTGTGAATCGGTTTAAGCTAATGGAGATTGCCCAATCTCGCAAAAGAAAAGAAAAAAAATTGTTATTTCAATACTTGCATTGTGAATATTGCATTTGCATATAGGTGCATTGTATATAATCGAGTCGTGTCGACTAGTAAAAAGGATGGTTTGTGAATTGATCTACTCGGACTCGTATGCAATTGGTAATGGTTTTGTATGCAATGTGAGGTGGGAAGTATGCAAATGATGTTGTGATAAGTATGCAATGGTAAATGTGGTATGTATGCAAAGAAAGTTTGGAAATCGGAGAGAGATTTGAGGAAGTGAGATGAGATTGTGAGAATTGGCTTGAGGATTTGCTTCGGACGAGCAAAATGTAGTGTGGGGGTAGTTGATAACTCTATTTTGGAGTTATATTATTCCTTATTTTTGCTATGTGTTGCGTGCTTATCATGGAGAATTTTATCGTCTTTGAGCGTTTTTATGCTAAAATGTGAAAATTGAGTTTTTGAGTGATCATCGTTAAATCCGGGCGTTTCTCGTGTATTTTGTTGCTTTTATTGTGATATGATCGCGGGTTCGTGTTTCGTGTTGTGGTTGGCAGGAAATAGGACGCGAGGATCAAAGGTGGTGAAGAAACGAGCTTCGGAAACAAAGAAAGCAAGGAAAACTCAAAGAAAGGAGCCAGAAAAAAACTAAGGCAGAGTCTCTTCGCACGAAGAGAAAGGGTCTTCGCACGAAGAAAAGACTTAGCCAAAAATTCATTTCTCTTCCTGTGACATGATGCTGTCTCAAAGTAGGAGGACTTTTGCAGGAAGAGTTCAGACAGAGTGAACAATCTCTTCGCACGAAGAGACAAGGTCTTCGCACGAAGAGTTTGCCCAGAAAGCTAAAATCGTCCGGGGTCTTTTTGCAATTATCAGAAACTTTGTCATATCATTATAGAAACGTATTTAAGTGTGCTAGGTCGACTTTTTGAGTAGTTTTTTCACGCTAGACACATCTTTTGGAGATCAAGAAGCTATTGGGAGAGCTTAGGAGCTTTGGATCATCCGTTTGGATTCTCAACTCTTCTCTTTTCTTGATTTTTATGTTTAAACTCATGAGACTTGTCGTTTTGAGTATGAATATGAGTAGCTAAACGTTATGTGCTGGGAATTCTCGTTTGGTGTAGCTAGGGTTTGATCTAAATATCACTTTTTGAGATTGTAATTCATGTTTTTAGCTTAATCTCACGTATTCTTTCATTATTATGGATTATTTACGTTTGTAATCAAATTATCTTTGCGAGTAGCTAACGTAGAGATAAACTTAATTAGTTTTCACGTGGTAACTCCGTGAGAATTAGTCGGTAAATTGAATAATCCACCTAGTCGAATCAATGTTTGGTAACTCGACATCGTTAACTAGGATCGTTAAAGTAGAATTATGGTTTTAATGCATGCTTAAAGCTAGAATAGACTTGGTAACTCGGTTTGTTTTGGTTTAAAGTATAGTAAACTTACTTGGTAACTCGGTAAGTTTAATATTGCTTGGTTGATAGTGAAAGATACGTGGTTGTTTTACAAGTCAAAACATAAATTTAGCTCAACCTAGTGAACCTAGAGAATTCCCGGTGTTTTTCCCTTATATTACAAAAAACCCTAAAATTCATTCTTTATTAATCGTGAACTATTTCACTTGGTTAATTAAGAATATTGCACTTTTAATTTAGTAAGATTAGATCAAAACACGACTTGCGACGTGCCCACATAAGGTGTAGAATAATAATTAATTTAAACAAAGTCCATTGGGTTCGACAACCCGGATTTCCGGTTTATTACTACACACGACAGCTGTACACTTGCAGTTGGAGCGTGTCAATATGGTTATATCATGTTTGGTTTTTGCGTTCTTAAATTCAAGCATGAGTGATGCCTCAGAATCCTTGGATGTCAACTCAAGAGTATGACTAAGATTCTGATAAAATGTAATACCCCAATATTTTAAGGGCATTTTTAGAAATTCAGTATAATGGTTTGGGCTATTTTGAATTATAAAAATATTTCGTAATATTCATTTTTCTTTATTATATAATGTTATATTAGTTTATATGTTGGTTTATATAAATTAATTAGGAGAAACATTTTATATATATATATATATATATAGTTTTTATATTATAGTAGTTAACCTAACAGTTAGTTAGGTGTTATAATTATTTATAGTGTGACGTGTCGTACAACGTTTTTGGCGTGACCAAAACGTGACGCTTTAATTAATTTTACGTGACGGACCACCGCTGTAGTCCGTACACATGCCACACCGTAACAACTCTCATCATCTTCAACCTCTCAAACAAACCCACGACATGTACAATCCTTCTTCGCCTCCAACTGCAACACGGCCACCAATTCGACCACCTCTTCACCCAACTTCAGTCCCATTCCACTCCAAACCCGCTAAAGCGCGAGTCTTTCTCACCAAGCAGTTGATTTCACCCATTATGTGGCTCAATTCGGAGTCAAACACCAACCACGAAACACTCCTTGTCGTCGTTAAATTCTTCAATCATCGCCTATATAAGACAACCTTTTAACACTAGAAATCTTCACACCCAACTCACAGCTCTCTCGCCCTTGAGCTCTCTCTTTCTCTCCCGTTCGAATTGTCGAGCAAACCCGAGCGACAAAACTTACCGGAGCCAGCCCTGACGAAGCCGAAACCCAGGTCCGGCCTCTGCCCTGCTCTTCCACTGTCGTCTCCAACCATAGTCGACTTTCTCTACGTGGCCGAACTACCTCGGGCTTTTCTCTTTCCCTTTCCCTTTCCCTGTTCGGTAAGAACCAAAACCCACTCTTATTATTCCTCAAAATCATGCTTTAGATTGCATATGAGTGTGCGTATAGGCTTGAGTTATATGTAAGCACTAGGGGATTGCCCATGCCCAAGGGCACTATCCCAAAAACACGTTTCACCTATTGTAATGTCATAAATATAATGAGTATTTTCATCTACAAACATGAGCAGAAAATGAAGACAACATAAATAATTGTAGTAAATAATTAGGAACAAAGGAAGCCTCTTTTTTTATAATTACGATAAAAGGAGTGGGTAGTTAAGTGGGTAGTTGAGTAGTGGGTAGTCAAGTGGGTGGTATGTGAGATCTAAGGGCTGGGGTTAATTCAATCTAATGGTCTAAAAGACATTTTAAAGTCAACCGTCCTAATTTATAATATTGATGTATGTGGAGGTTTGGGTGCATTCATGCACGTGTGTGTGTTGATATCCGAGTGTATGTGTTGTATATACTAATATTAATATAGTAGCAGTAGTGGTACTAGTTACCTTAGTGATGGTTAGAATTGAGTAGTAGTACCATATTGTCTTAGTTGTCTTGTGTTAATGGTAGTGTTAGTAATTGTAGCAGTACTATATTAGTCGAGTAATTGTTAATAATTGTATTGCAGGAGATTTTGATAGTAATTAAAATACTAGAATGCTGGTCAGAGTAAGTTTGCCAAATCTTAGCAAAATAATCATTTCCTCAATTTTTTTCAAACTTTGCATGCTATTATTATTATTATTATTATTATTATTATTATTATTATTATTATTATTATTATTATTATTATTATTATTGATCAAAATAGAGGGTTTAATAAAAAGAAAATTCGGAAATCTCAATTGGTTATGCTTTAGCCTAGGATCTTTCTAATTGCATATCATATAGGGGCACTGTGTATTTGTTGGATTAGATTGGCGTGTATTAATTTAGGACTATTTGCTCCTTACAGACACCGAGCTCATAGACGGCGAATTTGTGGAGGATCCGTATTACTAGGATTTTGTTTGCTTCCGTGTGACGATCTCTCTTCATTACCAAGTAAGTTTATATGCACAACACCTTCAACTATCAAAATGTGTCTGGCGTGTGTTACTTGTGTATCGTACAACTCTTTTCAAGTCTTAAATTTTGAAATCCCTCTTGCAAATATCTCTTTGGTGGTTACTAGAATGATCATGTGATATATTAATGAACGATAAATGATATGGGCGATTTACAGAGGATGCGTGTGAAAGCTACGGCCGGAGATGCATGTCGGAGAGTCTCCTTTGTATTTATAAATGGCTACGGTCGGAGACGCATGTCGGTGAGTCTCCTTTGTATTATGTCTACGGCCACGGAAGCATGTCGTCGATTCCCTATGTTTATTGTGAAAGCAATAGAGTACTACCTATGCATGTGTGGGTCACAACTGTAAAGAGGTGTCGACACTTAATGTCTCATAGTTATTTCAAGGAGAACTGAGATGGGCTGTGATATCCCAAGAGGTACCCTATTTATTATTTATTACATCGCGACCTCTCTGTGTGCATTCGTTACCCGCAGGGTTCTAATACGCCTCAACTCAACTAAAGATTTACTGTGAAGTTACTTCAGTTATATTATGCTCAAGTCTTTAAGCCAAAACTCTGTCTTACGCGTTGTGGTATATGCTTACTCAGTTTTTACTGATCAAATTTTTCTGCGGTCGGTTGTCGCTATTTTAAAACCTGCATGTCAAGAATAAGGTGGGAACGCGCACACGTAACTTGAAGCTAGGATCAGGCACCTAGGAAAATATTTCATTTATTTAGGAAGCTTTGAGAATTTAGACAATGTTATTTTGTTATTTCAAACGTTGGTTGGAGGATTTCTCAATTTTTCTTAATCAAATGCACTTTGGATTCTCGTTTGGTTGTACTAGCAAGGGACCGTAGGTTCCAGGGTTGTTTCATATAAGGCGCGCTAGATTAAGACGCACGGTGTCAGGAAAGGATGTTCAGGCTAGCTAGGGAATACATTCTTGAAATATGCCCAAGGTACCCTTACCTGTGTGTGATTCTTACCTTACAGAAAAGGCGAAACGCAAACCATACAGTAGGGCATGAAGGACTATCAAGTCTTTACATATTATTCATTATGTTGTCATGGTACATTAAATGTTAGAGCTAAGACATGGTGCTTACTGTTCCATCACATTCGTAGATTATTGTACGCATCTCAACTATGTGTGCTAGATGCCACATAAGTCTGAGGCAGCAGAGTGCTTTAGTCAGGTATCTAAGATAGGTAGAGAACCATCTGGATAATAGGATATGCCTTTTGGCCATAATGAGACTGCGAGTATCTATCTGAGCGAGAGCTATGTGATGGAGAAAAATATTAATACAGTTGGTTATTCCCACGCCCCCTGCAGGATGCTGTAGAGGATAGGAGAAATATGATACTATAAGATATGGTCTGATGTATGATAGCGCGTGAAATTACATGTTCCCTCTTTATAGGAGACACTTTTCTAAACGGCTATCAGAATACTCTAAAAGCCCACCAAGTCTGTAGCCACTACACCCTACGAGATGTGGAGCAGGAAGATCTAGAATTAAACTCTAGGCGTGGATCAACAATAGAGAACGTGACACAATTCGCGTTAGAAGTCATCACAGGAGAAACCCTAAGGTGTGTAAATTGATTTCTTCCCTTACCATCGTTATGTCTCTTGTCCTGTGATCCTTGGAGGGTATTGCATGGATTATATTTGTTTTTCCGCTGCGTATCCATGATCAAAACCCTACAGTGGTATCAGAGCCACAGGTCGTAGAGCATAGACGTGGTTTATGTGTTACGTTTTGATAGTTTTACACTTTAAATTTATTGTTTATCGCGTAAAACAAGACGAATCAAGCATATGATGCAATTTGTCAATAATCAATCATAACAAGACCTAATTTTTGCATTGGATGCATGAATTAGTGAGTTTGAAAAATTTTAGGATCTTAGATCTAGGGTTTGGGCATCCTATGGAAAGAAGGAGTTCTTCCCATACAAGGAAACAACCAAACTTGGGCACCAAGCAAGGGAGTTGTTTTGGTAACAACTCCCAAAGGAGGTTCGCCCCCCCTAGGGGACCGCCCTCCTTGCTTGCCGCCCAAGCAAGGTACGGCCTAGGGGTCGGGGCAGCCCTAGCCCGCGGCCTAGCCGCGTAGGCTATGGGCCGGCCGGCCCAAGGCCTTTGCGGTCCTCCTTTTGGGTCCGGAAAATTTGATTGTTGGGCCCTATGGACCGTCTTAACCCTGGAAAATTCTAATATCAATTAAAATTGACCAAGCGCGTTAAAATTGGATTTTAACTGTTTATGTGCAAATCGCATGGTGATTTGATATGGCCTTAGGATGTGGTTTGATGTGAATGTTTAAATGTGTGGTTTGGTTTACGGTCTGCGAGCTGATCAATTAAATATAGTAATTAATTAGGTTTTATTGCCTGCGAGCCAATTTTTTTTTTCAACTTGTGAGATTTATTTTATTTAGTATAGTTGTTGGCTAGTGCTAGATAGAGTAGATTGTTAGCCAAGATTGAAGGAAAGAAGCCCAAAGCCAAAGGGAGCCACAAAAGATGGAGCATGGAGCATTCCACATGACTATGAAGGATGAACTAAAAGATGAAGACGCATGGAGATGTGTTTGCTTTTAGGGTTCATAGATAATTCATTGGCTTGGAATTATCTTAGTCTAGAAAAGGCCATATTCACATCACGTTTTTTTTTTGTGGTTGTTTATTTTATTGTCTTTTTTATTTTGTGGTTGGTGTATGGATTATGCATGCAATTAGGATAATAAAATTATTAGACAACCCGGATCTATTATTTGGAGTTGTGCCCAAACTCAAATAGATAGATTAGTTGATATGGATCAACAAAAAAATTAAAATTAAAATTAAAAATCCCTCAAACTTCAAATACTGTGTTCTTGCCTTCTCGTTATTTAAACACTCATTATCATCATGATTTATCAAGTTCGTGCGTGCCAAAGCATGGCGACTTGGTTCATAATGATGGAATGCGATGGCACAAGCAAGTAATGTGCAACTGTTTAAATAAGAGGTTGAACACAACTAGGCTATTAATATGATTAAAACCTAGAGGCAATCATTTGGGATTATCCATACGGATGGATAAATAAGGAGTTATTTGCCCAATTGAACCAAGAGTTGCATAGAAGATGCAATTGGAATTGTTCCTACCTAAAGTAGTCAAATTGTGGGTGATTTGCCAAAGCAAGCTCATAAGGAGATGAAACATGGATCTTGGCCCGCTATAAAATATAAGGATATTTTATGCATTAATATCTTGAGGGTTATTAATCTGTAGAAAAATAGTGGGAGCTATATTTGATAAACTAGCCATTATTGAATATAGTCAAAAATTCACAAATACTAAAACTTGCGTATTTTCCTTTCTGTAGAATTCCAAATGGCAAACAACTTATCGAGTTCACAACATTCCCTGCGATCTGTCCTTGAGAAGAAAAGCTCTCTGGAACCAACTTCCTTTGAGAATCGTTCTCAAGCAAGAGAAGAAACTGTACGCAATAGAGGATCAAGTTCCAGCAGGTCCAGAGAACCAAACACCTTCAGCCCTAAAGGCATATCAAAAGCGTGTTGATGACGCTAATGATGCGGCCTGCCTTATGCTATGCACCATGACTTCTGAGCTTCAGAAGAAACACGAAAACATGAACGATGTCGATATGATCGAGCATCTGAAGCAGCTCTTCCAAGAGCAGGCAAGGGTTGAGAGGTATGAGGTCTCTAAGGCATTGTTCAAATGTCATCTGGCAGAAGGGAACCCGGTGGGACCCCAGTACTCCGTATGATCGGGTACCTGGAGAATCTCGCCCGACTGGGGTTCCCGGTCGGCCAAGAGTTGGCAATCGATCTCGTGTTGCAATCGTTTCCTGAGAGTTATTGGACAGTTCATCATGAACTATAACATGAACGAGATCGTGAAACAACTGCCAGATTTGCTCAATATGTTGAGGACAGCTGAACAAAGCATCAACAAGGGTAAGGGCAAGGCCATTATGATGGTGCAGAAAGGAAAGGGCAAAAGGTTTGCCTCATCCTCCAAGGGCAAAGGCAAGTCAGTTTCCAAGTCCAAGGAACCTTCCCTTAAGCCTGTTGGTGGGATTGTCAAAGGTGTGACTAAAGGTGAATGTCACTACTGCAGTGAGCCTGGACACTGGAAGAGGAACTGCCCAAAATATATGGAGGACAAAAGGCTTGGAATAGTGATTCCACCACCACTAGGTATTTTTGTTGTAGATGTCAATTTAACTGTCTCTACATCATGGGTATTAGATACTGGATGTGGATCTCACATTTTTAGATATGTGCAGGAGCTCAAGAGAAGTAGAAGATTGGCTAAAGGGGAGATAGATCTGCGCGTTGGGAATGGAGCAAAAGTTGTTGCGTTGGCCGTGGGCGTGTGCGAGCTATCTCTGCCTTCAGGATTAGTTTTAGAATTAAATAATGGCTATTTTGTGCCTGCTATGAGCAGAAAAATTATTTCTATTTCTTGTTTGGACAAGAAATGTTTTATTATTTCAATAAAGAACAATTGTTGTTCCTTTTATTTGAATAATATTCACTATTTTAGTGCGCAATTATTTAATGGACAATACGTCCTTGATCTAAGCAATCCTGTCTACAACATTAATACCAAGAGGATTAAAATAAATGATTTAAATCCTGCATACTTATGGCACTGTCGTTTAGGCCATATAAACGAGAAACATGTATCTAGACTCCATAAGGATGGACTACTAGACTCATTTGATTTTGAATCATATGAAACATAATGAAGTATGAATTTATTTTTGCTAGAAAATCCATTTGTATTATTTATTGGATATTTAACATAATGAAGTCCTTAGATTTACAATTGTGTTGTTTATCTTAAATATACCTAGTCCAGTATAATGATTAATAGGACAATCATCTATAGACTAGTATGGGGTTGGAATGATATGGAGATATCATGATCCAACACATAGGTGTGCATTAAGGGTAATGGCGCACCGGATTGACCCATCTCCGAGAAGGCTACATACACGTTATGTTAAGTCACAAGTGCTTCTCGTGGTGCAATGGTATTGTCATCCTTAGACTTGAAGTCGCTAGATATTCTAGTTGTGGATTATTGTGATTTTGGTAGCGTTAAACGCTACACCGTAACTGGGTAGTTATAAAGGCGTGTACCGGATACAATAAGAAGCAAGCTTAGAGATCGTAGTGGACGTAGATAGAATTTGTCCCTCCCACATAACGGGAGCAAATATCCTAGGCCACTCGAGGGATAGTGCTTATAGAATGTCTGGCCAGACTCAAACAAATCAATATGGGATATTGATGTTATTTGCACGAATAAGGCTATTCCCATGGATCGAGAAACTATGGATTGGATATACGAGTGTGACTTGTATGTATCGTGTCCAATCCGGATATAGAGACAAAGGGATGAGACAATTACTTGTACAAGGTTTGTCGGATGACTATTCTATTAGTTGGCTAGAATTGATGTTTTGCTAGAAACCGCTCCATATAAGCAAATTGTTGCTACCAACTAGATAGAACCTATGGGGTCACACGCTATATATAATTGAACTAGATTTGGGAATTAATTAATAGGATTAATTAATTAGAAGGATCACTTTGCAACACCTTGCAAACTTAGTAGGACTAATTTGCAGGGAAGGGACTAAACCGAATTCTAGTAGGACTAGAATAGGTCATTTAGGTAGTTGGCAAGGATTTGTTGGACTATATAAAGGATGCTCCTTCCTTCCTTCCCACACTTATGAGCCTTTAGTTCATAACTTTAGTGGGAGAGAACAAAAGGAGATAGAGCAAGCAAGCAAGAGAGGCGCACGCCCCCCTTGCCGCCGCCCCATCCCGTCGGCCCAAACAAGGAGGCCGAAGTTCCTTGTTTTCCTCGCGTTGTGTGATTTCTTCTTCCTCTTCCTTCATTACGGGCTAGCACAAAGGAGTAGGAAGATCTAGAATTCAACTCTAGGCGTGGATCAACTATAGAGAACGTGACACAATTCGCGTTAGAAGTCATCACAGGAGAAACCCTAAGGTGTGTAAATTGATTTCTTCCCTTACCATCGTTATGTCTATGTCCTGTGATCCTTGGAGGGTATTGCATGGATTATATTTGTTTTTCCGCTGCGTATCCATGATCAAAACCCTACAGTAACATGTCTTCTTATGCTATAGGGAGCACTTTAGGGGCTGCGTCTTCGAAACTCAACAACCGACCAGTAGTATAACAGAAATGGATTCACAAGATATAGGACTTCTCATAGGAGATATCCATAATTAAGGGAAAGGTTCGTAGAGATGATGATCTCCGCGAGCATGGAGGAACCGCTGGAAGACACTCGTTCCTTAGTCGATTACGAGGAAATAAATCCTCAAATATCCCTTGAACAGTGGGAGTGGATTTCCAAGCGAGGTGCCCATCCTTAGGGATGGGAGCAAATTATGATCCTCCTATGCAAAGGAATTGCTCATAGGAGCATACCCCATCGACTGCTTGAGATTGATGGGATGTACTTTAGGACCACCGTGGATAAACGATAGGATAGAACCTAGGCCTTATCGTTCCCTAATTATGAATAATAAAATAGTAAACTTTAGAGGATTATTTAGAGTCTATAAGGGTGTGCACAAGAGATTCCGGCGGGGAGACCTCCGTGTACACCGTGTGTAGTGGATCAAGGATGGCACAGGAAGAGTGGGGTTGTGTGTAGGGAGAGAGTAAGTCAGTAGCAATGTCAGAGAGAGAGACAGAGGTTTGGCAGAGCTTCCGCGTATGGCTCGTGTGTCCTCCTTTGTATGGAAAGGTTAACGTCCTATATATAGCAGAGAACGTGACCGTTTTAGTGTGGTTAATGCGCCCATTAATGGCGGCTTAATTAGCTTAACCATAACGGCACGTTCGTCCGAGTATATAGGGGCCGTTACAGCACGTGGTGCGCGAATACCGGAACCGTTACGAGGTTGACCGGGCTTGACCGGATTGACCGGGTTTAGGAAGCTCGTGCCATAGATCTCTCAAAACAGTTACTAAAGGTCGCGTGCGGGCTTGGCTCGCACGCGACAGGGCTTACTCTAGCCTCCAAACCACTAAGTCCCTACAAGTCCCGTGCAGTGGTATGCGAGGGCTCTGTCTCGCAGCCCCCACATGGATCAGCTCGGCTGGTGATCCAGTGTGTGTGGAGCACAATATGGTGTGCTGGATGGTTGCCACGTGGCCAAGATCTGTCAGCTCAGAAAGCACTATCTACATTAGCCCCCTTTCTGCGCGTGAAGACTCATAGCTGTATAGGCTTCCATGCGCGGAAACCAACATACGCGTCGCCGCCACGCACCAATTCAAATACGGGTAAGTTCAGCCCCCGTGCGTGCCATTATGACCTAAAACCCCTAGAGTCGTGCCGTCTGGCCTTTAGGGTTTTAGGCGTGACGTCAGCTTGTCCTGTGATTGCGCGATACGACGGTGACGGTTGCGATTCGACTACTGAAAGGACGCAACCCTTCATTATTTTGGATAAATACCTTGTACCCCCATTATTGCAAAGCATCACTTCTTTCTCATAAAGTGAATGGTACCCGGAGATCTTCGAGAGCAGATTCAGATCATCAATCATCAATTCAGAACTGCAAATCGTGTTCTTCAATTGTGCATATCCAAGCAAGCTTCAAGAAAACAAGGTTGGCCTCGTTAATTTTGATTTAGAATACCAGTGTTTGCCTTGAACTGCTTCGAATCTGTAAACCCATGAGATTTGTGAAAAGGCTTTGATCTTTGAACCCACTTTTGCTTTGATCCTTCAACAATATGAGATCTCGCAACTTCCTGATTTCTGAAATTGATGCCAGAGACTGTTCGTCTTCCTTTGCATAGATCTTGAATTTCAAAATTCAAACTGAAGTGTGGTATTTCTCCCCCTTTTTTCTTGCTCTTCCGCAGGAATGGCCAAGACAAAAGGAACCAGACCTGTCAAAGAAGTTGAAGAGATACCCGACCTTCCACAGGCCTTGTGGCGAAAAGCCCCCTTTTTGGGTGGCAAAGATTTCTACCATGCGAGGGTAAAGGCGAAGAGGATGCCTGATCCTGTCCCGGTTGAGCGATTGCTGACACTGACTCGCCCAGTTAACTCAGCCTTGCTCGAGTTGGTTGGTTCCGAGGATGTGGTTCGATTGGGAATCGAGAACGGTCACTTCCCATATACTGCGATTTCTACTCAAGCGTTCGTCCAGAAATTGGACTATATGGATGAGTGGATTGACCACGTGTTGGATCATCACGCCGCGACTCTTGATGAAGCCGGCGTATATTTTGCTATCCGTGCTATGAAGGGTGCTGCCGTGAAGCTGGATCAGTCCATGCTTCTAGACCTTCTGTCCCGTTACTCGCCTGCGACTCACACGTTCCATTTTGCTGAGTTCGAGGCTGCCCCCACACTCGAGGACGTGCAAATGCTGTACGAGCTTTCCCCCATGGGTGAAGTGGACCCTTTGAGTCCTTTGAGGACATCTGCGGAGATTGCTTTATACACGCAGATGGAGGAATGCCTAGCAGAGGTAAAGAAAATCTCCACCCGGTGGACCTCTACAAAGCCTCTTCCGAACTGGCAATTGGTTGATACGTCTGCGAAGAACACCTGGAAAAAGTGGTTGCAGTACTTCTTCCGAGACTATGCGAACGGCAACATCACTAAGAAGCTTCTGAGTGAAAACCCTGATGCCGAGAATTATATAGAGGGTAAAGGCTATCATTTAACCCTTTGTGCTTTTCTCTGTGCTTGGCTGTCAAGGTATCTGATTGATGGTCACCCACATGACGGGGTCTTCTACCATGTTTTGCCACTTGCTGTGAGGCTCGCCCTTGGTCAGAGAGTCGCACTCGGACCCTTGGTCTTAGTCACGCTCTACTATAGACTTGATCAGCTGTTTCTAGCCATGAAAGAGTCGCGTGGCCGCCTCGATGTACGGACTTTTGTCAATATTTCCTTTTTGACAATGTGGGTTTTCGAGCGATGGTCGTCTTATGCTCCAACTGCTCTCAAACTTGACAAGTGGTGTCCCCCAGGCGAGACGGAAGCGCGCAACAGCGGAAGGGCTGCGAGATGGTTCGGAGCGAGCAACACCAAGTGCGTTTGGAGTTTGATATGCGACAAACGGAAGGAGTTTACTGCCAGGCCGTACGCCACGCGCATTGAGAACGTGCGATGGTTTCCAAAGTTGTACCCCTCTAAAGGTATTGCCTGCTCAGAAGAGCTTCTCTTCGAAGGGGGACCGCATTTCCATGAGCGCTACCGCGAGTTCTTTTGCTGGTGTCTGCGAGGTTCCCTTCCTGCCCTTGCGGAGCATATTCGCGAGCTCGCGCCAAGGTATGAAAAGCTTACCGTGGACGTTGACCCCACTCGAGTTTCTCCTCAGTTTGGTTTTGATGCAGTGGCCCCGTCAATCTGGCCCCAGTCCATTATCAGAGGGTGCTATAAGCGCTTGCTAACGAAGGAGTGCAAGACGGTATTTATGAACAATCTTCCCTTTGAGCAGCCTGCGGGAACCCGCGAGGGTGGTTGTTCCCAAAACTGGCTCGCATACTGGGTTGCCCAGCAAACGAGGATTGAGACGGAGTCGGCCGCGCAGCCAAGTAGAGCTCCCCTGATCAAAAGAAACTCTTTTCCGTTTCGCCCCAATTGTAGTCTGAGCGAGTCTGAGTATGGTTGCTACTCACTGTGGGACCGCGAGAACCATTTGTGTCCTGATGTCATTCTGAAGGAGCAGGTTGCCGCAGTTAAGAAGGACGACACGCATGTCGTCAGATACAACAAGGCATTCGCTGAGGTAAGCAAGTTTTTCATGTGCGTCAAGCTTCTTGATTTTCTTATGCTGACACCTTTGTTATGTGCTGTTTGCTGTAGTGTCATGTGCGGAGATTTGCATCTGGTGACCGTTCCAAATCGTTGGTTAACACCATCGTTGCCACCAGAAGGCAAGGGCAGTCGTTCCGGCTAGCATGGAGGATGGCCCCTGAGGTCGAAACCAAAATCCGCGCAGTCATGAATGCTTTTGCTGACTCGCTGATAGACAATGCCCCGGCTCCATCTCCTCCTAGAGGTGATCCGTCCCCTCCAGCGACTGCAGGGCCGAGAGTGAAGAGACCTAGGCAAAAGGGAATTACGATTTCTTCCCCTAGAAGTGCTCCAGCTTCTCCTCCAGTGAGGTCCCTTTCTATCAAGGACAAAGGCAAAGGTCGCATGCCCAGCAAAGTGCGGAAAGAGCTTGCAGTTGAGACTTTCCTTCCATTCAATCAAGAAGCAGAGGAAGAGAGGCAGGAGCCCCGAGAAAGTGATGAAGAAGAAGGAACAACAGTTGTGATGCATGAGGAAGAATCAGGAGGTACCTCCGTTGCACTTCCTTTCCCATTATCGTAACTTGTTTGCACTTCTTTTCTTAAATCAATCATATCTTCGCAGATGATGATGATGATGAGACCGTTGGTGGCCTTTTGGCCAAGAGGCAAAAGAGAGATGCCCATTCTGGCATTCCCGACGACCCCATAAGCGAGGACATTCTTACTGAGTCCAGGAAGACAGCCGCGGAAGCTGCTAAAAGAAGAAGACAGCGAGAAGAGGAGGAGCTCGAGCGTGTGAGACAGCATAGCCTCGAAGAGCAACATGTTGACGACTTAGTGCGTCCGGCTAACGAGGAAGATGAGCTTCCCGAAGAAGTGGTTCCCCATGCAGAGGAGGAAGATGCGGTTCCGGAAGAGGATGCATCAGCACTGGAGCAAGTCCAAGCGGACTTTGAGGAAATCGCGGGCGGCGATAAAGGTGAGATCTTCAATCTCGCAGTAACTTATAGGGATGTTATTGTGGGTGCGTTAAAGCATGGTCTGTCAAAGACTGACATCCGCCGTTGGCTAGTAGACAAGTGCGGAGAGCCTTCAGGTAAATATTTGAGCGATATGCATGTGCTAGACCCGAGCAATTTGAAACAGGATCATGACTGGTTTCTTCACATCCCAGGTCACGCCCCTCTTAAAGACTTGCTTAGTGCGGAAACACTAATAGGACATGGTTCCACGTCCTTAGTGTATGATGAAGATACCTCAATCCCACCTTCTGCATCCTATGTTCCAATTCCGAGCTCCCATACCGAGAAGCCCGTCGCAGCTGCTGATCACGCAGGTGAGCCTCTCGATGACATCATCAAACTTTCCGATGATGCCGAAGCTGATGCTGTGCTGATGGATGAAGATGTCCGTGCTGGTGCTGAGGAAGTAAGGACAAGTGCTGCTAATGCTTTCGCATCTGAGAGCGTCCTTCAGCAAGCGACTCCGGCTGTTACTTCGCCTCCGGCGATGACTGAACCGGTGGCACCTATTCCTGCGTGGAGCTTTTGGGGCTCGCAGGTTGGGAATGCAGTCGCAGCTGGCGCGGCCTACACTCTTCCTCCTGACTATGAGAGGTTGGAGCTCGCAGCTGATAGGAGAGCTATGGAGCGAGGGCAGTCTTCGACCAACCCAGTAGCCCGCATTCCTTCTCTTCATGAAATTCTAGAAGGAACTGGTAAGTAGAGCTTTACTGTTCGCACATCGCATTATTCGCTTGCGAGTTTAACATCGTAACTTATCTTTGATATCACTTTAGGTTTGAAGCAAACCGATGTAGACTGGGTGGTTCGAATGCGTCTCACCTACCCCCGATCGTTTGTGAGATCTCTGGAGATCGGGCCCTTTGACAGGAGGCTGTTCCTTACTGAAGCCATTTGGATATTGGAGCAGCTGTCTGCGGCTACGCCTGCGACCATTTCTGTCCAAAGTGCTGAACTGCTATGTGGCATGTGCCAAAATCTTCTTGCCAAAGTTCAGGGCAGACTTGGTTTCAAATTCCTTAAGGACAGAGTCACACTGATTCGCGCAGCTGTAACTTTGAAACTCGGCCACCAGAATCTCGCAGCTGAGAAGCAGAAGGTGGAGCAGCAAAAGCAAAAGGTTGATGAAGCTCTGAAGCTGTATCATGAGATGAATGCTAGGTGCGAGCTACTGAAGCAAGAAGTGGAACAGGTAGAGAAGCTGAGCCACCAGTTCGAACCCCAAGACTCCTTGATCAAGAATTTGCTTTGACCTTTCGAATTTTGAAAAAATAGCAAGAAAATAGATGAACCATTAATGTAATGTTTGAAACATTAATGTAATGTTGCTAGGGTTTCTCCCCCTCTTTTTTTTAACAAAAAAAAATGAATTTGCCCGTTTTGCCCTTTTCCGGGATTTGATAGGATATCTCTGTGCATATCCAATTATGACATCAGCAATTGATACTCTGCTTGATTTTCGCGCTAATTTCTCGGCAGATAAGCACGCTTTTATTGGGAAGTCCATCCGAATCATGACCATCCGTCATTTATTAGGATACGCAACTGAATCGTCGTAGCCTTTAGTAGGGTAATTGATTGTTACCGCTTTTCAAGGCGTAAGTGATTGAACTTACCCTCTTTTCGAATTCTGCTGACTCATCCTTGGCAACTTAAGAGTCTCCACAGGGCCTATATAAACCCTGTCTTTGCTATTTGGGTTCTTCATCCCAAAAGATGTGCTTTGCCGTGAGTCCTTACGACTGCTGGCTTCAACGCTTGTTTTTCGTTGATTCATGGCAACTTCAAGTTTTGAATCCTGAGTTTGCGCTTTGTGCTATAGAAATAGTTTCCAAGATCCACTTTATGAGGAATATTGCTCTTTATAACCATCATAAAGAAGATGGAGATAATATCTCATGTGTGTTCGAAGAAATTTCTTCATGTATTATGCGTGCAGGTCATGTTTCCGGCCGCCTCGTGGCGAGGTGCAGCGCCGAAGTGACCGTGCTACCGTCTCGTAATGAACGGCGGAATTCTCCTCCAGCATCCCTGGAGGAGGATTTCTTGCCTCTTCGTTCTTGAACTCAGGAGGTTCGTCAATGCCCTTGTCTATCATGACAAGGAGTCCATCACCAGAGGAATGACTGCTTCGCCTGTTTTGCAGAGCAGCATATGTAGGAACAGGAAGCTCCTCCGGCGCCTATCTTGATCAGACAGAGGCTTTTGTCACCCCTTGGGGTCTTGGGCGCATCGTTTCCCAGGTCTCGCTGCTAGGGATGTAGCGAATGACAAGCTGATCTCTTCGCGGCAGCATCCCTTTTGCTTTAGATCTTTGGCCGCAGATCTACGTATTGCATTGCCGGTGTTAGGACCGGTGGGTTCATCCTTTTCGGTCAGGATTCCCACGATGTGTTACTTTGCTGGCTTGTCAGCTACTTTTCGAATGTATTGTAAGCCATGTTGGCTGCGTAGTTAGATTCGAGCTTTTTCGCTTGTAAGCTGCTATCTAGACAGATAAATTGTAAGTCTTTTCGACTCATAATGACAAATAGATTTTGCATTATCTGCTGTCTCTTTACAACAAAATACAATTTCGCATGCGTTTCGGCATATTTCGCCTTGCATAATGCTATGTAATGGTTTCGCATTTACGATCTGCTATATGAATTCGCGGATGTTTCGCTAGATCGTTCGAGATCATATTTTCGCAGTTGTGCCACCCTGGCCGATGGGCTTGTGATTGACCGTTGTGGATCATTTAAGATCATTTTCACAATATTGCTATCGTATCAGATAGTCTTTAGTAGATCAATTAAGATCGTTAAGTGGTGCGAATTGCTATCATGGCAGATAGGCTTTATTAGAAAATCAATTGAGATCAGTTCTCGCATAAGCTGCTATCACAACAGATAGACTTTTAGAAGATCCAATAAGATCATTTTGCACATAAGTTGCTATCGTAACGGATAGGCTTAGGTGATCAATTAAGATCGCACTTGTATAGGCTGCTATCGTAACAGATAGGCTTTTATGATCAATTAAGATCACATTTGCATAGGCTGCTATCGTGGCAGATAGGCTTAGATGATCAATTAAGATCGCACTTGCATAGGCTGCTATCGTAACAGATAGGCTTAGATGATCAATTAAGATCGCGTTTGCATATGCTGCTATCGTGAGAGATAGGCTTAGATGATCAGTTAAGATCGCGTTTGCATAGGCTGCTATCATGGGAGATAGGCTTAGACGATCAGTTAAGATCGCACTGCATAGGCTGCTATCGTGAGAGATAGGCTTAGATGATCAGTTAAGATCGCATTGCATAGGTTGCTATCGTGAGAGATAGGCTTAGATGATCAGTTAAGATCGCATTGCATAGGCTGCTATCGTGAGAGATAGGCTTAGATGATCAGTTAAGATCGCATTGCATAGGCTGCTATCGTGGGAGATAGGCTTAGATGATCAGTTAGGATCGCATTTGTGGATTGCTATTGCGGCGAGTAACTCGCCGTTAACAGTTATAATAAACTGAAATTAAGTAAAATTGACACGCAGAAATATGAAGTTTCTCATTTGGGAGAATTTTCTTATTATAATGCTCTTATATGGGAGAGATGGGATTACAATCCTCTCATATGGGAGAGGAGATTGTGTAAATCGTAGCCATATGAGTCATTAAGCAACGTTATAATAAAACGCATCAAATGAGAGAAGTCAGGGATAGTACTTCTTAATCCAGCGCATGTTGACTGAACTCGGAGTCGAGGTTGTGCCGTGCAACCTTCGTATGCTGCAGTAGCCACTGTCGAAGACCTCTGTGACCTCGAAGGGTCCTTCCCAATTGGCTGCAAACTTCGGGTGAGTTGCTTCTCGCATACAGTGGTCAGATGCGCGCAAGACCAGGTCTCCGACTGCGAAATCTCTTCGCTGGACCGTCTTATTGTAGGCGCGAGCGATTCTTTCCTGGTACCGCTTGTTGGTCCTTTTGGCTTGTTCTCGCTTTTCCTCCAGCAAGACTAAGTCATGATCGCGTTGATTTTCATAGAGTGCATGGAAGGCCAGCCTTGCCGAATTGACTCTAACTTCCGCAGGTACCACGGCCTCGGCTCCATAACATAGTAGGAATGGTGAGGCCCCCGTGGGTGTCCGCGGAGAAGTTCGGTAAGCCCATAGAGCTATGCTCAGAGAGTCAGCCCACTTCTTGTGGTCATCCGCGACCATCTTGCTCAAAATCCTTAACAGTGTTTTGTTGGTCGCTTCAGCTTGTCCGTTACCCTTCGGGTAATAAGGGGTAGAACATATCTGTCTGATATTGTACTCCGCCAATTTCGCAGCTACCTTGATTCAGCAGGCTGCACAATGCGAGAGATATAGTAGATAGGCCTCTCTTGACCTTCATACTCCTGAGCCAAGAGCGCTCCTATAGATTTCCTCGTTGACGTTAGATACAGCAGGAGCGGCGATCCCAGTTGAGGTGCGATCATTATTTTTGAGGACGTCAGTAAATCCTTCAGCTTTTCGAACGCGGCCTCGTGCTCCGGAGCCCAGTTGTACGCGGCGTCCTTCTTGAGGAGAGCACTAAAACAGCAGGTGATTTCTGCAATCGCTGGGATGAATCTTCGCAGGTATGACAGTTTTCCCAAGAATGTTTTCAAGGTACTTTGGTTATGGGGTGGCGTCATGCTGGTAATAGCTGACACTTTCGCAGGGTCAGGCTCGATCCCTTGGCGATGAACCACGCATCCCAAGAATTTCCCTGATGTTACCCCGAATGCGCACTTCATGGGATTCATTTTCAGCTGAAAGCTTCGACATCTATTGAACACCTTCCGTAAATCTGCAAGGTGGTCTGCCTCGTGCTCGGATTTGACGACCAGGTCATCCACATAGAATTCCACTTCTTTGTGCATCATGTCGTGGAACAGAGCCATCATGGCCCGCTGATAGGTTGCACCTGCATTTTTGAGACCGAACGGCATCACTGTGTAATTGAACACTCCCACCGGAGTGATGAAAGCAGTTTTCCGCGCGTCTTCGGGATCCATCTTGATCTGATTGTACCCGCTGAAACCGTCCATGAAGCTGAACATGCGATGGCCCGCTGTTGAATCGATAAGCAAATCGATGTTGGGCAGTGGGAAATCGTCCTTGGGGCAGAAGCGGTTGAGATCTCGAAAGTCCACGCAGATGCGGAGCTGTCCGTTCTTCTTCAC
The DNA here is from genome assembly GCA_023055425.1 of Linanthus parryae. Lineage (NCBI taxonomy): Eukaryota > Viridiplantae > Streptophyta > Magnoliopsida > Ericales > Polemoniaceae > Linanthus > Linanthus parryae. The sequence goes on from JALGPY010000006.1 coordinate 32,110,129, forward strand.
TACTGGCACGATGTTGGCCAGCCATGTGGGATGATGATTCGGCTCTATGAATTTGGCATCTAGGAGTTTGACAATCTCCTGTTTGATTTTCACGTTGAGCTCCGGTCTGAAGCTCCTTGTACTCTGCTTTACTGGGTTAGATCCTGGGATGATGTCTAGACGATGCATGGTGATGCTTGTATCCAGGCCTGGCATCTCATCATACTCCCATGCAAACACGTCCTTGTATTCAGTTAGGAGCTGCAGCAGTCCTTGTTCCTCCTCGCTTGTGAGGTCCGCACTTAGAAAGACTGGCCTTTTCTTTTCCTCGTTCGGACTGAGGAACACCTCCTTTAGCTCTTGTTTTTGTGGTCTGGGCCTGTCCTCCATGCATTCAGGTGCTTCTTTGAGTTTCTCGTCTAGAGCGCCCTGTGTTGGCTCTTCCGCCAGCGCAATCTGCTCGATTTGATTGATTTGCCCAGGGATATCCCCATGCCCGTGTGAGGACATCCCCGCGCACCTTCATATGCGATAGCATTTCTTCCCATTGGCGTAGAAGCTCTCTATCTCCTTGCCTTCGGGATCGTGCTTTGCGATTCTTGTCAGGGTATACACATTCTTTCGATGATATGCGATACGTGGCGCCTCTTCGCGTGTAGGCGGCTTTTCCTTGGCATCTTCCCTCGTCACCCTCACGCCTGCAGGCGACTGGTCCTTGATGTCCTCCCAGAGAGGCAAAGGAGTAGGGTTGAATGGTCCGGGTGTTTGCTCATCCGCCATCTCAGTGAACCATACCGCCTCGCTGAGATGTGCTTCGTCCAAGTTGAACGGGTTCGTCGAAGCCGGTATCTCGGTTATTCTGTCTTTCCAGATAGCTTTCATAACCTGGTGAGCCGTCGAAGGGACTGCGTCGAAGCGATGAATCCAGGCTTGACCTATAATCATGTGGTACGTGGTGTTCGCGTCTATGACATAGAACTTTGCTGAGCACTTGAATTTGCCGATCTGCACGCCCAGGCGGATCCATCCGATCGTCATTCTAGAGTCGCTTCCGAACCCCATCAGAGGAGATGGACGCCTAACGACCTTGTGCTCGGGGATCCCTGCTAGCTTCAATGTGTGGAGCGAAACAACGTTGACCGCTGCTCCTCCATCGACGAATGCTCGTTTGAACTCGACGCCGTTGATGATGGCGGTCACGTACAGAGGCCTCTGGTGGCTCGCATCCGTCTTCTTGTCGCTGACAGAAAAGGTCATAATCTTTTCTGTAGAACGAGATGCCCTGATGACTTTCCCGTTGGAGACCACGAGGTCCTCCTCGTAGTCCTCCGCTATCCTCAAGATCGCTTTCGTCATATTTGTTCGGCACTTCTCAGAGAAGTTCATCTCGTCGAAGAATCTGCTGAAGCCATGCGACCCTTTCATGCGGTCGGCACGTTCATCTTCTGTGTCCATGCTGTAGTCCTCGTCTTCATGGACCTCGGCGATGATGGGTAGACCATCCTCTGCGACTTCTTCCAAGTCTACTATCGAAATCATGGCGACCTCTTTTCCTTTCGAGCCTTGCTCTGTATGAGCCGGAAGCGGGTTGTTGCGCACGTCCTTCCTGTGGTCGCTGACGATTAGCTCGCCGTTCTTCATCTTCTGGTCGAATGCGAACCTGAGCTTTTTACATTCCGCTGTGGGGTGCATGACTTTGCCGTGGTACTCGCACCACTTAGGGTCCCTCACCATCTCTTTGGAGGGTGCCTTCTCGAGCGGTGGCAGGACGCCGTCCTTGCGCCACTGTCTGCAGAGGTCGCTTGCTTCCTCCACTGAACATGGCAGAGGCGGTGCATCGAAATTCGCAACCTTCGCTTGCTTCTGGAGCGAAACTGTATTGACCTCAGCTTCACGTCCCCTCTTGTAACTAAATCTCCCGATCTTGTAAGTAGTGCCGCTCGAAGGTCGCTCCGGAGCGCTCTTCTTTTTCTGTCTCTCGACTATAGGCTCGATGTTCTTCGTGCATTCGATTAACTTTGAAAACGTAGGTGTTTGCAAATTGATGAGCATACCTTTGTATTCATCTCGCATGCACTGCAGGCATATCTCTACGAGCCGGCATTCGGGCATCGGATCTTTGCATTCCAAGGATTTCGCCCTGAATTTCTTGATGAAAGTGATTCCGTCCTCCTCGCGCTTCTGATACATCCGCGAGAGATGAATCATCGTCACCTTTTCTTCCATCTGGAAGAACTTGGTATAGAACTTCTGGACCATGTCATCCCAAGTCTTCACGGATCCGGCTTCCAATGTCCGGTACCATTTGTATGCTACGTTCCCTAGAGATTTTGGGAACTCTCGCATCAGCAGTTTGGGATCAGCTCCATACGGACCCATGACATCAATGAAACGCATGACATGCTCGTGAGCGTTTCCATTGACATCCTCGAACTTATCCCATTTGGGAGCCTTGTACCCTGCCGGGTTAGGCATGAGATAGATCTCTCGTGGAATGGGTGGATCGTTGTCTAACTTCGGGATAATGGTATCCGCGAATGACTGATGAGCCAGAATAGTGTCCACGCGCTTCTGCAGAGACGTCATGCATTCTGGAATGCTCCCCTCGGTAGCTGACGGAGGGGTTGCGGCAGGCGGGGGCGACACATACGCCGTCGGAGGATTGGGAGCATACTGACTACCCGCATTCCCCCAGATCGCCGTTCGGGGAGGCAAATGGTACTGCAGAGTCGGGTTAGATGCCAAAGCCGAGGGCTGAGGAGCGTGAGCAGCAAGAGGCAGCATCTGGGCCGTTGATCCCTGAACCGAAGGCAGCTGCGTAGTCGACGGTGGAGTCTGCAGATTAGGGTTGGGAGGTGCGGTTGACACTCCCAATCCTGGAGCGGTAGGGGTTCCTCCTCCTTGAGGGATAGCGGTGGCTGATGAAGGATTTGGCGCAAGGGTGCCCAGAACGGCCAAGATTCGTTCTAATTGCGCAGATTGAGCCTTGAGAGCTTTCGCCTGACTTTGGACAGTGGCGTCCAAAGACTCTAACGTCGGTGTCTCGCCGGGAGTCGTTGGAGTACGACGGGTCTCGTCTCCCGAGGGAGTTTCGGTGGAGGGCGATCGATTGCTGACATCATCCTCCTGAGACATGGTTGCATTTGTTGGTAAGTTCACGTCGGGTTCACCAAAATGTGCACAAGAGATTCCGGCGGGGAGACCTCCGTGTACACCGTGTGTAGTGGATCAAGGATCGCACAGGAAGAGTGGGGTTGTGTGTAGGGAGAGAGTAAGTCAGTAGCAATGTCAGAGAGAGATACAGAGGTTTGGCCGAGCTTCCGCGTATGGCTCGTGTGTCCTCCTTTGTATGGAAAGGTTAACGTCCTATATATAGCAGAGAACGTGACCGTTTTAGTGTGGTTAATGCGCCCATTAATGGCGGCTTAATTAGCTTAACCATAACGGCACGTTCGTCCGAGTATATAGGGGCCGTTACAGCACGTGGTGCGCGAATACCGGAACCGTTACGAGGTTGACCGGGCTTGACCGGATTGACCGGGTTTAGGAAGCTCGTGCCATAGATCTCTCAAAACAGTTACTAAAGGTCGCGTGCGGGCTTGGCTCGCACGCGACAGGGCTTACTCTAGCCTCCAAACCACTAAGTCCCTACAAGTCCCGTGCAGTGGTATGCGAGGGCTCTGTCTCGCAGCCCCCACATGGATCAGCTCGGCTGGTGATCCAGTGTGTGTGGAGCACAATATGGTGTGCTGGATGGTTGCCACGTGGCCAAGATCTGTCAGCTCAGAAAGCACTATCTACAAAGGGCAACTAAGTTTAAGGCTAGGTTGACTTTCCGACTGGATGCTAGACTGTTGGGGATAAATGGATTTCCAATGCCAATCAGAGACCCAGACGGAAGTTTGGTAAGGCATATGACTTGCATAGAAGCGAAAAAGGCTACACTCAGTCTGAGTGTAGACACAAACAAGATATTCTCCCAAGAAGGTAGTGAGAATAACGTTGATTCGCTTGGTAGCATCAATAGTTGTGATGATGAAATTAAGGCTCCATTCTCGATGAGCGTGACGACTGAATTTCTCAATGGAGAAATCAAAGAGGTGACGTAAGGTCAAATGCACAGAACGTGTGCAAACTAATTAAGTCCATGTGTGGTCTTAGCCAGTCCTCTCGACAATAGTATTTCATCAGGGATCATTTATTATATGTTTAAGCTAACAAATGAAAACTGTTGTGTATCACTCTCACTAGTAGAGAGTTGATGATCACGTTACTTAACATCGATGACACGCTATTGGAAGGTAGAGCTCAAGGATTGTTCGAGTCCACCAAGGAGTAACTGTACTCATGTAGCTCAACCAAAAGAATTTACGAGCCTAGACATGTGCCGTAAGAGACACCATATGATATTGACTAGATGACCATAGTGCCCGATGCAGTAGGAGTCTTCTATACAGTATGGTGTGTACTCAAACCTAGCGAATGCTATTCAATCGGAGGATTGGATTTCAGGAAATTCTAAATTGAGACATTAGATTGCAGTCACAAGAATACTCGAAAACTATGGATCACATGCTATGACTATCGGAGATGACGCTTCGACTAGTCAGCTATACATGCTCACTAGGGTGGGGAACTAAATGCACGTGGATCCACCTCAGGCTATTATCCATGCTCGATGATAGAGTCTCTTGGAGCAAATGCAATATAAGTGTTGCACGATCGTAAAAGACCGCTCCATCGACCATTGAAGCGAAGCAAAATTGCCTTTTTCTGCCATTGGGCAGTAATGTGTTTAGCTAAAAAGGTTTTGGGTAAGTTTATGGGTTGTCGACAAACCAGTCACCATGAGTTGTGCTTGCATATGGTTGTAGCACATCGGTAAATTTGAACACATAGGAAGGGGTACCTTTTCACACAAAAGGCGAAATGACTACCTGAAGAGTAATCTTGGAGTGGATCGACTACGAGCCAAAGCGTTGGCTCATCCCATTCCTAAACCACTTACGAGTCGTATTTGTGAATTGCTTTAGAGAATTGGGACACGTTAGTCGATAACTAGCAATATGGTTGATGTGCACACGAGACATTGATTGATTGGATTTTAATTGAATTTGTTTATTTAAGCTACATGTTGATTGACACATGCATGATATGTTACATTTCCTGTACTAGCATAGAGCATGTCACGCAGACACTAGGTCGGGTCACTCACACGAGCTACCGCCTTCACAATATCCTGGATATGTATGGGTGTGGCAGAAGATGAGATAGAATCCTGATAAGCGCTGAAAGCCTACAATATGATATGAGATGCCTATTGTAGATAGTGCTTTCTAGACAGGCAGATCTTAGCCACGCGGCGATCATCCAGCACACCTAGATGTGCTCCACACACACTGGATTACCACCCGCGCTGATCCACGTGGGGGCTGCGAGACAGGGCCCTCGCATACCACCACACGGGACCTGTAGGGACATAGTGGTTTGGAGGCTAGAGAAAGTCCTGTCGCGCGCGAGTGACAACCAAGCCCGCGCGCGACCTTGGTAACTGTTTTGAGAGATTTATGGCACGAGCTCCATAAACCCGGTCTACCTCATAACGGTTCCGGTATACGCGGACGAACGTGCCGTAACGGTCCCTATATACGCAGACGAACGTGCCCTTGTGGTTAAGCTAATTAAGCCGCCATTAATGGGCGCATTAACCCACTACAACGGTCACATTCTCCGTTATATATATAGGTTCGTTAACCCTTCCATACAAGGGCGAATCACCTCAGACACGCGGAAGCTCTGCCGAAATTCTGTCTCTCTCTCATACAGTGCTATTGTCTTACTCTCTCCCTACACACAACCCTACTATTCCTGTGTTTTTTCTGTCCCCTGATCTTGGTGTATATTGAATCCTCCCTGCAGGATTCTCTCGTACACATTTGGTGAACCCGACGTGAAACTTACCACTGCAAGCAGCCATGTCTCACGAAGATGACGTCAGTAACAGATCGCACTCCACGGAGACCACCTCAGGAGAGGAGACCCGTCACACTCCTGCGACCGCCAGTGGGACTCCGACATTGGAGGCTCTAAACGCCACCATCCAGAATCAGGGAAAGGCCCTTCAGGCTCAATCCGCACAGATGGAACGTATAATGGCCATCCTGGGAACCCTTGCTCCGAATCCTACGTCTGGCACCGCTGTCTCTCAGGGAGGGGGAACCTCTACCACTCAGGGGGATGGGTTGGTACCGACACCACCTAACCCTAATTTGCAAACCCCACCAGCAATGGTGCAATTACCCTCTGTTCAGGGGCAAACGGCTCAAATACCGCCCCTTACTACACATATTCCTCAACCACCAACTGCTGCTGGGGGAAGCGCACCGGAATGTATGACGTGGCTGCAGCGGCGCATAGAGACATTCTTAGCCAATCAGCCGTTCGCAGACACCATTATCCCGAAGGTCGACAATGATCCGCCTATTCCACGTGAGATCTATCTCATGCTTAACCCCGCAGGGTATAAGGCTCCTAAGTGGGACAAGTTTGAAGATGTCAACGGGAATGCCCACGAGCATGTTATGTGTTTCATCGATGTGATGGGACCATACGGGGCCGATCCCAAGTTGCTGATGCGCGAGTTCCCGAAATCTTTGGGAAATGTGGCCTACAAATGGTATAGAACGTTGGAGGCCGGATCTGTTAAAACTTGAGACGATATGGTTCAGAAGTTCTACACGAAGTTCTTCCAGGTGGAAGAGAAGGTTAAAATGATTTATCTCTCCTGCATGTATCAGAAGCGCGAGGAAGATGGAGTCAAATTCATCAAGAAATTCAGGGCCAAATCCTTGGAGTGCAGAGACGAAGTGCTTGAGGGCAGGCTTGTGGAGATATGTCTACAAGGCATGCGAGATGAGTACAAAGGTATGCTGATCAACCTACAAACTCCTACCTTTTCGAAATTGATGGAATGCACGAAGAAGCATGCCCCTGAACGACCCTCAGGAGGAACCACCTTAAAGATTGGAAAGTTTAGTTACAAGACGGGGCTGCGAGGCCGAGGTTAACACAGTTTCGCCGCACAAGCAGCCCAGAGTCACGAACTCAGACGCGCCACCCCTACCATGCTCGATAGAGGAAGTGACCGACTTGTGTAAACAGTGGCGTAAAGATGGAATCTTGCCTCCACTCAAACGGATACCATCTAAGGAGATGATGAGGGACCCGAAGTGGTGCGAATGCCACGGGAAAATTATGCACCCCACAACTGATTGCAAGAATCTCAGAAACATGGTAAGCCGAAAAATGAAGGAAGGCGAGTTGATTGTCAGCGATCAGAGGCAGGACGTGCGAAGCAATCCGCTGCCAGCCCATGCGGAGCAAGAGCCGAAAGGCAAGGAGGTGGCCATGATTGCGATTTTGGATCTCGAAGAGGTTGCGGAAGATGGCTTGCCTATCATTGCCGAAATTTACAATGATGAGGACTACAACATAGACACGGAGGACGAGCGCGCCGATCAAATGAAGGGGTCGCACGGGTTCAGTAAGTTCTTCGACGAAATAAACTTTTCAGACAAGTGCAGGAAAGAAATGACAAAGGCAATTTTAAGGGTAGCAGAAGACTATGAGGAACACATCGTGGTATCCAATGGAAAAATTGTTAGGGCGTCTCGCTCTACGGAAAAGGTTATGACCTTCTCCGCAAGTGACAAGAAGACGGATTTGAGTCACCAGAAGCCCTTGTACGTAACAGCGGTGATCCATGATGTCGAATTTAAGAGGGCATTTGTTGATGGAGGAGCAGCCGTCAACCTGGTCTCGCTCAACACATTGAAATTGGCAGGAATCCTGGAGAAGAAGATTGTCAGATGCCCCTCCCCTCTGATGGGATCAGAATGACGATAGGATGGATTCGTCTGGGCGTTAAGATAGGAAAGATCAAGTGCTCAGCCAAATTTTACGTCATTGATGAGAATACTACGTATCACATGATCATAGGGCGAGCTTGGATTCACCGTTTCGACGCGGTCCCCTCAACAGCTCACCAGGTAATGAAGGCTATCTGGAACGACAAGGTGGTGGAGATACCGGCTTCGGTAAAACCTGTCAATCTAGATGAGGCGCATCTCACTGAAGTAGTATGGTTTACCGAAATGGCGGACGAGCAAACACCAGGGTCGTTCAATCCGACCCCTTTGCCTCGATGGGAGGATATCAAGGATCAATCACCAGCGGGAGTGATGGTGACAAGGGAGGATCCCAAGGAAAAGTTGTCCACGCGCTAAGAGGCACCACAAGTCGCCTACCAAAGGAAGAACATGTATACCCTGAAAAGAGTGGTAAAACATGATCTCGCAAGCAAAGAGATAGAAAGCTTCTACTCCAACGGGAAGAAGTCCTACCGCATATGAAGGTGCGCGGGGATACCCCCACTCGAGCATGGGGATATCCCTGGGCAAATCAATCAAATCGAGCATGTCAAACCAACATCAGAGGTTTCAGAGGAAAAGCTGAAAGACGCACCTGAATGCATGGAGGATAAGCCGAAGCCCCAGAAGCAAGAGCTGAAGGAAGTGTTCCTAAGCCCAGGAGAGGAAAAGAAGAGACCCGTCTTTTTGAGCGCAGACCTCACAAGCGATGAAGAGGCGAGATTGCTGCAGCTGCTGACTGAGTACAAAGATGTATTTTCCTGGGAATACGATGAAATGCCTGGTTTGGATACGAGCATCACTATGCACAGGTTAGATGTTATCCCAGGATCCAAACCAGTAATGCAAAGTACGAGAAGCTTCAGGCCAGAGATAAATGTTAAAATCAAGCAAGAAATCTTCAAGCTGTTGAATGCCAGGTTCATCGAGCCGAATCATCATCGCACCTGGTTGGCTAACATTGTGCCAGTGGTGAAGAAGAATGGGCAACTTCGCATATGCGTAGATTTCAGGGACCTCAACCGCTTCTGCCCAAAGGACGATTTTCCGTTGCCCAACATCGATCTGCTCATCGATTCAACTGCGGGCCACCGAATGTTCAGCTTCATGGATGGTTTCAGTGGGTACAACCAGATCAAGATGGACCCTGAAGATGCACGGACAACCGCGTTCATCACGCCAGTGGGAGTCTTTAATTACACGGTTATGCCGTTTGGGCTCAAGAACGCGGGCGCGACTTATCAGCGAGCCATGATGGCTCTATTTCATGACATGATGCACAAAGAAGTGGAGTTCTACGTTGATGACTTGGTTGTCAAGTCCAAAGAGGAAGCAGACCATTTGGGGGACCTGCGTAAAGTATTTGAAAGATGCAGGAGTTTCCAGCTAAAGATGAACCCCATGAAGTGTGCATTCAGAGTGACTTCAGGGAAGTTCTTGGGATGCGTAATACATCGCCAGGGGATCGAGCCTGACCCCGTAAAGGTATCAACCATCACTCGCATGACAACACCACACAATCAAAGCACTCTGAAGACGTTCTTGGGGAAACTATCTTACCTACGGACATTCATTCCAGCAATCGCAGAAATAACCTTCTGCTTCAGCGATCTTCTCAAGAAGAATGTTGTGTACAATTGGACCACGGAACACGAGGCCGCATTCGGGAAGCTAAAAGACCTGCTGACGTCGAAAAGGGTAATGATCGCACCGCAGCTCGGATCACCGCTTTTGTTGTATCTGACGTCGACAAAGAAGTCTATAGGGGCGCTTCTGGCTCAAGAATATGAAGGGCAAGAAAGGCCGATTTATTACATCTCTCGCATAGTTCAACCAGCTGAATCAAGGTCCACAGATATCGAACGCCATTGTCTTTCCTTATTCTTCGTAATAGAAAAGTTGAAACACTACTTCGCCTCGCACAAAGTGGTGGTGGTTACAAAGAGCGACCCCATACGGTATCTGTTGACTCACACCTCTCCCGGCGGAAGATTGTCAAAATGGTACTTGACCATTTCCCAATACGACATCACGTGTGTTCGACCACGAGCAATCAAATCGCAAGCAGTGGTGGATCTTCTGGCACAGTTCCCGGACAACAGCTATGAGCCCATGATCGAGGAGGAACTGGAGGGACCCGAGATCTATGCAGTCTAGTTACCTTACTGGACGCTTCATTTTGATGGATCGTCAACAAGGAAAGGTGGAGGAATTGGAATTGTGTTGACCAAACCAGATGGGGAGGTCATCCAAATGTCCACAAAACTTGACTTCCGGTAACCAACAATGAATCGAAGTATGAGGCTCTCATCGCAGGCCTCCGTGCAGCCAGGGCATTGTAAGTAAGCAACTTGACGGTCATGGGGGATTCTAAATTAATCGTCAAACAGGCTTCAGGCGAGTATGGATTGAAAGAGGTAAATCTGTTACCCTATCGGACTTTGGTGCAAAAGCTGGTACAACAATTCTGCGATGTCAGGTACGAACGCACGCCTACAGCAGATAATCGGCATGCCGACGCTTTAGCCACCTTGGGGTCCAAAGTGAGTACAGACGAATGTCCTGCGAGTATCTCGATCGAAGTCTGAATGTCACCAGCATTGACAGAGGACACATGCAAGGATGATTCCATGGATGACGAAGACTGGAGAAAACCGATATTGCAAGAAATTGCTGACGGAACGAGCAAAGAGAATTGGGCATCCACTAAGGGGTACTGCATACACGATAATTCCCTCTACCACAAAGGTCCAAGAGGAGTACTCATGCGATGCGTCTCGCAGCAGGAGGGACAAGCACTATTGGAAAAGATTCACCAACACACTTGCGGAGAAAGTGAGGTGTCAACCTATCGAAAATCCCAAAGATATGGGATTCATTGGCCGGACATGTCAACGGCTGCGGCGATAATTCAAGGGAATTGTGAAAGCTGCGCATTGATCAAGGATTCTCTAACAATCACTTTGGTCGATGATGACACGGATTGGAGAAAGCCACTCTTCTACTTTCTCACATAAGGAATCGAACCTGAGCAAAGGAAAGAGGCCGAGAAACTGTAAAGAAAGGCGGATCGATACGTGGTCCAAGAAAGCATACTCTGGCGAAGGGGTCATGAGGGTAATTTTTTTCGATGCCTAGATAGAAAAGAAGCGCAAGAGGTGATGGATCTCTCTCACCAAGTAGAGCATCAAGCGGGTGCGAAGCTATGCAGACAGCTCCTCACAGTTGGTTATTTCTGGCCCACACTGGAGGCAGATTGTCGCACCAAAGTAAGGAGATGCCAGGAATGACAATTCAAGGGCAACCTCGTACATGCCCCTGCCGTAGATCTACACGCATTGGGGACGCCATGGCCATTCCACACTTGGGCTCTAGATTTTGTTGGCCCCATTAGACCGGCCTCACATGGGAACCAGTTCATCCTGACTGCGACTGAGTTGTTTACTAAGTGGGTAGAGGCAATACCGCTCAAGACAGCTAATGCGCTCGCAGTGGTGAATTTCGTTCAAGAAAACATTATATACAGGTTCGGAATCCCCAACACGATCCTTTCGGATAATGGCACGCCCTTTGTAAATCGACAAGTAGCCGCAAAACTAGCAGAGTACAACATAAGGCAGGTATGTTCCACTCCTTATTATCCGAAAGGGAATAGTCAAGCAGAAGCAACCAACAAGACACTACTAAGAATTCTGAGCAAGATGGTCGCAGACGATCACAAGAAATGGGCTGATTCTTTGAACATAGCCTTGTGGGCATATCGAACTTCGCCGAGGACTCCCACAGGAGTCTCCCCGTTCCTTTTATGCTATGGAGCTGAAGCCGTTGTAGCGGCGGAGGTGAAAATCAACTCTGCGAGATTGGCTTTTCATGCATTGTATGACAACCAACGCGACCACGCTTGATCTTGTTGGAGGAGAAGCGAGAGCAAGCTAAGCGGGATAACAAGCAGTAGAAGGAGAGGATCGCTCGCGCATACAAAAAAACAGTCCAACATCGAGATTTCGCGGTTGGGGACCTGGTTTTGCGTGCTTCAGATCATTGCATGCGGGAGGCAGCCCATCCAAAGTTCGCAGCTAACTGGGAAGGACCATTCGAATTTAAAGAAGTCTTTGACAGTGGTTACTGCAAAATACAGAGGCTACATGGGACTGCCACAACCCCAAGGTCAGTCAATATGCGCTGGATTAAAAAGTATTATCCTTAAACTCTCTCTTTACATACATCAGATTCAGATGTCTATTGAAAAGTATGTCTAAGAACTCTGATAGATTCATGCGTTGTTTCCTCCCATATGAGGAACTTGTAAGCTTGCCCCTCCCATATGAGGGACTTGTAATTTTGCCTCTCCCATATGAGGGTGCTAATAATAAAAGAATTCTCCCATATGAGAAGAATTTTATTACTTCAGTTGTCTCTTATCATTTTATTTACTTCTCTGCTTCTTTACAACAAAAGCCTATCTGCCGAGATAGCAGCCACAATACGATCTTAAGTGATCCGAAAGCCTATCTGCCGAGATAGCAGCCATAATGTATGATCCTATGCGATCCAAAGCCTATCTGCCGAGATAGCAACAAAGTTCAAATGCGATCTTAAGTGATCTAAAAGCCTATCTGCCTAGATAGCAGCCATAATATACGATCCCATGCGATCCAAAACCCATCTGCCGAGATGACAAAAGTGATCTTAACTGATCTGTAAGACTATCTATTTAGATAGCAAGCTATAGCAACAACGCCCTGTGCGAATGCAAAATTTATCAAGCTTGAAATAAAGAATTATTCAGGCGCATATTCAAATGCAAAAGGCGAAAGAAACATAACCTGTTTTATAGCCAACACATATGTCTATCAGCGAGTCAGCGAATGCATCCATTACCTCGCGAATCCGAGCCTCTAATGGGGGAGCCACTCCCATTGTTAGCAGAATTTTCTCGCCCTGCCTTCTCGCAGCAACAATAGTATTGATCAGCGACTTGGAGCGCTCTCCAGATGCGAACCTCCTCAGATAGCACTAAAACAGAAAATGGAGTGGAAGTTTCAGTGCATCAAAGGAGAGGAGTTTAACACGCACAGAGGAAATTGTTTACCTTGGCAAAATATTCGCTGTACTTGATAACATGCGAAGCACCATCCCTAACATCGGTCATCTTCTCCTCAAGGATGGTGGATGGGCACAAGTGATTGTCAAGATCCAACAAGGAGTAGCAGCCATATTGGGAGTCATCCAAGCTGCAATTAGGGCGGAATGGGAAGGCATTCCTCTTGATTATAGGAGATCTGCTGGGTTGAGTAGCCGACTGCTTCTCGAACCTGGCATGTTGAGTAGTCCAATAAGCAACCCAATTTTTGGAGAAGCGACCTACACGGCCACCTGAAGGTTGAACGAAGGGAAAGTTGCTCCTGAAGATCGTTTGGCACTCGCCAGACAACAGTCGCTTGTAGCAGCCTCTTACGATTGATCTAGGCCAAACGGAGGGCGCCACTGCATCAAAGCCAAACTGGGGAGAACCGCGAGTTGGATCAACGTCGACTGTGATCCTTTCATACCTGGGAGTAAGCTCAGGAACATACTCAGCAAGAGCATGGAGAGAACCCCTTAAACACCAGCAGAAGAATTCGCGATAGCGCTCATGAAAGGGCTCATGACCTTCGAAAAGGAGCTCTTCTGAAAAAGCAAGAGATTTGGCGGGATACAGCTTTGGGAACCATCGCACATTCTCAATACGTGTGGCATAGGGCCTAGCCGTAAACTTGCTCCGGTCATCGCATATCAGGCTCCAGGTGCACTTGGGAGGATTGGTTCTAAACCATCGAGCAGCTCTCCCACTGGAAAGTTCGTCCTCCGCACCTGGGACACACCACTTGTTAGGCTTAGAAGGAACGGGAGCATAGGAGGGCCATCGCTCAAAAACCCATATGGTCAGGAACGCGATGTTAACATAAGTCAGCACATCAAGGCGACCGCGAGAGTCCTTGATCGCCACTACCAATTGGTCCAATCTGTGATACAAAGTACCCAAGACCAAAGGCCCAAGTGCGACTCTCTGGCCGAGGGCCAATTTGACAGCGAGAGGGAGGACATGATAGAAAACCCCATCATGACGGGTGACCATCGATCAGGTATCTTGACAGCCAGGCACAGAGGAAGCCGCACAAGGTTAGGTGGTACCCTTTCCCATTGACATAATTCTTCGCATTTGGTTTCTTGTCCAGAAGTTTCTTGGTGATACTACTATTCGCATAGTAGCGAAAGAAGTATTGCACCCATTTGCCCCAGGTGTTCTTCGCAGATGTATCCACAAGTTGCCAGTCAGGAAGAACTTTCGCAGATGTCCAACGAGTGGAGATTTTATTTACCTCGGACAAGCATTCCTCCATCTGCTTGTATAGAGCAAGTTCTGGATCAGTCCTCAAAGGGCTCAGAGGATCCACTTCACCAACGGGAGAAAGGTCATACAACATGTGCACATCCTCCAAATTGGGAGCAGCCTCGAACTCAGCAAAGTGGAAGGTATGAGTCGCAGGTGAATAGCGAGAAATAAGGTTTAGAAGCATGGATCGATCCAACTTCACGGCAGCACCCTTCATAGCACGAACTGCGAAATAAATACCAGCATTGTTCAATGCGATGGCATGATGGGTCAATACATGGTCGATCCACTCATCCATGAAGTCTAATTTTTTGACAAACGCTTGGGTAGAAATTGCAGTATGAGGGAAAACCCATTTTCAACTCCTAACCGAATCACATCCTTGGAGTCGATTAACTCTAGCATGGCTGCATTGACAGGCGGGGTCAATGTCCGCAATTCTCCGGAGGAAACAGGAGTTGGTAGGTTCTTCACCTTAACCCTAGCATGATAAAAATCTTTTCCACCCAAATAGGGGGCTTTCCTCCACAAGGTCTGGGGAAGATCAGGTATTTCTTCGGCCTCTTTAATGGGTTTGGATCCTTTTGTCTTGGCCATTCCTGCAGCAGAGCAAGAAAAAAGGGGGAAGAAATATACACACTTTCAGTCTGAATTTCTTTCAGTTTGAATTTCAAGAGGCAATTATGTTTTTGTCAAGAGAAGATGAACAGTCCGGGGTCAACTCTGGGTTTAGAAGTTCAGAATTCGTCTATATTGCTCAGAATTTCAGAAGTTCTACATTCAAAAAAGTCGTCACAATCTGGTGATTAGATCAGTTCTGGGTTTAAGAAAAGAGCCTCTTTTGCAGTTCTCAATGAACGACATATCCCAAATAACCATGGGTTTACAGATCCAAGACAGTTCAAAAAATATTTGAGTACATTAAATGGAATTGAACAAAGCCAACCTTGTTTTGGTAAAGCTTTTTTTGATGAAGCAAGTTGAAGGAGACGATTGACAAGAAAGAACTGATGATTGATCACTTGAATCTGCTCTTGAAGGCTTCCGGGTATCATTCAATTTAGATAAAGGAGTGATGCTTTGCAACAATGGAGATCATAGAGTATTTATCCAAAACAATGAGGGGTCGCGTCCTTTCAGTAGTCGAATCGCAACCGTCACCGTCGAATCGCGCAATCAGAGGACAAGCTGACGTCACGCCTAAAACCCTAAAAGAACAGACGGCACGACTCTAGGGATTCTAGGTCATAATGGCACGCACGGGGGCTGATTTTGCGCGTATTTGAATTGGTGCATGGCGGCGACGCGTACATTGGTTCCAGCGCATTGAAGCCTATCCGGTTATGTGTCTTCACGCGCAGAAAGGGGGCTAATGTAGATAGTGCTTTCTAGACAGGCAGATCTTAGCCACGTGGCGATCATCCAGCACACCTAGCTGTGCTCCACACACACTGGATCACCACCCGCGCTGATCCACGTGGGGGCTGCGAGACAGGGCCCTCGCATACCACCACACGGGACCTGTAGGGACTTAGTGGTTTGGAGGCAAGAGTAAGTCCCGTCGCGCGCGAGCGAAAACCAAGCCCGCGCGCGACCTTGGTAACTGTTTTGAGAGATTTATGGCACGAGCTCCATAAACCCGGTCAACCTCATAACGGTTCCGGTATACGCGGACGAACGTGCCGTAAAGGTCCCTATATACGCGGACGAACGTGTCGTTGTGGTTAAGCTAATTAAGCCGCCATTAATGGGCGCATTAACCCACTAAAACGGTCACATTCTCCGTTATATATATATAGGTTCGTTAACCCTTCCATACAAGGGCGAATCACCTCAGACACGCGGAAGCTCTGCCAAAATTCTGTCTCTCTCTCATACAGTGCTATTGTCTTACTCTCTCCCTACACACAACCCTACTATTCGTGTGTTTTTTCTGTCCCCTGATCTTGGTGTATATTGAATTTTCCCTGCAGGATTCTCTCGTACACACCTATCGTATGAGGCGTAAGGCCTATGATAAGAGCTAGACGTTTATCTACAGAGCTAGTGTCATGTCATACAAACTCAATTGTCGCATTGGAAGTAAGTTCCAATGTGAGACTGGTTATGGCCAATCGAACATGGTTAATACCCCAAGCCATGTATAATCTGCGTAGAGAAAGCTAGATGCGAGAACTGATTTCCGTTCGCATATGTGCAACATTCAGTACACAGGTTGGTCACCATAAGGGCTACTAGACCAAGATCTGCATAGTGGTCCTTTGTCGGATAAGACATGCGCTCTGATCAGAGTTCTAAACAATATGGCGCATATTTTCCCAAGAATAACGCGCGCTTATGAGTGACCATGAGGTAATGAGTAGAATTAGTCCCTGGGATTCCTCATCGTGTGAGCCTCGTCGATCATACAAATATGATTGACATCGTATACCATTAGTACTTTTATCCGTGTTATGGACAGACAGGTCGGTGGTGCTACTTTAGCGTGACACCTTACGGCTATGGATGATTCTATCTCCCGGACATTGTTAGGAAAGCAGTTGATGCGAATAAAAGCAACACAAGGATAGAATGGAAGATTCTCATTACATCGCTCTTTATTATCTTCATTGGGCCCACCTACAAGATCTTATGGGATCATGTAGGATATGAATATAATAAAGAAGATGTGGACTCATTGGAAACATGGCCTTCGGGACAAGGAAGGTGCTCATGATCCACAAGATGACAATCAAAGGAATCTGGGGGATATGAGAGTTCTTATTTGCATCGTTTCTTAAAATGGTAGAGTGTGCCTGATGCTAGCTCATCTAGTATGAGTTTAGAGTATGGAACTCCCAATTGCAGGAACTCTCACCGGTCACACGCCGCGGCCACATCGACACTTTTTTTAGATGATAGATAGTTGGAGATTGATGGAGACTAGATGAATCGTGATTGTGCATCCCCACTGTGCGAGTGCGAGATGTAAGTAATTGGTGCGCCCATGTGGGGGTGTCCAATGAAAATATTGTAACCTTATGGGGTTAGTTTCACTAACACAAACCTAAAGAGGTTAGTAGCAAAGGATCAAACCCTAGGGGTTTATGTGTAAATCCAGGAGAAGTTTTTCCTATAAAAGGAGGCAGCCTCCTACACAATATATTAAGCTTAATACTGTAGATACACTATGTCCACATTCATTCTCAAGTTGTATAGAACCCTAGTCTCTCTCCAACTACATCCAAGAAGGTGGTACGTGGGTTGGATCAAGGTGTTCGTCCTAGTGATTTGCACTAGACCGGTGGGATCAAGAACAAGGAGCAGGCACGTGAAAGCAAGCAACAACAAGATTATAATCCGCTGCACTAGGAGCTTAGGCGAAGAGTAAATACGTGAATCTTCCACTTTAATTCATGTTGTAGATCTATATATGTTAGATCATGCATTCCTTCATACATAAATAAAATTTGGAGAAAATTCATGTTTTTAACAAACTGGTAAGATTCTATCAACAAGCAAATTTTCTAAAAATCAACAAGAGTGGTTCTAATGGTACATGCAATTTATGGAGACTTGATTTTCACGCAAATAACATCATTTAAAGCATGAAATAAGATTTTTACATGCTTCTTGACACAAATAATCAAAGTATTCTTGACATGCAAGTGCATCTACCAAGAAATTTACAAAGTGCATGTGGTTTCTAGTTTGAGTTTCATGAAATAGAGAACATTCAAGTGTAACTCATGATCAAGCCAAAAAAAATGAAGAATCAAGTTTGGAAATGAAAAAATCTAAGATGATTTTTCATAAATCAATGCTAAACATAGACATGCAAGCATAATTTCAAGGCTAGAATAAATATTTACCACAAGATTCAAGAACATGGTGAGGAAAACAGTGAAATTGGCATTCAAACTTGAGAAGAATGGAGAAAGAGCTCCCCTCCATGATCATACAACCATTGGACTCAAGTTTTTTATGCTTTTGATGCAAGAAAATAGTGTTTTCATGAGGTCAACACCCAATAAAGGGGATGAAGTTTGGAGAGAGAGAAGAGAGCATGTATGGATGTTCTTGAAGAGAAAAAGATGAAGACAAATGAAATTGATAGAGCTAGAGACTGATGAGTGATTCAATGATGTGATGATGGAGTGAATAATCCTAAGTTAGGATATGCATACAAAGTGATAGGTAGTAGTTGTTTAATTTGGGAGTTAACTTGCATGTGAGAGGAAGAGGAGCTTGAATGGAATAAGAGTCTCTCTACAAGTTAATTGGGGCAGAAATAAAAAAAGCTAAAATTGAGGGGTGAAAATAAAATCTCCAATTAATAGCTAACACATAAAAGTTAATTTTTATAAATTTGAAATCTCCAAATAATTTCAAATAAACCACTTTGTATATAAATGTCAAAATCTACTTTTAGAAAACTACAGCTATCTCTCAAATATACAAAATAAAATTCATATAGTATTATCTAAGTTTTAAAAACTACAAAGTAACCTCAAAACGAAATTCTATAAAATCATACATGTCGAATGATACCTTTATACTTTAAAACTAAGAATAAGTTAAGAATAAGTTTGAAATATAAATTTCTAAAAATTCTCAAATATTTTTCTGAAAAGACCAAATAACCCCTAACTTAAATACGGGGTATTACATTATATCCCCCTTAAAACGAAGCTTCGTCCGCGAAGCTTAAGATTTTTTTTAGTGAAACTACGAACATACTTCACCAGAATGCAACTAATGCACATGAGACTTGTATGCAATGCTAATGCACATGCAACACTTATATTAATGGGAACGCGCCCTCGGTCGGCTACGTCTCTTTTCACTCGTATCACAGTAGGGATTCATATAAAACTAGCTCAAGTAAAAGGTCGACACTAAATTTTGAGAGTTCTAGACCAACATACAAGTTATCACGTTTACAAAGCGATTCGAAATTTTCTAGCATTTAAACAAGTCTTGAAATCTTTTAGACACAAAATACTTTGATTGAAACTAACACGTCATTTTTCTTGACTCATTCGCATTAAAAATATCGTCTTACCTTTATAAGATAAGATAGACCAATCGCCTCAAGTTTTCCACGCATACGAGGGGAAAAAGAACACTATGTGTCATCACACAATGTGTCTCTCCATCACAACTCGAATGTGTTTCAAATGATCCAACTTAGTCTAGACAGCGGGTATAACTTATAGTACCTTCGTACTAATTGTCACGTCAGCGGACTGGTAAACAAAGTGGTCCACATCACTTGGCATTTGGTAGCTCGACACACCAACAATTTCAAAAGATTTTTTTTAAATGGTTTATTGTTAAAAAAAACTTTCTAATTTTAAAATTGACCGTGCCAAATTAACTTAAATAAAACAAAATAAAGTATTATCTTAAAAGTCGTGCTCATAGGTAAGAAAGGAATGGTCTTAGGGTCTTCTAAGTCAAATCGTTGCCACTTTCTCGTCCGCAAATTAACACAAAAACGCAAAAATACATAGATACATATTACACAACTACATCAAACATTTCGATCTAAATAAGCGTGTCACCTAAGTGCCGGGCATGTAAATATGCAAGTAGGTTTTTTCATGATTCACATCTCAAATAGTCGTCAACATGTAATCAATAAGTAAAGTACAAATCAAGATTAATAATAAGTAAGTACCCCAACTCTCGGCGGCTTTTTAATTACCAAATTGTGTAATCCTAATTAATTTAAATTAAAAAAAACGTGTTATCTTTCTTATTCTCTACTAATGGAAATCGAAAAGTCACTTTAACCAGAAAATCGATGCTCTGCTACCAGCTAAATCAACCCGGGATCTCGGTCCAGGGTTAAAGAGACAATCGATACCAAAAATAGAAATATGTAACGAATATTACAATTTAGCTAATAAATAAAACAATCTTTGAGAAGAAAAGTTTACAAGATCAATATGTTTTAAAAAAACTATGTGATGTAACTTAAGCTAAACGTCTTCGTCTGATCCAGGTTCCCATCCCCCCTCCCCCACCTTGATTGATGACATGAGGTTTTAAAATGGCAAAAGCTAACGCAGTTTTGAAGAAAAATGGTCAGTAAAAACTGAGAAAATACACACTACGACATGTAAAGCATTGAGTAGCACACAAGCACGAGTTGTAATAATTCAAGAGATTTGAAAGAGTTATAAGTAATAGAGTTGGGAACAATTTGGAACAATTATAATTAATCGCGTAGCGAGAAATCTCAACTTTAAAACATTTAAAAATCACGAGTATTCCAACATATTCTTAAACAAGTAAACTATCACAGTAAACAAGTTATTTGAACTGATAACAATATTAAGTCATGAGTAGCTAAAGATTTTCAACTCATCTCATTCGATTAGGGCATATCCGGAGCCACAAACAACATCAATAGAGTAGTCAACTTTATTTCAAGTCCAATTAAGCGTTAAATTTCTGAAGCATGTTCAGAGCCACCAGCAGGATCGATGTAGACAGAGGGATCGCGCAATAATCACAAATGGTTCCTTCTAGGGTCTATCGAACCACATTTCACCCGAGCGTTAAGGGAGACCATACGTCAATCCCCGGTCGCAATTCATAGCTAAGAGGCCTCAAGTGTTGACACCCCTATACCGTAGTGACTCTTACAAGTATATGTAGCACTTTATAGCTCCACAAACCCCTTGGCCGCAATACTTTTGTACATTTGGGCTCATCGGGGGCGGATTTATGAACATTTAAGTTATATCCTATAATACGAAGCGTTGCTTCAATGGACGTAGCCATTATTAACGGGAGGATCGCTTGGCGCCTCCAGCCGGAGCCATAAATAAACACAACTCCATACATCGTCCTAAGTCTAGTAGAGATATTTTATTTCTTCTCTTTCACAAAATCAGAATAATATATCAATATTTAACAAGTAATTTTCAAGAGTTCTCACAAGAGATTCATAGGAATTCAACCAATTTTGGAAGATAAGACATGCTTCTCGTACTTTTTCAATTAACAATATATTCATTCAAAACGTCCTACGTATACGCACTGATAAGTAAGGGTCTCACATATGAACTTACTACTGAGATGAATCAAAACCAAAAGCAACAATGTAACATAGCACTCCAACGACAACCACTCTCTTACCTACGAGACCGATGTCTACAATCACACGTACAATGTACTCGTTACAACCAATTACACATCGATAATAAAATGCAAACCTACATACCACATAGTCCTATATGTCACAAATGCAAATATAATGATGTTCACTTATCAAAATAAATCCAACAAAACACTTAGAAATTCAAAAAATCAAGTTTTCTAAAAAAAATGTGAAACTAAAATTCTGGAAAGAATTGTAGTTCTGAATTTAGAGCCATATTTACCTTATCAAAACACTTCATAGAGTTATAAAACTCACTGAGAAGATAGATAAATGTGTCTACTTTGTGAAACATGAAGAATCTTATCAATAGCTATTACAGAATTAAAAATAGAAAATAAACAAATAATATTGTGCAGAGACAAGTCTGAAAGTAAATATCAACTTTAAAATGTGATTACTACCACTTGGAGAATAGCAATGATGCTGATCTTCTCCTGAATCAATCATCAATGTGTCTAGTTATAATACAAGAAAGAGTAGGATCCAAAGTTTTTAAAAATGGGGGTTTTAACAAAAATGGCAAGACTGGTCTAAATACATAGTTTCAGAACACAAGCAACTTTGAATGAGCTTTGGAGCTTTGAAACCTAGTGCCTCTGAACTTCTTGCTTTCATCATCAAGGAACAAATTCACCCCTGAGTTTATAAATTCATTCAAACTCAAGAGTTTTGAACTATCAACATTCGTTTTGGAGGCCAATCGTAATAGTTGGTCGTGTTTGATGTTCCCTCATTTTACTCTTTATTATGTAGAATTATTCTTATTAATATTACATGAGCTTATGCAGCCCCACCACCTTGCATATGAAAAAACGCAACTTTATGGGACATGTGATTTTCCGGACTAGTCCGATTAGACTGAACTGGATTAGATTAGACTGAACTGAAGTATTTGTTGGGTTCTCTTATTTCGGACTGTCCTACACATTCACTGACAGAGTACTATGGTTGTAGTTGTGCCGGTGACCATCAGTCCTATCAATCATCAGTTCCAGATCTTTATTTACTATGGAGCTTTAGCCGCCATTTATCAATACGTGCATACATGGTGCTTTGGATCTCCGTTACTATGATTCCTTATATGCCATCCTCTATTTTAACATTCACTTTTTGTATAAATGTTTTTAGTCGCATTTATTTTGGAGGTCAGTCGCAATAGTTGGTCATGTTTGATGTCCCCTCATTTTACTCTCTTTATGATGTATAATTATTCGCATTAATATTACACGAGCTTATGCAGCCCCATCACCTTGAATATGAAAAAATGCAACTTCATGGGAAATGTGATTTTTTGGACTAGTCCGATTAGGTTGGATTAGATTAGTGTGATAGAATTGGACTGGATTAGCTGTATATAATTAATGATTTGTTTGATTTTGTGCAGTATCAATTTAGTATTAAGGTATAAATAGTCTAATCTAGCTAATCATCGCTTGTAAGAGGGGACTAACTTAGAATATTGAACACCATCTTTTCACTATTTAGTACTGCTATATATTAAAATCAGTCCAGAACATCCAAGCACAATACTAACTAATACCTGCACTATATCTAGCCCGATCCCAATTAATACTATTAATCCTGAAAAACCAAACGTAGTCTTAAAATTCCAAAAGACCAGAAGTGTACTAATACCACACTTCCATTTCCTTCAAAGCATTAGCTAAGTAACTGTTTAAATTAGTTTCTCATCATATTTTGTCATGTCTATGTCATAAATTCTAAGTCAACTCCAAAGATGGATGTCAAAAGATATTCCATGTTCCATGAATCTACCTTTGCACTTTATTGCCACTGTGAGAAGATTCTTGCATAAGAGAAAGGGGGTGGTGATAAGTTGGCTCCCCAAGATGGGGAAGTCTCTCCCACCACCAAAGGTTGAACCCAGACAGAAATTGGTATCTCTATAGTCATCAAATGCTATGATTTTACCAAATTCAAGACAATTATGGACCATCTAGCAAACCATGACATTAATTAGAAAAAATGGCGGAGAGAAAATAGAAAAAAGAAATGAAATAAAAATGTACTCTCATAAAAATAATAGATTCTGTTTTGATAGTTTGAGCCTTGCCAGAATGAAGTCTTTGGGACTGACTTATGATAGCATTAGGATAATGTTAATGTCGTATGTCTTGGTTCACAAGTTGGATCAGAAAGAATGGACATGGTCGGATGAGAGGAAGTAGGGAGTACAGTAAGACCTCTATAAATTAAGGGTTAAAGACACTTTGCTCCTTTCACTTTTGAAGAAATTCCAGAATGATCCCTGACATATTAACAATTCCACATACCTCCCTGTAACCGAAAAAAGAACAGACAAGTTGCCTCTTCAGTGTCATTTTCGTCCAGTAGCGTGCAATTACTATTCTTCTGTGCCATTGTAATTGCGCACTTCCGGATGGAAATGGCATAGATGGGACAACTTGTCTTTTCTTTTTTCAGTTACAGGGAGGTATGTGGAATTGTTAATTTGTCAGGGAGCATTCTGGTCTTTCTTCAAAAGTGAAGGGAGCAAAGTTTCTTTTACCCATAAATTAATAATGTTGGGACCGAAATACTTTATTAATTTAGCGAGATATTATTATATCGATAAATTAATAATAATTTATTAATTTAGAGAGATTTTAGGTATGACCTTGAAAGTTTCAAGTCGAATGTACTAGTTACAATGTATATTAGTTAAAAACAAACCAGTTTTATCCTTATTGAATGGATGTTAATCACTTCCTAGATTATCCTGATGAAATAACGAATACTACGATGTACAAAGCATTGAAGAAATTGTGGCGGGTACCATTTAAAATTCGGTCGATGACGAAGTTGAGGATGTGTTGGAACTGGTCACTCGGAAAAGCATTGCAAGCGACAACAACTCTTCACAACTTTTTGTTGCAATAGGAGACGACAATGCCCCAACTCTTAAGTGCAATGAAGAGATTTAAAGATGAACTCAACATATATCTGAAGTTCAACAAAAAGCAACTGACTATAAATTCATTCTCCAAATATCAGAATTTAGAATATTTTAGTAATTATTAACTTATAGTTTCGTTGGGACCGATATATATACACATGGATTATAAAAAAAAACTATTATCTTATTATTTTATCGATTGTGGTCCAATTTTATACTGGTCCCAAGTTGGGACTGCACAAATTATTAACTTTATCGAAGTTATTAATTCATCGAGTATTAATTTATAGAGGTTTTACGGTAAATGAAAGTTGAAAATATGATATAATCGACAACCTCTCCAAACTCGAATTTCTTCCCTAAAATCCGAAATTCCGGCTTTAAATCCGATTTTTGGATTTTCAGACGAAATTCAGAATTATTGGGTGGAAATTCGTATTTTTTTTTTTTTGAGAAATTTTGGACCTTTTATCACCCTAATAAGATGATATTTGGATTCTTATGCAAATGTGTGATAGCTCAATGGTAGAGCGTTTGAAATCCCTGCATGAGGTCACAAGTTTGAACTTAGTTATCTAAATATATATATATATATATATATATATATATATATATATATTATATTTTTTTACTATAATCTACTGCATCTAAATGTTACAAATGAGTTTTAAAGCTCAACTTCTCACTTATTTCTGCTCATCCAAACAGCTCCAATGACATAACTATGTTTATTGAATATTCTCAAAATACCACAATGAGTTCAATTTTTAGGTTCATAACATTGTTGATTGTCATCAATAATTTCTTTTTGGTTTGTGACTAACTTATGATAGAATTAAGACTCTACTAGTGTATTAGGGTTTCAGAGAGAAATACACTGTTAATGTATTTTGTTGGTGCTATAACTGGGTCTGAATAATTGACACATTATTGTTGATTGTGGTATTTTCAGAATATTTCCACATGTTGATGCCCATGTAGCATAGGGTGAGAGAGAAGCACTATGGCATTATAAACTCAAGGTTAAGTGAGAGTGACGGACACTGAAATGCCCAACTTATAGTAAAAAAATATTGGAAAAGAGAAGAGGGATATGTTCTAACTTTTAACTCTTGTGAGTGTTAAAATATAATCCATCATATTAAAATAATTAAAGATAGTGTCAAATATGAACATAGACCATGTCGATAAGTAATCTAAAGTTGAGATCCACACACATAATAAAAATGTGTGCAACCAGGTTTACTAGTTTTATTAATCATACCATTAGATTATGTGTGTATGAAAGTTTCTCATTGACTTTATGAGTCACTATTTTAACTTTGACATTTTCTTCTAATTTTGGTGCAACTATTGTCGTATGATAACTCACACATTGAATTAATATTGTGTGTGTGTTTGAGAGTACACCACACGTTTTGTCAAATCTTATACCAAAACTCCATCTAATACAACTGCCAACTGCACAGCATTTGTTGTTGCCGAACACTCTATAGCCAAATTTTACAACCTAACAATAATTGGCAAATGAACACTTAAATACTGTCCAAGAGAAATAATCCGAAATTATGGAGGTTAAATCATAATTACCCTCACATCGGGTAAAACATGTTGCTAGAAGTAATTTGATAAAATCAATTAAAAAACTACGGTAAAAGAGTAACTTAACAAAAGACATAGATCATAGTTATGAATTTCATTAAGATAAATATTGGAATTATAAAAAAAAGAAGTTATAAGGTTAAAATCGATTGTAGAAGCATGCTACGGAAACACATTATTTCTTGAAAGCTGTTGTTAGACCGTATAAACTGTTCGAGATGTCATAAATAATTTTTTACTAAACGCACTTAGAGCATCTCTAACCCCATGAGGGGAGGGGGGGAGGGATGAGAAAAATCGTATAAAAATACGGTTAAATCAAACCCATGAGGGTAGGGGGAGAGGGTGTTACGGAGAGAAATTGTACCTTGGGTGTGAGATGAATAGGGGGGATTTCCAATGAACATGCCCCTGCCCGACTGCCCCTCCCCCTACTTGGGTTAAAATGGATAGAGGAAAAATGGGTTTGAGATGAGTTGTAGTTTGGGAGATGGGGATGGAGAGGGGAATGGAAAAATGGTGGGCCCGTGGGGGAGGGGAAAAATGATATGAGTTAGAGATATACTAAAAATTGCTTCTGTTGCCGGAAAGCAATTGTGCTAGTAGCTGAAGCACTCCCACACTTGCCCTTATAGAGGTACCAGAAGTTAGGGTTTATAATGTATTTACATGAAAGTGCGGGCAATTGTGTGTTGGAGTTAAGTTTTAGGGGGTTAAAGTACAATTTAGAGAAACTTGACTTTTTTCCGTCTATACCAGAAATCGTCTTCTCTGTCTCTCCTTGGCATCTGTGGGGTGCGAAACATAGCACATTCGGTATTTCTGTTCATCAACAGACATTTTTAGATATGCTAATTCAAAGATTGTTATGATTCTCCCTTTCACCACAAATCTACGCCTTCGCTTTCGTAGTCGTTCATTCTCTTCTAGGTCACATTCCTCAGGTACGCCCTTTCGTCTCTTCAATAACCCCCACCATGAATCTGTGGTGCAATCTGTATTGATTTGGATGTTGAATGCTTGCTGGGTTTTGCTCTGTTTTGGTTTCTGATTAATGGGTTTCTTTCTTTTCATACTCTTTCAACTTGTAACGTGTTCATTCAAAGTCTCAAACCCCATTTTTTAAAGCTAACACATAAATTCGAATTGATTAAAGGGTTACTTTGAACTTTCAATCATTTGAAATCATTGGTACCAGTGAGTAGTATTGATTGCACAAAGAAGTCGTAAAAAATCAACCATATGCGAGGCGCCATCTTAGCCGGTACAAGCCCTCTCTCACTAACTTCTTTCTGTTTTGATAGATGGCCTCTTTCAAGTAGCTCTTTATCTTTTCTGGTAAATGTGGTTTCTGGAAGAAATTTGATTCAATTTGGTAGAATATAGTACTGCGCCGCTTCGTAGGCGTTGATTCATGTTCATCGAATCATATCATTCAACATAGATGCATAGACTCTACAGTATTTTCCTAAAAATGAATTAGAGATAGATTTATAGTCTGGTTGAGGAGTTGTATTTTGTAGTTGGAGAGGCTTATTATTTAAAATTTTAGAAGAGTCGATTAAATTTGTATTTTTAGTATTTTTTTTTTTTTTTTTTTGCCTACCTTCGATCTGTTATTAGTTGGGCACCTCTGATTTTGTAACGAAAACGACTTGAACTGAATGTTACCTTGGATTTGCATTCAGGACTCTGGGAGTGGTTTTATGGTGCAGTTCACATTTTGAAGTTTCGAGATCAAGTGAAGTTTCCTCATGCAAGATCATCTTAAGGGCTCCGATTGGAAGTCTGTTGGTTTATTAGATTCTCTCAAAATGGAGAGAGTCCGGACAATTTTAACTCACACATATCCTTACCCGCATGAGCATTCTCGTCATGCTATTATCGCTGTTTTCGTGGGTTGCCTGTTCTTTATCTCGTCAGACAATATCCATTCTCTCGTTCATAAGTTAGATCACAACATCAAGTGGTGGTCTATGTATGCTTGCCTTCTTGGATTTTTCTACTTCTTTTCGTCACCATTTTTAGGGAAGACAATCAAACCAAGTTATTCCAATTTTAGTCGGTGGTAAGTTCTTCAGTTGCACTTGCATTGCATGGTGTTAAACAGACTTTGTTGTTCTCATACAGCTGAAAACTGCTAATTCTGGAAATTTTTATGCTACCCAGGTATATAGGGTGGATCTTGGTGGCAGCACTATATCATCTCCCAAGTTTTCAATCCATGGGAGTGGATATGAGGATGAACCTCTCTTTGTTTTTGTCCATATATGTTTCATCAATTTTGTTTCTTCTTGTCTTCCATGTTGTATTCTATGGCCTCTGGTATATTGGTCTTGTTGCTCGTGTAGCGAGAAAGAGACCTGAGATCCTGACCATCCTTCAAAATTGTTCAGTGAGTTCTGTTGACCTATCTGTCTTACTTTACTAGTAAACAACAGGTTTATTGTATTTAAATAATATCATGTTGTGTTTGTAGGTTTTGAGCATAGCATGCTGTGTTTTCTATAGCCACTGTGGAAATCGTGCTATCTTGAGGCAACGGCCATCTGTACAATCATTTTCTGGCTGGTCTTCATTTTGGAAGACAGGAGAGCAAATGGCATGGTTGGCAAAGTTGCTTCGCGTGGATGAATTAAAAGATGAGATCTGCTTATCTTGGTTTGCTCCGGTTGGTTCTGCAAGGGATTATCCACTTTTGTCCAAGTGGGTCATTTATGGTGAGGTATGTTCTCTAGCATGTAGTATCTCATTTGATATGTCATTTGGGTTTGATTTATTTTCTTCTTACCTGCTGCATAACTCTTGTTTCAGTTAGCTTGCAACGGCTCATGTGAAGAATCGTCAGATGAAATTTCTCCGATTTATTCCTTGTGGGCTACATTTATTGGCTTATATATTGCAAACTATGTGGTTGCGAGGTCAACAGGGTAAGCCTTAGTTCGTATAAGTTCTCTTACTTAATTTGCATTGTTCATGAAGAGATTTGAGAGGGTACTTTGATAGGTTACGGTTACTCGGTTAGTGGAACTCCTTAATTACTTTGTGGACTCCCCTTCTAGTTGGAGTATGTTGTTTGTTTACCGATATTACCTGGCTTGAGACCATAGTTCTTAAACCCGGACCGGACGTTGAACAGATCGAAGTACCGGTTCAACCAGTGATTCACAAATCAACCTCTTGCTTACAAATCTAGTCGTATTTTATGTGTATAATCAAAATAGAGATCCTTAAACTTCCTGAAATATAAGGTTATTAAATACATAACTATTCTGTTAAATAATTTAAGTATGACTTTGAATTTATTTCATATTTTATCAGTTGATAGTTAATGAATATATTTCTGAAACACTAGTAATAGAAAAAAGAAAGCAGACATTACTGTGGGAGTATTTGTTGTTACATTATCAAAGACATATGGCATGTTGGTGTGGCGGAGAATTTATTTTTTAAATGACAAGACAAGCTGGTCAAGTGGTCAACCTGCGGTTCGAGTCTGCAAGCCGGATGAAACCGGCTGGTTTGACCAGATGACGTCACGGGTTATTGAATACCGATTCAATCTGTGAACCAAACCACTCCACGGGTTTCCAGTTGAACCAGCCGGTCCGGTCCGGTCCAGGTTAAAAACCATGCTTCAGGTTGCTTTTGGCTGTCTCCGGATAATGTCAAAATGGTTACTTCCAGATCAGCTACATGGACCCGTACATATGAATTAGACCAGCTAGTAAAGCTCCATTGAACTTTAGGTATAGGGTGGTTTGTAATATTCTGTATTCACAATGTGCTTAAGATGAATGGATTGAGTCATCTAATTTATTCCGTCTCCAATTCTGATGATGTTTAATCTCAAAAGAAAAGAAAATAACTTAACATTTGATGATCAACAGCTGGGCGCTTACCCACCCAGTGGCAGTCAAAGAATATGAGAAGTCCAAAAAGAGACAACTGAGACCTGATTTCTTGGACATGGTTCCTTGGTACTCAGGGTACGTCTTCTTTCATGCAATACTCTATGTTCTTGTTTCTTAATTTCAAGAGGTAAAGTGGGGTTTTCAAATGCTAAAATGAGGGTGAATTCTCTGTCAGTTATATTAATGGTAGTGGTGATGTTGCAGGACCTCAGCCGATCTGTTCAAGACAGTTTTCGACCTTTTGGTATCAGTAACTGTATTTGTCGGGCGATTTGATATGCGTATGATGCAGGTACAGCATCTCAGCTTTTGTTGCAATTATCGTCCTGCTCTCTTTTCATGTCTGTGATTTCTGTATTGCTACTAGTGGATGAAATGTATCCCTTACTCTTCCCCTCACCCGTTGTGCATATTCAAATAGTGTCATAGCACCGTCAGAGAAGCACCATAGTATATGATTTTGGACACCCATTTACCCAAAAGGTCAGCCATATGAGTTAGGGCCTATGTTGCACCGAAACGGAGGTGGAGAGGACTCGACATGGATACGGCGACAGCGACACGTTGACTTTGGAAAAATAGAGAAACACCGACATGCCCATGTATACTTATTTTAATGTACATGACAACTTGAAGAATAAATAAATAGATACAACACATTACCAAGAATTGGCCATGGTTTTTCTAATATACTAGCTTCAAAGTCGTTCTAGAAAGTAAAGTTGTGCGACCATGGTTAAGTGGAAACGAGACCGTTAGTTTTTTTCATCAACCATTCAGCCTATTAGTTTTCGGAAAAATAAAATACACATACAAAACGCAAACTGCACTCCTGATGTAGTGTACGTGCAACATATAGGGCCCAAATCATACTATATTAACCGTGGATATCTTGTCCACCATTGTGGTTTGGGACAACTGCTCACACATGATAGCCAACAATGTAGTTACGTGCAACATATAGGGCCCAAATCATACTATATACTCCATGGATATCTTGTCCACCATCCTGATGTGGAACAACCGTTCACATATGAATCATGATACCCAACAATGTCCCCCGTTATGTGTGAGCCCCTTAACATGCTCCCCCTCATGGCCTCATCTTGAAGCATTTGCTCAATTTCTCTGTATCGCCTTTGGGAAAGTGCACCGGACCCCACCTTTCTTCTCACTGGGAGTAGCTGAGGGCCTTGAGAATTGTACTCTTTAAGGTTTCATGAATTGCATATAAGTTGGTTCCCTCTTCATTTGTGGTTCATATTCATGAACATTTAATGAATCTTTTTGGCAGTTGGGTCTTGCAGTCTTGGTTGACACTACTGTTCTCTAGGACAATAACAAGACCTCTGTTTGTATTGCAGGATTTCAAAATTGAGGATTATGTATTAGGCTAATTTACAGTTTGCATACCGTAGTTTACTGAAATTGTCTGATTACAGCCCCATTCCAAAAACTGCCTGATTGCACCCCCATTCGCAAATTGACTTGCAATGTGGTTTTGGTAAAAAATCCGTCACGCGATTAACAGACCCCAAGGGAATTATCTAACAATTGATGCATGCGTATCCAACACGATATAGGCTTGAAAAAGATGCGCCTGGGGCCTCTTAAGTCGGTGATTATTTTAACCCAAATCACGTTGCAAGTCATCTTACAAATGGGGGATGCAATCAGGCAGTTTTGGGAATGGGGTCGCAGTCGAACAGTTTTGGTAAACTGGGGATGTGCAATATATGATTAAGAATCCTATGTACTATTCTCTATGCACAATCTATCTTAATATTATCTTGTATGCATTCTCTTATCTTTCCTGCAAGCCGCTACCGCGTTGACCTTGACAGGTTAATTGTAACAGGGAGGGAAGCATAATTAATTGTTTCATTAGTTTGCTATGAAACTTAGATCTAGTACTATTTCATTTGTAATTAAATTTTCTTGTTGTTCGTGATCTTTTACCTCTTACTATTATCGTAACTGTATTTTTAATATTTAACCATTAACTGAGATTTTCTGACTTTTTTCTCATATTTGTAACTTGAAGGCGGCAATGAGTAGGGCACAGGACGGAACACAGCAGGATGACCTTTTGTATAGCCATTTCAAAGAGAAGGATGAAATGTGGTTCGACTTTATGGCTGATACTGGGGATGGTGGAAATTCTACATATTCTGTGGCAAGGCTTCTTGCTCAACCATCCATTCATCTCAGTGATGGAGATAGAATGCTCAACCTGCCGCGAGGAAACCTTCTTTTGATTGGGGGTGATCTTGCGTAAGCTTCAACTATTTATGGTAGACGATATATTGAACTTTATGTCAAATGGTTTATACTTAACTAATTTGAATTGCTAATTGACCACAACTAGGCCAAAACCTGAGTCCCATACCTTTGCTTCAAAGTTTAAAGTAAAAGATTTATTGTATTAATGTTACAAAAAACTAGCTCTGTAGTACTTTTTTGGGTGATCATATAAGCATATACAACAAATGAGGTTCTTATGAGCTGAAATGACAAACAAGTATGTTTTCTAACTGGAGAGGAATGGCGTGATGGACTATTTAATCAATGCATTCAAATTTGTCGTTCTTTTATAATTTTTATAGATTTGGATGGTTCGGTATCAACGCTCTTAGGACCCAGTTGACGAGGTTATATGTTGAAGTTGAGAAATAAACTAGTATTGTGAAGTGAAATCTATTGCTACTAAGACTTGGGACAAATGTTAGGAGATTTCCTCCTCCAAAGGTTTCATGTTTGATATTGTACAATGTCTAGGCTTCTCTCATCCAATGACTTTATTGTACTTTTTTGTTTGCATATAGGTATCCTAACCCGTCAGCATTTACATATGAAAATCGCTTTTTTCGGCCTTTTGAATATGCTCTTCAGCCTCCTTCATGCTATAGAGAAGAGCATGTAGCTGTAAACAAGCCAGAGTTACCAAGTGGGGTTTCTGATCTGAAGCAGTATGATGGACCTCAGTGTTTTCTCATCCCTGGAAACCACGGTTGGTATTTTTTCCTGGTCCTGGCTGCTCGCATTATTATTTCCACTCCATGAAAATGATTAAAACATTACTGTACTTGCATTTATCTAACCGGTGCAAAATCCTCATGACAATATTGTTGGCTTATTTAGTTGGGCGTTGAAACCTTTTTTATTTGATTTACAGACTGGTTTGATGGACTTCAAACCTTTATGAGATACATCTGCCATAAGAGTTGGCTGGGTGGATGGCTTATGCCTCAGAAAAAAAGCTACTTTGCTTTGCAACTACCCAAAGGGTGGTGGGTATTTGGTTTTGACCTCGCGCTCCATTATGATATTGACGTATACCAGTTCAAGTTCTTCTCAGAATTAATAAAGGAAAAGGTATGCATCTATTCCCCGTAGGTTGTGCAGTTTGTTGTATGTATCATAGCACGAAGCTGAGCAATTTATTAGGAGTATACATGCCCATGTATATATGTACGTATTGGGTCACAGGCAAATCTGTGAAATTTAAATAAGATGGAATATAGTTGTAACTTTTGGGGTAAAGATAACAACCCAGGTTGCCAAAATGTTGAGTGGAGGGAGAGTGCAAAAGCTGGAGAAGTATATGTACTATTTAATATGAATATTAAGTCTGTATAAAAAATCTGGAGCACGTACACACCCAGGGAATATCAAGTGTGGAAATTTACCAATTTGTTCCTTAAGTTTTACTCTTCTCAAATCTAGTGGAACAAGTAGATTGAATAGCGATTTCTTGGTGATAGTTGCATTGCTCATAGATGGGTTTACAACCTGGTGGTTTACAATTACGTCTATGCATAAGATTTTGGGAATTGCTTCATGTGAAAAGGGCATAGTATAACTATAAGAGATTCGAGTTGTTCAATAGTTAAGGTATTAGCTTTACATAGAATATCCCACATAGGAAAAGGGCGGCATGCACGAAGCCTGATTGTTTAGGAAAACTTTTCTGAATAGGAGCAACAATATAGTTAAATACTGCGTACCAGCAATTTCATAGTGATCTGCTTATTTGCCTTCAAGTTAGTAAAACGTTGTAAACATGATTCCTGGACTTTGCTAGTTGGTCAATTGGTATCATAGCCTAATTTTCTTATGTGTTTTGCGTCTCTGGGGATGGTCGTCGTTGCCAGTATGCTCTCTCTTTCAGAATTCATGTCTTCTGCACCATTTTTATCCCAGGGAGCTAAATCCCAATTTTGGGAGTGAGTGAGTCCGCCACCTATCTATAGGAACTTAAATGTCAAAATATATATTTTTTTTCTTATGTTGGCTTCTATCAACGACCAAATAACACAAATTATTGGACACAATGTATTATTTTTTTGGGTGAAATACAAGCGTTCGAATATACCTGATTGGTTGGGTTTGGTGTGGGGAATTAGGCAGGTTCAGACTCACGTGGAGTTTGATAAGGCGGATTTGCTCATCTGGTGTGTGCGGATTAGGTGAATATACTCATCTTGTGTGAGATATATAACCCATAATATGAATCCACTATATTCATTTAAGAACAATCACCACAACTTAGGTGATAACTAACAGTATTTAAGCTTGTTATCTCTGAAAAAATGCATACCCTAAACGGTTATGTATCAATCACAACACAATGTAAGCATATTGGGCGTTCTTTTTTTCTATTGGTAATAAAAATGTAACTAAACTGAAAATAGAATGTTTACAGAGGAACTGGTAGGTGATTCTCTCATAACCTACACGGCGGAAGAGTAAAAGCTATTAAAAACTTTATGCTAAGGACTCCACAAATTCCAAAAGATGGTTCTTAAAACTCCACAGCTTGCAGGAGTGCCATTTTAACATCTGAAGGATAGTGCCTTTAACAAAGGCGTCTGACATACTAACCGTGTCGAAGGTTTCTTGTTGCACACCCTCCAAATGATCATCATAACAACGAAATAGCCAACCTCCAAACCTTCCGTCTCTCTCTTTCCACCTGAACACCTCTCCAAGCAATCAGAGACTCGGAAACTGTAGCAGGAGCCACCCAACAGGTCAATATAACCAGAGTTCAGAAAGACCTTACAACATGATAATGAAGGAAAAGGTGGTTAACTGATTCAAAACTGGACTTACACATAACGGTTGACCAACACTTGAGAGAGAAAGAGGAGGGAGCCCCTACTTTCCAGATAAAAAACTGGAGCCCAGGAAACATGTGCCCCACACAAAGAGGAAAAATAAGATAGAACTGTAAATGTTCCAGTCAGAGGCGAGCGCTGTTCCAAAGAATCTGATCCCCCATGAGCAATAGCAATATGATAAATATTACTGAGAAAAGTTAATGAGTCATTACCTCCCTCCAAGTCATGCAAATTTCGCTTAAACCTAACATACCACGTCCCACTCCCAACCCCCTCTCCATCACTCCCTCCTATGGTTACACACTGTTTCACTAGGGCCTTGGGGTCCCCCAACTGGCTGACACATTGTACCCCAGTCTACCAAATGATATTTAAACTCGTCCCCCAGGGGCGGGGGGAACTTGAGGACAAGGGGTGGCATTGCCACCCCTGACTTTTAGAAAACTCCACTAGCACCCCTCTATTACAGCTATTTTACACAAAGACCCTTAAGAAAACTAGATAAATTCCTCAGTTGGAATTAATTTTTTTCGTCATATCCTAAAAAAACATGATATATAATGACTTTATTTAATAAATTCCATATCATGTAATTTTGCCCCGGCTGATTCGATTTTCTGACTCCGCCACTGTCGTCCCCCCTTGCGATCCCATAAAGAATCACGTCGGATTTTCTACAACCTCTTCCTGACAATGGAAATAGGCATGATGAAAAGAGACATAAACAAGGTAGGAAGACTCGATAAAGCGTTCTTAACGAGGGTGACCCACCAAGCCTTTTGAGAGGTACTGTTCTTCCACTCGGCCAACCGAAGCTGATGGCACTCTACAATATGGTCCGTCACCTTCGTATCCCTGTAAGCAGCTCCCAAAGGAAAACCCAAGTACAGGACCGGAAGCTTAGCCACCTTAAGACCCAAGATGCTAGCGAACTCAGTTCTGTGGAAAATTACCAATGGGGATCATCTCCGACTTGCTCAATTGACTCTTAACCTGGAAACCACCTGAACCAGTCAAGAACCTGCAGAAGATAGCTTATGCAGCACTTTCCTTCATGCGTGTTGTGTTAACTAATAGTAAAAAAAGTTCCCTTGTCCCCACTTGTAGAATCTGATTATACTATGAAATTCATGTTTATGCATGGACATTCTGCACTGTACGACTTTGTTAGAGAGCTTTGCCAATCTGTAAGTTTGCGGACCGAAACAATGTGTGGAATCGATTGTACAACCCAGCTAGTAGAATCTAGTAGTACTGTGAAATTCATGTTTATGCATGCATATCCTGCATTATTCGACTTTGTTAGAGAACTTCACCAAATCTGTAAGTCCACAGATCGAACCAATGTGTGTGATCAATCAGCTTATCCAAATCCAAGCTTGTAAGTAGCCTTCCCACATCATACGATGCCACTAAGATTGTGTGGATTATATGTGGTATCGTATGGTGTGGGCAGGGGCGGATCAAGAAACTTTGTCCAATGGGGGCTAAATTTAAAAAATATAAAATGTTAATGAAAAAATATATATAGTAAAGGGTTATTATCTAATTTAAGTGGGGGCTAAACTGCATTTAGTAGAAACAATATAGGGTAAAATCGCAGTTTATCAAAGTTGAGTGGGGGCTATAGCCCCCACATCTCTGAGTGCGGATCCGCCCTTGGGTGTGGGATGATTACATAGTGACATGGCATAATAGGGACTACTTTTAACCGTATTTCTTATAACCTTACTTGACTGGTCGGTCCAGGAAACATTTTCCGATCCCGGGTTCGATTTGAAAATATATGCCGGCTATGGAACTTCTATATGAAGATTAGTTGAATTTTCTTTCTTAAATTTTATAGCCTTGCTTCCTTGTCCAGATATGTGTCTGTCTTTCCTTTGGTCAGTTTGTATAGACTATAGACGACCTTTCAAGAATCTTCTATTATGTATTTTGCAAAATGGGTTGGTGGTAACTTGCAATATCATTACCTTATGAGTTTATGCCAGTTTCTTATGTATTTAATGCTCAACGAATGTTATATTCAGGTTGGAGAGAATGATTCAGTTATCATTATGACACATGAGCCGCAGTGGCTTCTTGATTGGTACTGGAACGACAATACAGGGAATAGTCTATCTTATCTAGTATCGAATTATTTGAAAGGAAGGTGCAAACTTTGGATGGCTGGGGATTTGCATCACTATATGCGTCATTCCTATGTTCCATCAGACAAGCCAGTCCATGTGCAACATCTACTTGTTAATGGTTGTGGCGGCGCTTTTTTGCATCCCACTCATGTCTTCAAGAATTTTAACGAATCCCATGGAACTTTCTATGAGACCAAGTCTGCTTATCCTTCTTTCGAAGATTCAAGCAGGGTATAGAATGTATCTCCTTCACATCGTTATGATTAAGTTTTGCATCTTCTTTCTCTGCTTCGACAACACTTGAATGTCGTCACAATTGTTTTGCAGATTGCTCTGGGAAACATACTAAAGTTTCGAAAGAAAAATTGGCAGTTCGATTTCATTGGTGGCATTGTGTATTTCTTATTAACCTTTTCCTTGTTCCCTCAGGTATGTTTTGCATATGGTTTTCTCTTTGTTTGTGACTTGGATTTTGTGGGAGGGGGACTGAAATAGGACGCCTTTTATTCATTCTGTGTTGCTTTTCATTTTTTGTAGATAACCCAGGCATAGATAGAGACTTTTCTTGTATTCTCATTTAATTCCTCTTCCAAACAAAGATTTCGAAATTGACACATCTGTAACATGTTCTTTTATATACTCCCTAAGTGGTGGTCATAATCTGTTAACTTCCAACTTCTTATTTAGAGGTCTTACTGATTATCTGTCTTGCAGTGCAAGCTAGACCACATCTTGAGGGAAGATACGTTTTCTGGTCACGTCACAAGCTTCTTTGGTACAGTATGGGACGCTTTTATGTACTTGCTGGGGCATTCGTATGTTTCTCTAGTGGCTGCTACGCTACTATTGATTCTTGCATTCTCATTTGTCCCCTCCAAGATGTCCCGAAAGAAGAGGGTCTTCATTGGTGTTCTTCATGTTTCTGCACACCTGTCGGCGGCACTTATTCTCATGTTGCTGCTAGAGCTAGGCGTTGAGATGTGCATCCGCCACAACCTCCTGGCAACATCAGGTGACTTTTCATGTTTTCGCTGGTATCTTCAAATTTAAAAGGATTTGTATGTTGCTATTGTGTAGTTTGTTAATCTGAGGCTTTTGGGCTTATTTTAGATAACTCAATTACAAGTTATTCTGTCTCCTCGCTTCTGAGCTTTTTTAGATGGACACTGGGAAGAATCACATAATGCTTAATCACTATGTCAATATATACTAGACCTGATCAAGAAAGGACTCCTTCCTTAAGGCCTTGTTTAGGTTAGGTATAAGAAAGAGGGGTATAATGCATATACTGGGATATGAGTTAGGATATGATTGTAGTGAGACAAGGCAGGATTTGAATTTTTTTTTGAGTGTTTGGTTAGAGCAGGATACATGGTGGGACAGATGCAGGATATGTATAACATGTTTGTGTAGTGCATAATTTGTGGTGGGATATATGTCAAAATGGCCACATTACCCCTAACATATTTACATATTTAGCATCTTAATCAACCTGCTACAAAATATTTAAATTGTACATTAACAATTCATAATAGTTCATTTCTAATATACCACCTTAGTTTGTAGGCAAAAAAACCCAACAAGGCCGTAGTTTTAAGAAGCATGAGCACGATAGAACAGGACATACTGGAGAGGCGGAGAACTTCATATATATATCAGCGGAACTTGCCTAATACAAAGCTCACCATCAGAGAGTTAATCTCATACTTATACCAATACAACCATGTTATACATACTTGTTTGTATACATTTCTTTTGTTATGATTTTCAATACACTTCCTACCCGATTTGTACCTAAATGTCAACATGAGCTAAATGATTGTTATTCTATTCCAGGTTACCACACTTTATATGAATGGTACCGATCAGTGGAGAGCGAGCACTTCCCAGACCCAACGGGCCTTCGGGCCCGTATTGAGCAATGGACTTTTGGTCTTTATCCTGCTTGTATCAAGTACCTCATGTCTGCATTTGATGTTCCGGAGGTGAGAATTGAGAAATGCTCTCCTCATATCAAAGAGACACTGATCTTTTTTTCTCGTCCTTTGAAGTATCTTAATTCCACCTGTTAATTGGAATGGTTTTTAGGTCATGGCTGTGACGAGGAGTAACATCTGCCAGAACGGAATGGAGTCTCTCCACAGAGGCGGTGCAGTTATATACTACGCTTCCGTCTTCCTTTATTTCTGGGTTTTCTCCACTCCGGTTGTTTCTTTGGTGTTTGGAAGCTACTTGTACATGTGCATTAACTGGCTCCACGTTCACTTCGACGAAGCCTTCTCATCACTCCGTATCGCCAATTACAAGTCCTTCACGCGCTTCCACATCAATCGTGATGGCGATCTCGAAGTTTTCACCCTTGCAGTTGACAAGGTAAAACCCTACTAGTTGAAGGTTATTATTTTTTAGGTGGTGTTAGGGTTCCTAAAGCACAAAAAATGACCTCTTTGTTTGCGCATAGGTTCCAAAGGAATGGAAACTTGACCCGCGTTGGGAAGGAGAGCCAAAGCAGCCGCAGCAACAGAACCATCTCCGGGATTTTCCAAGTAAATGGCGTGCAGCTTTCTCGCAGCAGGACCCTGTAAATACCGTTAGGATTGTTGATCAGTTTGTTATTGAAAGAGACCGGTAAAAATTCATAGGAGCAGATATTCATTATTGAACTTCAGATTCTTTTGGGTTGATATGATATATATGGGGGGAAATTGATTTGAAAAGGCAGAGATTTTTATTGTATTAATTATATTTATTTTTTAGTTTGGAGATATTACTTTCACAATTCAGGCTGGGTCGCGCAGTACGGTCCAATGCTCCCCCCAAAAAAAATTTGAAACAAAATCTATTTTCATGGTGTATTTTTTGCTTTAGTATACTAGGGTCGCGCAATGAGAAGTCCAATAGTATGTTCGTTGGCTTGAGTTCGATCCCCCTCTGCCCCCTCCCCCTATGTTTAGTTTAGAGTTCTTACTCTTCTGTATCAAAATGTTTGTACGACTTGGCTCAACAATGAATTCGTTTTGTAATAATACAATAGTTACCTCTTTCTGTCAAAATTTAGCAGGGAGGGTGTATAAACGACTTCATAAAGAAAGAAGTTCAATAACCAAAGTGAATCCAGAGCTGGTGTACTAGAAAATTTATATCAAGAACACTCGCAATTTATATACATAACAAATTAGTGTTATTGGTATAAATCCGTCTTGATATCCTTTCAGTGACTGTTTAGTTCTGTAAAAGGAAGTCCTTCGTATACGTTATCTTGTTCGCTTCTTTGTGACACAGTCCGCCATGTGATTCGGCGTCTATTTGGTGCATCTACACACTACTGCTACCTCTCATGTGCTTTGGCAAGGATGACATGTTTTTGCTTATAATAGTGAAAAACAGATATACTTCACATTGTATACATTAATTATTCTTCATTCCTGATTAAGTTCAAATAAACCTAATTAGGGCTACTACTTTTCAATCATGAACTACAAGATCATGGTGAGCGATGATGACGATATTGTTTGATCAGATTTGACTTTTAAACTCTACAAAAACAAGTCATCGAGGCGTGTTAAATTGATGAAAACGTCGTCATGGGAAATGAGTCATGCCTCGTGTGAATCATTGCTACAATATTTGAAGAAGCTGTTTTTTTTTCTTTTTTCTTTTTGGTTATTCTATTGTTGCAATTGTTCAGTAACCTATGTTGCATGTTGGTACTAACTTGCGACATTGCCAAAGATATATTAAAATCCATTTTATTATTATTTTAATATCAAAATGTTAACATTTGGTGATTTTGGACGAGGGAGTATAATTCATAAATAAAATTTTAGAAGCCCAACACATCCAATAATAATTATTAAAAGCAAATAATCGGACATTTTTTTTGCACCAAACACCCCATGTTGATTTAGTATATTGATTCTAGTGATGGGGCACTTTAAACTACTTGATCCCAACACCCTTTTAAATCTTTAAACAAATCATGTTGGTACGAGAAGACGTGACTCAAAATACTTCACCCCCATTAAGGACTCCTCCAAATTTTTACATAAAAATCTTAGTGGTAACCAAAGAAATTGATCATATATGTAACTTTAACTTTTTTTTTATACACTTGAAAGTATCTAAAAGCATACTGAATAAGGATACTGCGAAAGGATGAAGAAAAAAAAAGCTTACGAACCGTAACAACTGTCAAATATTACGCTTTTAATGTCAAATAACATTGTCATATCAAGTGGTTTAGCATTGGAAATTTCATGCACAAACGTGAAAGATCACAAACCCAAAAGAGGCGAGGAAAAAGGCATTATATCGTCTAAATTTTTTAAAGCGGAGCCGAAGAACTGGTTAACAATGTTTGCAAAAACAGAAGAAGAACTGTTAACAAACTCCATTTTCGGTGGAACAGGCGCCAAGTTCCATAGTCTAGATTGTGTTGAGAAAACTCTTAGTACACGCCCTTTATGACAATTCTTGTCAAAAGAGAAAAGACAAAAGGAAAGCCAGTGAGATTGGTCATGAGAAAGAAACGTGGACGTGTGTGATTATTGGGTGTTGATTTGTCCAAATGCAATTTATTAGCCTCCAATTAGAGTTAGTTGTAAATTTGATCCTTTCTCATGTACATCCATCCATGCATAGTTGCCTGCCTAACTGCGGCTTCACATCGTCATGTACTTGTCACACAAGTTTCTCATCTCCAAGTAAACCAGAATTCTAGTCAAGAGATAGACTATGAATGAGTCATATTTCATGTTAATTTTGGACATTGGACCATGTCAAAGGATACCCATCATCAAATATTTCGGACATTTTAACAAAGAACCGCGTTATTTTTATGCACTTGATCATAACCACAAAAGGTCTTATTTCGGACATTTTGACCCATAACATCGTTATTTTTATGCACTCCACACAAAAAAAGTCGTCAAACAGACACTCAGTAATTAGTATGTACACTTTGTCTTGTGATAATTTTCAATACTTTTAGAGTTGTTGTCCTAATGCTTCTCACAAAAAGTGTACCGACTCGATACACGTTTGTGATTTTGATATTTTGAGCAGTGTCATGCCAGCAACTCCTACACCCATGAATAATTTTCCTTCACCTTTGTCACCAAAGAAGATATATCTAGATGGCAACAGATTCTTTCAATCCTATCAGTTTGGGGGGGGGGGGGGGGGGGGGGGGGGGGGGGACACTTTTATCCATTTACGGTGCGCAATTTCAGAGACTTACACCTTCTAATGGCGTCGTTTCATTCTCTAAGAGGGAAGTTTTCCCAAAAGCTACCATCACTAACAAGGTAACACCCGCCCCCACTAGGGCGTCACAATTAGGGAGTGAAGTTGTCATGTAATTCGGCACACTGAAGAGAATGGGTGAGAATATCTTTGCATCAAACGGGCAAATCAAAATGGTCAAGTGAACCTAAGATAGCAGGCATAAGACCTTTTACTAGTATCTAGGTCTACTTTTCAATGTTTTTGCTTCTAGGCATGAGACATTCCAGTATGTTTGACCATCCTTGGTTCCTAGAAATTGCACAAAGCTCCATAAAGATCTTACTACTACCATTACTCAACCTTATTTGTTGGCTGCTTGCTGCATGCCTATAAATAGCTCCATCACACAACACCAAGGAAAATACATCCAACAAGATAACAACTTCCAACCCCTTTTCTGTGTTCTTGCTTCTTACCATCATAAACAACCTTTTACAAGTAGAACAAACCTCTTTCAGAAACTCTTCCTAGGAGTAATCTTATTACTATAAATGGAAAGAACATCCTCTCTTCTCCAAATCCAACCCCCAACTTATGGGAACGTTGTCACCATCCTCAGCATTGATGGTGGTGGTATAAGAGGAATCATCCCTGCCACCATCCTCGCTTACCTCGAATCCCAACTTCAGGTATACATGCTTGGGAGCTACCTAAGATATTCAAATGCCACTTTTTTTGAGAAAATTATGTTTAGATACTTAACTGGTTGATGGTGATAAAAACAGGAGCTGGATGGTGCAGAAGCAAGACTTGCAGATTACTTTGACGTTATTGCAGGAACAAGCACGGGCGGTCTCATCACCGCCATGTTAGCTGCCCCAAACAAAAACGAGAGACCCCTTTTTGCTGCAAATGACATCAAGGCTTTCTATTTGGACCACTGCCCCAAAATTTTCCCACAAAATAGGTAACGTATACTAGTACTAAGAACATCTTTTGTTTTATCAGTGTAAGATTTTCATAAGATAATACGTATACTAGTACTAAGAACATCTTTTGTTTTATCAGTGTAAGATTTTCATAAGATAATACACTACGTATAAACTACAGCAGTGACAGATATATGTCTGTCACGTTGAAAAGACGTACAATTCCTCTATACGAAGCATATTGTGAACAAAACTAACAAAACTAAATTATGTAGTGGCGAAAAGGCTATGAAGAAGGTGACAGTGCATGTGCTGATCGGTTATGGGCTATTATAACAACAGTAATACGATGCTTATACTAATATTTTGTTCATATATAATGATGTATATTGCAGTGGCTTATTTAGTTCGATGAGGAACTTATTGAGGATGTTAGGAGGACCAAAGTATAACGGCAAGTACCTTCACCGGATTGTCAAGGAGAAACTCGGAGATGTTCGGCTAGGTCAGACCTTGACCAACATTGTCGTTCCGACTTTTGATATCAAGCATTTGCAGCCGACTGTCTTCTCCACCTTTCAGGTAATTTTTTTATATAAACTAAGCATATCTGGTACGATACGGGAGTTTTTTCAGAACTAGTTTTTTTATAAACATAGAAGAAAATATATAAGTTGACATGACTTAAAAGGAGCAAACAAACAAACAAGGACTACTATTGTACCAATCTTTTTTTTAGAAGATATTTTACCAATCTTTTGGTTCTCCTTGTACGTTATTATTTAAGAAATATATCTTGTTATGCGGTCTTTCTCTTGACTGAAAGATTGGAAAAATCAAAACATTTGAAGGAGTCTACCTAGTTTGGATCGATTTCGTGGTGAATTGCAAAATAAATATGAGAAATTTCATGAAGTTTTTTCTGAAGAGGAGAAATTTCATGAAGTTGAATTCTTTCTATGTTGACAAAACACCAAAATTTTCCACCATACGCAGGTTAAGAAATCGCCATTTTTGGATGCGCGTTTATCCGATATCTGCATCAGCACCTCTGCAGCTCCAACTTATCTACCAGCTTATTGCTTCGAGAACACTGATCGCGATGGAAAAGTTACGGAATTTCATCTTATTGACGGTGGTGTCGCGGCAAATAATCCGGTAAAAATCAAAATAATTAGCTAGTTTTGTCAA
The DNA here is from genome assembly GCA_023055425.1 of Linanthus parryae. NCBI lineage: Eukaryota > Viridiplantae > Streptophyta > Magnoliopsida > Ericales > Polemoniaceae > Linanthus > Linanthus parryae. The sequence goes on from JALGPY010000006.1 coordinate 32,154,605, forward strand.
TCTTATCACATATTAATTTGAGGAATCATCAAGAGTGCTAAATCCGCTAGAATTAAAAAGTTCAAAATTTTCTGCAGACGTTGGTAGCTATGGGTGAGGTGACAAAGGAAATATTTGATGAAAACCCGGATTTCTTTCCGATAAAGCCCATGGACTATGGTAGGTTCCTGGTGATATCGATAGGGACAGGATCGGCAAAAGTGGAAGAGAAGTACAACGGTAAAATGGCCGCTAGGTGGGGTGTTTTGGGCTGGTTGCTTCATGGTGGTTCAACTCCGCTGGTGGATGTTTTTACCCAAGCAAGCGCGGATATGGTTGATCTTCATATCTCTGTCGTCACTCAAGCACTTCATTCCGAAGAAAACTATCTCCGAATCCAAGTAAATAAACAATCAAATATTTTGCTTTATTAGTGTTTCTTTTATTATTCTTAAAATTGTATTTTAATTGATTAGTTTCATGTCAGGATGACACACTAATAGGAACAGACGCTTCTGTGGACATTGCTACAAAGGCTAACCTCAACAAACTAGTGGATATTGGAGAGAAGTTGTTGAAGAAGCCTGTTTCGCGTGTGAGCTTGGTGACGGGTGTTTCAGAGCCGGTGAAGAATGGTGGTACGAACGAGGAGGCATTGAAGAAGTACGAACACGCTAAAATAGCAAACTCTTTTTCTTTATGTTTTTGTGTTATTTGAATTGGGTATCTAACTTCTGTAAAATACTTTTGCAGGTTTGCGAAATTGCTGTCAAATGAGAGGAGGCTTAGAGAGATGAAATCGCCGCATACGACCAAGGGATCCAAGTTGATACATTCAGATGGCACGCTGCTGCCGCCTCTGAATGCATCTGATTAATCGCGAAGATAGAATCATCGGAATCATAAAGTTTCAATGTTGTTATTCTTTAGCTTATTTTTACTATTTAGTTTCTTTATTGATTGTTTGATTGTTGCGGTCACAAATAAGAAGTACACACTCTACTCAGATTACTTCCAGTAGGAGTACACGTTATTCTTTGGTTTATTTATTGAATTCAATAGGTTTGCCCGAATTTGTAATATACTATGCTCATTGTTTATAAGATAAAATGTCTTTCTGCTCTTTGTAATAAACCCAAATGTGTACTCCCTCCGTTCCTCCAGTTCCTTCACAAAAACTGGAGGCACGGAAATTAAGAAACCCCCGTAAATGACGCTTTTACCCCTCAACATTTCAGTAATTCCACACTTCAACACTTTTAACTAATTTCACAAATATATTAACAACAAGAACATCATATGAACATATGATGAACATCAAGAACATCAATTTACAGATGTTGAAGAATTACAGTTAAACATCCTTCATCCCATATATTGACAGATTTCTAAAACACAAAAAAATCACAACAAACAACAGAGTGTATAAAGAACAGCTTTAAAGCAAAAAAAGAAACAATTTAGCAGATCTAAAGCCACAAAAATAGCATAAAAAAGAGATTGAACTACAATCGGAAGAGGAGGAGTTGAAGAAGACCCAAATCGGTTTGTCCACCGACCACCAAGGTCACCACGCCGCCAACACCACGATAGCCAATTTCGAAGCCAACCAAAGATCTGCTCTTCACCTTCCTCTTCATCCCATTATCTTTCTGTCTCGCATGCAAGAATCTGTAGTTCACCTTTTTCCTCCTCCCACGGATCTGAAGATCTACTCTTGTCTGATCTTACTGTCTCGTCTCCGGTGGCGGTGACGAACTGAGGAGAACTCAGTAGCCTCTAGAAGACAAAGACAGACAGAGAGATTGAGATGGAGCAGATCGATGGAGAGATGGGGTGGAGGAGATCGAGATGGAGCAGATCTGTACTTCACCGTCTGTGTCCTCCGGCGACAACGAGATCGGGCCAATGGGAAGGCACGTGGTCACGGATCTGCCAAGCTGGTTGACGAAGAACAAGAAGGAGACAGTGGCGACGTCCTCTTCATCAATCTCATAGTTTCGATCTCTCTCTCGTTCTCTTGTCTGAAGATGGGAGGCAGATGAGAAAAGATGAGAGAGTGTTCTAGAGCAATGGTTGGTGATGGAAAGGAAGAGGATGAACTGCAGAGGAAGGAGAGAGAGTGTGTGGATAGGGAATGATATGTTTACATTGAAGATTAGGTTTTTTATGTTTTGTTTTGGGTTTGGGATGTGTTTGGGTTTAATTAATAAGTTTTATTTGTTAAATTCTGACTAATTCTGCTCAATTATAAATTTGTGGTTATTTTTTTATGAAGGGCAGAATGGTACTTTCTGTATAAAAAATTTCCATTTTTGGAAAGATTGAAGAACCTGGAGGAACGCCCAAACAGGAAAGTTTGAAGAAACTGGAGGAACGGAGGGAGTAAGTTTTCTTTGCCAAGGGGCAGCAAGTCCCTCACACATCATCTTGCTGGCACAGTGTGTGAAAGAGCACAAATTAAAGATAGAGGAGAGCATTTATTCTTTAATGGGTAAAATACATTCTCGCAGACTTAGTTTGATACAAAGACACTTACATCCCTTCTAATTTAGGAATGATGCTCTCACTCCTTGAGTATGTCAAACTTGAGGACACTTACACTTCATAGTTATGTCATTACATATTCTAAAACTTCTTTTTTGTGAGCGTGTGTAAAGACTTTAAGAGTTTCTAGTTGTGTCATTTCATACTCTAATGGGGCAGATTTGTCCCAAAACTACTCAGTCTAATGGCATCTCAATTAACTCTCATACTAACGGCATCTTAATTAAGGAGTGCACATGTCACTGGAATTCGGCACACTAAACGGGTGGGAGTGTCATTTCCTAAACTGGGAGGGAAGCAAGTGTCTCTATATGAAACTTGAGGGGGTGAAAATGTCGTTTACCCTTCTTTAATCACTTGATTCATTCACTCTCTCTCTCTTTCTTCTTCCTGGGCCTCATCTGGCATTGGGTTCAGGGCCTATAAAATAGGGTTAAGGTTTGGGCTTAGTACTCTTGTTCTAATTGGAGTTTAAGATCAAGTGTTGAGTTATATCGAGTTTAAGATCAAGGTTTGGGCCTATCAAGTGTTGGAGATTCATTAAGAAGAGAAAAAAGAAAGTTATATTGTGAAAGATAAAAATGACATAAGTGCATGTCAGTCATAATCTTACACCTCAGAGGTATCTATTGGCATCTACACCTCTCAGAGGTATCTATTGGCATCTATACTAAATAGTTATGCTAAACAGACCTGTAGTTTTTTTTTTAGAAATTGATTTGTCGTCAACCAAATTTGAACCCGGGACTTCATGCAGGAGTTTCCAACGCTCTACCACTTGAACTACATTATTAGTCCAGATTTATTACAAGTAAGATGGGCAAATAACAACCCAAGAAACAAATTTATCTAAACCCTACCCAAACCAACTAAAGTATCGGCATGACATTTCGGGAAGGACGACAATGAGAAATTGATAGGATGGAATCTTATGAAGAAGACGCCTTCGTTCATTCAATATATTTTCTTTCTCTGAACCTCCATGTTCTTATCTAGAGAAACATCCATTATGAAGTGTTGGTGAAACATTTGAAATTCACAAAATACTTTTTTTCTCACTATTTAAAGTGAAAAATATTGCTTAAATTAATGAAGTTACAACCAACTTCTTCCATTTTTCTTCTCAAACCCACAACATAATTTGCAGTTCAGCTTTTTCTCAAGAATAAAGTATGAGATTATCACCTATTAGGGTGTCTACGGCTGCTCAGGAGGCGGGCCTAACGATGCCTCTAACCCCTAAATGACGGACATTGTCTGGAATTGCCGAGGGTTGGGACAGACTTCGGTAATTCGTCATGTAAAATAATCAATAAGGCAGTAGGAAGCTAGCTGTATCTTCTTGTCAGAAACAAAAATTCACTCCATCAGAAGTGGCAAACTGGCTCAAGGCATCAATGCAACATTCATCACTCTTATTCCAAAGAAAGTGGATGCTTCCAAGCTATCCAAACCTTAAAGAAGAAAACGGAAAAAGAAGGTCTTATAGCTATAAAGATTGATATGGAGAAAGAATATGATTATCTGGAATGGGATTTTATCTTGTCCGGCTCAAGAGGTTTGGCTTCCCCAATTTACTCATCAGTTGGATTAAGGAATGCATAAGTAATTCAAAAGTCTCCATTTCTATTAATGGGTGTCCCATGGCTATTTCTCTTCTTCTTGTGGTTTAAGAGAAGGTGTCCTCCTCTCACCTACTCTCTTTATCTTATGTGCTGAAACTCTGTTTAGACTGCTAAACTTTGCAATTAATCACAAGCTCATAAATGGCCTCAAGCTCCCTAGAAACTCTTCCCATATTGAGCACCTTATGTTTGTTGATGACTTAGTGTTACTTGGAGAGCAAATGTGATAGAAACAGAAAATCTGGATCTCTGTTTACAGCTTTATGAAGAGGCATCAGGTCAGAAAGTGAATAAGAGAAAGTCTTCTATCGTTTTTAGCAAAAATACAAAGAAATAGGTCAAAGGAAATATTAGAGAGATTATGAAGCTGAGAAAAGGGAAGAAAGATGCTATTTATCTATGTTTACCCATATTTCAAAGCAGATCAAAGCAAAAGGATTTCAACACTTTGCTGGAGAAGGTTGATAAAAGACTTCAAGGTTGAATGCCCAAACTGTTGGGTCCAAGCCCACCCAAATATGGCAAAGTAGGGGCGGTGATGATGTTGAATTGGTCAACATTTTCTTTGCTTTGAAAGCAAGTAGTTTCCAAATGAGATTAGGAAACATCCTAATGAATTTACCACCGCCACTACCGCTCTATAAATATAGGCATGTGATGCCTGTGTGAAACATGCTCTCAAAAGTATTCCCTCCTATTGCTACCTTGTGTCAGTAAGCAATTACAAGAGATCGAGCTCTCTGTTTGTGTTCGAAACAAGAAGACAAAATGTTTTCTTCGCGTTTGATAAACGCGAGACGAAGAGGAAGAACACCGCGACGTGATCGTTCGCGACGACGACGAAGATTTCAGGAACTAATTCCGGGTAATTCGTTAGCAATTAGTTTGCGTAGTTTCCGCCTAGCAGCGAGTTTTGTTTTACCCAGTTTATTAGTTTCTAGTTTGTTTACCCACGTTTTAGTGGAAGTTTTGTCTACCCATTGTAATCGTTATAGTGGAAGTTTTGTGGGTCGTTTTGTCCCTCTCGATTAGAGGGTTTTTCCCACGTTAAATTCTCTTGTCCTACATCTTCTACTTTTCCGCACTTGTTCGTGTTGGCGTAGTTTTCGCATTCTAGTCCGTGTGATTCAGCCCAGTAACCCAACAAAAGTGGTATCAGAGCCCGGTTCAATGGGGGAGTCAACGGGTTCCATGATCAACTTGACAGCTAGCAACTATTTGATATGGAAGCCTAGGATGCAAGACTTGCTTTATTGCAAGGATTTGATGGACCCTATTCTTGCGAAAGGGGTCAAGCCAGCCGAAGTTAAAGATGATGAGTGGACCAAGATGAATATGAAGACGATTGGTCATATCCGCCAGTGGATTGACAATTCGGTGTTCCACCATGTTGCTCAAGAGACGGATGCCTACCAGCTATGGATAAAGTTGGAGGGCATGTATGAGAGGAAGACTGCCAGGAACAAAGCGTTGCTGATGAGATCGCTCGTGAACTTGAAGTACAGAGACAGTCAACAAGTTGCTGAGCACTTGAGTGAGTTTCAGAGTCTTATAAACCAATTGGCTACCGTCAAGCTCAATTGGGATGAGGAGACACAAGCCTTGTTGCTGCTTAGCTCCCTACCAACCTCGTGGGAGACGTTGTTCGTGTCATTGAGCAATTATGCCCCTGATGGAAAGCTGTCCATGAGTATGGTCAAGGACGCAATGTTCAACGAGGAGGCAAGGAGGAAGGAGATGGGCTCTGACAACGCGCATGCTCTTGTCACGGAGAATAAAGACAAGAACAAGGATCGAGGGAGAAGCCAAACAAGGAACAAGAATAGAGGTCGCAGCAAGTCCAGGAATGGAGGTTCTCAGCCAAGATCCAAGGTCAAGTGCTATAACTGTGGAAGGCAGGGTCACATGGCAAGATCGTGTCGATTCCCAAAGAATGATCAGAACCAAGGCGACAATAGAAGAAACCAGAAGAATGATAAGTGTGAGGATGATGATACAACTGCCACAATCTCACAGGTTGTGGTACTCTCTGTGGGAGAAGAAGAATGCCTTCACGTTGCAGCGAATCAGGAAACTGAGTGGGTTGTTGATACATCCGCTTCATACCATGCAACTTCGAGACGAGATTTCTTCACTACATACAAAGCTGGAGACTTTGGAACTGTGAAGATGGGTAATAGGAGTACCTCGAAGATCGCAGGGATTGGAGATATTCGCATCCAAACCAATGTTGGGTGCAAGATGGTGTTGAAGGATGTACGCCATATTCCTGATTTGCGACTGAACCTACTCTCTGGTATTGCTCTAGATCGCCACGGATATGATAACTACTTCGGTAGTGGTAAGTGGAAGCTGACCAAGGGATCAATGGTCGTGGCTAGAGGAGAAGCTTGCTGCACACTGTACAAGACTCATGTGAAGGTTCTTGGTGATAGCCTGAATGCAGTTGAGGATGCAGCATCACCAAACTTGTGGCACAAGAGGCTTGCTCACATGAGTGAGAAAGGATTGAAGATTCTGGCAAGGAAGTCTCTAATTCCTTTTGCCAAAGGTACACCACTAAATCCTTGTGATTATTGCTTGTTTGGGAAACATCACAGGATTACGTTTAGTTCCTCTGCTAAAAGAAAGTCGAAGATACTGAAGTTAGTGCACTCTGATGTGTGTGGTCCGATAGAGGTGGAGTCTATTGGCGGTCGTAGATATTTTGTGACCTTTATTGACGATGCTTCACGCAAAGTGTGGGTGTATTTCCTGAAGACTAAAGATGAAGTATTTGATTACTTCAAGAAGTTCCATGTCATGGTTGAAAGAGAGACAGTCTATCCTTTGAAGCGTCTACGTACAGACAATGGTGGTGAATATACTTCAAAGGAGTTCGAAGCCTATTGTGACGCCCACGGTATTCGGCATGAGATGACGGTTCCAGGTACCCCACAACACAACGGAGTTGCCGAGAGGATGAACCGGACTGTTGTTGAGAGAGTCTGATGTATGCTCAGAATGGCAAAGCTGCCAAAGTCATTCTGGGGTGAAGCAGTTCGTACCGCCTGTTATGTGATTAACAGGTCTCCATCTGCTCCTTTGGGTTTTGAGATTCCAGATAAGGTATGGCACGGTAGAGACGTTTCCTACTCTCATCTGAAGGTGTTTGGCTGCAAGGCGTTCGCGCATATACCCAAGGAGAAACGACTTAAGCTTGATGACAAAGCCAATCCATGTGTTTTTGTGGGCTATGGAGATGCGGAGTTTGGCTACAGGTTATGGGATCCAGTTAATAAGAAGCTGATAAGAAGCAGGGATGTGGTTTTCTATGAGAACCAGACTATTGAAGATATCGAGATGTCTTCAAAGTCGAAGGAAGTTGTTGTTCCCGACCTCAGTCCAGATACCTCCCCTAGTGCTACAGGTGGAGAAGAGATTCCTGAAGATGTTCCAGAGATAGAGATTCCAGAGATGGAAGATGACGATGACGATGATGATTCCGATGAAGAGAGTGTTGAGCAGGGGGAGCAGCCCCCTCCTCCAGAGAACGAAGGACCTCAGCTGAGAAGGTCCACCAGGAATCCGCAACCATCTGTCAGGTACCCATCGTCTGAGTATATTTTAGTTACTGATGAGGGGGAGCCAGAAAGTTTCCGGGAGGCACAAACTCATAAAGATAAATCTAGTTGGATGAAGGCTATGCAAGAAGAGATGAGTTCCTTGCAGAAGAATGATACTTATGAGTTAGTAAAGCTACCGAAGGGAAGAAAAGCACCGAAGAACAAGTGGGTGTTCAAGCTCAAGAAGGATAATGATGGGAAGCTAGTGAAGCACAAAGCTCGATTGGTGGTCAAAGGATTCGGCCAAAAGAAAGGTATTGACTTTGATGAGATCTTTTCGCCAGTTGTTAAGATGACCTCAATTTGAGTTGCCTTAGGGCTAGTAGCTAGTATGGACCTCGAGCTTGAACAACTTGATGTGAAGACTGCCTTTCTCCATGGTGATTTGGAGGAAGAGATATACATGGAGCAGCCTGAAGGATTTGAAGTGAAAGGGAAGGAGAAAAATGTGTTGCTCTATCAACTACCGAGGCTGAGTACATTGCTGCAGCAGAAGCTGGCAAAGAGATGTTATGGTTGAAGCGATTTCTCCAAGAGCTGGGTTTGAAGCAAGACGTGTACGTGGTTAATTGTGATAGTCAAAGCGCTTTGGACTTAAGCAAGAATTCCATGTACCATTCTCGCACGAAGCACATTGATGTTCGGTATCACTGGATACGCGAAGCGTTAGAGAGGCAGCTGATGCAGCTCAAGAAGATTCACACTGATCAGAATCCGTCTGACATGCTGACGAAGGTAGTGACAAGGGACAAGTTCGAGTTCTGCAGAGGCAGGGCTGGGATGGACTCCGAGTGAGGAGTCGCAGTAGTATTCCCTCCTCCAGTTGGGCTTGGAGGGGGAGATTTGTTGGGTCCAAGCCCACCCAAATATGGCAAAGTAGGGGCGGTGATGATGTTGAATTGGTCAACATTTTCTTTGCTTTGAAAGCAAGTAGTTTCCAAATGAGATTAGGAAACATCCTAATGAATTTACCACCGCCACTACCACTCTATAAATATAGGCATGTGATGCCTGTGTGAAACATGCTCTCAAAAGTATTCCTCCCTATTGCTACCTTGTGTCAGTAAGCAATTACAAGAGATCGAGCTCTCTGTTTGTGTTCGACACAAGAAGAAAAAACGTTTTCTTCGCGTTTGATAAACGCGAGACGAAGAGGAAGAACCCCGCGACGTGATCGTTCGCGACGACGACGAAGATTTCAGGAACTAATTCCGGGTAATTCGTTAGCAATTAGTTTGCGTAGTTTCCGCCTAGCAGCGGGTTTTGTTTTACCCAGTTTATTAGTTTCTAGTATGTTTACCCACGTTTTAGTGGAAGTTTTGTCTACCCATTGTAATCGTTATAGTGGAAGTTTTGTGGGTCGTTTTGTCCCTCTCGATTAGAGGGTTTTTCCCACGTTAAATTCTCTTGTCCTACATCTTCTACTTTTCCGCACTTGTTCGTGTTGGCGTTGTTTTCGCATTCTAGTCCGTCTGATTCAGCCCAGTAACCCAACACAAACACCTCTCCTATGTTGGAAAGGAATTTTTGGTTAAGAGTGTGCTCAATTCAACCCGCTCCTACCACAAGTTAGTTTTTAAACTTCCAAAAATTATGCTTTCCAAGCTGGATGCTATAAATGCCAAGTTCTGGTGAGGTGACAAAAAATATAAAAGGGAAGTTCATGGTCTTTCTTGGGATAATTTGTGTAAAGCAAAGTCAAATTGAGGTCCCGGAAACCTGAATGGCAAAATATTTCCCTTCTAGTAAAGTTGGCTTGGCAAGTGTGGTCAAAGAAGGATACTCTCTAGGTGAAAACGATTTTGGACAAGTACTGCAACCACAGCAAGTGAAGAAGAGAGGTGGTGACTCTTTTTTCTGGAAAGGATTAGTAGATATGAAAGTGTTTATTGAGTCTTTTTTGCTTTAAAGTGTATTGGTAAAGGTAATTCTATAAATATTTGGATGGACACTTGGGTTCCAAACTTGGAAAATTCAAAACCCCAACCCCCGGATAATCTAACTTTTGCACCTAAACTGGTGGAGGAATTAATTGACTGGACTACCAGTACGTTGAATGTGAGTCTGTTAGAGTGGTTTAGTAGAGAAGAAAGTGAAAGTATTCAAAAGGTAAAGATCTCAGCCACACATGTTCATGATTATTGGATTTGGAGCAAAGAGAGAAGAGGTGTGGCTACTGTGAAGGCTCTTTGCCAAAACTAGGTAGAAATTCACAATGCTGGGAACCAAAACAGTTTTGATAGGAAGGTATGGAAGGCTAAATGTCACAATAGACTAAAAATTATGATTTGGAGGATTGCAGCTGATATTATCCCGGTGAGAGGAAGAGGTGTGGGTGAAGTGTACTACTCAAACAATATATGTCCAATGTGCATGAATGGAAAGTAAAATCAAACTCATGCTCTCTTCACTTGCCCAGTTGCTAGGGTTATATGGTATGAAGTGCTGGGGCTTAGAATTTCAGGTCTCTCACTCAACAAGTCTTCACAGTTTCTAGAGTGGTGTCTAAAGAAGAGTGATTTCAAGAGTAGCCACATGGGAAAGACAAGTTACAATTTCTTGCTTAGTGGCTTGATTCTGTAAAATATTTGGAAACAAAGAAATGACTTTGTCTTCAAGGGGAAAGAACCAAACATTATGGAGAACTGCAACAATATCAGAAGACTATGTCCAGAGCATGTGAATGTGGATATTGAAAATGGGAGTGAGGTTGAGGTTCATAAAGAAGCTCAGTCTTGGAGTCCACCTCAGAAAATGGTATCAAGATCAATTGTGATGCAGCTTTCAAAAGGGGAGTATATACAACTGCTTATGTTATACATAATGACATATGTCACTGTCTGGGTGCTGAAACTCTCTTTAGCAACTGTTCAGATGTTACAGAGGCTGAATTTAATGCTTTGGAATTGCTTTGAAAAGAACTTTGAAAAATCAATGGAGCTTGGTGGAAATTGAATCTGACTCTTCATCTGTAGTGCACATTATCATCAATCCTTTAGAAGCCTGCTGGTCTTTGAAGAATAGAGTTTTCGTTTGTGAAAAGTTAAGAGAGGCTAAGAAGGTCTCTATCAAGTTTTGTCCTAGATATGTTAATGTTGCTGCTCACAATGTAGCTAAGTGGGCAGCAAGTCATAAATTCTCAGGCTTTGTACACGTTTCTGTTTTAGAATAGGTTTTAGATTGTGTTGTTAGGGTTCTCTCTAGTTTTGTTGAGTTTTAATAACCTATCACTTCATCAAAAAAAAAAAAAATCCACGTATCAATACTCGTAAATGTACATTGACGGGTTGTTTCTGCACTCCTGCCAATTATAATAAAGAGAAGTATAACGGTGTTACTGCAAAGTAATTGTGCAACAAGCCGGGAGTAACAAGAAAGAATTGTAATATGTAAATCTTCAGGGGCAATACTGCAAATAAAATACACCGCATATATAACCATCAGCCCGTCCTCAATCGTCAGTCAAAGCAACCCCCAAATTCCAAGCATTCGTGTTGCCAAAGAAATCAGAGTTCTTCTTATATACCCCCATTCCAGGAGAGAGAGAAGTATGTCCGGAATGGAGAGATTACAGAGAATGTTCGCCGGTGCCGGAGGCGCCTTAGGTCACCCGCCACCAGACTCGCCGACGCTCGATTCGTCGGAGCAAGTCTACATCTCGTCGCTCGCTCTCCTCAAGATGCTCAAGCACGGTAATCTCACACTTTGGATCTGTCAATTCTAGGGTTTGTTTCTTCGAATCGTGTACTAACACAGGCTATTAAACATACGAATGGTTAATTTTATAGATGTATTTGAGTCGGGACCTAATTAGGGTTTATGTTGTGGTGTTTGGGGGTTGAACAGGAAGAGCTGGTGTTCCTATGGAGGTGATGGGACTGATGTTGGGTGAATTTGTGGATGAGTACACTGTCCGCGTTGTTGATGTCTTTGCTATGCCCCAGAGTGGGACTGGTGTCAGTGTTGAAGCTGTAGATCATGTTTTCCAAACTAACATGCTTGACATGCTCAAACAAACTGGAAGGTATCTACGATTCCCTTCATTTTGAGTTATTTCTTTGTGTTACACTTGATTTATGATGTTTGACATCAGTGGTTGAATTGAATTTCATTGCATTTTGAGTTGTAACTACTAGCTTAATTATATTTTTAAGTTAAGTTCTTAGCTGTTTTACTTGAGCCAGCATTCAAGGCTCTCAAGCTTGGATGAAGTAGTTGAACTTTCCTGCCTCTAAATTACTATAACAATAAGCTAATCATTTAGACAAATGATGATCAATAGTAATTTTGGAAGAAGGAAAGCTCGAATCCTGCTGTGTCACATATTTCTGTAGGCTACTGGTCAGTGTATTAACAATCATGGTATAATGAGAGGATGTCCATGTGATTAGACTAGATCTTTATCTACTGATGTTCGTAAGGTTACACTTTCTATGTAAAAGTCACACTTAGGTGATGTGATGTCAAAAAATGGGTTCCTGCAAGCACAAACACATACCCTTACAACCCCTTGAGAAGTTTAGGATGTAGCTCTTTTTTTTGAGGAAAGGATGTAGCTCTTTTGATTCAGTACGGCCATCAGCAAAATAGTAGGAATTGCAAACTATGCGAAGTGAACCAGGGAAACAAGCCTCACAAACTACTAATTGGCTCTTGGATCAAATTTACTCAGTGCCAATGTATTGTGTTGGCTTGATTGTAATTCGGCTAAATCTAGTTGCGTTGTCTGATCTTGTCACTTTGTTGCTTATGTCTTTTACCAATTTGTCCTAGTAAATAATCCTATACTAATTTTCTTCTTGACCCTCTGCCTGGTTCTGAGTTTTCAGTACGTCAAATATCCTTCACTTGACCTTTAGGGAAAGAAACATGGTTTTTGACAATACACATTGCCCTTACTTGTGGAGTGTATTTAGATGTATGTTTAGATATATAAAATATCGTTTTTACCATTTAAATCTCACAGGCTGACTGTTTACATTGATATACCTGTATCTTAAAACTATTGCTCTCTACTTTTTAAAAAAAAATTAATTTATTTATGATCATTAAGAATCACTAACCGCCTGTGGGGATCGGGAACCTGCATATCTTCCCGCTGTCAGTTCCATTATCCTGCTGGTGATTTATGTTTCTCCAGGTCTCATTTGTATCCTTGTCTGTAGTGCTATTACATACTTGTCCACCGGTAACTTACAAAACTTCTTTTATTCGATCTGTGTATCGAGTGGTTCTGTAGGCAAGGATGGCATACAGAGTAAGTTTTTCTTTAGATGCCAAATAGAGTACACGAAATTTGAATATCTTCAATTTTATTGTAGCATGGACAAGCCGAAACGGTAGCTGTGTTCCCATTGAACATTCTGGTTTCCTCTGATTTGAAAAAAACATTTCAGACGTAGGAAATGTATTTTTAAACTCTTCTGATCTTATTTTTTGTTAGTGGATCCACAATTGATAAATCACCTTAGGCAAACACGATAGGGTATCATATCATCTTTGAAAACTTATATTGTAATATGTAAAGTTTAAAGGATAACTTTTTATGGCAGATTAGTCTATAAGACGCATGAAGTGTGAACTGGTATCCCTTTCAACTTCTTTGCTCTTTCTAACTCGTGTATACCTTTCTCCTCTTGAAAAACAAAAAGTTGAACCTGTAATCATATATGTAAAAAATGCTTGGTTGATCTGGTGGTAACAGCTAGTTTATGCCCTAGTAAGCCCGAGCTCCAGATCTCACCAAGATAAAATCTCTTTGGCCATCGAGGTTTATTTAATCATGGAAAATTGCCGTCTAATTGGATTGGTCAAGGTTTGCGCAAGATAACCTGTGGAATGAAGAGTGGAACAGCCGTGAGATGAATAAATCAACCTTCCATTAGAGAAAGCAATACTCGAACTCAATCTCAATACATAAGAGCGCAATACTCTTAACTCAATGTCAATACATAAAGAAAGCTTGCTTTCATTGCTGGCTATGGAAATTCTTGAATTGAAGTTAAAAATATGTGTACTCCAGCCTAGGCATTTAGCCCTATGGTAAATGATTTAGAAAGACAGCCATTGACATCATTCACCAGCTGTGATCATCTTGCACTGTCTACAACAATCTTTTGTATTTTCAGTGTTCATAAATAAAAGTTGTACGTTTTTACTTTTTACTTTCTAATCTATGTCTCACAAATGTTAAGAATAATCATACTCCTATTTGATATGTATATCCGTATGACACCTATATCAGTATTCCGTGGTTCCAACCCTTCCAAATTGGCACTGTTGGGTATTTTTCATATTTCAATAAAATTGTTATTTTTCTGTTGGTGTTAATTGCATCGTTCTAAAAGGTTTTTCTCTTTCAATCTATTATTATGTGCAAGTGTGCAACTAAGAGTCGTCAAATTATATTGTCTTCTTTGGTAAATCTTCATGCTTCAATTCAAAAACCATTTCAGTATTGCTAGTTTGTTGTTTCCTTTACCAAATTCCTCCTTTTTTCCCTACGGGTCTTAGTGTCTCTGCAGAAATGTGATTATGTTAGTTGTCAGGCAGTACAGTTACAGTTGGTAATCCTGTTACGAACAAACTTTGTATAAGTGGCCTCCAGACTGTTTTCGGGTACGTGAATAAAAAACCGAAAGCACCGTTCTTGTCACACCAAAGAGTGAAACTAGACCATCACTTGCTTATTAGCATCCTCTTATCTGCTAATTGTTATCTTTATCTTCACTCTCTTAAGATGCACCTTTTTTTCACAATGGTTAAGTTAGATTTGCTCTTTGTATTGGTTTTTCAGACCTGAGATGGTGGTTGGATGGTATCACTCTCATCCTGGATTTGGCTGCTGGCTTTCTGGTGTGGACATAAATACCCAACAGGTTTGTACTGTAACCATTTTGTGCCTATGTTTATGATGGATGGTAAGATTTTTCGGTAGGGATCTCTATCCTAATGTTTTTGAGTGATGCAGGCTAGTGTGACTGTAACATAGGGTAAGAGATAGAGACTTAACTCCATTTGCAGAAGTCGCTCACCAATACCTCTTAGTTTTTGTAACATTAACCACACTTATATTCTATCAACATATATATGATGTTTTCATAGTATGTATGGCAGTCGTGATAGACCTTTAGTATGCTTGTTTTACTCTTTATTTTCAGTTAAACATTTCTTAAGGAAGCCCTAAATTATTCTGAACCCGGAAGTTTATAAGTTTGAATGTGAAGAGAGAATTTATATACGGATGCAAAGAACTAGGCATGGGAATCCGAGCCAGTACCTGGTATGATCTAACCCATTATGGAGCAGATCCGAGCCGTTTTTTAATGGAGGGGACATGGATCACTCCTTTTATGACCCGTGAAGCCTGTTATCATCCGTTTATAATATATTACATAGTAAATTCAATGATACAAGTATATTTATTATCATTATTTATACATGATCTATTAACTTCATTACGGAGAATTATCAAATATGTGATATAATCATATATTGATTGCAATGATAAATTTTGGTAATTCAATGTATTAACGATCTTAAAGTATACACTAACTGAATTTTGAATGCCATTCTAATGATTTGTGTAGAAGTTATGGACTTAAACAATATCATATTCTGTGACCCGATGGATAATTCGACTTGAATTGGACAAAATCCAAATCCGAATCCGAACTTAAGGGATTTGGATTTGGTCAAAGGCTTTATTGATTCAACCTTGGTCTGCTGCCATTGCTAAGAAGAACTATCTAATTTTAGAGAACATTTGGCTTAGATGATAGTTACCTCTGCTTATTGACAGCTTATGACATCAAGCAATAATGTTACCTCTCTTTAGGCCTAATATTAGTCAGTGTTCACTCTGTCCAGTGCATTAAGTTTTTTCTTTAAACAAAGTAACAAAAGTTGCACTGCTGTGTAGCCCTTTGTCGTACTGCATCCCCAGTAAATTATTTCGTTCTGCTGCAAACAACTATTGAGACAAGGTTTTTAAGATTCACAGAACAGTTGTGGATTTATTTCTCTTACCCCTCTGTTGGTTGACCATTCTCGTACAAAAACTTGTTTCATTGAGCTTGTTCTTTGTTTCATTCTGGATCAGCTCCTTAATCAGATACTAGGTTATCTTGCAAACTGTCAGTGGTGGCAAGACATGCGGGGATGTTCCCCACTATTGTACTTACTCTGTACAAGTCTAAGCGAGGCTCTCTAGAACACAAGAGAGTACTACCTTCTGCTTTGAATCTTAAAGTGTCAGTATGAACAACTTCCTTTCCAAGTCCCAATGCGGCAAGTGCTCGTTAGTCCTTAGCTACGGTTATATGTCTAGATCTTAGTTGTCAAATTGTGGTACAATCATGAATAGAAATCTCAGTTTTCTAGTTGTGAATCGATCCAAATCATGGATCGTAATGATTAGGTCTAATAATCTTTTAGCTTACAAAAATATCCATTTACCAATCAGAAACCCACTAGTTTTGAAGCAATATATAATAATTGAAGGTGATATATATTTGATTATATAAATAAATCATAAATACAATCCAAGTGAAATTGCTACTTAAGTTTGATCCAAAACTAGGGAGTATGAAATAGCATACATTCATAATTAACATCTAGATACGTTAACTACATATGTTTCATGCGAATTAGTGAGCACAAATTGCATCCAAAATCCAAACATGTAAACACAAAGAGAGTAAGGTGCCCTTCAAACTTCATCCTAAAAGACTCACATCTAAATCAAAATCATCATTGTTAATCATCCTCATCATCTACCAAAAGCGCCTCGTGTAGCTGCTCTTCTTTCCTATTTTCATTATCACCAACTAAAACAGCTTTCCTTTTCGTTTCTTAACCTTGATTTGATGGCATTTAAGCTTCGTGGCCAAGTGCGAAGAACAAAAAGATGGTGCAGAAGTTGAAAGAAGCAAGTGAAGAGAAAAAAGAACCTGGACGTCTTCGAGAGTTGTGAAAGAAGATGTCAGTTGAAGATTATTTTATAAATAGAGATGGTAAATTAGGGATTCGAAGTACCGGCGCTTCATTTTCAGTCTTGGCCCTTACCATTTTCCTTGTCGACCAGTTTATATGAAACCCACCTGTCTTTAAACAACTACAACTCAGATTCAGAGGCAAAGTTCTGCTATGCTGTTGATTCTATGGACGATTCTGAATTGATAGGCTATTGAGCCGAATCGTACAATTTGGATCGTGAATCACTTGATTTTAACAACTATGGCGATATGGTCTAGATCTTGTTGCAATGCCAAATGTTCCATGATAGAATAGAATGCACTAAACATGTTAAATGATAGAGGCATTTACATCATGGTGATGCCAATCCAGTCAAGTCTGATCTTGTTGCATAACTACACACTTGGAAGTAACATACATGTTGCTGAGCAATATTGGAACTCCTTATGATAGTTGTCTGCGAATGTGTGGACAAACCAGCCATAAGCACTAAATGGTAGATGTAAACTACTAAGTTCAAGACCTAATCTATAGCTGACAAGAATCTTACCTCTCAACTCTGAAGAGGGCATCTTCAATTAAATTCATGGCCTGAGCAAACATGATCTTAAATTACTAAAGAGTTGCCTGACCTTCTGGGGCTTCAGGCTGGCATGGCAGTTTAAGGTTCTGTAGTTTGTAATGTAGGTAGGTTGCACGAGTCATTGAAGGTATCTTTGTCCAAAGAACAGGATATCCGTGGAGGCGTTACTTCTTGAATCCTTCACCAAGTTGGACAGTTAAATGTGTGTTGATCCAAGAACATCATTTAATAAGCCATAGGCTAAAGAGTTGCCTGATCTTAAATTACTAAAGAGTTGCGTGTCCTTCTGGGGCTTCAGGCTGGCATTGCAGTTTAAGGTGCTGTAGTTTGTAATGTAGGTAAGTTGCACGAGTCATTGAAGGTATCTTTGTCCAAAGAACAGGATATCCGTTGAGGCGTTACTTCTTGAAGCCTTCACCAAATTGGACAGCTAAATGTGTGTTTTCGGATCCGAGAACATAAGCCATAAACTATCCTACATCGAACAGGGTTTGAACCGTAGGCCTCCTGCAGGGGCTTATTATGCCCTAACACCGACCTAACACCCATTTGCGACACTTAAATGATTGTGGTCAGATTTCTAGATGTGGCTTTCCTGACGAGACTGCACGAATTTGGGAAGATCTAAATGGAGGATTTTATTTCCTTAATCATCTAGTTGCATTCCTCAAGTACATCGGTACCTTCCCTCCTAAGTATTCACATTAGGTCTGAGCTCTAGAAGTTGCACTATTGGTCTTCTATGGGGTGCACCTGGTTACCAGTTGTAGCACGAGCAACTGACCAAAAATCTTAATGATCTATCATCTTTTTGTCAATGCATTCTGGAGACTAGAGCGACCAGGAAAACACTTGAGTAACATCAACAAATTTGTCTTGTTGTCCGGTTCGTGACAATCTTTTTGGGGAGCTTGGCATCCCCATCCCATTATTATTGTCCGTTTCCAAAATGTTACTCTTTAGATCCCACTGTGGTCAGTAAGTTGGAGCTTATTCTGTTCCTAGAAACATGTTTTGCCAGCATGGGATTGACTTATACACAACTTAATTTCTTGATATATTGTATCATGCAGAGTTTCGAGGCTCTAAATCAACGCGCCGTAGCGGTCGTTGTGGACCCTATCCAGAGTGTCAAGGGAAAGGTGGTCATTGATGCCTTCCGTTTAATTAACCCACAAACTATGATGCTTGGACAAGAGCCAAGGCAGACCACATCCAATCTTGGGCATCTCAATAAGCCATCGATTCAGGTATCTGTCGATTGAATGTCTGCTATGTTGTTTCCAACATCTGTATTTTATTCTCCCAAGTCCTCTATCATCTAAACTGATTTCTGTTTTTCAGGCATTGATCCATGGGCTGAACAGGCATTATTACTCAATTGCCATTAATTACAGAAAGAATGAACTCGAGGAGAAGATGTTGCTTAACCTTCACAAGAAGAAGTGGACTGATGGTTTGACACTCCAAAGGTTTGATGCTCATTCTAAAACCAATGAGCAGACTGTCCAGGTATATCACATCAATTTCACTGGTGACTAAAAAGCGTACTAACCACCTCATCACAAGATATGTTGTTGTTGGTTGCATGTTGTCCTGTACAATATTTGGGCCTTGCACCTTTTCCAAATAAGTATGCAGTCTATTAACTGTTGAGGACTTGTACATAAAGCTATGGTTGAGCTTCAGCCCTCCATGCTAAAAAGTGTGGTGCGGCTAAGGTTGGGAGTTAACTGAAGATCAATATTTTAAATTTTTACAGCAGTCAACTCTCCTATGACCCGTATGAAAGGAAATCTCACTTATAATGTTTGTACAGAGGGTGCTTGTATAATTCATGTCATGTTGTTATTTTTAACGATTGCTAGAACTTGTTCACCAGTGAGGCACTGGGGCTGGGGCACTAGGGCAAGACACAGTTCATGTATCTTTTGGTGTGATCTTCCACCAGTTTGGGGAAGTTGTGACAGTCGCTGGGGCACTTTGAAAATGCCAGTGGGGCAGTTTGGAGGGCACTGAAGGGGCACTTCTTGCCCAACCTGAGTAATGATTTATAGAGGATTTGGTGCTGGAATGGGGTGGTGCGTAGGCAGGGAACAATTTTTTAGTGCTCCAAAAGAGCACCACGCGGTGCTCTACAACCAGTAAGTGTATGCCACTCACTAGTCGTTTGTTTAAATGTTGCTCTTAAACTGGTTGTGGAGCACCACGTGGTGCTCTAATGGAGCACTAAGATTTTTCTCCTAGGCAGGGGGACATTGGTGAACATGCTCTTCTTAGTAATTCATAAACATATTTTGATAGCTTAATTGTAAACCTTCTTCCTACAGAAGAGACTAGGGCTGACCTTAATTTTTTTTGGGGGTGTGCAGGAGATGCTTAACCTAGCTATCAAATACAACAAGGCGGTGCAAGAAGAGGATGAGTTGTCACCGGAGAAACTTGCCATTGCAAATGTGGGAAGGCAGGACGCTAAGAAACATCTCGAGGAGCATGTGTCGAACTTGATGTCTTCGAACATTATCCAGACACTGGGCACCATGCTCGACACAGTTGTGTTCTAGGGTTTGAGTGTTAGCTTCTCGATACACTTTGTGTTTTAGCAAGCGCAGTAAAGAAGACTGAAAACAATGTGGCTATGTCAACCGTTTGAACTGGTAGAAATTTGTTTTCCGCTATAGTTGGCCAGAAAAGTGACAATGTATTAGCCTTCTGTTTCTTATTTGTCTCTCTTGCTGAATCTGTGCTTTTGAACTCTGAACTGTTTCTTATTGGTCTCTCTTGCTGAATCTGTGCTTTTGAACTCTGAAGCCAAATCTATATTTGAATTTCAAGGTGTTCTCTTGTGGATTTGTTTCAGTGTCTTGTCGAATTGCGGGATCCTGATTCATTGTCTGACCGAATAATTGTATTATACCCGATGGTATGAATCTCATTTTTGTCATTTCGTCCGGAGTTTGGAATCTGGACATTTGAAAGGAAAGTGTTTGAATCTCTTTCCATGGTGGTTTGGATGTCGCATTGATTACTTCATTATGCCTCGTTGTATACTACGTTAAATTACGCCATTGTCGTCCCAACCACTTGGCGGTTCTCTCGGTTGACTATATAATTTGATGGGGTTCTCTCAGTTGACTATATGATAATAACATGCTGATGTCTATGGATGATAAGGACCCTCCAACAGCTGAGAATGATCACAGATCTTCAGAATATTTTCAGACTCAATAAATTAGAGAAGGATAATTGATAAATAATGAAGTTAAAGATAATGGCTAAACTGATTAATTTTATGTGAAACCTCTATTTTTTGTGCCATTCAACTGAGAAACAATAACATGATACTCCATTTGCAATGTAAAAGGTATGACATATGCGCTCTGTTCTTCTTTTCAAGTCAGACATGGTGTAATAACTTTTTGTTTAGAGAAAGGTAAGAAATACATATAGTAGTACATGACTGTAATTTACTGCGTTTCTATCCTTTCATAAGTGAAATGTATCAAGTCCTTTTTATTGAGCAGTCGCATAAGGCAATGTCACATTCATCTAGGTTTTCATCCTTTAAATGAATTATTATACTACACGCTCCACTTGGTCATTTGTTATACTCACGCAATGACAATGAAGGTCACTGAGATCCAAATAGTAAAAAAGAACCAAAGTCAACAAGTTATCTTAGATTTGCACACATATTGGTGTTGTTTGGATGAGCTAAAATCGAGAGGTAGAGTTTGTTCAATAATCTGTATAAAGCAGTCAAACCTCGCAAAAATCCGGAATTCCGATATGAAAATGGGATTCTGAATTGAGAACCGGAGTTCCGGAAATAGTCAAAAAAGTCTCAAGTTTACTCATTTTGTTTGGGAAATAATGGTCGCATGGTCAGCAAGGTGTTAGATTGCTCACAACAAGTTTGGTTCCGGTGTGCTTGGTGCATGGCTATAACCAGGTGGTGTGCATTATGAATGGGAGGATGGACTATTTGATGTGTTGACTAATAATGAAGTTGTGAGGTGGATGAAGATTAATGGTGGGCATGAGTAGATGTGATGCTTGTGACTCACCTGATCACTTCACCACAATTTGGACAACCCCTCTCCCACAATCCGGAGGTCCCAAAATTCTTTAGGGTTCCGGAGTGCTTCAAATAATGATAAGAAATATTGTTGGACCCCTTATATTTATTTAGGATTCCGCATTTCAAGATAATAATACGCAATTTTTTCAATACTCTACAATAATCTACACATATCCAAACAGTCCAGATTAAATGAGCTATTTAGCTAAACCGTTCACTTACTTCAGCTCATCCAAACAGCCCCATTGTCTGTCTAGTATCATGACATCGGTTCTTTGTGCACACTTTGGTTTTTCCTGCAAACTGTAGGGATGAATTCTGGTTAAAACCAAGTGCAAAGTGTACGAGACTAATTGACCACATCAGTGAATATACTGATGTACGCCCATTTGTCCTGTCTACAAATTTGTACCAGTCTGTCCCGTCTCTTTGTTCCCATTTGACTTTTTTGACTCGTATCTGAGTCACTTTGACCGAGTGATTTGGATAGCAAAATAAGACAATTTTTTGATAATTTTTTCACCATATTATAGAGCAACTTTTACTCTACAACACCGTGAAAAAATTATCAGAACATTACATCGATTTGCTATTCAAATCACCGGATCAAAGTGATCCAGTGAATAGTGCCAAAAATAAAA
Source organism: Linanthus parryae (assembly GCA_023055425.1). NCBI lineage: Eukaryota > Viridiplantae > Streptophyta > Magnoliopsida > Ericales > Polemoniaceae > Linanthus > Linanthus parryae. Next base: position 32,176,642 of record JALGPY010000006.1, read on the forward strand.
TTGGGAACAAAGAGATGGGACAGACTGGTAGTTAATATAGTAGCAGATATTGATATATGTACTACTCAAATAAGACCACTCAGACTACCCGCAGCAGTGGGCTTCCCCTCCCCTGCCTGTCCCACCTTTATCCCACTATTAATTGTCTTAATATTTACAATACCATCCTAACACCTCCAACAGATGAAACACTATTCCTCCCCTCCTATTATATTTTATTTCGAATACACTATCTTCAAATAATTTCAGCAAAGGAAAAAACCAACTTCACACCCTCTTGGTGGGCCAGCCGGGGAAGTCTACGGGCTTGCTCACCCCTTCCACCACCCCCTCCACCCCCTTTTAACCTCCCCCCTCACCCCTCCTTTCTGGAGCTACAAAACAAGGGCTTGGGCACCCCAACTCCACTATTGGAGATAGTCTTAGAATGGTCTCTTGTCGGCTTCAAAGTTCTAGAATACGAAATCAAGCTATAGGCAATGTTCTTGACATTTTTGTCTTTTGCCTAAGCACAATCTACTACCAGTCCATCATGGCTTTTTCTTTCTATCTGACTTTCTTGACTCGTATCTGGGTCATTTTGACCTGGTGATTCGGGATAGCAAAATAATACGATTTTTTGATAATTTTTTCATAGAGCACTTTTTACTCTACAACACCATGAAAAAAATTATCAAAAAATTACATCGGTTTGCTACTCAAATCACTGAGTCATAGTGACCCAGTAAATAGTGACAAAAGTCAAATTGAGAAGAAAGAGTTGGGACAGACAAGTACATCTTCTAAAGCTACAATAGATATAGTACAAAGACAAAACAAAAGTTCTCTAATGGTAGTCTCATTCTATTGTAACGAAGCATGCATCCGAAAGGTTTAATTACTACAACTTTTATAAAGCAACACTTATCATGAAGGCACATCAAATGTTTACATCAATTAATTGAAATCTTTTGATCAAAAGCAAAGCAATTTCTCAATGACAAGCAATAATGTAGCAGAAACATAAACCATCTTGGACACTTTCCAAATCACTCAACACTCGAACAACAACAGCAAAAGCACCTAGAGTCTTCTAAATTCATCCATCACTTGTCATCATTTATGAAAGAAGCTATAGACTTTATCATATTTTGAGCCTTCTCACCATTTGGATCTATGATATGGAAGACATGATCTTCACCTTCCACCTCCACAATCTCAGCCCTCCCACTCCACTCTTTACTCAACTTTTCATAGTAGAGCCTCCCTCTATCTCTCAATATATCATTTCCAGCTACGTATACAATAACATTTTTACAGTTCAAACCTGTAACACCAGATGCTCCTTCAGTAAAAGGGTTAATAAGCGGATCATCATTTCCTTTCTCAGACGGACACACAAATCGCCACCACCCGTCAACCATCGCAGTCCTTATCGGGTCATCCGCTTCCGACCCGATCCGCTCTTCACTCCAAAAGTAAGGATGGATCATAATGACACCATGTATCTTCAAAGTGGGTATTGGATTCGGGTCAGACCCGACCCGGGTAAGCAAGTAATGGGAGATATTCGCACCGGCACTATCCCCGGCCAAGAAGACCCGGTCAAAGTCAACGTTGTGGAGTAGCCAAGGCTCCTCTCCGGCGCCGGAGGAATGGGAAGCGACCCATTGGAGGGCGGCGGCGGAGTCGTCGTAGGCGGACGGAAGCGGGTGCTCCGGCGCTCTTCTGTAGTCAACGGAGACTAGTATGCAGTTAGCTGCAGAGACCAGAGAGTTGAGAGAGGCGTGGTACTTGGGATCGGCGGTTGAGGAGATGATGAAAGCTCCGCCGTGGAAGTAGACGACGAGGGGAAGCTTACGGCCGTCGGGGGTGGCGTTGGGGCGGTAGAGCCTGGCGGAGACGCCTGTCTCCGGCGTGATCAAGACATCTTTGGAGACAACGCCGGTGGCAGAGTCGAAGGTTGCAGGTGCAACTTCGTTGCCAAAGTGTCTTTGGAATGTTCCGTCTTTGTAGGTTGTGAGGTATGGTGGAACATCAACTGATACTTCTTTCTCGATGGAACCCATGAGAGAGAGAGAGAGAGAGAGATTTGGGGGATGCAGGGGAGGAGGGTATGATGGTGAGGCAATTTATAGGAGCTTATGAGAGGCTTAAGAGCTTACACATATATTGATACACGTACTGTAATAAGTCAAGAAAGTCAATGGAAGCTTCTTATCTTCTAACTTTTGGGATTAGCAATGTCATTGTGTGGTTAATTGCTTAAGTGCTTCCGTGGGGAGGAAACGTAACAGATCTTCTTCACACATGCTTGCTTTTGAAGGGACATATCGTGCAAAAAGTAGGTTAGAGTTTGAAATTTTGTTACTCAGATAAGATTTTTGTCTGGTTTGAGGAGCAATTCTTAGGTACTCATAGTTGAGACATGACTATCATGCTAACTTAATATGAAATTCATGAACATTTAAGTTTGGACCGACCTTTTAGATCTCATAAAATTGGTAGGTGAGAAGATACTTCGATTTCATTTACTCACCGTACTGTGATTTGTAGACTATTGCTCATAAAATGATAATTATTTAATAAGTATCAACTTTAACTAAGAAGATACAAGTACATTTTACTATTAAAGACAAGTAATAGAAAAATATTTCGATCAACATACTTCTTCTTATGGTTATTTTGAGTTCCAATTGTATTCATATTGTGAGGACTCGACATTAATAGAAAGAATTCTTATTTTGACGTATTTTAGAGTATTGAGAATACTTAATTGTCCAATTTTATATAGCAGACAAGTGAATGAAATAATAAATCGGTGATGGCTGAAATAAAAAATATGAAGAATAAATGTCTCGTTCATCTTGATGGAAGAGATACATAATCCGTACATACAGGGCAATGCAATATATAGAGAAGCTAAATTAACTCTCGGCACAAGGTCAATTATATTTATATGAAAAACACACACACATACATACATGTACATACGGTAACACCCTATCCTCTTATACTGAAGTTAAGAGGAAGCATCATATTTATATATTAAAAGGGGAACAACATAAACATTACATATTATATAGTCATTTGGCTGGTACAGGCCATTGAGCCAGGTGACGATAGTAAACAGATTACAACAGTGATATAAAGAGAAGGAAAAAAAGAAGCACACTGAAGAGGTGCTTGGTCATGGCTAGATCAAATCCCAAAATGTTTCAAGTATTAATATCTGAGTTGGAGATAATGATGTCGGTGCTGGACTATTTTTTTTTTGGTGGTCATTTGTTGAAGCATGAAGGGGAGACAGAGGACTCAGGCTAACATTGCGTCAAGAGATGGCATATTCTGACCAACTGAATGGATGAGCACTACACGCGATAGTGTTAACTGAGACAAGGTTCCCCAAAGTCAAAGTAGAAGCACTCAAAGGCTACGTATTAGGGAGTTTGTCGTAGTAAACCTCCTTACAAGAAAGACATTCAGTACTACTAACAAAATTGGAAAATAAAAGTTTCTCTATTAGACTCTCATGTGGCCAGATCGGCCTTGAAGACAAAAAGCATGCGCAACTTAATTTGGCGAGAGCACTAGGCATGTCAACTTTTCTTCCACTTTGAATGTGACCAAAAACAACACATTTCCAAAAGAGAATAAAAGGGAAGTTGCAGGACTTTCATGAGTCTTGACAGTTCCATCTAAGGGTGATCATGACTTCTCTGAAGATCATTGTGGAACAATCTCTAAAAATCTAGCTTGATTAAGACTATCTGTACGAGCCAAATCGAAACGATGTCTAAAATTTTGATGTCCTTCTTTGTAGCTTCGTGGCACGACCTTTCTCATCCAAATAGATTTTTCATTATATCAAGGTGCTACTCATCTCTGAGAAAGGGTGGCGGCTTAAGAAAAATACCTAATAATTTGAAGAATACCAAATAGTCAGTTGAGCGTGGAGCTGATAAGAACTACTTACCCTGATTAAAAACATAACTGGTGTCTAGATGAGTAACTATCACGTAAACTAAATTACGAACTCACTGTCAATATCGGGAAGCGTCACTGAGAAGCCTGTCATAAGAGGAAGTAAGATTGAGATTGGGCTTTAGAAGGTTTGAGGCAATCTTTTGGTCTATTGAGCAAGATCGAGTAATAATGTCTGAGGCACATTTTGTTTGAGACAGAGAGAATACTTTAAATAACATATATGTTCTTATATTTAGATTCGAGTTTTGAATGTGATTCTATTGGGAGTAGGGATGGCAATTCAGTTTGATCCGATTCGAAATCCGAGTGATTCGATCCGAATGGATCAAGTCCGAATCCGATTCATTTTAAAATGGATCGGATATGGATATCAATAATCAAAATTCGATCCGTATCCGGATTCGATCCGAAAATATTAGGATATCCGATGGATATTCGACCCGAAAGGATCCGAACACACATAATTTTACAAAATACCCTTATAGTTATACAAAAATTATATATATACATTACACACTTTACTTATACATTATATTTTCAGGTCAAAAAAAAAACTTCACTACACATTAGGAAATACGTATAATGATTTTCAAAAAACAAAAAAAAAAGGAAACAACATACAATTATATAACACATTTACCCAAAAAAATACATATTCACTACACATTAGGAAAAAAAATCCCTAAACTGTTGACAATTTGTCAATCGTCAACTCAATCTCCACCCACGTCGCGCGGCTCTCCTCTCTATGTCTCTCGGTCCTTCCCTCTTCTCTCTCACGAGTCACGAATCACGAACCAGTCAACCACCATCGCCCACCATCGGCGATTACCATCAACGCCCACCATCGACGCCGCAAAGAAGCCGACGATCCAACCGACGCCGCAAAGAAGCCTCCCAACCGATGCTGCAAATAAGCCGGCGATCCAACCCTTGTTCGATTCGGCTGTTCGAACACAGAAGCCGGCGACTTCTCTTCTCCCCCAGTGACGACATCTCTTGTCTCTCACGAAACTGGTATGTATCAATTCTCCGATTTCACATTTTATTTGCAAACTATTTCAGATGTTGATTTTTCTACTCATTTTAGATTCAAGACCACATTATTTCGTTTTGATAACCTTGCCAATCACTCGCATTTTCGATAACTTTGACGACATCTCTTCTCTACTCTTATCTCTCATTTTCGATAACCTTGGCAATCACTCGCATTGTCTGGAAACCTGGATTGCAATATGGCTACGTTCTCTCATTATATCCTTGTGCTCCAAGTGCTTAATTCAGATTGTCTTTAAATCTGAATTTTCAGTTTATCAAAGGCATAGTCTCGTGTGGTTATCGATTTTGTGGAACCTACCTGCAAAGATAAAGGCAAGGTTTGGCCTGATTCTTCAATTTTTTTTATTTGTTCAGTTATAGTATAGATTTATTATTATTTTTGTTGGGTCTGATTCAATATGCCACAAGGAGTAATTGTGAATTTTTACATAATTGGGAATGTTTTTACTTTTTTGTAGGTAAAATGGAGTCAGAAGATCAAAGCTCTTGTCCAACAACAGTTGGAATCAACCAGTTGAATGATGAAAGTTCACCCAATGAGACTCAAGTTGAAACTCAAGATCAAGGGGCGCTTGGTGGACCAAGTAATCCTAATGGAGAAGGGGAACAAGCTCCTTCGAAAAAGACTAAGAGGACGACATCTCTGGTATGGAATCACTTCACAAAGAGAACAGTTGACGGAGAGCTAAAAGCTATTTGCAACTATTGTAATAAGAAGTTTGTGGGTGAAAGTAGATCTGGGACTACACATTTGAGCAATCATTTAAAAAGGGGTGCAAGTCCTAAGTACAAGAGTGATCAACAAGACATTACGCGCATGATGGGAGGGCAAAAGGCACTGGTTGGTCAAACAATTAACGGAGGTAAGGTTATGGGTATGACTAGCTTTGACCAAAATTTGGCTAGAGAAAAGCTTGCTAAGATGGTTATTCTACATGAGTTTCCCTTGAGTGTGGTGGATTATGTGGGTTTTCGGGAATATTCATTTGCTCTTCAACCCTCTTTTAAGATGATATCTAGGAATACACTTAAAAGTGACATATACAAGGTATATGGCATAGAAAAGAAAAGGTTGTGAAGATATTGGCGATGTCCAAGGGCAGAGTGTCTGTCACAACCGACATGTGGACATCAAAGAACAATAGAAGAGGATTTATGGTTATCACGGCGCATTTTGTTGACGAGGCATGGAGGTTGCAGTCGGTTATTCTGAGGTATACATGTGCTTATGTTTATGTACATTGAACTTTTTGTTTATTCAGAACTTTTTGTTATATATTTAAATATAATCTAATTTTTTTTAATTATTATTTTGAATTTGTAGGTTCATTTATGTTCCTTCTCCACATACGGCGGCCGTGTTGCAAGAAGTTCTACTCGATGCAATGTTGGAGTGGAATATTGATAGGAGGTCGGTTTGTCTGACTGTTGATAATTGCACCACAAATGATTGCATGGTAAGGTTACTTTTAGACAAGCTTCAGTTAAGTACTTTGTTGGTTCGCGGGAATTGTTTTCACATGCGATGTGCTGCTCATATAATAAATCTGATTGTTCAAGATGGATTAAAAGTAATTGAGGGTTGCATTGAGAAAGTAAGGGACAGTGTGAGTTTTTGGATAGCTTCTCCAAAAAGGAGACAAAAATTTAGAGAAACCGCAGATCAAATGCCTGTGACTTGCAAAAAGGAGTTGGTGTTGGATTGCAAAACTAGGTGGAACTCAACATATTTCATGTTGTCTATTGCTTTGGAGTATAAAGATGTTTCTTTCGATTAAGACAACGTGAGAGGGATGATAAGACTTTGCCTAGTGAAGAGGAGTGGGATAGGGCACATGAAATATGTGAGAAGTTGAGTTTGTTTTATAATGCAACATGTGTATTTTCTGGGATAAATTATCCAACGGCTAATATTTTCTTTTCGAAAGTGTGTCACATGAAGATTCAAATGACGGAATGGCTTGCTAGTCCTGTGACATATATACGTGACATGGCGAGTTTTATGATGGAAAAATTTGAGAGCTATTTGAGTGAAACACATGGAATTATGGCAGTTGCTTCTTTGTTGGATCCCCGGTTGAAAATGACATTCTTGAATTTTATGTTTAAAAAAATATATGGGGATGGCATGTATGCGGAGAATGAAATTAAGAGGGTGAATTCTCTTTGTCTTGACTTAATGCGGGAATATTCGGCTAAGAGAAGTGCTTCTAATTTGGCCTCTACCAACTCGATGTTTGATGTTTCAAGTGGCAAGAATATTAATGCATTAGAAGAATATGACATGCTTGTTAGTAGTCAAGCTCAAAAAGTTGAGAATGTGGAGTTAGAGTTGAAGCACTACCTTGAGGATGTTGTATTGCCTAGAACTTCGGAAGTTGATGTCTTATTTTGGTGGAAGAGTAATGGGTTGAAGTATCCCACTTTGAGGTTGCTCGCAATAGATATTCTAGCTATTCCCGTATCTACGGTTGCCTCGGAATCGGCGTTTAGCACAATTGGTAGGATATTGAGTACTCATCGTAGTAGACTCAATCCGAAAACGTTGGAAGCATTGATGTGTGCTCAAAGTTGGTTGTGGAGCGAGATTAAAGGTTAGTAAATGATAATTAAGTCCGAATTTTGTACGTGTAATTTTTTTTGTTTCATCTAACATATGACGTGTTTTGCAAATATGTCATTCTTGTAGGTAAAACTACGAGCCCCGGCGATGACATTCAAACTATTCTTGATGATAATGAAGAAAGTGATGAAAGTGAGATTATCAACACGGATTCTTCATGAATGATGGTAACGATTTTTATTGACATTCAAATTGAATTTTCGTTTCCACAAGTACTTTACACATTATTTGGCCATATTGTTAAGTGTTTTTGTGTCTTCTTTTTTGTGTATTGCAGAATTTTGGAGGAAGATAAAAGATGAGAAGATTGGATGAAGAGAAAGATAAGTAGATTTGAAAGAGTAGTTGAAACTTTTGTTTGTTTGAAGTTATTGAGTCTTGATCTTAAGATCTTATGGTTATGGACAATTTTAGTATCTTTATGTTATTTTTAATGTTTGATTGAATTTGTAGACAATTTTAGACATTATTGTTGCTTTAAACCATTTAATGACTTGCATATATTTCTTGATTTTTATTTTGATATAATCTCACTTTTTAGGCAGATATTTATTTTGTGTGGTGATTTTTTTTTCTCTCTTATTTTTCTGAATTTGCTATGCATTTTTTAGAAGTAAAAAAAAAAAAGAAAAAAAAAAGAGCCCAAGATCCGAATCCGGATCCGAATGAGATCCGCTTATGGAGAATCGAATTGTCGGATCGAATATGGATATAAGTAATTAAATCCGATCCGGATCGAACCCAATCCGTTTAAGATCCGTGCGGATATGGATCGAATATGGATCCACATATTTTATTCGGATTCGGATATGGATATAGGTGAATCCGATCCATATCCGATCCGTTGCCATCCCTAATTGAGAGGACTCAACATCAATATATAAAATTCCTCAAATAAATGTATCCTAGAATATCGAGAGCATTTTCTTACGGTCCATTTTTATGTGATTAACGATTAAGTAAAATAATAAGAAATAATCGCTAGCTAAGTGGTAGGACATCTACCACATTATATTTGTCCAGAAAAACTTCAGCTTTCATTCAAAAACAAAAGTTGGTTACATCAATTGTGGAACGTTCCCACAAGAAAGCAACAGAGAACCCTTAGCAAGGGCTAAGGAATTCCAACAACGAGAAATAAAAACAAAACTTCCAACACTATATATTCAAATATGATTGGAATGGTGTTCAAATATCCCAACTCAAAGTAAAATACTTTGGCCTGTTCATGCAATTGATTTTATTGACATTGCACTCCAACATATTTTATTTTAATCACACTACGAAGCAATGATATAGTAATGGAAGTTCATTTTTTCGGACGTGATGTCAGCAATATCTGTAAAACAATATTGCGTGCGAGTTATCTGTCAACTCTCACAGTTCATGTATTGCACTGTCACTAAACGTATACTGCATGGGGTTACACGTCACCAGTTCTATTATTTTCCCAACAAAAGGGGGGCAAATGCACTTCAGGTGCTACCAAGGGGTTATCCATGTAATTGAACCACCTTTTCTGTAAATATTTTCGTCTTTGATCTTTCTATCTGCTGGAAAAATACTGCACATCCTGTTTTGTGTTTGCGATTCGGAAGCTTTTGATGGAGAAAATGGCGATGATGAGATCGTTGTACCGATCGATCTGTCTCAGATCTCTCTCTTCCTCCGCCTCTACCGCCGCACTCAGACCACCACTCCACCATGGACTCCGCCGCTTCCATCTCTCCCCTTCTATCCTCCCGTCGTCTCCGAAACGCGTCCCTTCCGGTAATTTATCTTCCTCCTATCTGTGCTTTCAGCGAGACATGTTTCTATTTTTGTCTATCCGATGTTGCATATATGTAGACTGGAGCACTGTAGATTCGATTTGCAGGAGTAACTGAAATCGTAGGGCAGCCAATTCTAGGTTTTTCATGGAATTTTGATGAAATTGAATTCGCAACTGCTCTTTGTTCTCATCTATTTGATTGTTTCTGTGATTGGGGCTTTGTAAACATGTATTGATTTGTATGTATCTGATGTTGCATACTATGTATTCTGGAGCTGATTTTCATGGATACGATAAAATTGAAGTTGCAACTGTTATCTGTTCTCATCAATTTGGTTGTTTTTGTGGTTGATCCTCATTTGTACTATTCAAGCTGATTGGTGCTGATTTTTCAGTATAATTTCCTGTTCATGTGGCATCAATTACCTAATTTAGATTTTAGACTTGCTCACACATGCATCATGTTTTCATGGAATTATGATGAAATGAATTTGATAGTTTCTGTGATTGGGGCTTTGGAAACATGAATCGATTTTTATGTACTATGTAGTCTGGAGCTTTTGTAGGTTTGATTTGCAGCCATAATTGAAATTGCAGGGCAACCAGTTTTAGATTTTCGTGGATTTGATGAAATTGTGAATTTGTAACTGTTATCTGTTCTCATCAATTTGGTTGTTTTTGTTGTTGATCCTCATTTGTACTATTCAAGCTAATCACTGCTAATTTTTCAGTTTGATTTCCAGTTCGTGTGGCATTAATTACCTAATTTAGATTTTAGCCTTGCTCACACATATGCATCATGTTTTCTTGATCACCTGTAGATTGTAGACCTCCTTTTGCCATGTCCGTTGGTGGTGTCCGCTCATTTAGCGAAGATGTGTCCCATTTTCCCGAAATAAAAGACCCTGATGTTCTAAGGGCTTTCAAGGATTTACTTGCTGCAAGCTGGGAGAAGCTGCCGGATTCAGTTATCCGTGATGCAAAGAAGGCATTGTCTAAGAGTTCTGACGACAAGGCTGGGCAGGAGGTATTGGCGAATGTACTCCGCGCCGCTGAGGCAGTCGAAGAGTTTGCTGGGGTTCTTATACAATTGAGAATGGCGATTGATGACTACCTTGGAATAAGTGGCGAGGTAAAAGGAGACTTCAGAACATTTTACTTCTCTTGATCCTATGTTGGCAATGGTTGTGGTACTATTGAAATTCTGTATATCCAATCTTAAATCTCTGGCTTTTCCCTCCGTTACTGGCAGGATGTTAAGCCCTTGTCTGATGAATACTCAAAGGCACTCAGTACCGCCTATCAGAAATATATAACCTATCTGGATGCTTTTGGACCAGATGAGACTTATTTGCGTAAGAAGGTTGAGAATGAGATCGGGATTAGATTGATCCACTTGAAGATGAGATGCGGTGGTATGGGTTCTGAATGGGGAAAGGTATGTTTCATATAACTAGATTTTACTTGACCAAGTTGTGCTTTAAGCCTACATGAATCTGGAGATGAAGTCATGATTGTTTCATCAGCACTAAGCTCATGACTTAACAACGCATGCCCAGTAACTTCTTTCATATCCACATTTGAGGCAAACTTCTGCAACTGATAGATGTTTACTCCTTAGGTTGTAGTTGTTTGAACCAACAGTAAGCATAAGCGCTGTTAACAAGCTTCACTTAAATTATCGAAATCATGAAACCACTGGAAATCATTCTCTCTTTTGCCCAGTGTCATCCTTGTGCAGAGAATGATGTTGATGTAACCTAACAAAATTGACAATTTAACCAGTGGAGGTCCTGACTCCTCAGGGTGCTTCAAATGCAAAAGATGCCAAAGAAATACTGATTTGTTGAAGGTGACAGAGTCAGGAAAATAACTCTCCTCAACTATTGCCTCGGTGTATCCACTTGAACCAATATCTATATGTAGTATATTTTCAATTAGATACGGCCTTTACTATTTCATAACTAGTATCCGTGGACGAGTCCTGAATTCCAATGAATTCCACTGTCTCTTTTTTGTTCAACCAAAAAGTAAAAGAAATGCTTCTCGTTTCGTCAAGTTTTCATGCTAAAAATGTTGTTTTTCTTCAGTAATAACTCTTAGCAATTTGTACATGTTCTCATTTGAAGAAAACCTTACAATTTCCCTTTAGAAATACGTTTTCTCAGAGAACCATCATGTTCTAGTATGATGCCAGAAGTAACTGTTGGACTGAATGATAGAAGTAAAAATGCGGATAACTATTGGGTACTTATTCAATTGACATTAGAGTTCCGACACCAACTTTTAACTTCTCAAATCGGTTATGTAAGGCAACGACATCTGAAGAATATCCATTCATGACACATTTGTGATGAACAAAAATCATTCACAATAGATAACTTCTTCATTTAAAGTCGGCACATAGCCCTGATCCGGGCAAAAGAATTAGGGGTAAAGACACTTTGCTCCCTTCACTTTTGAAGAAAAGACATTCTGCTCCCTGACAAATTAACAATTCGTAAAACACCCTTGTAGACTAACTGAGACTAACGGACGACGACGACGAACAATTCTCTCTCTCTAGCCGCCCCCATCACCGCGATGCCGCCGCACCGGCCACCAACCAACTCCTTCTTTGTCTTCTTCTCCTCCTGTCTTCTTCTTCCTTCTTCTGCAACGTCTGTGGCCACCGCTGACCCCGAGGCCAAAACAGGAGCAGCTCCTCTGACGGCGATGGACTAGGTCGTCACTTCCGGCTCCGTGTTTAGGTATTTCCGAATCCACTGGGTAGCATTCCTTTTTTTTAACAAAGTTGGTTGGGTCTGGGTTTTAGCAGGAGTGGTGTGTTGAAGTGGTGGTGTTGGGTTTTGGAATAATAGATGGTGGTGGTGTTGGGTTTCGGCATAAACAGAGGGCGAGGGAAAGATGTTTGTGGCAGTGGTGAGTTGAGGGTGGTGTTGGAGTGACAACTAATTTGGTCTGCGACAACTAATTTCTTGAGAAGGTGAGGAAAACCAACTGATGTGCGACAACCAATTCATCAGGAGGTGAGGAAATTGACATATAAGTAATGGGTTAGTGTGCCTGGATTTGAGGTTTGTTTAGGTCTGGTTTTGGTCACCAAATTTGTGGGTGAAAAAATCGGCGTTAATCAGAACTGCTACTTCAATTCCACTATTTTCTTGGAGATGGAAGGATAGGAAAGTGGGAGAGAGAGATGTGGCCTGTGATGATGGGGGTGTGGGTAGGTAGAGAGGATACTATTTGTTGTAACTCATGGTGTTTAAATACTAATATACAAAGGATTTGTGTTATTCGTGGTTTTGATGTTCATGTTTTTGCTGTCAAATTCCTCATCTTCTTCTTCTCAAATTAGAGATATCTCGTAATAAAAAATGCTACTTCAATTCCACTATTTTCTTGGCTCAATCGTTTTCAATTAAGTTGGTACTAATTCATGTTCATCATCATCTTCTTCATCTGGGTTGAAAATTGGTGTTGGTGGTGAAGAACACCAAAACGAGAACACTAACACAATATTTCAAGAACATGAACACCAAGGATTGTGAAGAATAAGAAACATCAAGAACACAACATCAAGAAAGCAAACAAGGGTAAATTGGTCAATTTTTTTTGGAATAATTGTTTTATGGACGGAACTTAACAGAGGGGTGCAAAGTGTCCTATGTTTTTGTCCGTTACAAGGGTGTGTTACGCATTGCTAATTTGTCAGGGAGTATTCTGTCTTTTTGTCAAAAGTGGAGGGAGCAAAGTGTCTTTTACCCAAGAATTAAAGAACGAAAAGAAGCAGACATTGTTTTAAACAAGTTTTGCTTGTTGAGTGAACTTGAAAATAATCAGCTTGGGCAGGCTTTTAGCTCAGAATCAGATGATAAGATGTGAAGAGAAAAGAATCGGATCACAATAAAGGTTTTAAAGAAGTCTAGCTGAATGTGTACACTTGATAACAGAGGGAAACAACACGTGCCCAAACCATGTAAGAGGGCTGATATTGGAGATTATCATTCTTTTCGAGTTTTGACCAAATGTATTGCATCTATTTTTTTTTTCTTTTCGAGTTTTGACCAAATGAATATTGCATCTATTTTTTTGCTTAAGAAAAATGTTACGAAGACAATACAGCTTACCTGAAGTAGAAAGGTCGGGCATGAATCTTGATAACAAATTTGTCCTGGCTTCCCATGATCAAGATCTAATAGCACCACATTTACATGATAACTGCTGAAGGAAATGACTACCCTAAAAATCTAGAAACTAACAGAAAATGTCAACAGAGCAAGAGCGAACCAAAGCAGTTAAACCTCGAAGCAATTGCAAAACTTTGGTGATGATTCTGTATCCTAAGCCTTCATTATACTTCACCTTAAGAGCTAGAACTTCTGCACATGTTAAGAGCACGGAATGTGATGCCAGTATAAGAGTAATTATTGCTTGCTCCAAGAGCAAATATGACATGGTGCTGTAATCAATACATTACAGGACACGTGAGGAACATGTAGAAATCCACTTTCTTTTGTCTGCCACTGATTTTCTTTCCTCCTGACGTGTCGTTTGCTGTATGGTTAGAGCAAATCCACATCATTTGCTCTTAGAGCAAACAAAAATTTCTCCCAGTACAAACGTGCTCAAGGTAAGATGTCGACCACTTCGGCTCTGTTACTGTCCTATTTTCAAATTGCATTTAGGGATATATCTATGAAATGAGCTCATAGATGAACAGATAAAACCAAATATTAGAAGAATTATCCGCAAATTCAAACCCACGCCAGTCTGTGAAAAAAGTAACAAATGAACATTTGTCAGTCAAACACAATGTCTAACCTCTCAATAATGGACAAACCCACATAAACTTGTTCTCTAGAGAATAAGTTACAACAGGATCCATCTCACTTGTGTTTATGTAGGAGCAGTAAAATCTCAATTTCTATTAGAACGCTTCATATATCTTTTAAATCTATAAGCAGCATTACACGGGTTTTATCATTCCATTTGTGTTCTGTAAAGTTGTTCTCAACTTTCAAACGATTAAGCATTGAAAGATTATGCTTAGAGCTTTATGGATAGCACCTCCAGATGATAAAAGATCCTCAGTTTGGAATCAGTTATATAGTGGCTGTGTCCTTCTGCTAAGAAGAATCATCAAACAGGACACACTAAGCCAACTTAGGGCATCTCCAACCCATGCCTTTTTCCCCCTCCCCTCACCTCCCCCTCCCCCCACGGGCCCACCATTTTCCCCTTCCCCCTCCCCCTCCCCGAAACTACTACTCGTCTCCAACTATGTGAGGGGAGGGGGATGGGGAGGGCATGGACATGCCCTCACCCAAGGCCAAATTTATCCCCATAGCACCCCCTCCCCCTCCCCCCATAGGGTTGGACACGAACCGTATTTTTATACGGCCCTCCCCCTCCCCCTCCCCCTCCCCCCATAGGGTTGGAGATGCCCTTAAAAGACACATTGAGGAAAAACCATTTGCTCTTATATAATTCCTGAAAAAATGGAAGTGAAAGTCATTCAATCAATGAAAGTCTCCAGAAGTCAGGCGAGTTCAGTGATAGCGGTAAAGTTACAATTATCTGCCGGCAAGGGTAAGACCAGATTCAGAGAGAAGTCTCAGTCATCCAACTTTCAGAACCATCTTTTCGGTCAGGATGACCTACAATATTGAATCAACGGCTGACTAAGTGGTGGTTGGTGGCAGTGCTGGTTCTCGGTGTGAGGGTTCCTTTCCATTTCATTTCAAACTTTCCGCCTCCTGCTGTGGTTAATCCAGCAGCCGGAAATGTTGCAAGTTAATGGGCAAGAATATATTTCTAGCATTCTATGGGTTTTGAATATTGTCCATGTGACAATATTGCTTACTCTTGACTTTACAACTCTATATGGACTGAGTTTAGGAGAAAATAAAATAAATGCCATCTGTAATTTCGATATCTGATCTATGGTAAATCTCCATCTGCTATTCTTTTCTTGTTCTTGGGGTGTCACAAGTTGTTTTAGCTGCAGATGTCATGGCCTATCTGGATTCCCTGACTACGAATAACCAATTCATTTAAGCATCATTATTTTATGCTTGGGTTGGAGCTGGGTTTTGTCGAGGATAATAAAAAATGAAATGCTTAGGAGAATATGGTAGATAAATTAACGCAAAATAATCATTATCAATGAATGGACTTGTCATAGTTCGTCTTGTAGGTGTACTCTGCTTGATTTCACAGCATTTTTTTTCGTTCGCCGTGTTTTGAATATGTCTCCACCGCATGATTGAGAATTCTATTGTCCTGTTGTTTCCATTGCATATGTCTGGTCTGAAATGAGTATTAATTAGTAAGTCACATATCGTGTGTTAACGTCTTCTCCCATGTGGTTTAATTCAATCTATTCACTGATCCAATTGCAGGTTACAGTTCTTGGGACATCTGGGCTGTCTGGTTCTTACGTCGAGCAACGAGCTTAGGTTTTGAGAAGCAGTAGATGCTCTCGTTTTTCTTGGGGATATTTCTATCATGCTTGTTCCTTCAGATAACGGCTTGTTTCTTTCTGCCAGTTTTAGTTTGATCTGATGATATGCCTTGTTGTCTTGTCCCTCATTCTCATGCTTGTTACTACAACTTGAAGTTGCCAATAATATCTCAGAGCCTATCCGAGGAGAATAGTTTCTTCAGATTGGGACACATTTTGCTCTCTAAATCTTTTGTTTTGCGATGTATTAGTTTGGGTAAATGAATGTGCCAGTTTCATTGCCTGTGGGTAGTTCATATAATGCGTAAGCGGTTGCTTACGCTGCCAGTGCTTCTCTTTCTTGCTGTAATCACCTGCACGTGTGTTTAGTGGTGCGAATTCGGTTCGGTTCAACCGAGAACCGAACCGAAACCGATGGAATTGAACCGGACCGGAGGGACATAGGACCGAACCGAGGAACCGAACCGGACCCGGACCCGGTAGTATACCCGGCTACGGTTCGGTTTCTCAAATATGCGGAACCGTATCAAGCAACGGCAATTTTTTTTAAATTTTCGACCGTTTTGACTCGTCACATCAGTGCCAGTGACCGTTTGGCACTAACGGCCTGATTTTTTTTTGGTTTTTGTTGACTTTTTTTTTTTTACAATTACCCCCCTTCCCTCCCTTCAACACCTATAAATACCCCATCACTTCCACAATTTTTTTTCACACTTCCCCCATCAAGCACTCATCATATTTCTCACAATTCTTCACTCTCAATTCATCATACTCTCAAATTTCTTCATCTTTACTCTCTCAAAATCCTTATACACCCTCAAAGTTACAAAAATCCTCCAGCTTCCTTTAGTTCTCGTTCTCGACGGCTAAGTTCTCATCTTCAACATTCGACAAGCAACGTTCTTCAATCTTCGACAAACAACGCATATCAATCTTCGACGTTTCGCTTCACCTCCAAGAATTATTCTTGGAGTTTGTAAGTTTTATTTTTTGTTGTTTGCTATTTGATTGTGTTATTATTTGTGCTTTATTTGTAAAACTTTATTTTTTTTCATCAAATTTCTATAAGAAAAAAATGGCTTCTTCTTCTCATGTAAATGTTGATGACCAAAACAACCAATACGTACCCGTAATCGACGACATGGCTATTGATGATCAAATGGACATTTTATTTGGCGATGGTGCCGCTAATGATTTTGACGGTATAGAGGAAAATGATCTGAATTTAGGTCGTAATAAAAGAACACGTAAGGTGGAAAAAACTAAAAAAAAACCCCTGTGGGAACATATGGATAAAATACCCGATGGCTTAGACGACAATGGTAAACAAAAATTTAGGGCAAAATGCAAACATTGTCAAGCAAGTTTTGTATTGGATATAACCGGTGGATTAGGATCAATGAGAAAACATTTACAAAATAAACACCAACTTTTGAAAGATACACCCGCCGTAGGCGATACGATGCTCCAAACCCAACTACGATTCGACGCACACGGCAACGTAGTTACTTTTGTCTACGATGAAAATAGGGCAATAAGAGCATTATCTCATTATATCGCCGCCACCGAAAGACCTCTAAATATGACCGACGACGGAGAGTGGGACACATTAGTACAAACCGCTTTTTGCCCGAGTTATAAGCATATTAGTAGACACACTATTAGGAAAAATATAATGAAAATATATAGTGAGAGGAAAGCGGAAATTATGCAAACTTTTTTAAATTCTAATTTCACAGTTGCTTGCACTTCGGATATGTGGTCGGGTAGAAATAACAAAGGATATATTTGCGTCACCGCACACTACATTGACACAAATTGGACTTTAAAAAAACGTGTTATTGCATTTCGAGAAGTTCCATATCCTCACAACGGTGTAAACATGGGTGAAGCCATAATCGATGTTTTTGAAGGGGGGGGGGGGAGTATTGATCAACGAACTACATCAATTACTTTTGACAATGCATCGGCATGTGATAGTGCGATAGATCATATGCAAACTTTGATACAAACACCATTTCACGAAGAAATTGAACATGTTCGTTGTGTATGTCACGTTATCAATTTAATTGTACAAGATGGTTTGAAACAACTAGATGAGCATATTTCTCCTATTCGTGAAGCTATTCTCTTTATTGCGTCTTCAAACAAAAGAAACAAACTTTTTGCGGATTATCGTGTTAAAATAGGCAAGAAAAAAAGAAGGTTTGAGGGAGATTGTAGGACAAGATGGAACTCGACTTATTTGATGTTGAAAAGTGTTGAAGGTTATCAGAACACAATCACACGTTTTTTGAATGAAAATGGCAATCCCGTTTCCGTTTCACTTAATGACTGGAAGGCCGCCACGGTCTTAAGTGTGGAAGTGTAAGTGTTGAAGGTTTGCATTGTTGATGTTTTCCTATTGAGGTGCCCACGTATTGGAGCAATCCACTAGGGCTACGGAGGGGTAAGCGCGGAAAAGTTTGTACCAATTTTGTCGAAAATTTTCACTCGATTGAAGAGGTTTGGGTTGGAGTGTGTTCAATCCAAACCTACCCAATATTTGTGAAATCTAAACCAATCACAACTAGAGATTGCCTCGATTATGTTAAATGAGTTGAAAATCTTGAATTTTATAATGAAAATGCATTAGTTTGTTAAATGTTTGAAATATGTGTATAATTTTTGAAATTGAAATCAAAAGGTAAAAGATATATAATTCGAGGAAAATCAATTACGACCTCCATATGAATTTGTAAAACTTGATTTCTAAGTATCCAAAAAGAATATGCAACTTTACGTATAGAACTTCTTAGTCATACCTGTTCAGTTTTATACGGTTGGTGACCCTATATCGGAGAAAAAGCTATATGCTCAAAGAGCTCCCAGGTTGAATTAAAATTGAAATGTGTTTGCATCCACACCTAAGGCTCTATGAGATTAGGGATGGAAATATGGTCCGATCCGATCTAAGATCCGAGCGATCCGAGCCGAATGGATTGGATCCGAATCCGATCCAATTGAAAATGGATCGGATTTGGATCCGGAAAGTCAGACCCGAACGGATTTGGATCTGAGGGCAGATCCACCGGGTTCCGACCCGATCCGATCCGACGTATATGTGTGTTTTACAAATATACCCCTATTACCTCCACACTTACACTTCCAAGAAGAATACTATAGTAATTCCAACCTACAAAATAATTTTTTTTGCTTTTTAGGCTTCATAACTTAAGAACATGCCTTAGCGTATGAAATAGTGTTTATTTTTTATGTTATTTTTTCTATTTTATTGTGAACTCGAGCTGGATCCGATCCGAATCCGATCTGATCACGTACTATATGGATTTACGGATCGGATTTGGATCAGCTAAATGAAACCCGATCCGATTTGATCCGAATCCGGTGATGTTTTGAATGGATTTGGATCGGATCTGGATCCCATTTCTCCTGGTCGGATCTTGATCGGGAAGGGCCTGATCCGATCCGGATCCGACCCGTTGCCATCCCTATATGAGATGCATTGCTGACGACTGCACTACCACCATTATCTATCGCTACGGCTGTATAAGATGCATTGGTGACAACTGCACTACCGCCATGCCAAAAGAAAGCTAAGTCAGGATCAGGCGCAGTGTAGCATGACGTTACGGGTCTGAGTGGTGGAAACCTCTTCTTACAGAAATGCAATAGACCCTACGTCTACGTGAGTCCGAATTATGGAAACAGCTTCTTACATAAATGCAAAGTTATGTTGCAAATGACCCAATGTGAATCCGATCCTTCCGTGGATCACGCAATTACTGGAGCTTTTCATTGAAAAGTTGCACGCTCGAACACAAATATTTTTTGATTGAAACAACAATAATTTTCACAAAATGGATTCAAAGCAATGTAACAGAAGACTTTCTCATTTCTCCATCAAATCCAATCTGAAGAATTACAAAAGGAAAGTGAAGATAAACCCTAGCATTTCCCGCCTAATCCTACTGGAAAGATAATGACTCACTTCCACCAATAGGAAGACGCCAGCTAGACTTCTTAACCAACTAACAACCACATATGACACAATAAGCTAAACGACACCGTAATACTTGAAGCCTATCTAACGGCCTAGATTAAAATAAACAAGATCAATCCAACGACAACTGCTTGATGTAGCTTCATGTCATCAGTTTTGCTTGTGTTGCAGTTTAGTCCAAATGCAGAGAAAAAAGATCTTGCCCCCTCTGATTTCTAATACCCCCTCTCAAGACGGAGCATGTATATCAACCATGCCCATCTTGCCAACAAGAAAATGAAACTGGGAATGGATGAAGAGCTTTAGTAAGTAAATTTGCAAGCTGGAATTGTGAAGGAATGTGAGATACCTGCTGTGCGCGAGAGATTCCGGCAGGGAGACCTCCGTGTGCACCGTGTGTAGTGGATCAAGGATCGCACAGGAAGAGTAGGGGTGTGTGTAGGGAGAGAGTAAGTCAGTAGCAATGTCTGAGAGAGAGACAGAGGTTTGGCAGAGCTTCCGCGTATGGCAGTGTGTTCTCTTTTTGTATGGAAAGGTTAACGATATATATATACTGGAGAACGTGACCGTTGTAGTGTGGTTAATGCGCCCATTAATGGCGGCTTAATTAGCTTAACCATAACGGCACGTTCGTCCGAGTATATAGGAACCGTTACAGCACGTGGTGCGCGAGTACCGGAACCGTTACGAGGTTGACCGGGTTTGACCGGATTGACCGGGTCTAGGGAGCTCGTGCCATAGATCTCTCAAAACAGTTACTAAAGGTCGCGTGCGGGCTTGGCTCGCACGCGACAGGGCTTACTCTAGCCTCCAAACCACTAAGTCCCTACAAGTCCCGTGCAGTGGTATGCGAGGGCTCTGTCTCGCAGCCCCCACATGGATCAGCTCGGCTGGTGATCCTGTGTGTATGGAGCACAATATGGTGTGCTAGATGGCTGCCACGTGGCCAAGATCTGTCGTGTCAGAAAGCAGTATCTACATTAGCCCCCTTTCTGCGCGTGAAGACTCATAGCCGTATAGACTTCCATGCGCGGAAACCAACACACGCGCCGCCGCCACGCACCAATTCAAATACGGGTAAGTTCAGCCCCCGTGCGTGTCATTATGACCTAAAACCCCTAGAGTCATGCCGTCTGACCTTTAGGGTTTTAGGCGTGACGTCAGCTTGTCCTGTGATTGCGCGATTCGACGGTGACGGTTGCGATTCGACTATCGAAAGGACGCAACCCTTCATTGTTTTGGATAAATACCTTGTATCCCCCATTATTGCAAAGCATCACTTCTTTCTCTTAAAGTGAATGGTACCCGGAGATCTTCGAGAGCAGATCCAAATAATCAATCACCAGTTCAGAACTGCAAACCAATGAAATTTGTGAAGAGGCTTTGATCTTTGAACCCGCTTCGTTTTAATCTTTCAATAATATTGGATCTTGCTACTCCCCAATTTTTGAAATCGATACCGGAACTGCTCGTCTTCCTTTGCATAGATCTTGAATCCCAAAATTCAAACTGAAGTGTGGTATTTCTCCCCCTTTTTTTCTTGCTCTTTCGCAGGAATGGCCAAGACAAGAGTAACCAGACCCGTCAAGGAAGATGAAGAGATACCCGACCTTCCGCAGGCCTTGTGGCGAAAAGCCCCCTTTTTAGGCGGCAAAGATTTTTACCATGCGAGGGTAAAGGCGAAGAGGATGCCTGATCCTGTTCCAGTTGAGCGATTGCTGACGTTGACTCGCCCAGTTAACTCAGCCCTGCTCGAGTGGGTTGGTTCCGAGGATGTAGTTCGATTGGGGATCGAAAACGGGCACTTCCCATACACTGCGATTTCTACTCAGGCGTTCGTCCAGAAATTGGACTATATGGATGAGTGGATTGACCACGTATTGGATCATCACGCCGAGACTCTTAATGAAGCCGGCGTATACTTTGCTATCCAGGCTATGAAGGGTGCTGCCGTGAAGTTGGATCAGTCCATGCTTCTAGACCTTCTGTCCCGTTACTCGCCTGCGACTCATACGTTCCATTTTGCTGAGTTCGAGGCTGCCCCCACGCTCGAGGACGTGCAAATGCTATACGAGCTTTCCCCCATGGGCGAGGTAGACCCTCTGACTCCCTTGAGGACATCTGCGGAGATTGCCTTGTACACGCAGATGGAGGAATGCTTGGCAGAGGTGAAGAAAATTTCCACTCGGTGGACCACTACCAAGCCTCTTCCTAACTGGCAGCTGGTTGATACATCCGCGAAGAATACCTGGAATAAATGGTTGCAGTACTTCTTTCGCGATTATGCGAACAGCAGCATTACTAAGAAGCTTCTGAACGAGGACCCGGAGGCCGAGAATTACGTAGAGGGCAAGGGCTACCATTTGACCCTTTGTGCTTTTCTCTGTGCGTGGCTGTCAAGGTATCTGATTGATGGTCACCCCCATGATGGAGTCTTCTACCATGTGTTGCCTCTTGCTGTGAGGCTCGCTCTTGGCCAGAGGGTCGCACTCGGACCCTTGGTCTTGGGCACGCTGTACTATAGGCTTGATCAGCTGGTTCTGGCTATGAGGGAGTCGCGTGGCCGCCTCGATGTACTGACCTTTGTCAATATTTCCTTTTTGACAATGTGGGTATTCGAGCGCTGGCCGTCTTATGCTCCAACTGCTCTCCAACTTGAAAAGTGGTGTCCCCCAGGCGAGACAGAAGCACGTAACAGCGGAAGAGCTGCGAGATGGTTCGGAACAGGCAACCCCAAGTGCGTTTGGAGTTTGATATGCGACAAACGGAAGGAGTTTACTGCCAGGCCCTATGCCACGCGTATTGAGAATGTGAGATGGTTTCCAAAGCTGTACCCCTCTAAAGGCATGGTCTTTTCAGAAGAGCTTCTCTTTGAAAGGGGACCTCATTTCCATGAGCGCTACCGCGAGTTCTTTTGCTGGTGTCTGCGAGGTTCCCTTCCTGCCCTCGCAGAGCATATCCGTGAGCTCGCGCCGAGGTATGAGAAGATCACCGTGGACGTTGACCCCACTAGAGTTTCTCCTCAGTTTGGTTTTGATGCGGTGGCCCCATCAATCTGGCCCCAGTCCATTGTCAGAGGATGCTACAAGCGCTTGCTAACAAAGGAGTGCGAGACGGTTTTCATGAACAATCTCCCTTTTGAGCAGCCTGCGGGAACCCGCGAGGGTGGTTGTTCCCAGAACTGGCTCGCATACTGGGTTGCCCAGCGAACGAGGATCGAGACAGAGTCGGCCGCGCAGCCGGGTAAAGCTCCCTTGATCAAAAGAAATTCTTTTCCGTTTCGCCCCACTTGCAGTCTGAGTGAGTCTGAGTATGGTTGCTACTCACTGTGGGACCGTGAGAACCATCTGTGCCCTGATTTCATTCTGAAGGAGCAGGTCGCCGCAATCAAGAAAGGCGACGCGCAGGTCGTCAGATACAGCAAGGCTTTTGCTGATGTAAGCAATTACTTCGCATGTGTTAAGTTTTCTCAATTTCCTTGTGCTGACACTATTATTCTGTACTGTTGTAGTGTCATGTGCGGAGATTCGCAGCTGGTGATCGCTCCAAGTCGCTGGTCAACACCATTGTTGCCACCAGAAGACAACAGCAGCCGTTCCGGCTTTCATGGAGGATGGACGCTGAGGTTGAAACAAAGGTTCGCGCAGTCATGAATGTTTTTGCTGACTCGCTGATAGACAATCCTTCGGCTTCGTCTCCTCCCGGAGATGACCCGTCTCCTCCAGCGACTTCGGCGCCAAGAGTGAAGAGACCTAGGCAAAAAGGGGATTACGATTTCTTCCCCTAGAAGTGCTCCAGCTTCTCCTCCAGTGAGGTCCCTTTCTATCAAGGACAAAGGCAAAGGTCGCATGCCCAGCAAAGTGCGGAAAGATCTCGCAGTTGAGACTTTTGTTCCATTCAACCAAGAGGAAGAGGAAGAGAGACAGGAGCCCCAGACAAGTGATGAAGAAGAAGAAGCAACAGTTGTAATGCACGAGGAAGAATCAGGAGGTACCTCCGTCGTATTTCCTTCCTTGTCATCGTAACTTCTTTGCACTTCTTTTCTTTAAACCATTCGTGTATTCGCAGATGATGATGAGACCGCTGGTGGCCTCGCGGCCAAAAGACAAAAGAGAGATGCCCCTTCTGGCATTTCAGATGAGCCCATAAGCGAGGACGTTCTTGCTGAGTCCCGGAAGACAGCCGCGGAGGCTGCTGAGAGAAGAAGGCGGCGAGAGGAAGAGGAGCTCGAGCGTGTGAAACAGCGGAGCCTCGAAGAGCAGCATGTTGACGACTTAGTGCGTCCAGTCGGCGAGGAAGACGAGCTTCCCGAAGAAGTGGCTCCTCATGTGGAGGAGGAAGATGAGGTTCTCGGGGAGGATGCAGCAGCACTAGAGCAAGTCCAGGCGGACTTCGAAGAGATCGCAGGCGGCGATAAAGGTGAGATCTTCAATCTCTCAGTAACTTATAGAGATGTTATTGTGGGTGCGTTAAAGCATGGCGTGTCAAAGGCTGACATTCGTCGTTGGTTAGTAGACAAATGCGGAGAACCTTCAGGTAATTATTTGAGTGACACGCATGTACTAGGCTTTAGCGACTTGAGGCAAAATCATGACTGGTTTATTCGCGTCCCAGGTCACGCTCCTCTTACAGACTTGCTTAGTGAAGACACACTGATAGGACATGGTTCCACGTCCTTAGTGTATGACAAGGATACCTCAATCCCACCTTCGCGTGGAGGTGCTTACTCTTAGCTTTAGTAAAGATAGCGAAAATAACTTATAACACAAGTTACCTCATATCGCGCACTTTTAATGTCGCAGGTCGTGCTGAGGAACCTGCGCTGGAGCAGAGAAGCCAGTCTTCTGCGTCCTATGTTCCGATTCCGAGCTCCCATACCGAGAAGCCCGTCGCAGCTGCTGACCACACGGGTGAGCCTCGTGAGGACATCATCGAGCTTTCCGACGATGCTGGCGCTGACACTGTGTTGATGGATGAAGATGTCCATGCTAGTGCTGAGCTGGGAAGGACAAGTGCTGCGGATGTTCTCGCATCTGAGAGCGTCCTTCGTCAAGCGACTTCGACTGTCCCTTCGCCTCCGGCGATGACTGAGTCAGAGGCACCCATTCCTGCGTGGAGCTTTTGGGGCTCGCAGGTTGGGAATGTAGTCGCAGCTGGTGCGGCCTACATTCTTCCTCCTGACTACGAGAGATTAGAGCTCGCAGCTGATAGGAGAGCTATGGAGCGAGGACAATCTTCAACCGCCCCGGCAGCGCGCATTTCTTCTCTTCATGAGATTCTGGAAGGAACTGGTAAGTAGAGCCTTACTGTTCGCACGTCGCATTATTCGCTTGCGAGTTTTGACATCATAACTTATCTTTGACGTCTCCTCAGGTTTGAAGCAAACCGATGTAGACTGGGTGGTTCGAATGCGTCTCAGGTACCCTCGCTCGTTTGTGAGATCTCTGGAGATCGGGCCTTTTGACAGGAGGCTGTTCCTCACTGAAGCCATCTGGATACTGGAGCAGCTGTCTGCGGCTACGCCTGCGACCATTTCGGTCCAGAGCGCTGAATTGCTATGTGGCATGTGCCAAAACCTCGTGACCAAAGTCCAAGGCAGAATGGGCTTTAAGTTTCTTAAGGACAGAGTCACGCTGATTCGCGCGGCTGTAACTTTGAAGCTCGGTCACCAGAATCTCGCAGCTGAGATGCAAAAGGTGGAGCAGCAGAAGCAAAGGGTTGATGAAGCTCTGAAGCTGTATCATGAGATGAATGCCAGGTGCGAGCAATTGAAGCAAGAAGTGGAACAGGTGGAGAAGCTGAGCGAGCAGTTCGCGCCCCAAGACTCCTTAATCAAGAATTTGCTTTGATTTTTCTGAATCTTGAAAAATAGCAAGGAAATAGCTGAAACATTAATGTAACGTTTTGAAACATTAATGTAATGTTGCTAGGGTTTCTCCCCCTTTTTTTAACAACGAACAATGAATTTGCCCGTTTTGCCCTTTTCCGGGATTTGATTGGACATTTCTGTGCATATCCAATTATGACATCAGCAATTGATTCTCTGCTTGATTTTCGCGCTAATTTCTCGGCAGATAAGCACGCTTCCGTTGGGAAGTCCATCCGAATCATGACTATCCGTCATTTATTAGGATACGCAACTGAATCGTCGTAGCCTTTAGTAGGGTAATTGATTGTTACCGCTTTTCAAGGCGTAAGTGATTGAACTTACCCTCTTTTTGAATTTTGCTGACTCATCTTAGGCAACCGAAGGGTCTGTACAGGGCCTATATAAACCCTGTCCTTGCTATTTGGGTTTTTCATCCCAAAGATGTGCTTTGCCGTGAGTCCTTACGACTGCTGGCTTCAACGCTTGTTTTTCGTTGATTCATGGCAACTTCAAGTTTTGAATCCTGAGTTTGCGCTTTGTGCTATAGAAATAGTTTCCAAAATCCACTTTATGAGGCTTATTGCTTTTTATAACCATCATAAAGAAGATGCAGATAACATCTCATGTGTGTTCGAAGCAATTTCTTCGTGTATTATGTGTGCAGGTCATGTTTCCGGCCGCCTCGTGGCGAGGTGCAGCGCCGAAGTGACCATGCTACCGTCTCGTAATGAACGGCGGAATTCTCCTCCAGCATCCTTGGAGGAGGATTTCTTGCCTCTTCGTTCTTGAACTCAGGGTGCTCGTCAATGCCCTTGTCCAACATGACAAGGAATCCATCACCAGAAGAATGACTGCTTCGCCTGTTTTGCAGAGTAGCATACGTCGAAACAGGAAGCTCCTCCGGCGCCTATCTTGATCAGACAGAGGCTTTTGTCACCCCTTAGGGTCCTGGGCGTATCGTTTCCCAGGTTTCGCGGCTAGGGATGTAGCGAATGACAAGCTGATCTCTTCGCGGCAGCATCCCTTTTGCTATGGATCTTTGGCCGCAGATCTGCGTATTGCGTAGCCGGTGTTGAAACCGGTGGGTTCATCCTTTGCAGTCCGGGTTTCCGTACTGTGTCTTTGCTGGCTTACCAGCCACTTTTCGAATGTATTGTAAGCCATGTTGGCTGCGTAGTTAGATTCGAGCTTTTCGCTTGTAAGCTGCTATCTAGACAGATAAATTGTAAGTCATTTGACTCGTAATGATAAATAGCTTTCTGTATTATCTGCTGTCTCTTTACAACAGAATACAATTTCGCACGCGTTTCGGCATATTTCGCCTTGCATAATGCTATGTAATTGTTTCGCATCTGTGATATATTAATTTGCTGATGCTTTGCTAGATCGTTCGAGATCAGACTTTTCGCAGTTGTGCCATCATAGCAGATGGGCTTGTTGTTGGCCGTTGCAAATCATTTAAGATTATGTTCACAACATTGCCATCGTAACATGTAGTCTTTAGCAGATCAATTAAGATCATTAAGTGGTGCGAACTGCTATCACAAAAGATAGGCTTTATTAGCGAACTGCTTGAGATCGCTTCTCGCATAAACTGCTATCGCAACAGATAGACTTTTAGAAGATCCAGTAAGATCATCTTGCGCATGCGTTGCCATCGTATCAGAGGCTTGGGTGATCAACTAAACTCACTTTGCATATAAGTTGCTATCGTAACAGATAGGCTTGAGAAGCATTTATATATACCGCTATCTTGAGAGATAGGCTTAGATGATCAATTGAGATCGCATTTGCGTTTGGCTGCTATCGTAAGAGATAGGCTTTACAAGATCAATCGAGATCGCATTTGAGTTGGCTGCCATCGTGAGAGATAGGCTTTAGATGATCAATTAAGATCGCATTTGTGTTGGCTGCTATCGTGAGAGATAGGCTTTAGATGATCAATTAAGATCGCATTTGTGTTGGCTGCTATCGTAGGAGATAGGCTTTAGATGATCAATTAAGATCGCATTGTATTGGCTGCTATCGTAAGAGATAGGCTTAGATGATCACTTAAGATCGCGTTTTCATTAGTTGCTATCGTAAGAGATAGGCTTAGATGATCACTTAAGATCGCGTTGTATTGGCTGCTATCGTAAGAGATAGGCTTAGATGATCACTTAAGATCGCGTTTGCATTGGCTGCTATCGTAGAGATAGGCTTATATGATCACTTAAGATCGCATTGCATTGGCTGCTATCGTAGAGATAGGCTTATATGATCACTTAAGATCGCATTGCATTGGCTGCTATTGCAGCGAATAAACCATTGTTAACAGTAATAACAAATCAAATAGAGCAACATAAACAGCTAGAAATATGAACTTCTCATTTGGGAGAATTCTTTTATTATAACGCTCTCATATGGGAGAGATGGGATTACAATCCTCTCATATGGGAGAGGAGATTGCGTAAATCATAGCCACATGAGACATTAAGCACGTTATCATAAAACGTATGAAATGAGAGAAGTCAGGGATAGTACTTCTTGATCCAACGCATGTTGATTGAGCTGGGAGTTGAGGTTGTACCGTGCAACCTTCGTATGCTGCAGTAGCCACTATCGAAGACTTCTGTGACTTCGAAGGGTCCTTCCCAATTAGCTGCGAACTTTGGGTGAGTTGCTTCTCGCATGCAGTGATCAGATGCGCGCAAGACCAAGTCTCCGACTGCGAAATCCCTTCGCTGAACTTTCTTGTTGTAGGCGCGAGCGATTCTTTCTTGGTACCGTTTGTTGGTCCTTTTGGCTTGTTCTCGCTTTTCTTCCAGCAAGATTAAGTCATGATCGCGTTGATTTTCATAGAGTGCATGGAAGGCCAGCCTTGCCGAGTTGACTCTAACTTCCGCAGGTACCACAGCTTCGGCCCCATAACACAGTAGAAATGGCGAGGCCCCTGTGGGTGTCCTTGGAGAAGTTCTGTAGGCCCACAGAGCTATGCTTAGAGAGTCGGCCCACTTCTTGTGGTCGTATGCGACCATTTTGCTCAATATTCTTAACAGCGTCTTGTTAGTCGCTTCGGCTTGTCCGTTTCCCTTTGGGTAGTAAGGGGTAGAACATATCTGCCTGATATTGTACTCCGCTAATTTCGCAGCTACCTGGCGATTAACAAAAGGAGTACCGTTATCTGAAAGAATGGTGTTTGGGATTCCGAACCTGCATACGATGCTTTCCTGGATGAAATTGACCACACCCAGCGCATTTGTCGTCTTTAGTGGTATTGCTTCCACCCACTTAGTGAACAGCTCGGTTGCGGTGAGAATGAAATGGTTCCCATGCGACGTCGGTCGGATGGGCCCGATGAAGTCCAGAGCCCATGTGTGAAATGGCCACGGCGTCCCTAATGCATGTAAATCCACGGCGGGAGCGTGCACTAGGTTCCCTTTGAATTGGCATTCTTGGCAGCGTCGCACTTTGGTGCGGCAATCGACTTCCATTGGGGGCCAGAAGTATCCGATTGAGAGGAGCTGTCTGCATAATTTCGCACCCCCTTGATGCTCCACCTGATGAGAAAGGTCCATGACTTCTTGTGCTTCTCTGCCGTCTAGACATCGCTGCAAGTTGCCCTCGTGACCTCTTCGCCAAAGCAGGTTTTCCTGTACCTCGTATCGAGACGCTTTCCTTTTCAATTTTTTGGCTTCTTTTCTCGATTCGGGCATGGTGCCCTGGGTGAGGAAATCGAACAGTGGCTTCCTCCAATCTGTGTCGTCGTCGATTAAGGCGACGAGTAGAGAGTCTTTGATTAGCGCGCAACTTTCGCACTTCCCTTGTATCAGGGCTGCAGCTGTTGACATGCCTGGCCAATGAATGCCATATCTCTGAGCCTTTCTGTAGATTGACACCTCGCTTTCTCCGCAAGCGTGTTGGTGAATCTTTTCTAACAGCTGTTGTCCCTCTTGCTCGGAGACACACCTCATGAGTATTCCTCCAGGACCCTTGTAGTAAAGGGTGTTGTCGTGGATGCAGTATCCTTTTGTGAGTGCCCAGCTTTCGCTGCTGGTGCCTTTTGCAATAGCTTGCAGGATTGCTTTCCGCCAGTCTGCGTCGTCCATGTGTTCGTCGTCGCACGCATCTTCTGTTAATGCCGACGATGTTCGCACTTCGATGGAAATCCTTGCGGGGCACTTGTCTATACTGACCTTAGATCCCAAGGTTGCTAAGGCGTCTGCGTGCCTATTGTCCGCTCGGGGCTTGTGCTCGTACTTCACATCGCAGAATTGCTGCATTAGTTTCTGTACTAGGGTGCGATAAGGCAGGAGGTTGATCTCCTTCAAACCATATTCGCCCGAGGCTTGCTTAACAATCAGCTTGGAATCTCCCATGACTGTTAAATTGCTCACTTCCAAGGCTTTCGCCGCACGGAGCCCCACAATGAGAGCCTCGTATTCTGCTTCGTTGTTTGTGACAGCGAAGTTGAGCTTTGCGGACATCTGTATGACTTCCCCGTCTGGCCTTGTCAAGACCATCCCGATACCTCCATCTTTCCTGGTTGACGAACCGTCGAAGTGGAGGGTCCAATAGGGCACGTCGATTGCGTAGATTTCAGGGCCTTCGAGCTCTTCCTCGATCACAGGTTCGTGGCTGTTGTCGGGAAACTGTGCTAACAGATCCGCTACCGCCTGCGACTTGATCGCTCTTGGTTTCACGCATGTGATATCGTATTGAGAGATGGTCATGTACCATTTCGCCAGTCTCCCGCCCGGAGTAGCGTGAGTTAGCAAGTATCTTATGGGGTCGCTCTTGGTGACCACTACTACTTTGTGTGATGCAAAATAGTGCCTCAACTTTTCTATCACAAAGAATAAAGCAAGGAAATGACGTTCGATGTCTGTGTACCTTGATTCAGCAGGCTGCACAATGCGAGAGATATAGTAGATGGGCCTCTCTTGGCCCTCATACTCCTGAGCCAAGAGTGCTCCTATAGATCTCCTTGTTGATGTGAGATATAGCAGAAGCGGTGATCCCAGTTGAGGCGCGATCATTATCTTTGAGGACGTGAGTAGCTCTTTCAACTTTTCGAATGCAGCTTCGTGGTCCGGAGCCCAGTTGTACGCGGCGTCCTTCTTGAGGAGAGTGCTAAAACAGCATGTGATTTCTGCAATCGCTGGGATGAATCTCCGCAGATATGACAGTTTTCCCAAGAATGTCTTCAAGGTACTTTGATTATGGGGAGGCGTCATGCTGGTGATGGCTGACACTTTCGCAGGGTCAGGCTCGATCCCCTGGCGATGGACTACTCATCCCAAGAACTTCCCCGAGGTCACGCCGAACGCGCATTTCATGGGGTTCATTTTCAGTTGAAAGCTCCTGCATCTGTTGAACACCTTTCGCAGGTCTGCAAGGTGATCCGCTTCGTGCTTGGATTTAACCACCAGGTCATCCACATAGAATTCCACCTCTTTGTGCATCATGTCGTGGAATAGAGCCATCATGGCCCGCTGATAGGTTGCGCCCGCGTTCTTAAGACCGAACGGCATCACCGTGTAATTGAATACCCCTACAGGAGTGATGAATGCAGTTTTCTGCGCATCTTCGGGATCCATCTTGATTTGATTGTATCCGCTGAAACCGTCCATGAAACTGAACATGCGATGACCTGCTGTTGAATCGATAAGCAGATCGATGTTGGGCAGTGGGAAATCGTCCTAAGGGCAGAAGCGATTGAGGTCTCGGAAGTCCACACAGATGCGGAGCTGTCCGTTCTTCTTCACCACCGGCACGATG
Organism: Linanthus parryae; assembly: GCA_023055425.1. NCBI lineage: Eukaryota > Viridiplantae > Streptophyta > Magnoliopsida > Ericales > Polemoniaceae > Linanthus > Linanthus parryae. The sequence continues at coordinate 32,208,159 of JALGPY010000006.1, forward strand.
TTGGCCAGCCATGTGGGATGATGATTTGGCTCTATGAACTTGGCATCTAGGAGTTTGACTATCTCCTGCTTGATCTTCATGTTAAGCCCCGGTCTGAAGCTTCTGGTGCTCTGCTTGACCGGTTTGGACCCTGGGATGATGTCCAAACGGTGCATGGTGATGCTCGTATCCAGACCTGGCATCTCATCATATTCCCATGCGAACACGTCCTTGTACTCAGTTAGGAGCTGCAGCAGTCCTTGTTCCTCTTCGCTTGTGAGGTCCGCACTCAGGAAGACTGGCCTTTTCTTTTCCTCGTTCGGGCTGAGGAACACTTCCTTTAGTTCTTGCTTTTGTGGTCTTGGCCTATCTTCCATGCATTCAGGCGCTTCTTTGAGTTTCTCGTCTGGAGTGTCTTGTGTTGGCTCTTCCGTCAGCGCAACTTGCTTGATTTGATTGATTTGCCCAGGGACATCCCCATGCCCGTGTGAGGACATCCCCGCGCACCTTCATATGCGGTAGCATTTCTTCCCATTGGCGTAGAAGCTCTCTATCTCCTTGCCTTCGGGGTCATGCTTTGCGATCCTCTTCAAGGTGTACACATTCTTTCGATGATATGCGATACGTGGCGCCTCTTCGCGTGTAGGCGACTTTTCCTTGGCACCTTCCCTTGTCACCATCACGCCCGCAGGTGACTGGTCCTTGATGTCCTCCCAGAGAGGCAAAGGAGTAGGGTTGAAAGGTCCGGGTGTTTGCTCGTCCGCCATCTCAGTGAACCACACCGCCTCGCTGAGATGTGCTTCGTCCAGGTTGAACGGGTTGGTCGAAGCCGGTATCTCGACTATTCTGTCGTTCCAGATAGCTTTCATAACCTGGTGAGCCGTCGAAGGGACCGCGTCAAAGCGATGAATCCAGGCTCGACCTATAATCATGTGATATGTGGTGTTCGCGTCTATGACATAGAACTTTGCCGAGCACTTGATCTTGCCAATCTGGACGCCCAGGCGGATCCACCCGATCGTCATTCTAGAGTCGCTTCCGAATCCCACCAGTGGAGATGGACGTTTGACTACCTTGTGCTCGGGGATTCCTGCTAGCTTCAGTGTGTGGAGTGGAACAACGTTGACCGCTGCTCCTCCATCGACAAATGCTCGCTTGAATTCGACACCATTGACAATGGCGGTCACGTAGAGAGGCCTCTGGTGACTCGCATCCGTCTTCTTGTCGCTGGCAGAAAAGGTCATGATCTTTTCTGTGGAACGAGACGCCCTGATGACCTTCCCGTTGGAAACCACGAGGTCCTCCTCGTAGTCCTCCGCTATCTTAAGATTGCTTTTGTCATATCAGCCCGGCACCTCTCGGAGAAATTCATCTCGTCGAAGAATTTGTTGAAGCCGTGCGACCCTTTCATGCGGTCGGCACGTTCATCCTCCGTGTCCATGCTATAGTCTTCGTCTTGATGGACCTCAGCAATGATGGGTAGACCATCCTCTGCGACTTCCTCCAAGTCTACGATCGAGATCATGGCGACCTCTTTGCCTTTCGATCCTGACTCCGTATGGGCAGGAAGTGGGTTGTTGCGCACGTCCTTCCTGTTGTCGCTGACGATTAGCTCGCCGTTCTTCATCTTCTGATCGAATGCGAACCTGAGTTTCTTGCACTCGGCGGTGGGATGCATGATCTTGCCGTGGTACTCGCACCACTTAGGGTCCCTCACCATCTCCTTGGAGGGTGTCTTCTCGAGCGGTGGCAGGACGCCGTCCTTGCGCCACTGTTTGCAGAGGTCACTCGCTTCCTCTACCGAGCATGGCAGAGGCGGTACGTCGAAGTTCACAACCTTCGCTTGTTTCTGGGGCGAAACTGTATTGACCTCAGCTTCGCGTCCCCGCTTGTAGCTGAACCTTCCGATCTTGTAAGTGGTGCCGCTCGCAGGTCTCTCGGGAGCGTTCTTCTTTTTCTGTCTCTCGACTATGGGCTCGATGTTCTTCGTGCATTCGATTAGTTTTGAAAACGTAGGTGTTTGAAATTGATGAGCATACCTTTGTATTCATCTCGCATGCACTGTAGGCATATCTCCACGAGCCGGCTTTCGGGCATTGGATCTTTGCACTCCAAGGATTTCGCCCGGAATTTCTTGACGAAGGTGATCCCATCCTCCTCGCGCTTCTGGTACATCCGCGAGAGCTGAATCATTGTCACCTTTTCCTCCATTTGAAAGAACTTGGTATAGAACTTTTGGACCATGTCGTCCCAAGTCTTCACGGATCCGGCCTCCAATGTCCGGTACCATTTGTATGCTACATTCCCAAGAGATTTTGGGAACTCTCGCATCAGCAGTTTGGGATCGGCTCCGTATGGACCCATGACATCAATGAAACGCATGACATGCTCATGAGCGTTTCCATTGACGTCCTCGAACTTATCCCATTTGGGAGCCTTGTACCCCGCCGGGTTAGGCATGAGATAGATCTCTCGTGGAATAGGTGGATCATTGTCTAACTTCGGGATAATGGTATCCGCGAATGACTGATGAGCCAGGATGGTGTCCACGCGCTTTTGCAAAGACGTCATGCATTCTGGAATGCTTCCCTCGGTAGTCGCCGGAGGGGTTGCCGTAGGCGGTGGCGACACATATGTCGTCGGAGGATTGGGAGCATACTGAGTACCCGCGTTTCCCCAGATCATCGTTGGGGGAGGCAAAGGGTACTGCAGAGTTGGATTGGACGCCAAAGCCGAGGGCTGAGGAGCGTGAGCAGCAGGAGGCAGCATTTGTGCCGTTGATCCTTGAACCGAAGGCAGTTGCGCAGCCGACGGTGGAGTCTGCAGATGAGGGTTGGGAGGTGTGGCTGGCACTCCCAATCCTGGAGCAGTAGGGGTTCCTCCTCCTTGAGGGATAGCGGTGACTGGCGGAGGATTTGGTGCGAGGGTGCCTAGAACAGCCAAGATTTGTTCTAGTTGTGCGGATTGAGACTTGAGAGCTTTCGCCTGACTTTGGACGGTGGCATCCAAAGACTCTAACGTCGGTGCTTCGCCGGGGGTCGTCGGAGTACGGCGGGTCTCGTCTCCCGAGGGAGTTTCGGTGGAAGGCGATCGGTTGCTGACATCATCCTCCTGAGACATGGTTGCTTTTGCCGGTAAGTTTCACGTCGGGTTCACCAAAATGTGCGCGAGAGATTCCGGCAGGGAGACCTCCGTGTGCACCGTGTGTAGTGGATCAAGGATCGCACAGGAAGAGTAGGGGTGTGTGTAGGGAGAGAGTAAGTCAGTAGCAATGTCTGAGAGAGAGACAGAGGTTTGGCAGAGCTTCCGCGTATGGCAGTGTGTTCTCTTTTTGTATGGAAAGGTTAACGATATATATATACTGGAGAACGTGACCGTTGTAGTGTGGTTAATGCGCCCATTAATGGCGGCTTAATTAGCTTAACCATAACGGCACGTTCGTCCGAGTATATAGGAACCGTTACAGCACGTGGTGCGCGAGTACCGGAACCGTTACGAGGTTGACCGGGTTTGACCGGATTGACCGGGTCTAGGGAGCTCGTGCCATAGATCTCTCAAAACAGTTACTAAAGGTCGCGTGCGGGCTTGGCTCGCACGCGACAGGGCTTACTCTAGCCTCCAAACCACTAAGTCCCTACAAGTCCCGTGCAGTGGTATGCGAGGGCTCTGTCTCGCAGCCCCCACATGGATCAGCTCGGCTGGTGATCCTGTGTGTATGGAGCACAATATGGTGTGCTGGATGGCTGCCACGTGGCCAAGATCTGTCGTGTCAGAAAGCCAGGTCTGGATACGAGCATGGGGATGTCCCTGGGCAAATCAATCAAATCAAGCAAGTTGCGCTGACGGAAGAGCCAACACAAGACACTCCAGACGAGAAACTCAAAGAAGCGCCTGAATGCATGGAAGATAGGCCAAGACCACAAAAGCAAGAACTAAAGGAAGTGTTCCTCAGCCCGAACGAGGAAAAGAAAAGGCCAGTCTTCCTGAGTGCGGACCTCACAAGCGAAGAGGAACAAGGACTGCTGCAGCTCCTAACTGAGTACAAGGACGTGTTCGCATGGGAATATGATGAGATGCCAGGTCTGGATACGAGCATCACCATGCACCGTTTGGACATCATCCCAGGGTCCAAACCGGTCAAGCAGAGCACCAGAAGCTTCAGACCGGAGCTTAACATGAAGATCAAGCAGGAGATAGTCAAACTCCTAGATGCCAAGTTCATAGAGCCAAATCATCATCCCACATGGCTGGCCAACATCGTGCCGGTGGTGAAGAAGAACGAACAGCTCCGCATCTGTGTAGACTTCCGAGACCTCAATCGCTTCTGCCCTAAGGACGATTTCCCACTGCCCAACATCGATCTGCTTATCGATTCAACAGCAGGTCATCGCATGTTCAGTTTCATGGACGGTTTCAGCGGATACAATCAAATCAAGATGGATCCCGAAGATGCGCAGAAAACTGCATTCATCACTCCTGTAGGGGTATTCAATTACACGGTGATGCCGTTCGGTCTTAAGAACGCGGGCGCAACCTATCAGCGGGCCATAATGGCTCTATTCCACGACATGATGCACAAAGAGGTGGAATTCTATGTGGATGACCTGGTGGTTAAATCGAAGCACGAAGCGGTCACCTTGCAGACCTGCGAAAGGTGTTCAACAGATGCAGGAGCTTTCAACTGAAAATGAACCCCATGAAATGCGCGTTCGGCGTGACCTCGGGGAAGTTCTTGGGATGTGTAGTCCATCGCCAGGGGATCGAGCCTGACCCTGCGAAAGTGTCAGCCATCACCAGCATGACGCCTCCCCATAATCAAAGTACCTTGAAGACATTCTTGGGAAAACTGTCATATCTGCGGAGATTCATCCCAGCGATTGCAGAAATCACATGCTGTTTTAGCACTCTCCTCAAGAAGGACGCCGCGTACAACTGGGCTCCGGACCACGAAGCTGCATTCGAAAAGTTGAAAGAGCTACTCACATCCTCAAAGATAATGATCGCGCCTCAACTGGGATCACCGCTTCTGCTATATCTCACATCAACAAGGAGATCTATAGGAGCACTCTTGGCTCAGGAGTATGAGGGCCAAGAGAGGCCCATCTACTATATCTCTCGCATTGTGCAGCCTGCTGAATCAAGGTACACAGACATCGAACGTCATTGCCTTGCTTTATTCTTTGTGATAGAAAAGTTGAGGCACTATTTTGCATCACACAAAGTAGTAGTGGTCACTAAGAGCGACCCCATAAGATACTTGCTAACTCACACTACTCCGGGCGGGAGACTGGCGAAATGGTACATGACCATCTCTCAATACGATATCACATGCGTGAAACCAAGAGCGATCAAGTCGCAGGCGGTAGCGGATCTGTTAGCACAGTTTCCCGACAACAGCCACGAACCTGTGATCGAGGAAGAGCTCGAAGGCCCTGAAATCTACGCAATCGACGTGCCCTATTGGACCCTCCACTTCGACGGTTCGTCAACCAGGAAAGGTGGAGGTATCGGGATGGTCTTGACAAGGCCAGACGGGGAAGTCATACAGATGTCCGCAAAGCTCCACTTCGCTGTCACAAACAACGAAGCAGAATACGAGGCTCTCATTGTGGGGCTCCGTGCGGCGAAAGCCTTGGAAGTGAGCAATTTAACAGTCATGGGAGATTCCAAGCTGATTGTTAAGCAAGCCTCGGGCGAATATGGTTTGAAGGAGATCAACCTCCTGCCTTATCGCACCCTAGTACAAAAACTGATGCAGCAATTCTGCCATGTGAAGTACGAGCACAAGCCCCGAGCGGACAATAGGCACGCAGACGCCTTAGCAACCTTGGGATCTAAGGTCAGTATAGACAAGTGCCCCGCAAGGATTTCCATCGAAGTGCGAACATCGTCGGCATTAACAGAAGATGCGTGCGACGACGAACACATGGACGACGCAGACTGGCGGAAAGCAATCCTGCAAGCTATTGCAAAAGGCACCAGCAGCGAAAGCTGGGCACTCACAAAAGGATACTGCATCCACGACAACACCCTTTACTACAAGGGTCCTGGAGGAATACTTATGAGGTGTGTCTCCGAGCAAGAGGGACAACAGCTGTTAGAAAAGATTCACCAACACGCTTGCGGAGAAAGCGAGGTGTCAATCTACAGAAAGGCTCAGAGATATGGCATTCATTGGCCAGGCATGTCAACAGCTGCAGCCCTGATACAAGGGATGTGCGAAAGTTGCGCGCTAATCAAAGACTCTCTACTCGTCGCCTTAATCGACGACGACACAGATTGGAGGAAGCCACTGTTCGATTTCCTCACCCAGGGCACCATGCCCGAATCGAGAAAAGAAGCCGAAAAATTGAAAAGGAAAGCGTCTCGATACGAGGTACAGGAAAACCTGCTTTGGCGAAGAGGTCACGAGGGCAACTTGCTGCGATGTCTAGACGGCAGAGAAGCACAAGAAGTCATGGACCTTTCTCATCAGGTGGAGCATCAAGGGGGTGCGAAATTATGCAGACAGCTCCTCTCAATCGGATACTTCTGGCCCGCAATGGAAGTCGATTGCCGCACCAAAGTGCGACGCTGCCAAGAATGCCAATTCAAAGGGAACCTAGTGCACGCTCCCGCCGTGGATTTACATGCATTAGGGACGCCGTGGCCATTTCACACATGGGCTCTGGACTTCATCGGGCCCATCCGACCGACGTCGCATGGGAACCATTTCATTCTCACCGCAACCGAGCTGTTCACTAAGTGGGTGGAAGCAATACCACTAAAGACGGCAAATGCGCTGGCTGTGGTCAATTTCATCCAGGAAAGCATCGTATGCAGGTTCGGAATCCCAAACATCATTCTTTCAGATAACGGTACTCCTTTTGTTAATCGCCAGGTAGCTGCGAAATTAGCGGAGTACAATATCAGGCAGATATGTTCTACCCCTTACTACCCAAAGGGAAACGGACAAGCCGAAGCGACTAACAAGACGCTGTTAAGAATATTGAGCAAAATGGTCGCAGACGACCACAAGAAGTGGGCCGACTCTCTAAGCATAGCTCTGTGGGCCTACAGAACTTCTCCAAGGACACCCACAGGGGCCTCGCCATTTCTACTGTGTTATGGGGCCGAAGCTGTGGTACCTGCGGAAGTTAGAGTCAACTCGGCAAGGCTGGCCTTCCATGCACTCTATGAAAATCAACGCGATCATGACTTAATCTTGCTGGAAGAAAAGCGAGAACAAGCCAAAAGGACCAACAAACGGTACCAAGAAAGAATCGCTCGCGCCTACAACAAGACAGTTCAGCGAAGGGATTTCGCAGTCGGAGACTTGGTCTTGCGCGCATCTGATCACTGCATGCGAGAAGCAACTCACCCAAAGTTCGCAGCTAATTGGGAAGGACCCTTCGAAGTCACAGAAGTCTTCGATAGTGGCTACTGCAGCATACGAAGGTTGCACGGTACAACCTCAACTCCCAGCTCAATCAACATGCGTTGGATCAAGAAGTACTATCCCTGACTTCTCTCATTTCATACGTTTTATGATAACGTGCTTAATGTCTCATGTGGCTATGATTTACGCAATCTCCTCTCCCATATGAGAGGATTGTAATCCCATCTCTCCCATATGAGAGCGTTATAATAAAAGAATTCTCCCAAATGAGAAGTTCATATTTCTAGCTGTTTATGTTGCTCTATTTGATTTGTTATTACTGTTAACAATGGTTTATTCGCTGCAATAGCAGCCAATGCAATGCGATCTTAAGTGATCATATAAGCCTATCTCTACGATAGCAGCCAATGCAAACGCGATCTTAAGTGATCATCTAAGCCTATCTCTTACGATAGCAGCCAATACAACGCGATCTTAAGTGATCATCTAAGCCTATCTCTTACGATAGCAACTAATGCAAACGCGATCTTAAGTGATCATCTAAGCCTATCTCTTACGATAGCAGCCAATACAATGCGATCTTAAGTGATCATCTAAGCCTATCTCTTACGATAGCAACTAATGCAAACGCGATCTTAAGTGATCATATAAGCCTATCTCTTACGATAGCAATCAATGCAATTCGATCTTAATTGATCATGTAAAGCCTATCTCTCGCGATAGCAGCTAACTCAAATGCGATCTTAATTGGTCATCTAAAGCCTATCTCCTACGATAGCAGCCAACACAAATGCGATCTTAATTGGTCATCTAAAGCCTATCTCCTACGATAGCAGCCAACACAAATGCGATCTTAATTGATCATCTAAAGCCTATCTCTCACGATAGCAGCCAACACAAATGCGATCTTAATTGATCATCTAAAGCCTATCTCTCACGATGGCAGCCAACTCAAACGCGATCTCGATTGATCTTGTAAAGCCTATCTCTTACGATAGCAGCCAAAAGCAAATGCGATCTCAATTGATCATCTAAGCCTATCTCTCAAGATAGCGGTATATATAAATGCTTCTCAAGCCTATCTGTTACGATAGCAACTTATATGCAAAGTGATTTTAGTTGATCACCCAAGCCTCTGATACGATGGCAACGCATGCGCAAGATGATCTTACTGGATCTTCTAAAAGTCTATCTGTTGCGATAGCAATTTATGCGAGAAGCGATCTCAAGCAGTTCGCTATTAAAGCCTATCTTTTGTGATAGCAGTTCGCACCACTTAATGATCTTAATTGATCTGCTAAAGACTATCTGTTACGATGGCAATGTTGTGAACATAATCTTAAATGATTTGCAACGGCCAACAACAAGCCCATCTGCTATGATGGCACAACTGCGAAAAGTCTGATCTCGAACGATCTAGCAAAGCATCAGCAAATTAATATATCGCAGATGCGAAACAATTACATAGCATTATGCAAGGCGAAATATGCCGAAACGCGTGCGAAATTGTATTCTGTTGTAAAGACTAAAGAGACAGCAGATAATACAGAAAGCTATTTATCATTACGAGTCAAATGACTTACAATTTATCTGTCTAGATAGCAGCTTACAAGCGAAAAGCTCGAATCTAACTACGCAGCCAACATGGCTTACAATACATTCGAAAAGTGGCTGGTAAGCCAGCAAAGACACAGTACGGAAACCCGGACTGCAAAGGATGAGCCCACCGGTTTCAAACACCGGCTACGCAACGCCCAGATCTGCGGGTGAACATCTGTAGCAGAGGGGATCTTGCTCTAAGAGAGCCACATGAAGCCATACGCTCGAGATCCCGCTATCCGACAAGACCGTTGTCAGATATGCTCCCCATAACATTTGCCCAAGGAACCACCGGTTCCGGCGATCCACAGGCAAGCAGAAGCTCCAAAGGGCAAGGGCTCCTTGTAGACGGGGATGAACACGACGGTTCGTCATCCCGAGCTCGCAAACGTGGAGGTGACGGATTCTTCTTCGGAGATGCTGAAGAAGAATTCCGCCGTTCATTACGAGACGGTAGCATGGTCACTTCGGCGCTGCACCTCGCCACGAGGCGGCCGGAAACATGACCTGCACACATAATACACGAAGAAATTGCTTCGAACACACATGAGATGTTATCTGCATCTTCTTTATGATGGTTATAAAAAGCAATAAGCCTCATAAAGTGGATCTTGGAAACTATTTCTATAGCACAAAGCGCAAACTCAGGATTCAAAACTTGAAGTTGCCATGAATCAACGAAAAACAAGCGTTGAAGCCAGCAGTCGTAAGGACTCACGGCAAAGCACATCTTTGGGATGAAAAACCCAAATAGCAAGGACAGGGTTTATATAGGCCCTGTACAGACCCTTCGGTTGCCTAAGATGAGTCAGCAAAATTCAAAAAGAGGGTAAGTTCAATCACTTACGCCTTGAAAAGCGGTAACAATCAATTACCCTACTAAAGGCTACGACGATTCAGTTGCGTATCCTAATAAATGACGGATAGTCATGATTCGGATGGACTTCCCAACGGAAGCGTGCTTATCTGCCGAGAAATTAGCGCGAAAATCAAGCAGAGAATCAATTGCTGATGTCATAATTGGATATGCACAGAAATGTCCAATCAAATCCCGGAAAAGGGCAAAACGGGCAAATTCATTGTTCGTTGTTAAAAAAAAGGGGGAGAAACCCTAGCAACATTACATTAATGTTTCAAAACGTTACATTAATGTTTCAGCTATTTCCTTGCTATTTTTCAAGATTCAGAAAAATCAAAGCAAATTCTTGATTAAGGAGTCTTGGGGCGCGAACTGCTCGCTCAGCTTCTCCACCTGTTCCACTTCTTGCTTCAATTGCTCGCACCTGGCATTCATCTCATGATACAGCTTCAGAGCTTCATCAACCCTTTGCTTCTGCTGCTCCACCTTTTGCATCTCAGCTGCGAGATTCTGGTGACCGAGCTTCAAAGTTACAGCCGCGCGAATCAGCGTGACTCTGTACTTAAGAAACTTAAAGCCCATTCTGCCTTGGACTTTGGTCACGAGGTTTTGGCACATGCCACATAGCAATTCAGCGCTCTGGACCGAAATGGTCGCAGGCGTAGCCGCAGACAGCTGCTCCAGTATCCAGATGGCTTCAGTGAGGAACAACCTCCTGTCAAAAGGCCCGATCTCCAGAGATCTCACAAACGAGCGAGGGTACCTGAGACGCATTCGAACCACCCAGTCTACATCGGTTTGCTTCAAACCTGAGGAGACGTCAAAGATAAGTTATGATGTCAAAACTCGCAAGCGAATAATGCGACGTGCGAACAGTAAGGCTCTACTTACCAGTTCCTTCCAGAATCTCATGAAGAGAAGGAATGCGCGCTGCCGGGGCGGTTGAAGATTGTCCTCGCTCCATAGCTCTCCTATCAGCTGCGAGCTCTAATCTCTCGTAGTCAGGAGGAAGAATGTAGGCCGCACCAGCTGCGACTACATTCCCAACCTGCGAGCCCCAAAAGCTCCACGCAGGAATGGGTGCCTCTGACTCAGTCATCGCCGGAGGCGAAGGGACAGTCGAAGTCGCTTGACGAAGGACGCTCTCAGATGCGAGAACATCCGCATCACTTGTCCTTCCCAGCTCAGCACTAGCATGGACATCTTCATCCATCAACACAGTGTCAGCGCCAGCATCGTCGGAAAGCTCGATGATGTCCTCACGAGGCTCACCCGTGTGGTCAGCAGCTGCGACGGGCTTCTCGGTATGGGAGCTCGGAATCGGAACATAGGACGCAGAAGACTGGCTTCTCTGCTCCAGCGCAGGTTCCTCAGCACGACCTGCGACATTAAAAGTGCGCGATATGAGGTAACTTGTGTTATAAGTTATTTTCGCTATCTTTACTAAAGCTAAGAGTAAGCACCTCCACGCGAAGGTGGGATTGAGGTATCCTTGTCATACACTAAGGACGTGGAACCATGTCCTATCAGTGTGTCTTCACTAAGCAAGTCTGTAAGAGGAGCGTGACCTGGGACGAGAATAAACCAGTCATGATTTTGCCTCAAGTCGCTAAAGCCTAGTACATGCGTGTCACTCAAATAATTACCTGAAGGTTCTCCGCATTTGTCTACTAACCAACGACGAATGTCAGCCTTTGACACGCCATGCTTTAACGCACCCACAATAACATCTCTATAAGTTACTGCGAGATTGAAGATCTCACCTTTATCGCCGCCTGCGATCTCTTCGAAGTCCGCCTGGACTTGCTCTAGTGCTGCTGCATCCTCCCCGAGAACCTCATCTTCCTCCTCCACATGAGGAGCCACTTCTTCGGGAAGCTCGTCTTCCTCGCCGACTGGACGCACTAAGTCGTCAACATGCTGCTCTTCGAGGCTCCGCTGTTTCACACGCTCGAGCTCCTCTTCCTCTCGCCGCCTTCTTCTCTCAGCAGCCTCCGCGGCTGTCTTCCGGGACTCAGCAAGAACGTCCTCGCTTATGGGCTCATCTGAAATGCCAGAAGGGGCATCTCTATTTTGTCTTTTGGCCGCGAGGCCACCAGCGGTCTCATCATCATCTGCGAATACACGAATGGTTTAAAGAAAAGAAGTGCAAAGAAGTTACGATGACAAGGAAGGAAATACGACGGAGGTACCTCCTGATTCTTCCTCGTGCATTACAACTGTTGCTTCTTCTTCTTCATCACTTGTCTGGGGCTCCTGTCTCTCTTCCTCTTCCTCTTGGTTGAATGGAACAAAAGTCTCAACTGCGAGATCTTTCCGCACTTTGCTGGGCATGCGACCTTTGCCTTTGTCCTTGATAGAAAGGGACCTCACTGGAGGAGAAGCTGGAGCGCTTCTAGGGGAAGAAATCGTAATCCCCTTTTTGCCTAGGTCTCTTCACTCTTGGCGCCGCAGTCGCTGGAGGAGACGGGTCATCTCCGGGAGGAGACGAAGCCGGAGGATTGTCTATCAGCGAGTCAGCAAAAACATTCATGACTGCGCGAACCTTTGTTTCAACCTCAGCGTCCATCCTCCATGAAAGCCGGAACGGCTGCTGTTGTCTTCTGGTGGCAACAATGGTGTTGACCAGCGACTTGGAGCGATCACCAGCTGCGAATCTCCGCACATGACACTACAACAGTACAGAATAATAGTGTCAGCACAAGGAAATTGAGAAAACTTAACACATGCGAAGTAATTGCTTACATCAGCAAAAGCCTTGCTGTATCTGACGACCTGCGCGTCGCCTTTCTTGATTGCGGCGACTTGCTCCTTCAGAATGAAATCAGGGCACAGATGGTTCTCACGGTCCCACAGTGAGTAGCAACCATACTCAGACTCACTCAGACTGCAAGTGGGGCGAAACGGAAAAGAATTTCTTTTGATCAAGGGAGCTTTACCCGGCTGCGCGGCCGACTCTGTCTCGATCCTCGTTCGCTGGGCAACCCAGTATGCGAGCCAGTTCTGGGAACAACCACCCTCGCGGGTTCCTGCAGGCTGCTCAAAAGGGAGATTGTTCATGAAAACCGTCTCGCACTCCTTTGTTAGCAAGCGCTTGTAGCATCCTCTGACAATGGACTGGGGCCAGATTGATGGGGCCACCGCATCAAAACCAAAATGAGGAGAAACTCTAGTGGGGTCAACGTCCACGGTGATCTTCTCATACCTCGGCGCGAGCTCACGGATATGCTCTGCGAGGGCAGGAAGGGAACCTCGCAGACACCAGCAAAAGAACTCGCGGTAGCGCTCATGGAAATGAGGTCCCCTTTCAAAGAGAAGCTCTTCTGAAAAGACCATGCCTTTAGAGGGGTACAGCTTTGGAAACCATCTCACATTCTCAATACGCGTGGCATAGGGCCTGGCAGTAAACTCCTTCCGTTTGTCGCATATCAAACTCCAAACGCACTTGGGGTTGCCTGTTCCGAACCATCTCGCAGCTCTTCCGCTGTTACGTGCTTCTGTCTCGCCTGGGGGACACCACTTTTCAAGTTGGAGAGCAGTTGGAGCATAAGACGGCCAGCGCTCGAATACCCACATTGTCAAAAAGGAAATATTGACAAAGGTCAGTACATCGAGGCGGCCACGCGACTCCCTCATAGCCAGAACCAGCTGATCAAGCCTATAGTACAGCGTGCCCAAGACCAAGGGTCCGAGTGCGACCCTCTGGCCAAGAGCGAGCCTCACAGCAAGAGGCAACACATGGTAGAAGACTCCATCATGGGGGTGACCATCAATCAGATACCTTGACAGCCACGCACAGAGAAAAGCACAAAGGGTCAAATGGTAGCCCTTGCCCTCTACGTAATTCTCGGCCTCCGGGTCCTCGTTCAGAAGCTTCTTAGTAATGCTGCTGTTCGCATAATCGCGAAAGAAGTACTGCAACCATTTATTCCAGGTATTCTTCGCGGATGTATCAACCAGCTGCCAGTTAGGAAGAGGCTTGGTAGTGGTCCACCGAGTGGAAATTTTCTTCACCTCTGCCAAGCATTCCTCCATCTGCGTGTACAAGGCAATCTCCGCAGATGTCCTCAAGGGAGTCAGAGGGTCTACCTCGCCCATGGGGGAAAGCTCGTATAGCATTTGCATGTCCTCGAGCGTGGGGGCAGCCTCGAACTCAGCAAAATGGAACGTATGAGTCGCAGGCGAGTAACGGGACAGAAGGACTAGAAGCATGGACTGATCCAACTTCACGGCAGCACCCTTCATAGCCTGGATAGCAAAGTATACGCCGGCTTCATTAAGAGTCTCGGCGTGATGATCCAATACGTGGTCAATCCACTCATCCATATAGTCCAATTTCTGGACGAACGCCTGAGTAGAAATCGCAGTGTATGGGAAGTGCCCGTTTTCGATCCCCAATCGAACTACATCCTCGGAACCAACCCACTCGAGCAGGGCTGAGTTAACTGGGCGAGTCAACGTCAGCAATCGCTCAACTGGAACAGGATCAGGCATCCTCTTCGCCTTTACCCTCGCATGGTAAAAATCTTTGCCGCCTAAAAAGGGGGCTTTTCGCCACAAGGCCTGCGGAAGGTCGGGTATCTCTTCATCTTCCTTGACGGGTCTGGTTACTCTCGTCTTGGCCATTCCTGCGAAAGAGCAAGAAAAAAGGGGGAGAAATACCACACTTCAGTTTGAATTTTGGGATTCAAGATCTATGCAAAGGAAGACGAGCAGTTCCGGTATCGATTTCAAAAATTGGGGAGTAGCAAGATCCAATATTATTGAAAGATTAAAACGAAGCGGGTTCAAAGATCAAAGCCTCTTCACAAATTTCATGGGTTTACAGATTCAACGCAGTTCAAGGCAAACACTGGTATTTTAAATCAAAAATAAACGAGGCCAACCTTGTTTTCTTGAAGCCTGCTTGGATATGCACAATTGAAGAATACGATTTGCAGTTCTGAACTGGTGATTGATTATCTGGATCTGCTCTCGAAGATCTCCGGGTACCATTCACTTTAAGAGAAAGAAGTGATGCTTTGCAATAATGGGGGATACAAGGTATTTATCCAAAACAATGAAGGGTTGCGTCCTTTCGATAGTCGAATCGCAACCGTCACCGTCGAATCGCGCAATCACAGGACAAGCTGACGTCACGCCTAAAACCCTAAAGGTCAGACGGCATGACTCTAGGGGTTTTAGGTCATAATGACACGCACGGGGGCTGATGCGCAAACTAACGTGCTGTTCGCAAGTATACGAATCTTGTAATACCGGGCGTAATTAAGCTCGGGTGATCGTTCCCACGAGGACTATTTCGGGTTTTTCGAGAAATCAGTTTTAACTTCCAGAGTATGAAAAGGAGGAGTAGTTTAAGATTGTGACTAACTATAACTAAAAATAAACAAAATAAAACGCAAATATTTTTTGTGACGTTTTTCTGAAAATCTTGAAAGTTGTAAATCTAGGGTTTGGAATACTAGGTCCAGAATCCCCTAGGGTTTCTTCAGAATTATATTCTTCGGTTTGATATGAAAACACTCAGCAGTTTTAATTATCCGTGCCACGTACCGATTGTGCAGTAACCTTTCAGATTCCACACGCTGTCACGATCCTGCAGACTTTCGGGTTCCTGTTAAGCTGCCTAAGTCTGCAGTCTCGTTCTAAGTCTGCTAGGGTTTCTAACCTGTCCTGATGGCCCGGGTCAAATTCTCTAACAGTTGGTCTATACGTTTTGGCTAGCCCTATCTCCCTTTCTCTGGTCGGTCTATCAGGGTAAGGTACTAAATCCTGTCTTTTCTTCCTAACCCTAACCTGACGTTTTCACCTACAGGCTCGGGTCTATAGCAATTCTGGTTCGCGACTCCGATCATGCATAAACAGATATAATCAAAGACAGAATAACTGATAATACTGCTGAATTAAGATAACGAGATCATGCATTCATACTCAAACTGCAGAATAATGTCTGAAAACGAAACCCTAGGTTCACCGAGAACCTAGGTAAAAGGTTTAGCTACTAAACGACATAACTAATTAACAAAGTTTCTGAATTTAAAAGAGAGATTAAGATCAAACTAAGTCTTCGGATCTGGATGAGTGCTTCCGTGCTCTCCCGGGATGCTCAGACTTGTCCTTGGATGAATGGTCTTGTGTGTTGTGTGTTCAAAACGAGTCTGGACGAGTCTTTTTATAGTGCTGGCGAATTTCGGGAACTTGTCAATATTTACGAAACTGCCACTGCCCGAAACCGCCCCAGTTTTTGTGCTGTCTGCGTATAATACGCAGCCTGCTGCGTATAATACGCAGACAGGGTCTTCTCCTGCTGCTTTTTCTCCACTTTGTGCTTGCTGTCTGCGTATTTTCTGCGTATTTCCTGCGTATAATACGCAGACAGGGACCCATCTTGCCTTCAACTTCTTCCTTCTGCGTATTTTCTGCGTAGTTCTCCCCCTGGCTGCGTATTTTCTGCGTATTTTCTGCGTATAATACGCAGACAGGGGAGAAAATCTGTCCAAAACCCCTCTCCCTGCTTGCTGCCTGCGTATTTTACGCAGGGTCTGCGTATTATACGCAGACAGCAAGGCAGGGTGCTCTTTTCTGCCTCTGTTTGCCTCCTGCTGCATTCCCGATCCATTCCTGCTGCATTCCCGGGCCCTGTTCCTGCATAGACAACATGAACACACCCGCGATCATATCCAAATAAAGTACGGAAAATGCAGAAATTTATAAAGAGCAAGTAACTGTCTTGTTCCTAAAACCGAGGCGTTCCGAGGGTGAAAATGGGCTAAAATGTGAGTTTTCCGGCACAAATGCACAAAAACTGAGCTATAAGATAACCCCTATTCGGGCGTTATCAAATACCCCCGCACTAAATATTGCTCGTCCCGAGCAATCCCCTTGCATACCAACCTGCTTGCATACCTCTCGGTTTTTGCAAAACCGACCCTGTCGTGCATACACTACCTTTGCATACTCCCTGCAATTGCATACTCTTTCAACCTGAACCGTATAACCAGACGACTCGATAGAAAGACTGACTCAGATAGAATATACACAGACTCAATGTACACGACTCAAAAAAATATACTAAACAATTATTTTTTGGTGAGATTGGGCAATCTCAAAAACATAACCGAGTGTCCTCAAAACCTCACCCTTTTTCCAGAAAATACTTCCCTGCAATCGATCGGTAAGTCTGAACAGATTTCTATGGTGGATTTAAGCACGGGACCCGAGTACTGTTACTTTTGCTATCAACCTGAGCGAATCCCTAGTTAACCGACCATCCGAGCTATTTCCGAATCAAGGTTCTAAATCTAACAGGTAGGATATATATATGTAAAGGTATGGCATGATCCTACTCGTTATGACATTCTCACAATTTCCCAAACTCACACCCCTCACCGAGTTCCCGAAAAACTGCCTAAAACACCTAAGTTCCTGCCATATCAATCTTCCTGTCCCTCGGTGTGTCTTCGCCGTTCTCGCGGCCACAAATGTGAAGCGGTGTAACTGTCTCGAAAATCGTGCTACTCACTCAGCTTTTTGACTCGATAACATAAACAACATAAATAACTGAAAAACTGCACAACTAGATCATTTTTTTTCTGTTTTTTTTTTCTTTCTGTTTTTTTTCATTTTTTTTTTATTTTTTTTCTGTATTTCTTTTTTTTTTCTTTTTTTTCTTTTTTTTATAATACGACTCTATATACACATAAATACACGAATAACGATAAATAAACTGACTAAAGCTGAGTGAGTAGAAAAAACTGTCGTCGTGGGGTATGAAAGATGTCCTCATATGGAATACCCCCACACTAATCCTGAAGCGCTGATCCTGCAGTCGAAATAATACTGTGCAATCCCACCGAACCTCCTCATCACCAAAGATGTAGAAAAACGGCACAACCACCAATTAACCTCTCAACCCCCCGGACCCCATAATGTGCGGAAAGATGTCTCGCACGCGACTAACTCCTCCTGTGGTCACTATGTAATGCAGTGATCCACCTCCGCAATTTAATGCACTGTCGCCTCTCACTCACCCTGTCCTTCCCTCGAAAAGCGTGTCCATGTCGAAACTGTCCAAAACTGATATGTCTTGAAGTGCTCCATCTAAAACCCTCCCCAACTCACTCCCTCCGTCATAACTCGTAGAATAGCCAACTAATCGACTGATGAGGTCTCAAAGAAGGCTTCCTAGGCTATAGTGGCTAAGAATAAAAGGGGTAAATGGCTTCAAACGGGTTTACTAGTTGGACCTAGGGATAAGAAACAGGACGTGAGGTCCCTTGATAGCCAATCACTCCACCGAAAGATGCGATGACCGTGACGGCGCCCGTGGGCGGGTTGTCGACTACCTAGATGACGGCGGTGTGGCAACTAGTCGGATCCTTAGCTCAGGTGATAACTACTTGCGGTTTCCAAGGGTCACTGGCTCTCACCTATCTAATATACCTCGGTGCAAGCTTTCTTTTCTGTCAAAGGGTTTAATCTCGATTTCTTCCCAGTTTCTGTAATCTTGATTGCCCTTTCTCAAATTTTCTGATTTTTAATTTTTTTTTTTGGATTTTCTGAATTTTTTTTTCAAAAATATACACAATGCAAGGTCAGAATGATGTGGTGGGTCGACTCAAATAAAGAAAATATGCTGACTCAAAAAATAAAATAAAAACTGCAAATAAATGTGAAAAAACGTGCAGACCGGGTAATGCAGACACGACTCCCACCCCCACACTAAGAGGTGGCATGCCCTCATGGCACTGACTCGTCTGGACTATATGGCGGGTCTGACCCGGTCTCGGACGAACCGGACATGCTGCTAGGTGAGCTGCTGGTCTGCCTGAATCTGGCACTACTCGACTGTCGTGGGTGCGAGCTCGACGACTGGCGAGACCGTGAGCTCGATGACTGTCTGGACTGTGTCCGGGATCCTGACCTACTGCTAGGTGGGTGTGGGCCCGGTGCTGTGGCATGCTCACTCGAGCTCGCCTCGTCCGACCAGCTGGTAGTGTACTCACTGGAATAGGAGGGAGGGAAGATAATAGGCAATGGCACCTCTCGGCCCGCATGGCGGGCTGCCTCGCGCTGCTCCTCTCGGAGTGCCGTAATCGCATCGCCATGGTCTTTGGCTATCTTCTTCGTGGTCTTCTTGAGGTGCTTTAGGTATCGGAAAACTTTCCCTAACTTGTTAAGCACCTTCTCACCTAAAGACGCCTGGCCAGCACGGCATCCCTCAAGTCCCTCCTCTACTCGGGCCAACCTACGGTTCATGACCGAAAGTGGCGGTGGACCGGTCGGACCTCTCGTACCTCTCGTACTAGGTCTAGCTCTCTGACTCGGCCCGGCTCTCTGGCTCGGCTCTCCGTGGTCATGGGTGGACTGAGAACGCCTAAGTGTAGACGCTCCCGTCCCCCGAGTAGGTCTGTCCTGGGTCGATCGCCTCCTAGGGGCAGGGGCAGGGGCAGGCTCATCCTCCTCCATAGGATCTGCATCAAGGTCAATGACTGGGTCATTCGGTCCCGGACCTCCCCCTCTAATCTTCCTATAGGCCTTAAGTAGAGGAGGATTCCAGTCACCCTCAAGCTCGGAGAGAGGAATCTGGTAATTACGAGCCAGTTGGATAATCAGGTTGCTATACCCGAGTCCCTTCTTGCTCGATGAGGCATTCCTCTCCTGAATATAAACCCAAATGCGCTGAGCAACATCAATCCGTCGCCTCATCATCAGACAGTACACTATCATGGTCGCCTCATTCTCTAGGTAGGTAAAGTGTTGGATCCCCATAATGCGGTTCACCACCCATTCAGCCCACCACTTGGCAGGTTTGCACAAAAATCCCGAGTGCAGTTTCAGCCCCACATTTCCTTCCTCCTCAAAGTGGGCCCCCGCGGCTCCACCTGTCAAAACCCTCAAAACCTCCCCAGCTGACGGAGGGTTACTCACGGCTAGCTGGTATGCACACGGCTCTTGGGATGGTGGAATCCCGTAAGCCTGCCTAATAGAGTCAGGGGTCAGCAAGATATAGTCACGACGGCAGTAAATCCACCGCACATCAGTGTTCTCGGCATCGCCGGCATGCATAAGGTTGCAAAAGAACTCCCTAGTCAGCCTAGAACTAGACGTACCCTCAAACCCGGCTAGTGAAGTGCCAAAAATGTCTGCTCGACTGGCAAAATTCACCATCTGGATTGGCATCCTATCATCGTCTACCTCGAATCTGTGGTCCTTAGCCAACCTATAGTTCGGCTTTTTACCGGTCAGATAATAGTCATGGGCACGGTGGGTCACAAACCGATAACTGTCAAAGTTATGCGGTGTAAGTTCGCTGACAGGGATATCAATCGGCTCGTGCCGACGGTTCGGGTCAATGACAGGTTTGACTAAAGCCATGAAAATGCAAAAACGAGCAGAAACAGAAATCTAGAGTACGTGCGCGTGAAATAGTGCGTCTCAGCAAATAAGCCCCCTAGAATCTACCAGAGGTCCACACGGCACGGAAACCGAGAAAAATTTCAGAAACAATGACCCGGCTACGGGTCGTGCTTAAAACTGTAAATTTTAAAGAGAGGGAAGAAAATTGGACCTTCCCACAACGGGGGTGAAATGCAGAATCCGGCAAGGTTATCGCCGGAAAGCCGCCTGTAAACCGCCGTCCAGCCGCCGCCTAAGCCGCCGGAAAAGTCAACTTTGCCGGAATGAAATTCCGGGCACACTCACGCGTAGCCTTCTTCCTCCTCTTCAACGTTCCCTTCTGTGAATTTTTCCGGTTTGGCTTCAAACTCAACAAATCTGAGATTTTTCCTCAAGAACACCCTTCACTTTCCTTCCACCCCCACACTAGCTCGGTTGGAATTTCTGAAAACCGAGAGTAGTTCCGTGCTCCTTGCGACGAGGGGATTCCATAAATGCCTTCGGTTTTTGATTTCAAGCACTTTTGAAAAATTTGGAGTGTTGGTGCTAGAGAGGAATGGAGGTAGAGAGAGAAAGCTTGGAGGCAACAATGGCTTCCATAGGGCCGGACTCCCCTATTTAAACCCTAAGGGTCAAAATGACAAAAATGCCCCTGGCTTAAAATGGTCAAAAACTGCTTATTTTGTGCGTATAATATGTATACGTTGCGTATTTTACGCAAACAGGGGTACCGGGTGATCAAAAAGTTAAAAAAAATTACATTTTCCTTCTCTGTCTGCGTATAATACGCAGGAAGCTGCGTATTTTACGCAGACAGGGAGGGAAAATGAATTTTTGATTTTTTTTTTTTCAAAAACTGATTTTCCAGTGCTGTCTGCGTATAATACGCAGGAATCTGCGTAAAATACGCAGACAGCCCTCAAAATAATTTTTTCATTTTTTTCAAAAAAGTCAATTTTTGGTGCTGTCTGCGTATAATACGCAGAAAGCTGCGTAAAATACGCAGACACCAGCAAAATTAATTTTTCAAAATTTTTTTTTTTTTTTTTTTTTTTAGAAAAATACAGTTTATACTGCTGGCTGCGTATAATACGCAGAAACCTGCGTAAAATACGCAGACAGCAGTTAAAATAATTTTTCAAAAATTTTCAAAAGTCAGTTTTTCTTTGCTGGCTGCGTATAATACGCAGAAAGCTGCGTAAAATACGCAGACAGCAGAGAAAAATTATTTTCAAATTTTTTCAATTTTTTTTTTTCCACCTCGGTTATTTTGACACTGTGGGTTGAATGGGGGTCACTTTTCTCTCTCTCTCCTTTCTGTTTCTTTTCGTCTGCTTCTTCTGTATCTGCACATGCTCAATTTTCATTAAATACCCACTCATCTCACCTCTCTCAAAAATTCAAAACTTAAAATAAAAATAATATAATTTAAACTTACTACGTTGGGTTGCCTCCCAACCAGCGCTTTGTAATTTACGGTCGACGGCCCGACCCTGTTACCTCAGGTTCGATCACGGGTCGTCGAAGTAGATTGGATCTACCTTGGCGACCTCGGCGTTCTCGAGATACGGCTTGATTCGGTTTCCGTTCACCCTGAAGCTTGAGTTGTCTTTTGGATTCTCTAGCTCAAATGCGCCCCACGCGAATATCTTCCTGATGATGAACGGCCCCGACCAACGAGATCTCAACTTTCCCGGAAAGAACCTCATTCTTGTGTTGTAGAGAAGTACCTTGTCTCCTTCGTTGAACTGCTTTGGCGTGATACGCTGATCATGCCACTTCTTCGTCTTCTCTTTATAAATTTTGGCGCTCTCAAATGCCGTCCTGCGGAACTCCTCTAATTCCAGCAGCGCCATCTTTCTCTTATCTCCGGCCAGACTCTCATCCATGTTGAGCAGTTTGATAGCCCAACAGGCCTTATGTTCCAGCTCAACCGGGAGGTGACACGCTTTCCCAAACACGAGCTGGTATGGTGACATTCCCAGCGGTGTTTTGAAAGCTGTCCTGTATGCCCATAACGCATCATCCAGTCTTATCGACCAATCCTTCCGGCCCAGATTTACGGTTTTCTCAAGAATGCCCTTGATCTCTCGGTTTGACACCTCTGCCTGCCCGTTAGTCTGGGGGTGATAAGGCAGTGATACCTTATGGATAGATACCCCGTACTGCTTAAGTACCCTGGCAAACACTTTGTTAATAAAGTGTGACCCTTCATCGCTGATCATTGCTCTGGGGGTCCCGAATCGTGTGAATATGTTGCGTTTCAGAAAACGCTCAACTGTTGCTGCATCGTTTTTCTGACACGCTATCGCCTCGATCCACTTCGTAACATAGTCCACTGCCAATAGTATGTACAGATTTCCCATAGAAGACGGGAACGGCCCCATGAAGTCAATCCCCCATACATCGAAGGGTTCAACCTCCTGCCAAATAGTCAAAGGCATCTCGTCCCTATGTGACGTACTCCCTGTCCTCTGGCATCTATCGCATCCCTGTACATAATCATGACAGTCCTTGAAAAGTGTTGGCCAAAAGAAACCTGACTGCAGTACCTTGTGTGCCGTGCGGGTCCCTCCAAAGTGACCCCCACACTGAGCCGAGTGGCAGTGCCTGATCACGTTCCAGGCCTCGTGGGTCGGAACACATCTCCTCAGAATGTTGTCGGCTCCCTGCTTGAACAGATACGGGTCGTCCCAGAAATACTGCCGTCTTTCAGAAATAACCGTTTCTGCTGTGACGGGGTTAGGTCCTCGGGAAGCGTGCCACTCACCAGATAGTTGGCTATAGCATAATACCACGGTCTCCCCAGTTTGACCGCCATGATGTGCTCGTCCGGAAAGTTTTCCTGGATCGGTACCGGGTTCACCTCAGCATTCTCAAGCCTGGACAGGTGGTCCGCTACTACGTTCTCCACTCCCTTCTTATCCCGGATTTCCACATCAAATTCCTGCATCAGTAATACCCACCTCAGCAGTCTCGGCTTTGCGTCCTTCTTGTCCAACAGATATTTCAGGGCACTATGGTCGGTAAAAACGATGACTTTTGACCCGACCAAGTACGGCCTGAATTTATCCAGGGCATATACCACAGCAAGCAGTTCCTTCTCAGTAGTGCCATAGTTGATCTGGGCATCGTTGAGTACCCGACTTGCATAATATATCACATGGCACACCTTGTCCTTCCGCTGCCCCAAAACTGCACCGACTGCATAGTCGCTTGCGTCACACATCAGCTCAAACGGAAGTGACCAGTCCGGTGTCGTGATAACCGGGGCTGTGGTCAGCTTCTCCTTCAAATGGTCAAAGGCCTGCTGACAAGCTGCATCAAAGTCAAAGGGCACGTCTTTTCCAAGTAAAGCGCAGAGTGGCTTCGTGATCTTGGAAAAGTCTTTGATGAACCTCCGGTAAAATCCTGCATGTCCCAGAAAACTTTTGATCGCCTTTACGGTTGTCGGATATGGGAGCTGTTTTATCACCTCGATCTTGGCCCTGTCCACCTCGAGTCCCTTGCTGGAAATTTTGTGACCCAGCACGATCCCCTCGGTGACCATAAAATGACACTTCTCCCAGTTCAGCACCAAATTCGCCTTCTTGCATCGGATCAGGACCTGTCCCAGGTGGTGCAGGCAGTCGTCAAAACTGTCCCCGAACAGTGAAAAATCGTCCATAAAGACCTCCAGATTTTTCTCGATCATGTCGGAGAATATTGCCATCATGCATCTCTGGAACGTGGCTGGAGCGTTACACAACCCGAATGGCATGCGCCGGAACGCAAACGTACCATACGGGCAGGTAAACGTTGTCTTCTCCTGATCTTCCGGGGCTATGCAAATCTGGTTGTACCCGGAGTACCCGTCCAGAAAGCAATAATAGGCGTGATGGGCTAGCCTGTCCAACATCTGGTCCATGAATGGTAGCGGGAAGTGGTCTTTCAGTGTTGCATCGTTTAGCCTCCGGTAGTCCATACAGATCCGCCAGCCTGTAACCGTGCGCTGTGCAATCTGTTCCTGGTCCTCATTCTGCACCACCGTAATACCCCCCTTTTTGGGCACACACTGGACCGGGCTGATCCAAGTGCTGTCTGATATGGGGTATATGATTCCTGCTTCCAGCCACTTCATGACCTCCTTGCGCACAACATCCTTCATGTTCGGGTTCAGTCTCCGCTGGGGCTGAATCACCGGTTTCTTGCCTTCTTCTATCCTGATCTTGTGCATGCAATAGGAGGGGCTGATCCCCTTAATATCTGCAATCGTCCAGGCGATTGCTTCCTTGTGCTCTCGCAAAACTTCCAGCAGTTTCTCTTCCTGCTCCTGAGATAGAAGAGAAGAAACAATTACGGGCAGAGTATTATTATTACCAATGTATGCATACCTGAGATGGTTCGGGAGCGGTTTAAGCTCGAGTGCAGGTGGCTCCTTGAGTGACGGAACCAGGATCATCTTCTGCCCGCCATCTTCGTCCCGGTGCAAAGTGGTCCAGTCCTCGGCTCTCATGGCATGCTCGCACCGAGTCATCTCTTTCTCTTTTCCGTACATGCTGTCAATTTCTTCCCATAACTGGTCCATCTCCTCGTTTTCCCATCCATCATCCACTACGTCTATGGCGAAGATAT
Source organism: Linanthus parryae (assembly GCA_023055425.1). Taxonomy (NCBI): domain Eukaryota; kingdom Viridiplantae; phylum Streptophyta; class Magnoliopsida; order Ericales; family Polemoniaceae; genus Linanthus; species Linanthus parryae. Next base: position 32,232,986 of record JALGPY010000006.1, read on the forward strand.
CTTCGTGATCATAATAATTTGGCAGTTGCAGATTTTTGAAAACATTAAATTTAACCTTGTCCTCGTTAATCTGCATGGTCAGTTCCCCGCTCTTGCAATTTATCATAGCTTCTCCAGTGGCCAAAAACGGCCTGCCCAGTATGAGCGGTACCTCCCCTGCCTCCATGTCCAGGATCACGAAATCTGCTGGAAAAATGAGCTCACCGACCTTTACCAAAATATCCTCGATAACTCCATAAGCCTGTTTTACGGACCTGTCTGCCATCTGCAGCATGATTCTGGTGGGCCTAGGCTCCCCGACTTTCAAACTCTTGAAAATCATCAATGGCATCAGGTTGATGCTGGCCCCTAGGTCACACAGAGCCTTTCCTGTGTAAGCGTTACCTAGGGTGACCGGTATAACAAAACTGCCAGGATCCTTTCTCTTCCTCGGTAGCCCATTCTTCACATAATTGCTCACTTCTGCCGTCAGGTTTATAGTCTCGAAATCGCTCATTCGCCTCCTCCCATACAAGATGTCCTTGAGGAATTTGGCGTAAGTGGGCATCTTAGCCAAAGCCTCGGCAAAAGGTATGTTAATCTGCAGCTGCTTGAACATCTCAAGAAACCTGGCGTAGTCCTTGCTATTGTCCCTCTTTCGTGTCTTCAAGGGGTATGGTACCTCCTTGGAGACAGGTACCGTTTCTGCATCTGTCTCATTCTGCACTGCATCCTGCTCAACCGAGCCCTTCGGCTGGGGGCGGTCGACTGCGCTGTTATCCGGGCCAGACAGTTTGCGTTCTACTTCTTTCGACTTTTCTACGCGTGCGTGGCTAGGGTACGGTGGATCCTGCAGTGCTACTCCACTCCGAGTGGTGATAGCATTGATCTGAGCACGTGGATTATTCACTGTATTCGAGGGCAAGTTTCCTGGCTGTCTCTCCGTTAGCTGCTGTGCTAACTGCCCCACTTGTACCTCCAAAGCACGCAGTGACGTTTTGGTCGTCTGCATGTCTGCTGTCAGGGCGTCCATGTGCTTGAACCGGGACTCCATGGTCTGGAACATGGACTTGATCTCTTTCATCTGGGCGTCGTACTGCTGCGCGGATGGGACTGACTGAGCCTGCTGGGCTGGTGGCCTGTGCTGGAACCCCGGTGCATAAATTGCTGCGTTCGGGTTTCCGTAGCGGAACCCGGGATGGTCTCTCGTACCCGGTCGGTACCGGCTCGGGTCCCACTGCTGCTGTACGTAGTTAGTGTCTTCGGTCCTTAGCTCCTCAATGGCTGTGTCCAGATCAGGTTCTTCGACTGCTGCAACAGTCTTCTTATCCGAGTAGACTTTCGTGACCAAGTCATGAACGATCCTGGCCAGATTGTCTATCCGGTCATCCTCAGCGGGTTCGGCTCTAGCCGCCATCCTGCGATCGTCAAACAGTCGGGTATCCTGCTTGGCCAACTGCTTCATCAGGTCATACGCTCCTTCTTTGTCCACGTGATACAAGAAGTTTCCCCCGGCCTCTCTGTCAATCCTGTCGGCGTTCTCCCTGTCTAGGGCATGGTAGAAAACCTGCAGGATTTTCGCGTCTCCAAAACCGTGGTTCGGGCACCTTTTGACCAATCTCATCAGCCTGTCCCATGCGTCCACCACCGTCTCCCCCATCTTCTGCCTGAATGACAGGATCTCGCTCTGTAACTGTATGACTCGGGAGGCGGGATAGAACTTTGCCAGAAAATCTGCGACACACTCCTCCCATGTGGTGATGGATCGGGGTGGTCGGGATTCGAGCCAGTCCTTGGCTACGCCGTAAAGACAGTATGGAAATAAGATCAGCATGAGTGCCTCTGCTTCTACCCCCTTGTATCTGACCTTGTTGCAGTAATCTTCGAATTTCCCGATAAAATCGTTCGGGTCTTCGTCGGCCCTGCCATGAAACGGGCAGAGAGTTTGTACCGTCTGGATGGTGGATGGTTTGATGTCAAAGTGCTCGGCGGTGATCTCGGGCACCACAATAGCTCGCTCGTGCCCCCCGGTGGGGACTTCGAAATTTTCCACCAACGCCTTCCCAGATCGGTTATATGTTCTCTGGTTGCTTCGGGCAGCAAGTCCCGCTGTGACAAGTTCCTCAATGTACCGAGCCATCTGGGCTGGGGTACGTGTCTCTCGTTCCTGTACACCGGCTTCGGTGTTCGTGGGTGGATCTCTCTCGTTGGTTGCCATCCTGCTTTCTCGGTTTCTGCGGTTCTGTTCGGTATACAGTTTTTCCGGATTGTCGAGTGGTGTTACCAAACTGCGAGGCAATCTGGGCATCAACTAAACAGTCCTGAAAACGCAGATTCAAAAAGCAGTGAGATAAAAGAAAAATAATGAAACTGAAAAAATAAAAACTCCGAAAACTAATTCTGATAACTAAATTAACCCTAAAAAGTCCCCGGCAACGGCGCCAAAAACTTGATGCGCAAACTAACGTGCTGTTCGCAAGTATACGAATCTTGTAATACCGGGCGTAATTAAGCTCGGGTGATCGTTCCCACGAGGACTATTTCGGGTTTTTCGAGAAATCAGTTTTAACTTCCAGAGTATGAAAAGGAGGAGTAGTTTAAGATTGTGACTAACTATAACTAAAAATAAACAAAATAAAACGCAAATATTTTTTGTGACGTTTTTCTGAAAATCTTGAAAGTTGTAAATCTAGGGTTTGGAATACTAGGTCCAGGATCCCCTAGGGTTTCTTCAGAATTATATTCTTCGGTTTGATATGAAAACACTCAGCAGTTTTAATTATCCGTGCCACGTACCGATTGTGCAGTAACCTTTCAGATTCCACACGCTGTCACGATCCTGCAGACTTTCGGGTTCCTGTTAAGCTGCCTAAGTCTGCAGTCTCGTTCTAAGTCTGCTAGGGTTTCTAACCTGTCCTGATGGCCCGGGTCAAATTCTCTAACAGTTGGTCTATACGTTTTGGCTAGCCCTATCTCCCTTTCTCTGGTCGGTCTATCAGGGTAAGGTACTAAATCCTGTCTTTTCTTCCTAACCCTAACCTGACGTTTTCACCTACAGGCTCGGGTCTATAGCAATTCTGGTTCGCGACTCCGATCATGCATAAACAGATATAATCAAAGACAGAATAACTGATAATACTGCTGAATTAAGATAACGAGATCATGCATTCATACTCAAACTGCAGAATAATGTCTGAAAACGAAACCCTAGGTTCACCGAGAACCTAGGTAAAAGGTTTAGCTACTAAACGACATAATTAATTAACAAAGTTTCTGAATTTAAAAGAGAGATTAAGATCAAACTAAGTCTTCGGATATGGATGAGTGCTTCCGTGCTCTCCCGGGATGCTCAGACTTGTCCTTGGATGAATGGTCTTGTGTGTTGTGTGTTCAAAACGAGTCTGGACGAGTCTTTTTATAGTGCTGGCGAATTTCGGGAACTTGTCAATATTTACGAAACTGCCACTGCCCGAAACCGCCCCAGTTTTTGTGCTGTCTGCGTATAATACGCAGCCTGCTGCGTATAATACGCAGACAGGGTCTTCTCCTGCTGCTTTTTCTCCACTTTGTGCTTGCTGTCTGCGTATTTTCTGCGTATTTCCTGCGTATAATACGCAGACAGGGACCCATCTTGCCTTCAACTTCTTCCTTCTGCGTATTTTCTGCGTATTTCTCCCCCTGGCTGCGTATTTTCTGCGTATAATACGCAGACAGGGGAGAAAATCTGTCCAAAACCCCTCTCCCTGCTTGCTGCCTGCGTATTTTACGCAGGGTCTGCGTATTATACGCAGACAGCAAGGCAGGGTGCTCTTTTCTGCCTCTGTTTGCCTCCTGCTGCATTCCCGATCCATTCCTGCTGCATTCCCGGGCCCTGTTCCTGCATAGACAACATGAACACACCCGCGATCATATCCAAATAAAGTACGGAAAATGCAGAAATTTATAAAGAGCAAGTAACTGTCTCGTTCCTAAAACCGAGGCGTTCCGAGAATGAAAATGGGCTAAAATGTGAGTTTTCCGGCACAAATGCACAAAAACCGAGCTATAAGATAACCCCTATTCGGGCGTTATCAGGGGCTGAACTTACCCGTATTTGAATTGGTGCGTGGCGGCGACGCGTGTGTTGGTTTCCGCGCATGGAAGTCTATACGGCTATGAGTCTTCACGCGCAGAAAGGGGGCTAATGTAGATACTGCTTTCTGACACGACAGATCTTGGCCACGTGGCAGCCATCCAGCACACCATATTGTGCTCCATACACACAGGATCACCAGCCGAGCTGATCCATGTGGGGGCTGCGAGACAGAGCCCTCGCATACCACTGCACGGGACTTGTAGGGACTTAGTGGTTTGGAGGCTAGAGTAAGCCCTGTCGCGTGCGAGCCAAGCCCGCACGCGACCTTTAGTAACTATTTTGAGAGATCTATGGCACGAGCTCCCTAGACCCGGTCAATCCGGTCAAACCCGGTCAACCTCGTAACGGTTCCGGTATTCGCGCACCACGTGCTGTAACGGTTCCTATATACTCGGACGAACGTGCCGTTATGGTTAAGCTAATTAAGCCGCCATTAATGGGCGCATTAACCACACTACAACGGTCACGTTCTCCAGTATATATATATCGTTAACCTTTCCATACAAAAGGAGAACACACTGCCATACGCGGAAGCTCTGCCAAACCTCTGTCTCTCTCTCAGACATTGCTACTGACTTACTCTCTCCCTACACACACCCCTACTCTTCCTGTGCGATCCTTGATCCACTACACACGGTGCACACGGAGGTCTCCCTGCCGGAATCTCTCGCGCACAGTTAGCATAAATTGCTTATATCTGAATTGCTGCTTCATTCTTCTGTGCTGTATGTATCTGAAATTATTTCACCTGCATTCACTTCTGCAACCATATCTTCTGCATTCATTTCAGCTTCCGTTACCACTTTTGGCATCACAAAATCATTGGGAGAATTCTTTTTCATATCTTTCTGAAAGGGAAATTTGTCTTCATAAAAGACCACATCTCTGGATACAAAAAAAGAGTTTTACTCTCAATGTCATAGAGTTTGTAACCTTTTGTACCAAAAACATAACCCAAAATGACACATTTTCTTGCCCTGGGTTCAAACTTACCCCTTCCTTGTTTTAAAGTAGATGCAAAAGCTAAACAACCAAACACCTTTATCATGTCATAATTTGGCTTCTTCTTGTATAGCAGCTCATATGGAGTCCTATTTCCCAGAACACTAGTTATGGTTCTGTTAATCAAGAAAGCAGCTGTTAAAATGCATTCTCCCCAAAACCTTGAAGGTAAATTGGCTTCAAACATGATTGCTCTAGCAACATTCAATAAATGCTGATGCTTCCTTTCAGCAACTGAATTTTGTTCTGGAGTAGCCACACATGTTAGTTGGTGCAAAATTCCATTTTCTCCCATGAAACTTTTGAGTCCAAATTCTGGAGCATTATCACTTCTAAACATCTTTACATTGTGTCCAAACTGAGTAGTAACCATCTTACAAAACTGTGGAGTGATGGTAATATTATCTGATTTGCTGCACAATAAATATACCCAAGTGTTCCTTGAAAAATCATCCACCAATGTTAAGAAATACCTGTAACCATCATAGGTGGGAACTCTATATGGTCCCCATGTGTCAATGTCCACAAGAGAGAAGGGTATTTCAGTCATTTTCCCTCCTTCTGGAAATGGTGGCCTCTTCTGCTTAGCTCTTGGACATGTATAACAAACATAAGATTGTTCTCCAGCAGTGACATGTAACATTGACTTCATATCCTTCAATCTTTGACTAGAAAGATGTCCCAACCTCTTGTGCCAAATATCCATAGATGCATTATTTGTGACAACTGAATTGATCATACTTTGTCTCCTTTCACTTTCAGATAAGAAGTATAAACCACTTTTCTTGTAACCTGTTCCCATTACATTGTCCTTCCCTTCTTCTTTGATGTAGCATTTCTCCCCAGAACATGTGAAGACACATCAATTCTCTTGAGTAAGTTTACTAATTGAGATTAAATTGAAGGTAAAATCTATTACACATAGGACATTTAACAAAACCAGTTTCTCACTTAGTCTCACTGTTCCCATATGAGTGATCTTCACCTTATGTCCATCAGGTAAATACACAAAAGTGTCTTGAAAAGGTCTGCAATCACTACATTTCTCATAATCACAGCACATATGATCACTTGCACCACTGTCAAGAATCCATGCATGTGTTACTCCCAAATCCTTGGGTAAAACTGAGCTAAAAGAACAACTCTTAACCACTCCTCCCATAAAATGAAGAGGTGATTCATTACCAATTGATGAACTAGAACCAGGAACATCTTCCCCAAAATTAGAATAACTTTGTGAATTCTTCACCCCCACTTGATTTTGTAAAATATCCAGTAGTTGAGCACACTGCTGCTGTGTGACAGTCAGAGTTTTCATTTGAGAACCATGATCCTTTTCTGACACATTTATCTTGGGGAGATTCTGATGATCTACCAACGCTTGGTGAGCTTGAGACTTCATTTTATTCTTAATATGTGGAGGATATCCATGCAACTGCCAACATTTATCTTTAATATGTCCAGTGTTTCCACAATGGTAACAAACCACATTACTTTTGTTAACAACCCCCCCTTTTGTTAAAACTTTGAGAAGAACCCAACTGTTTAGATCCTTCACCAAATGCAGGGGCATGAAAGTGTTGTTTTGTCATCATGGCCATGGGATTGAATTAATTCCACACTTTCCTAGTGAAGATTGCATTTCTTGTTGAACCACTTTAGCAAAAACTTGATTAAAAGTAGGTAGAGGTTCTAACAAGAGTATCTGATCTCTTACAGACACATAACCCTCATTAAGGCCCATAAGAAACTGCATTGTGCAATCTTCTTCATATGTGATTCTCAAATTTCTAAAAACACCACATGTGCAAGCTCTCAAAACCTCACATGTACACAATGGAGGAGGTCTATAATTACTTAATTCATCCCAGAGAGCCCTCAGTTTAGTATAGTAAGCAGTGACTGTCAAATCTCCTTGTTTAGTAGCAGAAATTGCCATTTTAAGCTGAAACACTCTAGGCCTATTCTGCTGTGAATATCTTTCTAGCAAATCCAGTCAAATCTCTCTTGAGGATCTCTTATAAACCACACTTCCTCCTATTTCTTTTCACACAGAATCTAGTAACCAAGACATGATCATAGTATCACAGCGCATCCATTGAGCTCTAATTTCATCACCAATAGCTGGCTCAAAAAACTCACCATTCACAAATCCCATTTTCACTTTTTCAGTTTAGGCCAAAACCATAGATCTATGCCATGTATTGAAATTTTCAGCTCCTACCAATATATCAGTGACTAAAACCATACCTGGATTGTCTGAGTGTGCCAGAAAGTATGGCGACACCTCCCTAGTCGTGGCAGCACCTCGATTTCCTTCGAACACCATTACGAAGCAGATCTGAGCTTCCGAATTCAATCCTTCAAATTGCTAAGACCAGCAATTACAACCTTCAGGCTTTGATCGAACCACGACCTAGCACCATTTCACAAAATGGATTCAAAGCAATGTAACAGAAGACTTTCTCATTTCTCCATCAAATCCAATCTGAAGAATTACAAAAGGAAAGTGAAGATAAACCCTAGCATTCCCCGCCTAATCCTACTGGAAAGATAATGACTCACTTCCATCAATAGGAAGACGCCAGCTAGACTTCTTAACCAACTAACAGCCACATAGGACACAATAAGCTAAACGACACCGTAATACTTGAAGCCTATCGAACGGCCTAGATTAAAAGAAACAAGATCAATCCAACGGCAACTGCTTGATGTAGCTTCGTGTCATCAGTTTTGCTTGTGTTGCAGTTTAGTCCAAATGCAGAGAAAAAAGATCTTGCCCCCTCTGATTTCTAATAATAATGATATGTACAAGTAACTCAAGTAAAAATATTGTGATCAAACTATCGGCAAAATATCATTCATACTTGACACGTTCCACTATACATAACACGACGGTGATCTAGCAACAGAGTATGGTTGGGAGAACGCATTTCAATGCAGAAGCTTTTGCTATTATGGCCGTCTCAGTCTCATGAAGTACCCTTTATCTTTAGCCTGGAGCCCTGGACAGACCCAAATTTAGAATGTGTATCGGCTACAAGGCCGAAACCATCAACCCTAATACAAGACAAAACCTTCCCATGAAAACATGGGTCGAGAGATTCAGCTAGATCCAGTACCGTGGTATAGCAGTTAGAATACTGCCGCGCTAAGTCAGCCATCCGGTTAGCTACCATGAGAACAGTTAAGAATTAACAGTACCAGAGACCCACGGAACAATTTCTGGTAAACCAGGGTGAGTTTCCCGATACGATTCAGGATACTTGTCCCTGAAAACCGGTCTTGGGTTTTCTGACTGCAATGAAGAAGAACAATAAACTATCATCATCATGCCCAACACTAAAGTCAACAACGTGCAAACAGTATAATTCCAGAAACAATATCTTGCATATTTGAGCCAGCATTCCATATGTTTGTGCTGATAGACGTCAGGGAAGTAGCAACCTTTTACAGACGGGCAGTAAACCCAAACATTGCATTTCATTTCACCTGGTGCGGCACCCGTGGCTTGGATATAGCAAGCCTGGCAACATTCAAAGGCACTTTGCTTATGAAAGTTATGCCCCCATCTGATAGCAGCACCATCACAATGAGAATGAAGTTCAGCGTGGCATGCACGAGGAAGTTCCTGGTAGGATTTCATCTTCTGCAAAGAAAAGTCAGAGTCTTCGTCAATCAGAAAAAATAATAACTTATTCTTACGTTTTGACTCCTCAAAGTGAAAAGTTTCATAGAACAGCGATGGAATAACCGCATCGATATTCAAGAAAATACACCCTAATCCTTACGAATTTCCTAAGCATTTTTTACCAGGATGGAAAGGGAACTAGGGGTGCTAGAAGCTGCTTTGTGAGAATCACTGTGGTAAAGCTACTGGGACTTTTAGATAAAATGTTGTTTGGTAGTAAATATTATGCGAAAGCTATGGTGGAATATGAATATAGTAATTTAATGTTTGGTAAAATCAACTATGAACCTGCTGTGGTAGATGTATAATGACAAAAATATATGACATGTATCAGTTTCATAAAGACAATATAATTTTTTTTTTAAAAACTTACGGTTAAAAAAAGTTGTAGATAAATTAATCGAAAGCTGGTTCAGAAAAGCATCTCCACCCTTGCATCCTTAAAGCTGCTCCGAGACAGCACAAACTATCCGGAAAGTAAAAAGAATTACCCAACGCTCTAAAAACTATTTCTGCTGTCAGGGCCCTTAATCCCGGTCTGCGTGCAAATTGACTCGAGGATATCCATGATAATTGAACGACAGGAAGAACAATCACATCATGTTTGGTGAAAAAATGATTTTCATAGCGCAGCTAACAGAGAAGTAAAAGCTGTACTAGCATGATCCACCAGTGTAAATGTCTACTGGAATTGGAATAACACAGCCAGATTTCTGATCAAGTGACCTCTGAAGCCAATATGCAACATGTTTATGAAGAATAGCTGATGCAGTAAGAAGTGGTTTAGAAATGAATGAGTTTGGTATCGATCAAGAAATCTTAAAATTATTACCAAAATCTGGTGCATCCTCCGGTTCGTCTTCATGTTCATCGACATCAACATCAACAGGTATCCAAAAGCCAAGTTCTTCAGACAGCTCAACCCAATGATGCTCCAACTCTTGAGAGCAGCCCTAACATTGACTCCAACAAAATGGTGAAAAAAGCTGAAAACGCCCACACCTAAAAGAATAGAGATGATGTGAAAGAGTGAAACATCCATCAAAAAAGTAAGAAAACATATAATACCAGCTTCCTCCGGCAGAAGAGTATAGTTGATGGGATTTCCAAGAACTACTTGTTTCATTTCTTTTAGATTTTGCTCACGCCAATTTTCAAGTACTCCTGTTCAGGGACAGGATATGAATAAGGATATTTTCAGCCCAGAACCTGGATTAAACTATGATGATTTCATACATTTCAAGAGAAACCGATAGAGAGTGGATCATGGAAAAAGCAATATTACTGATATGAGAAAAAACTTCCACCAGCGAGTGCTTCAACGCACTGGAAACACAAATCATATGAAGATGCTGTTGAGCTCATTTAATGCATAATTGTGGACATTATACACAGAGATATAATACACGAGAAAATGCCATTTCTAACATTTTGCAAGCTTCAAATATGTATAGCGGTTGCAACCAGAAGATTAATCGCTAATTTATACTCACACGAGAGTGAAGTTAATACTGAATCTGCTACTTTTGGCTGTTCCTCAAAATGATCGCAAATTAAGCACATGCATCATTCAGTAATGAAGATACAAGTTAAGGAGTACAAGTAGACAATCACTGGCACTAATTTGATGAATTTGATGGCTGAGCTTCTCAGTCAGCTCATAGCAAAATTCAGAGACAATCATTTCACAATGATACCCATTCGGAACCCGTAACGTTACACTTGATAAGAAGAGACAATTAAAATAACCAATCCCAAGCCGTGTCGGAGCCAGGAATTGGGACCAGAAGGGGCACAATTCTATGTAAAGTCAACAACAAGGGTACTAGTGCAAGGGTCGGTTACAGATGTGGCCCCTGTGTAGGTAATGAAATGGCATTATGGCACCACTACTAAAATATTCAAAATTTGGTGTATTTGTGGAATATTCAGAACTCCGGTGCCAAGGGAGTCAGTGAATGCATTTTGTAGGACTCAGTTTATCGAATTTGAAGGATTGTAAGAGATCAGAATGAGATTCACTAACTTCAGAGTGATTGTTCATGGTATATGTCTATGTGCTGTATGTCACTTGGGCCTTGCTTGGCATGGAAGTCAAGATTTTCCCAATGGGTTCGGATGATTTCAGAGTTTAATCTTCAACACCACAATCCTCAGTTATATTTACGTCGCTGTGAAAAGGGATACCCTAATTTAACAAGCCAGTTAAAACGTAAAGCATGCTTTACCCTGTGCTGATAAATGTTCTCAAATTGCTGAAATACCCAAGTGCAGATAACCTTCCTGTTAGGTTTACTTGTCAAGCAGAATCTCAAGAAAATAGTTAACCTAAAAAAGAGGATGAAAATTTCTACACCCAACGATTAGGTCGATGCAAGTAAATTCTCACAATTACTAGTTCGGTAGAGCTTAAACTCAATGTGGATTAGATCTACAAGTTTCATCTTTAAGATACTGAGAAGTGATATTCCAAGGAAATCTAAACATCTTTACGAGAGCTACCAAAAACTATCACATAGAGTTCATCATTCAATAATGGTTCTGAAAGGCTACAAAGCGAGAGTGGTTTAAATGCGCACCAGAACTGAACTCGTCATTCCAATCAGCGTACTCGTCCAATGCGCTCAACTTTTCAATTAATTCATCTCTTATCTTCTGCTTCATGTTCTTGGGCAAGCTCAATGTGGTGAGGCTCTCTTCACTATACATCTCATTTTCCATCTTTTACCTTCTTCCACAGATAATATGCAAAACTTAAGATTAGTCTGTAAACACTGTATCTCAATAACATGAATCAGAAAACTAAACACCAGAACATACCAATGCAATAAGCTCTACAGGCTCATGATCTTTTCGTATTCGAATAGACTCTTCTATCTTCCTAAGCTGATCAGGATTGAACTTAGCAAATCTGTACATGAATCCCACTTGACCAAGAAAGGGATACAAAATTAGGGCTAACTGAAGATTTAAACAATTCAAGACGTGGAATGAATGAAAGAAGACGAGTTGTTATCATTTTAGTGGAATTGGAAGATGTAAAGAGGCGTGTACTAGAAGTGGAAAAAGCAGATAGCGATTCCAACGTTGATTGAGCAAACGATTAGGGTTAAGAGGGGTGTTCTTGTTCGTTTATTGTGCGAAGCCAATTTCTTGCGCTTCATTCGTTCAAGTTGTTCCATCCAATTAGTCCCTCTGGGGTTCTCTCTAGTCTACCCCCGGAAATAAATTTTAAAAATAGTTAATGACTTTGATTGCGACCAAGAAAACTATATCAATCGTTTCAAATAACTTGCTTCAATCACATTCTGATTTTTTTTTTTTTTTTTTTGAGAAATCAGTTTCTGAATTATGTTGGGTTTCTCTCTGCAAACTTTTGGTACAAGTTTCTTTTGACCTAACTAAAAGAAAGTGTAACAAACATAACTAAATTGAAACGGTATTTTAATCAAAATTCCCATCCCAAACATGCATCGAGGCTTTAGAAAATTGGATAATCGGAACCGATGATTTCGCACCTCCAACAACAGAACAAACAACCATTTGTATTTGCAAGTGCTGTTGACTCAAAGACTTCTAAGTGTGTTTTGAGAAGTAAATGTTTAGAGTGATGAAAGACAAAGACTAAGTATTTCTAAGGCTCCAAGGCCTTGAGATACTGATCAGAGCTTCAAAGCTTTGAGAGTAGTTTTCTTTACAGTATGATCTAATAATCTTGTGATGCAGGTGTTCTATATGATGTGTTAAGATTAGAGATTTGCTGCAAATATCCTTGTTATATATTCTTTATATATCTAACACAATTACAAATATCTTAATTAGAGTGAATCAAAGATTTCTGGTCTTAATATTGAAAGACTGTGAAGCATGTTCAGAGCTCCAAGGCCTTGAGATGTGCCTTAAGCTCCTGACAGTTTTACAGAATTAACTTAATTCTCTCTTGCAGGATTTGATCTTTGTTATTATGGTTGTTTAATGATTTATATAAAGTCTTAAACTAGTTTATCATGAGTAACATGTTTGAGAAGTTAATCAGATTATTGCTTTATTCGTATGATCCAGTTTTTATTCAGAAACTGGAAATCCAAACAGACTTAGTGCTGTTATATTTCTGGATTTTGTTGTTGCTGTGTTTTAATGTTGTTGCAGGTTTTTCAAACATGCAAATGCAATCTCAACAAACTCCAACGGATATCTACTCAAAGTTGTTCTGAGTTGCAGTTAGAAAGGATGAGGATTTGCAGGAACTGAGATCCTAAAATCTCTAATTCAGTTGCAGAAAGTGGATAAAATACTGGTTTGAAATTTCGAAAGAGAAAGAAGCTTACAGAGAACTCAGAGAGGTGTGATACATTCGTGGAAGATCATATATTCAATCCCTCACAAATTCAGGCTTCAATCACTGCTTGCAGAAGATCAATCATTCCAGTTTCCTGAAGAACACATCCAGGCCTTCACAAGCTTATTCTTCTACTGTGTTCTTCTGTATTGTAATCTGCTTATCTTCTGTATATCTAAAACCTCACAAAACCTAGTGGTTGGTTGTTCAAGTGAGCAACAAGATGTTCTTGTTAGCTCAACAGTTAGGAGCTGATACTAGATAGGTTTGGAACCACAAGCTGTATAGGTGTAAGGGAGTTCACTTAGGCTTGGAGATCTAGGGCTGTTTCTGTGTGAGTAATAAGAAGTGTTTGCCCAATCCTGGTAGGATTAGATATCTCAGACAGAGATTAGGTCCATTGGGACTGAACTCTGTAAATTGCATTGTGTTCTTTACTTTACAGTTTTGCTATTTACTTCTGCAAGTAACTCAAATCAAACTAGGATTTATAAACTATTTAGAACTTGTGATAGTTCAAGGGCTTGAAACTTTCTGTTTGCCTTAGAAAGTTTCTGACTAGTTTTGTAAAATCTCAAGGCCTTGAGATTTGAGTTTCTCACTGGTTCACTTAGTTAAAATTTGTATTTTGCAAAAAAGTTTCCATACTCTATTCAACCCCCCCTCTAGAGTATTTTGGTCCTGTAATTAGTCTACATTACAAACTTTCAATTGGTATCAGAGCGTGGGTCACTACTATAAATCTAACAATCTTGTGATTATGAGTAATGTAGGAGATGGTGGCTTCTCACAAGAAAGGGCAGCAAACAGACCTCCATTGTTCTGTGGTGATAACTTCATGCGCTGGAAGGCATTGATGAAGATGTTCATCATATACCAAGACACGGAATTGTGGTCAATAGTTCAAAATGGTATGAATATGTTATATTGTGCTCTTAATGCAGATGAGTTCAACAGAGTGTCAAATTGAAAAAGTGCCAAAGAAGTATGGGACAAACTGGTTGTGACATATGAAGGAACAAGTCAAGTTAAACCGACCAAGATTAACATACTTCTGAGGCAATATGAGCTGTTCAAGATGAACTTAGATGAGACCATCAAGGAGATTTTCAAAAGATTCACTGATGTGGTGAATAATCTGGAGTCACTGGGAAAAAAGTTTTCAAATGAGGAAAATGTCAGAAAAATTCTGAAGAGCTTGCCAAAAGCCAAGTGGGAGCCAAAGACAACATCTATTGAGGAAGCTCAGGATTTAAGTCTTCTTCAGCTAGCTGATTTACAAGGAAAGCTGCTCACTCATGAAATGTCTATGAAGGATGTAGAAGGTGATCTCCAAGGCCTTGGCCAGGATTCTCAAGAAGAAGAGAAACTCTGGTAACAGATACTACAACATAGAGAGATCAAGACCTTCAAGCAGCAAGGACTAAAAAGGTAAGTCTTCATCACAGTCACATAAAACTAAAGTAATGAATTGTTTTGACTGTGGTGATGCAGATCATTTAGTAAGGGATTGTCCACAAAAGAAGAAGAACAGGAACTTTCAAAAGAAAGACAGTGACAACAGGAGGAAGAAAGCCATGATGGCCTCTTGGAGTGATTCTGACCTCTTGGAGTGATTCTGATTCATCAAGTGATTCAAACACAGAAGAAGATCAAGCAAATTTATGCTTCATTTCTAAACATGATGAAGTAAAAAATCTTCTTGCTAGTCCTTCTGATGTACTTCATGAAATTCTCAAAAGCATGTTTTTAAATGAGAAAAGTTATAGAAATGAGATTTCTTCTTTAAAGATTAAGATTCATGAGCAGGTAAAAGAAAACCTGGAACTAGTTTTTGCCAACAAAACTGTTGAAGTTTCTAAGACAAAATTGAAAAGGACTTCAAGATCTTGGACAGCAGATTCAAAGCCTTGAACGCGCAGATAAAAGAGATTGTTGATCAAAACACTCTCTTAACTGAAAGGTATGTTGATCTAAAGACTCATTTAGAGGATTTAGAACAACAAATCTGTTCTTTGACTGAGAAACTTCAAGAGTCTAAAAAGGTCCTAGCCAGTTTTACAGGCTCAGAACATAATCTAAATCTCATTCTTGGAGGAAGTCTGAAATCAATGCCTAAAAGTGGGATTGGCTACAATCCAAATTTTACAAAGAAAAGCCAAGCTACTTTTGTCAAATCTGGTAGCAGACATTCTCCAAAATGTCATTACTGTGGAAAAAGTGGTCATATTAGATTAACTTGTCCCTTCAGAAGATCAGAACCTCGTATTATGAGGAACACTTATCCTTATCAGCTTAAGGGACATGTTAGGCAGATTTGGGTTCTAAAAGGAATTAGACTACCAAACATGGCTGATTCTGAGTATGACTCAGAGTTCTGCACTTGGTCTAACAACCTGTTAAGGCAATGATTTACTTTTGTAGGATGTCACCAATGCCTTGAAAGATCAGAAATGGATATTAGACAGTGGCTGTTCCAGACATATGAGTGGAAAGAAGTCTCTTTTTACTGAGCTCACAGAAAAATTTGGAGGAACAATTACACTTGGTGACAAAGCAAAACGCAATATTATTGGTATAGGTAGTATTGGTAATGGCTCTACCAACTCTATCTCTGATGTTTTTCTTGTGGATGGACTTAAATATAATCTTCTTAGTATTTCTCAGTTATGTGATAAATGTTATAAAGCTGTATTTGACAGGGAGAAATGTGTGGTGCAAGATGAGAAATCTGGAGATTGCATACTCACTGCTCCTAGATCATATAATCTATATGCAATGAGTACTAACAGTGTTGCAGGTGACAAGTTGAAATACCTCAAGGCCTTGAAGGAAGATTCGAAGCTTTGGCATAGAAAGCTTGGGCATATTAGCATACACACCTTGAATAAACTCATCTCAAAGGATTTGGTAAGAGGATTACCATCACAAAAAAATTCTGATGATGAGGTCTGCAAGGCATGTGTACAAGGTAAACAACAAAGAAGCTCATTCAAGCCAAAGAACTTTGTGAGTACTTCTAGACCCTTAGAACTGTTGCATATGGACTTGTGATCGTATGAGATTTCAGACTCCAAAAGTTAAGAGGTATATGCTTGTGGTAGTAGATGAATATTCGAGGATTACATGGGTGATGTTTATTATAGACAAAACTGAAGCATTATCTGAATTTTCTAGACTGTCCAGAGAGCTTCAAACTATGAAAAACTTGCCTGTTGCATCTATTAGAAGTGATCATGGCAGGGAGTTTGATCAACTTGACTTTGATTTATTTTTTGCAAAGCATGGCATATCACACAACTTTTCTGCACCTAGAACTCCACAGAAAAATAGAGTAGTTGAGAGAAAAAATAGGACACTTGAGGATATGTCTAGAACCATGCTACTTGAAAGTAATTTGCCAAAGTTCTTGTGGGCAGAAGCTGTTAATACTGCCAATTATGTGCTGAATAGATGTTTGATTAGGCCTATTTTGAAAAAGACTCCTTATTAACTGTTTAAAGGTAGGAAGCCTAGTGTCTCTTATTTCAAACCTTTTGGTTGTATTTGTTTTGTGCATAATAATGGTAGAGACAATCTTGGTAAGTTTGATGCTAGAAGTGATGAAGGTGTATTTCTTGGATATTCTCAAACTATCAAAGCTTATAGAATTTACAATAGAAAAACCAAGATTGTGGAAGAGAGTATTCATGTGATTTTTGATGAAAGTACTAAGGAATCTCTGAGTGAAAGTTTTGAAGATCTAAATTTGAACAAGCATGAGTCTGATGATGATGCTGTGAAAGAGGAAAAAGGAAAAACTAAAGTGCATAATCAATCAGTAGAATCTCAAGGTCTTGAACCTCCTGCAGAGCCAAAATCTCAAAGCCTTGAGACTGAAACTGAAACTTTTTATGATGCTCCCTCTACTGTTTCAAGAACTCAAAGCCTTGAAGGAACATATTCCTGGACACCAAGGAAGAAGTTTAAGTATCTTGCAGATCATCCAGCTGACAATATCATATATGATCCAACAACTGGAACTCAGACAAGAGGACAGTTGAAGAACTTGTGTTCTTTTAGTGCTTTTGTATAATTGATTGAGCCTAAGAATACAAATGAAGCACTGGAAGATGCAGACTGGATCATTGCAATGCAAAGTGAGCTGAATGAATTTGAAAGAAACAAGGTATGGAATCTGGTTCCCAGACCAAAAGAGAAATCAGTTATGAGAACCAGATGGGTGTTCAGAAATAATCTTGATGAGAATGGCAAAGTGGTAAGGAACAAAGCCAGACTTGTGGCACAGGGATACAATCAGGAAGAAGGTATAGACTATGAGGAGACATTTTCTCCCGTTGCCAGGTTAGAAGCTATTAGAATACTTCTTGCATTTGCATCTCACAATCACATAAAGCTTTAACAAATGGATGTCAAATGTGCTTTTCTGAATGGTTATTTACAAGAAGATGTTTTTGTAGCACAACCTCCTGGTTTTGAAGATGAATACTTCCCTGATCATGTTTACAAATTAGACAAAGCTCTTTATGGTTTAAGACAAGCTCCAAGGGCTTGGTATGATAGACTTTCAAAGTTTTTTACTTGACAATAATTTCAAGAGAGGTCTAGTAGATAAAACTCTTTTTATTAAACATCATGAAACTGACTTGTTAGTAGTTTAGATCTATGTGGATGATATTTTATTTGGTGCTACTAATGATGCTCTTTCAAAAGAGTTCTCTAGTCTAATGTGCAGGGAGTTTGAGATGAGCTTAATGGGAGAACTGAATTTCTTTCTTGGACATATTTTACAAATGAAGAAAGGGATATTTTTACATCAAGGAAAGTATACCAAGGACTTGTTGAACAAGTACAATATGACACAGTCCAAGGTACTTAAAACTCTTATGAGTTCATTACTTCTCATTAGACAAGGATTCAAATGGTAAGAGTGTAAATCAAAAGGAGTGTAGAGGTATGATTGGATCACTTTTGTATTTAACTGCTAGTAGACCTTATATTATGTTTAGTGTTTGCATGTGTGCAAGATTTCAGGTAGATCCTAAGGAAAGTCATTGAACTGCTGTCAAGAGAATTTTTAGATATTTTATTTTTTTTGAGAATAAATTTTTAGATATTTTAATGGAACCAAAGACTTGGGCTTTGGTATCCAAGGAGATATAATTTTATGTTGAGTGGCTATTCAGATGCAGATTTTGCAGGATATAAAGTGGATAGGAAGAGTACTTCTGGATGTTGCCAGTTTATTGGATCTTCACTACTCAGCTGGCATTCCAAGAAGCAAAATTCTGTAGCATTATCAACTGCAGAAGCTGAATACATTGCACCTGGAGCTTGCTGTTCGCAAGTTTTGTGGATTTCTCAACAACTTAGAGATCTCAGCTATAATTTCAGAAATGTGCCTATTCATTGTGACAACACAAGTGCCATTTCAATCTCTAAGAATCCAGTACAGCACTCAAGAACCAAGTATATAGATGTAAGATTGCTGATATTTTCACTAAACCTCTGCCAGATGATAGGTTTTCATCGCTAAGGCTTGAACTGGGTATGTTAAACAAGGATGCATTGATTTAGGGGGGGGGGTATTAGTACTTACTTGTGTTCATGCATTGAAATCTCAAAGCCTTGAGATTATACTTTCCAAAGCCTTGAAAGTATAGTTCAAAGCTTTGAAATTTCTAAAAATGCAGAAAATCTCAAGGCCTTGAGATTGTTCTCCAAGGTCTTGAAACATCTGTCATTTTTTTTTTTAAATGGATCGCGAAATATTATATGTTATCTTTTTAGATAATTTTATAATATTTTAATTACTCAGATAATTTTCTAAAATATCCGAAAATATCTTGTAGATTCGTTTTGCATGTTGATTTCAGTAGAGTCCTTTTATAACTCATTCTTTCAACATACTTAAGCTGAAAGTCAGGGCTTTTCTTCTTCATTCTCTCTCAATTCTCTACGTCTCTATGCTCTCTCTCTATCTCTCTCTCAATCTCATTCTTCTCTCAAAACCCTAATCCCACAATGGAGCGCAAATCAGCCAGGATTCAACAACAGGGAAAGCCTTCTGATAGATCTAAGAAGAGGGCAAACAAGAAAGAGAAGATTGTGATCTCTGATTCAGATTCAGAAAACACACAGAGTTTGCATGAGGACTCACCTCCTGCAAAGAAGATCAGAACATAAAAAGGGGAGGAAGGTTCAAGTATTGATCCACAGAAGGAGACAGAGGTTCAGGGTGATGATCAACCTAGGTCAGACAAGAAGAAAGGGGGAGAGAAGAAAAATATTATTGAAGAAGAAAAAGGTAAAATCTGCTAAGAAAAGCAACACGAAGTCTACTGAAGGAGAACCAGAGAAGGAAAAATATGCTGAGAAGAAATCAAGGGTTAAGAAAGTTGCTGCTGCAACCAAAAAGGGTTATCAAGGTAAAAATGTACTTCCTTCTGATTGGTTTGTTAGTTCAGAAGTTAAGACAGTTTGGATGCAAGGGTATGCATCATCTAAGGTTGCTTTCTGTATTTTGATCTCTGAAGAGTTATTAGATAAACTGGATATTGACATTCAGTAGGAACTTATTTTGTTACGATTTTTTTTTTTTTTTTTTTTTTAAGACTCTGAGTAATGATCCAACATTTCTTCACCTTTATTTGATGAAAGTCAAAAGGGAGAGAAGTTACCTGTGCTATTTGTGGTCCCTTTTGTGAGTTTTTGTGTTAATCAGTTGTGTTATGTGATTATTGATTATATGTGATTACTGGTTATCTGTGTTAATTTAGTTTAACTAGTGTTACTGTTTATTATTTCTGAAAATGATGATATCTAATTCTTACAAAAAGTTGCAGGGATATTTACACAAGATTATGGGTTTTGTCTTTCATCAAGGGGGAGATTGTTGACTCAAAGACTTATAAGTGTGTTTTGAGAAGTAATTGTTTAGAGTGATGAAAGACAAAGACTAAGTATTTCTAAGGCTCCAAGGCCTTAAGATACTGATCAGAGCTTCAAAGCTTTGAGAGTAGTTTTCTTTACAGTATGATCTAATAACCTTGTGATGCAGGTGTTCTATCTGATGTGTTAAGATCAGAGATTTGCTGCAAATATCCTTGTTATATATTCTTTATATATCTAACACCATTACAGATATCTTAATCAGAGTGAATCAAAGATTTCTGGTCTTAATATTGAAAGACTGTGAAGCATGTTCAGAGCTCGAAGGCCTTGAGATGTGCCTTAAGCTGCTGACATTTTTACAGAATTAACTTAATTCTCTCTTGCAGGATTTGATCTTTTTTATTATGGTTGTTTAATGACCTCTATAAAGTCTTAAACTAGTTTATCATGAGGAAAATGTTTGAGAAGTGAATCAGGTTATTGTTTTATTCATATGATCCAGTTTAGAGCTGTTATATTTCTGGATTTTGTTGTTGTTGTGTTTTAATGTTGTTGCAGGTTTTTCAAACGTGGAAATGCAATCTCAACAAACTCCAACGGGTATCTACTCAAAGCTGTTCTGAATTGCAGTTAGAAAGGATGAGGATTTGCAGGAACTGAGATCCTAAAATCTCTCATTCAGTTGCAGAGAGTGGATAAAAGACTGGTTTGAAATTTGAAAGAGAAAGAAGCTTACAGAGAACTGAGAGAGGTGTGATACATTCGTGGTAGATCAGATATTCAAACCCTCACAAATTCAGGCTTCAATCACTGCTTTCAGAAGATCAATCATTCCAGTTTCCTGAAGAACACATCCAGGCCTTGACAAGCTTATTCTTCTACTGTGTTCTAATTCTGTATTGTAATCTGCTTATCTTCTGTATATCTAAAACCTCACAAAACCTAGTGGTTGGTTGTTCAAGTGAACAAGTTCTTGTTAGCTCAACAGTTAGTAGTTGATACTAGATAGGTTTGGAACCACAAGCTGTATAGGTGTAAGGGGGTTCACTTAGGCTTGGAGATCTAGGGCTGTTTCTGTGTGAGTAATAAGAAGTGTTTGCCCAATCCTGGTGGGATTAGATCCCTCAGGCAGAGATTAGGTCCATTGGGACTGAACTCTGTAAATTGCATTGTGTTCTTTACTTTACAGTTTTGCTATTTACTTCTGCAAGCAACTCAAATCAAACTAGGGTTTATAAACTGTTTAGAACTGGTGATAGTTCAAGGCCTTGAAGCTTTCTGTTTGCCTTAGAAAGTTTCTGACTAGTTTTGTGAAATCTCAAGGCCTTGAGATTTGAGTTTCTCACTGGTTCACTTAGTTAAAATTTGTGTTTTAGCAAAAAAGTTTCCATACTCTATTCAACCCCCCCTTCTAGAGTATTTTGGTCCTGTAATTAGTCTACATTACAAACTTTCAAGTGCGTATGCATGTGTATAATTTTTCATAACTTGGACGGAAGGAGCATAAATGGTCATACTAACTAGAATTGTCCTGTACGTAATGAATGTTGTGCTGTATTTATCAATACCCATATTAAAAACTTAAACTTCATAATTGAAATCACTCCAGTAAGTTGGTATGGTATCATATGAAAGTACTAGAGAATTCTAAAAAATCAACACAAAGTAACAAAAGCCCATGAGTAAGATTAAGGAAAGAGAATGGATATCCCAACTTTAAGTATTAAAATAAGAATTGCATACGTTGCGCGGGTATTTTCTAGTTATAGGATAACAATGCAAGAGGTAATTTACAGTTTTCACCCTCGGGTTTATGTAAATAGGCAGTCCCTATCCCTAATGTTCATCAATTAACAGGGGATACCCCTATTTTGTGCAATAATAATTACAAATTATACTCCTCTGTCCATTTCCATTAGGGAGCTCTGAAGTGGTAGTGGGGCTCACTTTGGGTGTATTTTTCATTCCCCTTTTACCCTTTAAATTTTGGTAATTTACACTTATTATCCCTCGAGTTTAGACAAAAATGCAATGCACACCCTTACCGTTTATCAATTGACAGGGAACATCCCTATTTTGTGAGTTGGCTGTGGGGTACCATTTGGGTGTTTTGTTCATGCCTATTATGCCCTCTAGTGATATATAATGTTCTTTGATAACCTTTAGAAGCTTAGATATTAGTATATATAACATTGAATTGTATGACTCTTTTACATCTCCATGGATTGTTATAAATTACTATAGAGTAAATTTGTTGTTGTCAAAAGGTAAATTTGTCGAGAATGAAAATCAACACTGAGTGAATTTGAAGTTTTATTTAACAAAATTAATTCTGATAGAGTTCTGTCAAATATCGACATCAATCCGTGGTTTGTTTACTAAAATGATAATGATTTTTTTTAACTGAAACTAAATAATATCATTAAAAATTATCCGAATCTAAAATAAAGAGGATTATAATAGGTTTTTTTCTCAAAGATTATAGTAGTTTATAAAACCCAAGTTTATTAAAATTCAAGCGTTGAATTAAAAAAATCAAGCATTTAGCTTGCTGTAATATGCTAAAAAAGTGCTTGTGAATAGAAGAAAAACAAATAAGATACAAAGATATACATAGCAAACATACACAGTTCTATTACTATCTAGCAACATCTTAAATAAATTACAAAAAAGAATCAATTACAACGACTTTTTTTTTGCGTCGTTCCTTTCGCTCTCTCTTTCAACTGGATTATGTGCCGTCATGAACCAATCTAAAATGTTTTTTGCGTATCTATTGGATGGCTCAGTTTTTTAGACTTGCAGAGATGAAGTTTACACAGATGCGATATTTTTTTCACCCGAGTTGAGTGCTTTCTATAAGTTGCGGTAGATTTATTAACCCTCCATTTTTATCATCCATCGGCATCAGAGTCACGGAGGGGATTTTTCGGTGGCAATAACATAGAACTATTTTAAGGCTCCATTAGAGCACCACGCGGTGCTCTACGACAAAGCAACACTTAAACAAATTGACAGTGATTGATAGACAATCATTAATTGTAGAGTGCCACGTCGTGCTCTTTTGGAGCACTAAAAAATTCTCGCAATAACATTATTGAAGTCTTAAAGAACCAACAAATCGTGGGTAGATTGGTCTTTTTAAGACTTTATGTAACTGGGAGATTAAACATTGTATAAAGATTGAATTTAAAATAGTACTTACCCATTTTCTATTTGAGTTGTCTAAATTAAGGGTGTCTCATGCATTTTGGCAAACAACAGAGGTATCCAATGCCTATTTACCATGATTCGAGGGTGCTTTGTGTAAATTATCCTATAAATATTGAGTAAATGTATATGGGAAAATTAGTACTTTCACATTTTTCGTCCCGGACCATTAGAAACAATCCAAAATAAGGGTGTTCCCTGTCAATTCATGAACAGTAGGGGTAGGGACTGCCTATTTACATAAATACGAGGGTGCAAACTGTAAATTACCCCAATGCCAGAATAGAAACTCTTTGATGCACCGTGAATATATTAGCCCTAATTGTATAACTTGAAGCATTTTTTTACAATAATTATAGGATATTAACAATGCAATAGTAGAATCTTTTATATGCGTTGTGTATCTATTAATTTGAAACATTTTTTTTCATAAGATTCATTTACAATAACAATGTAAGAATAGAAACTCTTAGATGCATTGTATTTTTCAGTCCAAGTATGTAACGGAAATTATTTTTGGCAATAGTCATGGGATAATAACAAACCACAAGTAGAAACTATTAGATACACTTTATATTTATTAGTCCAAGGTACAAACTGGAGCATTCTTGACGTTATAAAAGGATCGAAACATCTGACACATGTACATATCTTCGCTTTGTTCATACTCTCACTACAATGACGATGGTCAATAGTCATTTCGTGGTCTGCTTGGTTCTGTTGTTCTTGACTCCAGGTCCGATTATTTTTTGTTTTTTAATTATATGTTGATTTTTTTGTTTTTGTTATGATCTTCTGAGATTAAAAATTATAATATTTTTTTAAATTCAGGTTTCGGAATGACAATCGAGAAAAGTGCAAGAAAAGAATGTCAGAATATTTTTATAATTGAAGACAATTTGTGCTTCCCAATTCCTTGCGATAAAGAGATTTGTAAGAAAAAATATGGTCCACAAGCTCGTGGAGAGTGTGGTACATCTGGCAATGTTTGCACTTGCTTCTTCCCATGTTAGATATAGGGGCCGGACTTCTTTGTCAATCTGGCATGACTTTGCCTTGTAAATTGTCGACCAAAATTGAAAGGAATAAAGTTGAATTGCTTCGCACATGCAAGTTCATTTATCCTGCCTATATTGCGTGCAATTTATGTTTTTGTTAATCGTGTTGCTGGACCAGTTTGCGCGGACTTTGACTAACTCACGATGTCTTGTGAAATACCTACAATTTCTACAGATGACTAGTTCAATCCCGTGTGACCATGAAGTAGAGTTTGGACCTGAATGAGTAAATGCTTAGATCTCAAGCCTCAACTTTTTTTCTTGAAGGAAATGATCATATTATTAAGCCCATTAAATCATGATCCAATACGGGTAGGGATGAAAACGGTTCGGCTTGGTTCGGATACGGCACCCTACCAAACCGAACCGTATATAACGGTTAAAAAACAAACTAAACATAATCCGGACCGTTTGACTCCAAACCGAACCGTGAATGACCGATTTGTTTGATTTTAAATAGCGGTTCCCAAAAATATATTATTTCATTTGAAATTTCTTAAAAGTGCAATCACCAATAAAATGTTTTCTAAAATTCCAATGTCAAGCAATTCAAAACATAACGTAGCAAATATTACAGCATTCTCAATACCTACTGTATGTGATTATGTGTAGAATTATCAAGTGTGGCACTTGTGTAGCCTAATATGCTACGTAACCGGTTCGTTTTTTATGATTTTGAGGTATCTCAAACCAAAACCAAATCGTATTATACAGTTTGAGATTTTTTCAAACCTTACCGAATCGTAATAACTTCCAACTTGAACCGAACCAAACTGAACCACCCGTTTCGGCTCAGATTGCAGTTTTTTGGATTTGAACTTGCATCCCTAAATATGAGTTTGATCGCACATGGTCGTTTGGACATAATAGAAACTCTCGGGAAACTTTAAGGATTGTTGTGCAAATAAGTGTGCAGTTTATGTAATTTTATTTGATTTTCAATTACAATCTGAGAGGCGAGACTCGAGACTCGAGAGAGAGCGAGAGAGAGCGAGAATGAAGAACTTATTGGTGACTGGCGCTTCCGGTTACTTGGGTGGAAGACTCTGCCACGCCCCTACTCAAACACGCCTACTCTGTTCGAGCTTTCGTCCGATCAACCAACGAACTCTCCACCCTCCCTCCGCCCGTCGCCACCGGAAAATTGGAGCTCACTTACGGAGACGTCACCGACTACCCCTCCTTAATCTCCGCTCTTTCTGGATGCCACGCCCTCATCCACTCCTCCGTACTCGTCGAGCCCTGGCTTCCAGACCCCTCTCAATTTGTCATTATTCTGGAAGTGGACTAGATTGCAACCACTGCCAAACTAATGATCTGAACTGAGGCGTAGCAGCTTCCGTCAGATCAGTTTCCTTCTTCTAATTGTGGCCATTTAATTTAGTAGACATTGTAGTCAAAATAGCTAATTGGAACAATGTCGTTCCAATTAGTTCCCAGCCAGCACAGCAGCGACCGGACATGTTGTAACACCCAGTCTTTTTCTAAGTATAATTGACGTATTTTTTAGAAAGTTTAAATGTTTATTTCCTAAATATAGGGCTAGTGGGGAGGTAGACGTAGTTTCAAATAGTAGATACTAGTAAAGTTGAGGGTAAATCGTGAGTTTATGAAGACCAAGGGGGGCGTAATTGTCTTTACTTAGGAATTTACCTAAGAAACCACATTTGTGTTTCCACAACATTTTATCTCTCTCTCTCTCTCTCTCTCTCTATCCCGCACGTCTCTCTCCCTCTCCCTATTTCTTCTCATTCTCTTCTTCAGGCAACACCACCACCCCCGAGACCTTCTCCACCCCCAACACCACAACTCCTCTCTATTTGTCTCACTCTATCTCTCTCTCCCTCTCTGTCTCGCTGAAGAACAGGACCAGCAACAGCAGCGGCAATAATGGTCGATGCCGCTGTCGACGAGGCACAACCACCACCACCACGACCATATCCCTCTCTTGCTTGACCTCTCCTTCTCTCCCCGTCTCTGAATTGCTCGACAGAGCCACCAGAAGACGAAGAAGAATTTGAAACAGAGGAAGTAGCAGCTGCGATGACCGCAAAAGCAAACCCACCGGTAAACCTCCATGGTTTCCGGCGAGAGCACCGGCCAAGTCAAGCCAAGGCCACCTACTCGCTCACGTCCCTTCCAGGAGACTCCCATAGGCCCGAAAAGTACCACAGTAGGCTCGATCGTAGCCCAGGAGGCCATTAACGCCGCCGTCGAGCTCCACCGCCGGCCACCACCGTGACGAACTCGACTCATTCAATTTCCTGACCGTTTCTCCCAAAATTTGGTATGGGTATGCTCTAAATCTCATCCTAAGCTATTTTCTGTAATCAAAATAGTGCCTTAAGGCCTTGAATCCATGATTTGATTAGTTAGTTTGAGTGTTCATGCTTGGGGGTTAAATTACAATTTTCAGAAAGTTAATAGGGGTTATTTTTTGTCGTTTCAGAAACTTAAGGGGGGGGGGGTGCAGATGACTTTTCTGAAACTTTTGGGGTACAAGATGCAGTTTATAATTTCAGATTCATTAATAAACTTAGTTTTTATTTATTTTTTTTAGATTATTATTTATAATTAATAACTATACCTTTAATAAATTGGTTGGGGAAATTATTTGCACAATCTAAAACTTAAAGGGTATGTATTGTTGGATCTGTAACTCATTTTTTAGTAGGGGTCATTGTTTAAGTGCCGTTTACATAACAATATATATATATATATATATATGAAATTAGAAATAGGAAATTTGGATTAAAATTAGTTTCAGAATATTCTAATTTTCGTTCCAATTATATAGACGTGATTTTGGTCTTGAAATGTTATTTCATATATGCATTACAAAGTAAACTAGAGTTGTATAACATATTGGGCCTATTTATTCAATAATCAATATTAATTTGTTTAAATATTAAGCTCAAAGTATCATAGATTGACATTCCAAATGAATCGGTTGTCTAAATATCATTTTTAGAATAAACTAGTTAGAAAGTAATTTGAGAAATTTTTATGAATAGCTTCTTTACTTAATACTTTATCTTTCTCTAAATTAAAAATAGTTATCTCTTATGCTTATAAATAGATGTTAAATAATACTTATTTTCCTAATAGATATTTTCATGGTATCATTCCCTACACAAGTTAGTATATAGTCTTTTTATGAAGAATATACCTCCAATAATTAATTTTGTAAACTAAACAGTTTATTTTATATGGCGAAATTACTTTATAAATGTAAAATATAGTAGCAAGAATATTGAGAATAAAAGGTGTCGTGTAAAATGAAGTCTAAGCTAGTTAAGAATATTTAAATCTAAACTTATTTTCTCACTATTTAAATATGCTAATATGAAATTGATATAAATGTTAAATAATTATAATTTGAGGATATAATTACTAAACTAGTACACTCTTGACGAATATAACAAGAAGAGAGATTTAGACTTTGTATTAAATTGAGTTAGATTCTCTTACGACGACAGTAGAGTTCATAGCAAGTCACATCGCCTACTTGCGTTATACGTGCTACTTGGAATTGGATTTGAAGTTGATTAGAAATTAGAAATTTGTTGGTGACAAGTTCATAGACGAGGGTTACGCCTACCCGTAAAAGCTCACGTGCCATTTGCCGCATTTTTGAGGTGAGTAAACATGCCAAGTCTAGCATGTCTTGCCTCTTTCGTGTTGAAATATGATTTTATAATTTGTCTCAAAATGTGTTTTATGTATTACATGCTTTAATTGACATTTGGTTATGTTTGAAATATTTTCTTTGAAACTAACAGCTGAAAATAATAACGCGCAATAATGTAAAGTGGGAAGAGTTGTGCAGGGAAAACCTATTATTATTGCTGTGTTGGCTTCATCCACTCGTCCTGTGATTATTATTATCGATGTTGACTTCGGTCACTCGGCCTGTGATTATTATTGTCGATGTTGACTTCGCTCACTCGGTGTGTGTATTTTGACCACGTCGCAACCTGTAGGGTCGCTCCATGTACTCACCTCTTTGGCCGCACGAAGTCTTAGAGGGGTGCCGGCACTTAAGGTCTTGGATGCTTGTGATGGATTGTTATTCCCCGTATCAACTAATGGAACAAATGATTTGGATATTGGACGTTATTAATGGAAATAGAAATATTGAGATTAAATGATTTGGATATTGGATATGGATTTAATTATGATTATTGGAGACTTTCCGGAAAATTTACGAGAACTCGAAAATGTCTTGCTATTCCACTGTCTTTTACTTCCGCTGTATCTCTATCTGAAGTTAAATACTTGTGAAATATTTACTCTTCATCCAATTATTATTTTCTACATGGCTTAAAATATCCCGTATCCGATTTATGTTCTTGGGTGTTTACTTACTCAGTATTTCATTGCTTACTTTAGAAAAATTGCCGTCCTTGTTTCTTTTCCCCGCAGGTCTTAAGAGCTGGATTATGGGGTAGCGGGATCCGACACTCATCTAGTATTTGTTAGTATTGGAATAAGCCGAACTCTTAGTATCACTTCATCTCGTGTAATAGTACGTTATGTTGAAACAATTAAGGGTTTGTAATATATAAGCTTGAGATGTGGCGTTCTTGATTTCTTTCGCTTCATTTCTAGTAGCACCCTCCTGGGCTCTTCGGTCCGGAACGGAAAGCTTGGGAACAAGGGGCGTTAGAGGTGCTATCAGATCAGGCAATCAAAAAAGGGATTTGAAACCTGTAGGGTAATATAAAATGGACTTAGGGAAAGATAATAAAATTGCAAAAGTCGATCGGGTTATGGGTACCTTAAGTGTTAGTATACTAGGTCCCACCCACCCTCATCCTTTGATACTATTATTTGGTTTGATTTCAGTAATTAGTTCGTGATAGATTGATTTACAAATGATATTCCTGTGATTGACAATGAGAAGTATGGATTTCAGTAATTGGATTTTGCATTGTGAATTATGCGTTATCCTATATGAGGAGACGAGTTATAAGAGTATCAGCGACTAGTGTTACTCCTATGATGGAGAATAAAGAAAATGAAAATGGGAACTAGACTATGAATCCCAGATGATGTACTAGTTAATTTGAGAAGATGAGCTTCATAATTATCGATGAAGACTTTTATATGTTGCCTGTTTTCATGACTGTGCGATGGATGATACCATATATGTGATGCTTAAAATAATAATTGTGCATGAGAGCACACGTAACGACATAGAAATGTGATTTATGGACCACTAAAGTACTACAATAGAAAGATTCGATATGAACAGAGGACTTGGAATAACAATCTCATGGGGAAAATCTTAGTTTGAAAGTATTGTTGCTAGGCTATGTGAGTCTTATCCGTATTCTAAGGAAAGTATCAAATTACGATCATAGGATACTTTGGGCTTAAAAGATGTTAGGGGAACGCTAAGATATATGACGAGTGAACCCTAGATTCATTAACTAGATTCGTGAAGAATTTGGTGACGTATACTGATTAGTATGGTAATTTGGAGTCAGAGGGGAAGAATGAGGTACTTCTGATGATCAAAGTGAGTTATCTTAGAAACGACCAAGGAAGTTCCCACCCACCCTCACCTAAGACAAGTAACTATGAACTCCACTTGTCCAGCTTCCGACGCGTTTTAACTAGAATATGACAGTCTTAGTTATTGGATGGTTTTGATGGTTGATTCGATTATACTTGTCCATGAGTTGTGCTCGGAAGACAAATCTAGACTAATTCGTCACAAATAATTTGGGGGTTCTGAAGACATCTAGATGTGTTAGGCATTAACTGGAGTCTAGGAACCTTAATATTGCTTGAAGATCAGGATTTCTATTCGGTTATGACTTGATTTTAGAGTTATGGGACTCACTTGGAAAGAGTAATATCTAAAATATGAAGTAAATATTGTTGGTTCACTGATGATCGTCCACAAGGCGTGGATGTTTCCTATGACATATCTAGACAAGTTTGTTTTAAATTTTCGAATTTGGTGTTATCTTAATGTTAAAGTTTCGGTCTGAATATTTTTTCCAAGGTTTTGACTCAGATCTTAAAAGTCCACATTTGGAATTTGTTATTTCGTAGCGATGACTTGGGATTTATTTTTCTACTATGATAAATTTTGGAAGTTTTTATATTGGTTAACTATCTTAAATACTAATAAATACTTGGGATACAGTGACAATGTTTTTCTTACAATTAGGATGTGTAATAATTACATGCTACGTGTATACCACTTTGAGGTTCTAACGTTTTGTAAAAGGGGAATATTGTACATTCTTCCATCTTGCGTTGTTTAGCTTATGAGGTGTGGTATGCACTTTATGGAGAGGATAATATGAGTTTCTAAGAAGGAAA
This sequence comes from Linanthus parryae, assembly GCA_023055425.1. Classification (NCBI taxonomy): domain Eukaryota; kingdom Viridiplantae; phylum Streptophyta; class Magnoliopsida; order Ericales; family Polemoniaceae; genus Linanthus; species Linanthus parryae. The sequence goes on from JALGPY010000006.1 coordinate 32,263,633, forward strand.
ATGTTAATGAAAGTTTGGTTTTTTAGTGTAGGAATGGAGGCACATTATAGCTTTACGTTTGGAGATTTGTTTGGATATAGCATGATGTCAGTCAGTGTTTCAAGTTATTTGATTAAATTCTTGTGAATCCACGATTACAAGTCATGTGATAAATTTGGACTGTGAAGAGTCATGGATTTTATTAAAATCATCATTTAGAATTTGAGTAAAATACTAGGTGGAAGCGTATGGGTTATGATCACGTTGATGGAATAAAATGTCTTTAAATTTCCTTTATGAGCAAAAATTGGTCATTGAAATATTATCACAGGTATTCCCAAGTACTGGAAAAATCTACCATGAGACATTTTGCTCCAAATATGGTCTTAGGACATAGTTAAGCATTTCAAGAGCATACAGTTCAGTAACAAATTTGCGCAAATGACCAGCCATAAAGTTAAAAATCTCAATTGGCTTGAATATTCGACCTTTAACAATATGTTTACACATGACTTGGAATAGATGATATGAGATGAATATGATTATGTGCTAGTATGAACATGTGATGATAGGAAAGGATATGATGAGAAGTATGTTGACATATTATTGAAATCATGATATTGTGATAGCCAGGCAGGCTTGCTCAGAGAAATTGATTTGAGAATTTGACATGACAACATAGTATAATCACATATTTCACTGCCCGATTTGGGCCAAAGTTATTTTTTCAAGGAAGAGGAAAGATATATAGTAGAGAACTTAAGTGAAAATTTTGATTGTATATTAGCATACCAATTATAATGTTCCACGTGCCACATTACCTGCTTATATGCAAATGATACGTTATGTTTCTGTTGTATGAGATATTGAGGGATTGAATAGATTATGGTTGAGATAGCAAGACTGATAGATCACACATTAGCAACACCATAAAGAGTCATGAATCAGACATCTCTATCAATGATGGAAATCATAGAGATAGTCAAGTTTCTAGTAGTACATATGAGATAAAGAAGATAAACCCAAAATTAGAACCAGCTTACCATAAAGTGACTCGTAGAGGGGGGGGGACTAGCAGACTCATGTGATACCACACATGAAGGAACCTAAAGTAAGCAATCTTGACAGTTTAATACCCACTAACCTAGGCAAAATCGATCTAAATATCAGGTAAACAAATGTCAAGATTAGAGGACCTTCTAACTAAGAATTGTGAAGAAAGTGTTAAAGAGACGTTTGAAGTTAGACCAAATATCACATGATTAACCCACTAAGTTTAAGATATTGATATGATCGAGGATTTCATTAGTGTGTAGACTGGTAAACCTATACGAGTTATTTGGTCGTTATGTAACTTGACGTCATGCTTGGATTGCTTAAGTTTCCTTCCATATGGTATATATGCTTTTCATAAATTCCTTTTTTGAAGTATTGTCATTGGATAATTACTTTGGGGGGCATTGGATGCTCATTCTCTTATCAACTATTTTTCGGAGTTCATAAAATTTTATCGGGATTACTCTAAGTATTATTTGAAGTAACGAATATTGATGTTCTTTAGCAGCCCTTGTAAAATGTGTTATCTGAAAGAGCTAGTGGAGGCAATGTCTTACCTTGTATTTGGGCAGATGAAAATTCGACCAGATGATAAGGGTATGACAACCTAGATTTCATTAAGGGGTGAAGTTACTAACTATCATTAAGAAATAGAATAGGCAAGCGACTTCTAAAAAGTCATTTAAAGCCGTAAGATCCTGGAGGATACCTTAATTTTCGGCTCAACCCATTTTGGGAGATAGACATAAATCCAGATAAGAATTCACTCTAGAACAAGAGGGATAGAGTCCACATGCTACCACAAAAGAAGAGTACCCATAACTTGTATTCGACCTATATAACCATCTCTCATGACAACTTATATTGAGTTCCGGGGATGTCACTCCTCTAAGGGGAGAGGATGTCGCCCTCCGTTTAGAACTTCCTCTTGAGATCGACCCGTGATTAGAGCCTCAATATCATTACGACACACCTCGCATTAACATTTTTTTTTGCGGAGAAGGAAGAACTTCATTGATAGCATAGAATAAGTAACGACGAAAATACACAAAATGAGCACGAAGGAGCATGTGCTGAAAACTAGAGACTACGCCAAAAGACACCCTGAAATCCCTGGACCAAACCCTTACTAGTACACACAAAGGACCAAACTAGAAGAGAGAACCTAGCAAAGCCAAAGGCAAAACCAGCAAGAGACTCCAAAACATGAAAATCTAGAGTAGCAATAGTACATGAGACCACATAACACAACTTTGTTCAGAAACTGAAAACTTAAACAGAACCAAAACCAACCAAGCTCCGAATAGAGAATAACACTAACTCCCATCAAGCATCAATGAAAGGAATCACTGCTGACATAAGGTCGTCATCTGGAATGGGAGGAAGCTGTTCCCCAGAAGCACTTCCTGGAACACTGACACTTGATGCATCATGGGAGTGCATCACAGGGACCTCAGAACTTCCTTCTCCAGCAGAAGAGTCCTTAACTGTTAACTCAGGGGAAAAGGATTCCTTGAAAGCAAATGAGCCTTGAACTGGAGGTAGAACAACAAGAGGAATAGCTTGAGAGACTTCCACAACAGCTTGAGGGTAAAACTACACTTGGCCTGGCATCCATTCTGGTCTTCCTTTCTTGACTTCAACTTCCACGCAACCTTCATTAGCTGAATTAAGACAAGCTCATAACCATTAATTAAGAGGTTAATAAGAAACTAGCAAGTGCCTCTGCCTGGTGATACATATTAGTATTTGAAGTGTGTTGATTATCAAATAAACGTTTGTTTCTGGTGATCCATAGAATCCAGAAAATGGCTGGAATCCAATGCCAGTTTCTGGTTTTATGGAGCTTCTTTTTCCTTTTTAGCCACCACATGAGCCAGGTATGAACATTACAAGGCTTATATATGGGCTTTTGATAAGGAGGGAGGGGCACTCTATCCCAAAGCTCTCGAGCCTTATTACAGTAAAGAAAGATATGATTAGAATCTTCAAATTGATTAGGGCAGTAAAGACAGAAAGGACTAAAGGAGCTAATCTTAGAGTTAGTATTAGAAAGACATGGTAATGAGTTAGTGCAAATTCTCCAGAAAAGATGAGTAATGTTTGAGGGAAGCCCAGAGGACCAGAGTCTTTTTCATTTATAGTTAAAAGAATTTGAATTGAAATGGATACAAGCAGCTGTAGAAAGAGGAGAGGAGTTATTATAGTTTTAAAGGAAGTAAGCTGATTTAACTGAAAAGTTTCCATTAGAGGTAGCTTTCAAAAAGGGGGTGTCCATGCTATCCAAGTTCCCAATAGGTGTACTAATTATTCTATCTCTCAACGAGTTGGGGAAAAGAGTGGCAAGCAGACTGATTTTCCATGACTTGTCTTGCTGATCAATCAACTACCCAACCTTTGAGAAGGTGTTATGGGGGTCTGTTTGACTTAAACATTCCTTAATGGAATCTCCTGGGACATCCTTGATCCATCCATCTGCTCTGATTCCTATGGAGTTCCCATTAATGATCTTCCATTGAATTCCAAGGTTGAGAGTGCTTCTTCCTTTGCAAATATTTTTCCAAGCACAAGAGGAAGTGGTAGCAGGATTGAGGCTCAAAAAAGCTTTCCTTTGGCAGTATTTGGAAGTAAAATATTTTGTAAAAAGAAAGTTATGATCATTGAGAATTCTCCAACTACTTTTGGCCAGAAGAGCATTGTTAAAGCAATGTAAGCTTTTAAAACCTAGACCTCCATTTTTGGGTTTGTTACATAAGAAATCCCAAGAGAGCCAATGAATACGCTTCTTGTTACAGTCCTCTGACCAGTAGAATCTAGAGAGGACAGACTTGATGGTATTGCAATCTTTCTTGGGGAAGAGACAGATGGACATGGGATAAACCAGATAGCTGCTAAGAACAGATTTAATCAAGGTGGCTCTACCTAGGGAATTAAGCAGGAGACCTTGCCAACTTGCACATTTATTGACAACCTTGGTTATTGTATCTTTGACAACATCCTTATTAGTACCTCTATTTTCAAGAGAAATACCCAAATATTTCCCTATACACTCATTAGGAGCAAGACCTAGAGTATTAATGAAAAGATCTTTATCTAAAGGGGAGCAGTTAGGGCTGAAGACCAAAGAGGATTTATCCAAGTTAATAGATTGTCCTGACTGACTAGCATAATTATCAAGGATAAATTTTATGTTTATACTAGTCTGTGGATTCACTTGGAAAAATAGCAAGGTATCATCAGCAAATTGGAGATGGGAAATATTTTGATATCTGGAGAAGGGAATGCCTTGTATTAAACCATCCTCTTCAGCCTCTATAAGTGAACTGGACAGGACCTCAGCACAGAGAGAAAAAAGGAAAGGGGAAAGGGGGTCTCCTTGTCTTAGGCCTCTATTAGGCTTGAAGAACTTAGACTGGAAGCCATTCAGAATGATGGAGTAGGAGACAGTGGTAATACACTGCATAATAAGCTTGGTAAAGTGTGAAGGAAAGTGCATTTGCACCATAACATGTTCTAAAAAATCCCATCTTATACGATCAAAAGCTTTGGAGATATCCAGTTTTAGAGCTCCCAGTTTGGCTTGATTATTTGCTTTTGCTTTGTGAATAGTATGGACAAGGTCTTGGCCAATGAAAATATTATCTTGTATTAACCTATGGGGGATAAAACCATTCTGGTTAATTGATATAAGTGAGGGAAGAACTTGTTTAAGCCTATTAGCTAAAACTTTAGCAATTATTCTATAAACATTACACAAGCTAATAGGTATAAAGTCCCCGACTCTTAGAGGATTGTGGCATTTAGGGATAAGGATAATGTGAGTCTTGTTTATTTCTTTAAGCAGATGACCCGAGTTTAGAAAATAAAGCACCGCAGTTGTAATGGGTGTAGAAACCAGAGTCCAGTTTTTTTGGAAAAAAGCAGGTTGAAATCCATCAGGACCAGGAACTTTTAAAGGAGTCATTTCAAAAACTGCTTTAGAAACTTCTTGAGCTGTGAATGGGTTAGAAAGGAGTTCTTGTTGTTCTGGAGATAAGAATTTACTGATATTAAAGAGAAGAGAAAAGGAAAACAGATTATTGTTTTGGGCTGAAAGTTCAGTCATACTAGGTGATGGCTCAGAGTAAATGTTTTGATAGTGATCAAGAAACAAGTTCATTATTTCATTGGGATCACTTACAAAACTACCATCATGAAGCTGAAGGTTCCAAATCCCATTAAAGGTCTTTTTAATTTTGGTATAGGCATGGAAAAATTTAGTATTTTTTTTACCTTCCTTAAGCCATTTACACCTAGCTCTATGCGCCCATTAGAGCTCTTCCTGAGCAAGAAGATCCTGTAATTGTTTGTGGAGAGTAATAAAATTGGAGGCTGCATGTGGGTCTGGCAGAAGTGCCTATTGAGTGGCAATTTGATGTTTAACATTACTAATCTGATTTGGGAGTGAGGGCCTTGAAGAGGCCCAGGCTCTAAAAGACTTAAGGGTGATTTCAAGCAGTTTGGCCACTCTAAAGCAGGGAGAACCTTGAATGGGAAGACACCATATGAACTCTAAAAGCTTCTTAGACTCTGAGACATTAAGCCACCAGATTTCAAACCGCTTAGTAGGGGAGTTACGGTTACTAGGGGAACAGAATTTCAAGACCATTGGAGAGTGGTCTGAAGAACCAATACCTAGATTATGAAGGGTGAGATCAGGGAAGTAATTTATCAACCTGACATTACACCAAGCTCTGTCAAGTCGTTCAAATGTGGGAGAACTACTCACCCTATTGTTGGTCCAAGTAAACCAGAGGCCAACATTTCTAACTTCAAACAAAGCCCAGTCATTGAGAAAACTAAGAAGAGTGTCAGACCCCCTAATATTGGATGCACAAGGACCAGCTTTGTCATGATTAAAAAGAACTTGGTTAAAGTCTATTATTAGTATCAAAGGACTATTAACAGACAGGATGGAATCAAAAAGATTCCAGACTTGAAGGCGTTGATCAAAATTTGGATTTCCATACACAAGCCCTAAGTACCAAGCAGAAAGTGAAGCATTTGAGTTTGAAACTTCAAGAAGAATTAGATTCTCAGAAGACCATTTCAAAGAGGCAGAGAGAAGGGAGGAATGCCATGCACACCAAAGGCCACCACTAGACCCAATGGGATCAACAAAGCAGTGTTTATCAAAACCTAGTTTACGAAATTTTCTTTGAATAAAATAGCTTTTTTGTTTAGTTTCTGATAAAAAGAGAAGAGCAGGTTTAAATTTTTGGGCCAGGGAGAAGACTTCACGAATTGCAGAGTCCTGACCTAAACCTCTGCAAATCCAACTTATGATATTCATGGCTCTCTTGGGGGTTGTTCAGGGAAAACCACCCGAAACCCTGATTTTAGTCTTTTACTTGCATGCAACTCGATAGAAACAGTTTCATTGAATAGTCTTAATCTTTTTTTGAACTTAAATTTAAAGAATTGGTCTGAAAAGAGATTAAAATTAAGAAAATTCAAAACGTTAGGAAGAAACTGCAGGGTACCTTTTTGAGCCTCCAATCTAGACGTGGTTTTCTGTTTCTTACCCTTCCCCTTGTGATCAGACACAGGAGCCACAGGAACTTCTCTCTTTTTTGCCACCTTCTTCAGTGCTGGGATCTGCAAAGCTCCTCTTGGTTTGGTTTTGATCTTCTCCTTGCCTTTACCCATGTTCTTTTTTGCCCCTTTCTTCTGCACTACCCCCATTTCCTTTTTGTTCTCTCCTCTTTTCCCTCTGATATTTTTGGGTATTGAAGGACCTGACTCTTTGAGGATCTTATCAATTTCTACAAGATCTTGGTTTCTCTGGTCTCTTTCAATATCTTCTTCTGAGGTAATAGAGGGGGTGAACTCGGGTGCTTTAATGGAGAATCCTGAGTGAGAAGAAAGCATCTTATAGGTGGTTGGGATGAGTTTCTTTGGAGATGAGGGAGGTTGGGACAAGAGAGAGATTGAGTGGGCAGTTGATGTAAAAAAGCTTCCGGAGATTGGTTGTGGTGATTTATAGTGTTGATAGGGGGGAGGCTTTTCAGTTCCTGAAGTAATGAATCACCATTTTCAAAATTTGAATGCATGTTTCTATTGAATAGACTCTCTGGAACCGAAACAACATTCATGGGGGACGTTTGGGGGTGGCTAAGAGAGAGAATCTTTCATAACTGCTTCCGAAACATGTGCATTCATCGGAAGTGAAGAAGAAGCACTCTGCAGGGGAATAAGGAACGTTTGGGACTGCTGAATTAACTGCCTTATGTTGGGAAAATAATCCCTTATAAATGAAGAGGTGGCTTCCAAGAGTGAGGTTTGATTCGAGGCTATGGGTTCCGAGGGGGGTGTGAAGAAATTAGCAGAGTCATTAAAAGAGGTAGAGTGTTCGGAAGAGGGATGGTGTGGTGGTATAGGGGGGCCTTGGTTAGGATCATGAGAGACAGATAGATCTTGAAAGGTGTAGATAGGCTTAACACTGGTGTCTAACTTGACGGTGCGGAAGGGGCCATGTTTGGAGTGGAATTTTAGCAGGTGTGTAAACATTTTTCTTTGGGGGTTGACATGGAAGGGATAGGCAGAAAGATGGTGGGACTGCAGGTAGCGAGCCTCAAGCTTCTCCAAAACATCCACAAGGTTAGTTTGGCAATGTCTATTGTCATGCCCTACACAGCCACATCTATAGCAAACCTTGAAAACTCTCTCGTAACTGAAAAACACCCATTTCAATTCCTCCTCTCCGGGGACATTGATGTAAGCCCCTGGTGTTAAAGCTTGATCTAGAGCCACCCTAGATTTGATCCGCAACCCTTGCATGCTACGGACTCTATCAAAGGACCAATCAACAACTATTAGATCCCCCGCCAAATTTCCCATTCTTTCTGCAGTTTCAAAATCAAAGCCTTCAAATGATACATTAGGAACTTGAAACCAAATGTCAGCTTTTGAGAAATCAATTTCTGAAAGAGCCCGATTATTCTTCCTTTCTTTGAAAACCAGAGAGAGACCATGCATAGAAACCAGTGATTCATTGAGAAAAAACTCTTTATCTTTTGGGTTTTGAAAATGGAAGAGGTAAAAATCATTCTTTTTTTCAATCCATACCGAACCGTATGTTCTCCATGATTTACTAATGGCTTTTTGCATAACTGCAGGTGACAAAGAGTTTTTCCCCAAGAACTTCGCAATCAACGTGTTCTTCAGGATCTCTCTAAAAGTGAAAGCCCTTGAGGGATTAAGAGAGAGCACGGATCCCCTTTCGTCAAGCCTTTCCTCCATGGAATCGTTTGATGTAGGGCTGTTAGTGTCAAATTGGTAGGGTTTGGACATTGGGTTGATTGAGGGACAGAGAGGAGAAGGATGATGAGAATCAGAAAGAAGAGAGAAGGCAAATAGGCACTGAAAGGTTAATTCTAGAATGCAAACTTGAGGCACTAGAACCTGCAAAATATAGCAAAAACTTAGCTCATAAACAATTGTACCAAGAATCACTAAAAGATACTAAGCCAATGCATGTAAAGAGATGGAGATGATGAATGTGATAGTTGTAGATAGGAGGAGTGCCACACTGGTGAAGACATCTTCAGCAGATCTTGATTTCCTGCAAAATCATGTTAGTAAGTGCTAGGGGATGATGATTAAGGGTTAGAGGTAGGGAGAAGATTAAGAAATAATCAATTAAACTAAACAATACGCAGCGATTGGTGATGACCAGCCGAGTGGTATGGAGAAGTGCAGCAGATAGGGTGGGCGATTGGAAGAACAGAAATGCGAGGATCAAGGGCGGGAGGGAGGTACGGCTCGAGGAGCAATGGGAAGAGACTCTTAGAGAGAGCAACAATGTTAATTGGTTAATACAAAAGTAATTGAATTTGAATTTATCAACAAATCAAGTCAGTGACCATGAATCTCAAGTCTCGACTCTCGACCCAAAAAAATAAAAGAAAGAAAGTGACCATAATTTGGAATTGACCTAAGAAATCAGGTTAGAGATGATAACTCGAGTAGACTCCTTATCTTGAGAGCTAACCGATAGTTCCAAGTCATAATTTGGCTCCACATCGCATTAACATTAAGTAACTAAAATGAGTTATAGCATCACTTGATGTTACACGTACTTTTCACACTACACTGTGAACATAAAATAGAGGTTTCTTGCTCATGAGAGATCACATGTTTCTGTAAGGTTTTAGCACCACGAGTGTTTGTTCGATTATAGCTTCGACGAGGAAACTCTCTTTAAGGGGGGAAGGATGTAACACCCCGTCTTTTTCTAAGTATAATTTATGTATATTTCATAAAGTTTAAATGTCTATTTCCTAAATATAGGGATAGTGGGGAGGTAGACGTAGTTTCAAAGAGTAGATACTAGTAAAGTTGAGGGTAAATCGTGAGTTTATGAAGACCAAGGGGGTGTAATTGTCTTTACCTAGGAATCCTAGGAAACCACATTTATGTTTCCCCAACATTTTCTCTCTCTCTCTCCCTCTCTCGCCGCACGTCTCTCTCCCTCTCCCTATTTATTCTCCTTCTCTTCTTCGGGTAACAACACCACCCCGAGACTTTCTCCACCCCAACACCACAACTCCCTCTCCATTTCTCTCCCTCTATCTCCCTCTCCCTCTCTGTCTCGCTTAAGAACAGGAGCAGCAACAGCAGCTGCAACAATGGCCTCTGCCGCCGCCGACGAGGCACAACCACCACCACTACCACGACCATATCCCTCTCTTGCTTGACCTCTCCTTCTCTCCCCCTCTCTGAATTGCTCAACAGAGCCACCAAAAGGCGAAGAAGAAGTTGAAACATAGGAAGTAGCAGCTGCCATGACCGGAGAAGCAAACCCACCGGCAAACCTCCATGGTTTCCGGAGAGAGCTCCGGTCAAGTCAAGCTAAGGCCACCCAGTCGCTCACGTCCATTCTAGGAGACTCCGAGAGGCCCGAATAGTACCACTGTAGGATCGATCGTAGCCAAGGAGGCCATTAACGCCGCTGTCGAGCTCCACCGCCGGACACCACCGTGACGAACTCGACCCGTTCAATTTTCCCACTGTTTCTCGCAAAATCTGGTATGGGTATGCTCTAAATCTCATCCTAAGTTGTTTTCAGTAATCAAAATCGTGCCTTAAGGCCTTGCATCCCTGTTTTGATTAGTTAAATTGAGTGGTCATTCTTGGGGGTTAAGTTGCAGTTTTCAGAAAGTAAATAGAGGGTTATTTTTTGTCCTTTCATAAACGTAACGGGGTGCAGACGACTTTTCTGAAACTTTTGGGGTACTAGATGCAGTTTATAATTTCAGATTCATTAATAAACTTAGTTTTTCTTTAATTTGTTTATATTATTATTTATAATTAATAACTATACCTTTAATAAATTGGTTGGCAAAATTATTTGCACAATCTAAAACTTGGAGGGTATGTATCATTGAATATGTAACTCTTTTTTAGTAGGGGTCATTGTATTTACTTTAAAGGAATAAAGGGGAGTTAAGTGTCGTTTAATTAACACTATATATATATATAAATGAAATTAAAAATAGGAAATTTGGAGTAAAATTATTTTCAGAGTATTCTAATTTTCGTTCCAATTATATAGAAGCGATTTTGTCTTGAAATGTTATTTCGTATATTCATTACAAAGTAAACTAGAGTTGTATAATATATTAGACCTATTTATTCAATAATCAATATTGTTTTGTTTAAATAGTAATCTCAAAATGTCGTAGATTGGCACTCTAAATGAATTGGTTGTCTAAATATCGTTTTTAGAATAAACTGGTTAGAAAGTAATTTGAGAAATATTTATGAATAATTTTTTACTTAATACTTTATCTTTCTCTAACTTAAAAATAGTTATCTCTTATGCTTATAAATAGATGTTAAATAATACTTATTTTCCTAATAGATATTTTCATGGTATCATCTCCTAAACAAGTTAGTATATAGTCTTTTTATGAAGATCATACCTCCAATAATTAATTTTGTAAACTAAATATTTTATTTTCTATGGAGAAATTACTTTAGAAAGGTAAAATATAGTTGCAAGAATATTGAGAATAAAAGGTGCCGTGTAAAATGAACTCTAAGCTAGTTAACAATATTTAAATCTAAACATATTTTCTCACTAGTTAAATATGCTAATATGGAATTGATATTAATGTTAAATAATCATAGTTTGAGGATATAATTACTAAACTAGTACACTCTTGACGAATATAACAACAAGAGAGATTTAGACTTTGTATTAAATTGAGTTAGACTCTCTTACGACGACAGTAGAGTTCATAGCAGTCACATCGCCTACTTGCGTTATACGTGCTAGTTGGAATTGGAATTGAAGTTGATTAGAAATTATAAATTTGTAGGTGACAAGTTCATAGACGAGGGTTATGCCTACCCGTAAAAGCTTACGTGCTATTTGCCGCATTATTGAGGTGAGTAAACATTCCAAGTCTAGCGTGCCTAGCCTCTTTCGTGTCGAAATATGATTTTATAATTTGTCTCAAAATGTGTTTTATGACTTACATGCTTTACTTGAGATTTGGTTATGTTTGAAATATTTGCTTTGAAACTAACACGTGAAGATAATAACGCGCAATAATGTAAAGTGGAAAGAGTTTTGCGGGGAAAACCTATTATTATTGTCGTGTTGGCTTCGGCCACTCGACCTGTGATTATTATTGCCGATGTTGACTTCGGTCACTCAGCCTGTGATTATCATTGTCGATGTTGACTTCGGTCACTCGGCCTGTGTATTTTAACCCGGTCGCAACCTGCCGGGTCTCTCCAAGTACTCACCTCTCCGGCTGCAAGAAGTCTTAGGGAGGTGCCGGAACTTAAGGCCTTGGATGCTTGTGATGGATTGTTCTTCCCCGTATCAACTAATGGAACAAATGGTTTGGATATTGGACGTTATTAATGGAAATGGAAATATTGAGATTAAATGGTGTGGATATTGGATATGGATTTAATTATGATTGTTGGAGACTTTTCGGAAAATTTACAAGAACTCGGAAATGTCTTGCTATTCCACCGTGTTTTACTTATGCTGTATCTCGATCTGAAGTTAAATACTTATGAAATATTTACTCTTTATCCATTTATTATTTGGTACATGGGTTAAACTATCTCGTATCGATTTACGTGCTTGGGTGTTTACTTACTCAGTATTTCATTGCTGACTTTAGAAAAACTGCGGTCCTTGTTTCTTTTCCCCGGCGGGTCTTAAGAGCTGGATTATGGGGTAGCGGGATCCGACACTAAGCTAGTATTTGTTAGTATTGGAATAATCCTAACACTTAGTATCACTTCATCTCATGGTACATTATGTTGAAACAATTAAGGGTTTGTAATATATAAGCTTGAGAGTGTCGTTCTTGATTTACGCCGCTTCATTTCTAGTAGCACACTCCTGGACTCTCCGGTCTGGAACGGAAATATTGGAACAAGGGGCATTACACAGGTGGTGGCTCCTGATTGGTCTACGCAAGTCACGAGTCTGACGATGTGGATTGTTAGTTATTAGCTTTCCTTTACTACTATCTAGCCGTGATGTTTCTCTCATTACAATTTGGTCTACCAGTATATATACTGGACTTGTATTCAAATTAGGTAGGAATGATCACAATTCCTTTTCCCTCTTATGTATTTTCTGATCATTCTCTTTCCCTCTCTCAAACTCTCTCCCTGACCGCTACGATTCGCCGGTAATTCTTCTTCCAAACGCCGGAGGTCCTGTCAAGTGGTATCAGAGCTGGTTTGCGAACCATATCGGGCTTGATTCACGCAAACAAGGTCACGCAACCATGGAACCAGATACCAGGATTGATGTGATGGAAGAGAACTTGAATGACGTCGATTCAACTCTAGACGAGATCAAGGAATAGATCTGCGGACTAGGAGAATGTATGAACTCTCAACTCGCAGAAATTAGTTCCAATTTGAAAAGAGATCTGGAGATGAATAACTCAAACCTGAGAGCCAGTTTTGATATGAGTTTGGAACGGATTGATGCCAAGTTTCAGGATCAGATGAATAAGATGTTCAATCGCTTCAATTTGTTAGCCAATCAAAAAAAGAGAGAGAGAGAGAGAGAGAGAGAGAGAGAAAATGGTAGCTGAATCAGAGGTCATCAATGGAGACTTCATTTCTGGATCTATTCACAGACATATATATGATGGAGTTGTAGGAAGTGTAAGTTAGATGAATTTAGCTGCAGATAGGAGTGAAGGTATGGTAGTAAACGGAAGTATGATGAACATGACTACAGAGAGTGGTAGTGTAATGAAAAACTATGATACTTCAAGCTTGGCACTACCAAAAATTGAATTTCCTAAATTCAATGGTATGGATCCGTTAGGATGGCTACAGAAAACCTATAGATACTTCCTCATATACGCCATGAATGATTTACAAAAGCTTATCTACATTTCACTTCACTTGGAAGGGGAGGCAGACATCTAGTTCAGGTCTGAATTCACCACACAAGAAGGTATTTTCAGGAATCTGTTTAGAGACAGAGTGTGTGCTGAGTTCTCACAACCTGGTCATGTGAACCTTTTAGGGAAGTTTAATAAGTTGCAACAAATTACTACAGTAGTAGAATACCAACCAAGGTTTGAGGCATTAAGGCCTAGAATCAAAGCTCTACACCCATGGACTGATGAGGATTACTTCATCAACAGTTTCATGAGTGGATTAAAAGAGGACATTCAAAGTGCAGTACAAATGCAGTTTCCCATGACACTGTCTAAAACCAAAGCCTTGGCTAGGCTGCAAGAAAATCATGTGTCCAAGTTACAAAACTCCATGGATCATAATGTTAAGTCATGGCTGAAGCCTTAAAACAATGCTATCATAACCAAGAACAAGAACACTTACATTTGGAATGCCAAGGGAGATTCCATCACCCATAAACTAGAAATACCATACAATACTCCTTATAAAAGGCTCACAGCAGCAGAAATGAAGGAAAAGAGGGACAAGAAACTGTGTTATTTATGTGATGAAAACTACACTCCAGGGCAAAAATGCAAACATAAGCAATTATTCATCATAATTGGATAAGAAGGAGAAGAGGAAGACCCTCCACCTCAACCTGAGGGAGGGGGACTTGTTTATATAGATGAACTATGGAGATGAAATGGTTCAAGAAGAGTTAGGAATGGGCATTTCATTACATGCCATGGCTAGCAATTCTGGACCAGAAACTATCAGAATCACTGGGAAGATCAATAATAAGGTGGTGCACATTCTCATATGTTGATTCAAGATCCCTGAATGTGCTTTGGTTGGTAATTGTTTTTGAGTGATGAAAGACAAAAGACAGAGACAAAAGACATAAACAGAAGACTAAGACATAAGCAGCAAATCATCTTTGCTATCTCAAGGCCTTGAGATATTAACTGAAATTCAAAGCCTTGAGTTATTCTATTCTGCTATATGTTCTAACATTTCTGTGTTGCAGATTGGATATCTGATTATACAAGTCAGTGGTTTATTGTATATAATTTTGGATTATACTATTTTTATATCTAACACAATTGCAGATGATCAGAACAGGAAGAATCAAAGTTATCTGGGTTTAACTTTGAAATTCTATGATGCAGGTTCAGAGCTCCAAGGCCTTGAGATGTGCCTTGAGCTGCTGAACGTTTTTACAGAACTTAGTTGATTCTTTCTTGCAGGTTGTGATTCTTAGTATTGTGATTATTTACTCACTTCTAAGTGTCTTAAACTTTTTTTTTTCATGATTCAGATGTTTTAGAAGATATACATGTTATTGTTCTAAGTTTGTTAAACAATTTTATCAGAAAATGTATAACCAAACAGTCATAGTACTGTTAGCTTTCTGGATTTTGTTGTTGCTGTGTTTCAATGCTGTTGCAGGGTTGTTAAACGTGCAGGAGCAATCTCAACAAACTCCAACGGATATCCACTTGAGTCTGTTTGAATTTCAGTTGAAAACAGAAGGAGGATTTGTAGGAACTGAGATCCTAAAATCTCTCAATCAGTTGCAACTGTGGATAAAAGAGACTGGTTTGAATTTTGAAGAAGATAGAGGCTTGCAGAATACTCTGAGAGGTGTGACAAAATCGTGGGAGATCATTCATTCAAACACACAATCATTCAAGCTTCATTCCAGATTCCTGACGATCAAATCAATCCAGTTTTCCAGAAGAACACTTCCAGGCTTAAAACAGCTTATCTTCATACTGTGTTCTTCACTTGTACTTCTCTCTGTGTATCTCCAGATTATCTTAAACCTCACTTAACCTAGTGGTTAGTTGTTCAAGTGAACAACAAGAGGTTCTTGTTAGCTCAACAGTTAGTAGCTGGAACTAGATAGGTTTGGAACCACAAGCTGTATAGGTGTAAGGGAAATCACTTAGGCTTGAAGATCTAGGGCTGTTTCTGTGTGAGTAATAAGAAGTGTTTGCCCAATCCTGGTGGGATTAGATCCCTCAGGCAGATATTAGGTCCATTGGGACTGAACTCTGTAAACTGCTTTGTGTTCATTACTTTACAGTTTGTTTTTTATCTGCTGCACACAACTCAAATCTAACTAGGGTTCAACAGCTGTTTAGAATTTTCTACAGCTCAAGGCCTTGAAGCTTACTATATTGCCTTTGTAAGTTTCAGACAGTTTACTAAAATCTCAAGGTCTTGAGATTTGAGTTTCACACAAAGTCTTTCTGTTAAACTTTAAGTTTTGCAAAAAGTTTCCATACTCTATTCACCCCCCTTCTAGAGTATTTAGATCCTGTATTTAGTCTACATTACACACTTTCAATCGGTATCAGAGCTTGTGTCACTGTTTTTAGATCTAACAATCTGGTGAATATGAGTAATGCAGGAGATGGTGGATTCTCACAAGGAAGGGCAGCCAACAGACCTCCATTGTTCTGTGGTGACAACTTCATGCACTGGAAGGCATTGATGAAGATGTTCATCATAGATCAAGACATGGAACTATGGTCAATAGTTCAGAATGGTCCTCATGAGTACTACACTACAATTGATGGAGTCAGAAGTATCAAGTCTGAGGAAAATCTTTTAGTCACTGAACTGGAAAAGGTATCAAAAAATTACAAGGCTATGAATTTGTTATACTGTGCTTTAAATGCAGATGAGTTCAACAGAGTATCAAACTGCAAGAGTGCCAAAGAAGTGTGGGATAAACTGGTGGTGACATATGAAGGAACCAGCCAGGTTAAGCAGAAAAAAATCAACATACTTCTGAGGCAATATGAGTTGTTCAAGATGAATTCAGATGAGACCATCAAGGAAATGTTCAAAAGATTCACTGATGTGGCGAACAACCTGGAGTCATTAGGAAAGAAGTTCTCAAATGAAGAGAAGGTCAGAAGGATTCTGAGAAGTTTGCAAAAAGCCAAGTGGGAGTCAAAGATAACAGCCATTGAGGAAGCTCAGGACTTGAGTCTTCTTCAGCTAGATGATCTACAAGGAAAGCTGCTCACTCATGAAATGTCCATGAAGGATGTGAAGGTGATTTGAGTGAAAATATCAGGAACCTAGCACTTAAGGCAAAAGACAGTGAAAAGTCTCAAAACCTTGAGACTGAGGAGGAACCTGATGATGAAGAGGCTTTAGCATTGATCTCCAAGGCCTTGGCCAGGATTCTCAAAAAGAAAAGAAACTCTGGTAACAGGGATCACAACAGAGAGAGATCAAGACCCTTAGGCAGCAAGGATTACAAAGGTAAATCTTCATCACAGTCACATAAAACTAAAGTAATGAATTGTTTTGAGTGTGGTGATGCAGATCATTTAGTAAGGGACTGTCCACAAAAGAAGAAGAACATGAACTTTCAGAAGAAGGATGGTGACTACAGAAGGAAGAAAGCCATGATGGCTTCTTGGAGTGATTCTGATTCATCAAGTGACTCAGATACAGAAGAAGAGCAAGCAAAATTATGCTTCATGGCAAAGCATAATGAGGAAAGTTCATCAGACAGACACATTGAAGACATGGTAAAAAATTTACTTGCTAGTCCTTCTGATGTACTTCCTGAAATTCTCAAAAGTATGTTTTTAAATGAGGAAAGTTATTGAGGAAGCCAAGTGGGAGTAAAAGATAACAGCCATTGAGGAAGCTCAGGACTTGAGTCTTCTTCAGCTAGATGATCTACAAGGAAAGCTGCTCACTCATGAAATGTCCATGAAGGATGTGGAAGGTGATTTGAGTGAAAATATCAGGAACCTAGCACTTAAGGCAAAAGACAGTGAAAAGTCTCAAAACCTTGAGACTGAGGAGGAACCTGATGATGAAGAGGCTTTAGCATTGATCTCCAAGGCCTTGGCCAGGATTCTCAAAAAGAAAAGAAACTCTGGTAACAGGGATCACAACAGAGAGAGATCAAGACCCTTAGGCAGCAAGGATTACAAAGGTAAATCTTCATCACAGTCACATAAAACTAAAGTAATGAATTGTTTTGAGTGTGGTGATGCAGATCATTTAGTAAGGGACTGTCCACAAAAGAAGAAGAACATGAACTTTCAGAAGAAGGATGGTGACTACAGAAGGAAGAAAGCCATGATGGCTTCTTGGAGTGATTCTGATTCATCAAGTGACTCAGATACAGAAGAAGAGCAAGCAAAATTATGCTTCATGGCAAAGCATAATGAGGAAAGTTCATCAGACAGACACATTGAAGACATGGTAAAAAATTTACTTGCTAGTCCTTCTGATGTACTTCCTGAAATTCTCAAAAGTATGTTTTTAAATGAGGAAAGTTATTGAGGAAGCCAAGTGGGAGTAAAAGATAACAGCCATTGAGGAAGCTCAGGACTTGAGTCTTCTTCAGCTAGATGATCTACAAGGAAAGCTGCTCACTCATGAAATGTCCATGAAGGATGTGGAAGGTGATTTGAGTGAAAATATCAGGAACCTAGCACTTAAGGCAAAAGACAGTGAAAAGTCTCAAAACCTTGAGACTGAGGAGGAACCTGATGATGAAGAGGCTTTAGCATTGATCTCCAAGGCCTTGGCCAGGATTCTCAAAAAGAAAAGAAACTCTGGTAACAGGGATCACAACAGAGAGAGATCAAGACCCTTAGGCAGCAAGGATTACAAAGGTAAATCTTCATCACAGTCACATAAAACTAAAGTAATGAATTGTTTTGAGTGTGGTGATGCAGATCATTTAGTAAGGGACTGTCCACAAAAGAAGAAGAACATGAACTTTCAGAAGAAGGATGGTGACTACAGAAGGAAGAAAGCCATGATGGCTTCTTGGAGTGATTCTGATTCATCAAGTGACTCAGATACAGAAGAAGAGCAAGCAAAATTATGCTTCATGGCAAAGCATAATGAGGAAAGTTCATCAGACAGACACATTGAAGACATGGTAAAAAATTTACTTGCTAGTCCTTCTGATGTACTTCCTGAAATTCTCAAAAGTATGTTTTTAAATGAGGAAAGTTATAGAAATGAGATTTCTGCTTTAAAGATTAAGATTCATGAGCAGGTAAAAGAATGAACCTTGTGTTTTCAAACAAAACTGTTGAAGTTTCTAAGACAAAGCTGGAAAAAGACTTCAAGGCCTTGGACAGCAAGTTCAAAGTCTTGAAGGCACAGATAAAAGAGGTTGTTGATCAAAATACTCTTTTAACTTAAAGATATGCTGATCTAAAGACTCATTCTGAGAATTTAAAACAACATATCTGTACTTTGACTGAGAAACTTCAAGAGTCCAAGAAGGTCCTATCTAGGTTTACTGGATCAGAACATAATCTGAATCTCATTCTTGGAGGAAGTCTGAAATCAATTCATAAAAGTGGGATTGGCTATAATCCAAATTTTCCAAAGAAAGGCCAAACTACTTTTGTCAAATCTGGTAGCAGACATTTTCCAAAATGTCATTACTGTGGAAAAATTGGTCATGTCAGATTAACTTGTCCCTTCAGAAGATCAGAACCTCACATTATGAGGAATACTTATCCTTATCAGCTTAAGGGACAGGTTAGGCAGATTTGGGTTCCAAAAGGAATTAGGCCACCAAATATGTAATTCTGAGTATGACTCAAAGTTCTTCACTTGGTCTAACAGCCTGTTGAGGCAATGATTTGTTTTTTGCAGGATGTCAACAAAGCCTTGAAAGATCAGAAATGGATAATAGACAGTGGATGTTCCAGACATATGAGTGGAAAGAGGTCTCTCTTTACTGAACTTACAGGAAAATCTGGAGGAACAATCACACTTGGTGACAAAGCAAAATGAAGTATCATTGGTATAGGTAGTACTGGTAATGGTTCTACAAATTATATATCTGATGTTTATCTGGTAGATGGACTTAAGTATAATTTGCTTAGTATCTCTCAGTTATGTGATAAAGGTAATAAAGCTGTTTTTGACAAGGAGAAATGTGTGGTGCAAGATGAGAAATCTGGTGATTGCATACTCACTGCTCCTAGATCATATAATCTATATGCTATGAATACTAACAGTGTTGTAGGTGACAAGCTAAAATGCCTCAAGGCCTTGAAGGAAGATTCAAAGCTTTGGCACAGAAAGCTTGGGCATATTAGTATACATTTTTTGAATAAACTCATCTCAAAAGACTTGGTAAAAGGTTTACCATCACAAAAAAATTCAGATGATGAGGTTTGCAAGGCATGTGTACAAGGTAAACAAACCAGAAGCTCATTTAAGCCAAAGAACTTTGTAAGTACTTCTAGACCCTTAGAATTGCTGCATATGGACTTGTGTGGTCCTATGAGAGTTCAGACCCCAAAAGGTAAAAGATATATGCTTGTTACAATTGATGATTATACTAGATTTACTTGGGTGATGTTTATTAGAGACAAAACTGAAGCTTTATCTAAATTTTCTAGACGATGTAAAGAGCTTCAAACTTTGAAAAATTTACCTGATGCATCCATTAGAAGTGATCATGGTAGGGAGTTTGATCAACTTGACTTTGATTTGTTTTGTGCAAAGCATGGCATTTCACACAACTTTTCTGCACCTAGAACTCCACAGCAAAATGGAGTAGTTGAAAGGAAAAATACACTTGAGGATATGTCCAGAACCATGCTTCTTGAAAGTAATTTGCCAAAGTTTTTATGGGCAGAAGCTGTTAACACTGCCAATTATGTGCTGAGTAGATGCTTGATCAGACCTATTTTGAAAAAGACTCCCTATGAACTGTTTAAAGGGAGAAAGCCTATTGTTTCTTATTTTAATCCCTTTGGTTGTATCTGTTTTGTGCATAATAATGGTAGAGACAATCTTGGTAAGTTTGATGCTAGAAGTGATGAAGGTGTATTTCTTGGATATTCTCAAACTAGCAAAACTTATAGAGTTTATAATAGAAAAACCAAGATTGTGGAAGAGAGCATTCATGTAATTTTTGATGAAGTTACTAAGGACTCTCTGAGTGAAAGTTTTGCAGATCTAGATTTGAACAAGCATGAATCAGATGATGATGCTGTGAAAGAAGACAAAGGCAAAACTAATGTACAGAATCAACCAGCACAATCTCAAGGCCTTGAACCTCCTGCTGAACCAAAATCTCAAATCCTTGAGACAGAAGCTAAAACTTTCTATGTTTCTCCTTCTACTGTTTCAAGGACTCAAATCCTTGAAGGAGAATACTCATGGGTACCAAGAAAGAAGTTTAAGTACCTTGCAGACCATCCAGCTGACAACATTATATCAGATCCATCAACTGGAACTCAGACAAGAGGACAGTTAAAGAACTTGTGTGCTTTTAGTGCATTTGTATCTTTGATTGAGCCTAAGAATACCAAGGAAGCTCTGGAAGATGCAGAATGGATCATTGCAATGCATAGTGAGCTGAATGAGTTTGAAAGGAACAAGGTTTGGAATCTGGTTCCCAGACCTAAAGAGAAATCAGATATTGGAACCAGATGGGTATTCAGAAACAAGCTTGATGAGAATGATAAAGTGGTAAGAAATAAACCCAGACTGGTAGCTCAAGGATATAATCATGAAGAAGGTATAGATTATGAGGAGACTTTTGCTCCTGTTGCCAGGTTAGAAGATATTAGAATACTTTGCATTCGCATCTCACCATCACATAAAGCTTTATCAAATGGATGTTAAATGTGCTTTTCTAAATGGATATTTACAAGAAGATGTTTTTGTAGCACAACCTCCTGGTTTTGAAGATGAAAATTTTTCTGATCATGTTTTTAAACTGGATAAAGCTCTTTATGGTTTAAAACAAGCTCCAAGGGCTTGGTATGATAGACTTTCAAAATTTCTACTTGAAAAAATTTTCAGAAGAGGCTTAGTTGACAAAACTCTTTTCATTAAACACCAACAAAGTGATCTGTTAGTAGTTCAGATTTATGTAGATGATATATTATTTGGTGCTACTAATGATGCTCTTTCAAAAGAGTTTCCTAGTCTGATGTGCAGGGAGTTTGAGATGAGCCTAATGGGTGAACAGAATTTATTTCTTGGGCTTCATATATTACAAATGAAGAAATGAATTTTTGTGAATCAAGGAAAATATACCAAGGACTTATTGAATAAGTACAATATGTCACAGTCCAAGGTGCTTAAGACCCCTATGAGTTCATCACTCTCTTTAGACAAAGATTCAACTGGTAAGAGTGTGAATCAGAAGGAATACAGAGGTATGATTGGATCATTATTGTATTTAACTGCTAGCAGACCTGACATTATGTTCAGTGTTTGTATGTGTGCTAGATTCCAAGCAGATCCTAAGGAAATTCATTTAACTGTAGTGAAAAGAATTTTGAGATATTTGAATGGAACCAGAGACTTAGGGCTTTGGTATCCAAGAAGATCTAATTTTATGTTGAGTGGCTATTCAGATGCAGATTTTGCAGGTTATAAAGTAGACAGGAAAACTACTTCTAGATGCTGTCAATTTCTTGGCTCTTCATTGATCAGTTGGCATTCCAAAAAGCAAAATTTTGTAGCATTATCAACTGCAGAAGCTGAATACATTGCAGCTGGTGCTTGTTGTTCACAAGTGTTATGGATTGCTCAGCAACTTAGAGATCTTGGCTACAACTTCAGAAATGTGCCAATTCATTGTGACAATACAAGTGCTATTTCAATCTCTAAGAATCCAGTTCAGCACTCAAGGACAAAGAACATATATGTGAGACATCATTTCCTTAGAGATCATGCAGAACAAGGTGATGTTGTTTTAAATTTTATCTCTACTTCAAAGTAGATTGCTGATAGTTTCACTAAACCTTTGCCAGATGATAGGTTTTCATCTCTAAGGCTTGAATTGGGGATGTTAAACAAGGATGCATTGGTTTAGGGGGAGTATTAGTACTTATATGTGTATATGTGCTGGAATCTCAAATCCTTGAGATTATACTTTCCAAAGCTTTGAAAGTATAGCTCAAAGCTTTGAAGTTTCTCAAACTGCAGAAAATCTCAAGGCCTTGAGATTGTTCTCCAGGTCTTGATAATATCTGTATTTATATTTTAAAAAAATGGATCATCAAATATTATATCTTATCTTTTTAGATAACTGTATAATATTTGAATTTCTCAGAGAATTTTCTAAAATATCCCAAAAATATTTTTCAAGATTCTATTTTTGCATGTTGATATTGCAGAGTCCTTTTATGACTCATCCTTTTCAATCTACTTAAGCTGAAAGTCAGGGCTTTTTCTTCTCATTCTCTTCCAATTTTCTGCGACTCTACTCTCTCTCTCTCTCTCTCAATTCCTCTCAATCACATTCTCTTCTCAAAACCCTAAACCCTAAAATGGAGCGCAAATCAGCCAGAATTCAGCAACTGGAAAAACCCTCTGGCAGATCCAAGAAGAGAGCAAACAAGAAGGAGAAGATAGTGATTTCTGATTCAGATTCAGAAAATACTCAAAGCTTGCATGAGGACACCCCTCCTGCAAAGAAGTCCAGGACAAAGAAGGGAGATGAAGGCTCGAGTGTTGATCCACAACAAGAGACTCAGGATGGTGATCAACCTAGGTCAGAGAAGAAGAAAGGGGGAGAAAAGAAAAAGACGGGTGAAGAGGAAAAAGGGAAATCAACTCAGGAAAGCCAGAAGAAACCAACTGAAGGAGGACAAGAAAAGACCAAACCCTCTGAGAAGAAGACTAGGGTTAAGCAAGTTGTTGCTGCAACTAAGAAAGGATATCAAGGTAAGAATGTACTTCCCACTGAGTGGTTTGTTAGTTATGAAGTTAGAACTTTTGGATGCAAGGATATGCTTCATCTAAGGTAGCTTTCTGTAGCATGATTTCTGATGAGTTATTGGATAAACTGGACATAGAATGCATGAGAAAGTTGAGAGAAACTGTTGTTTGGAAGGTTTTAAATCCTAGTTCAAAGGCTTAGCCTAGGTTAACTAGGTTATTTTATCTGAACTTGGTGTCTGAAGGTGATGATAGAATGGTATTAACTTCTAAAGTGGCTGGTGTGGATTTGAGGTTAGATCATAGGACTTTTGCCAAAGTCTTGGGCATTCCTAGAAAATACAATGTTGGAGATTATCCTGACAGGAAGGAGTGTCTGGATAAGGCAAAGGGGATGTTCTTTATTGAAGGTGTTCCCTCTGGTCCAAAGCAGTTGACACACTCTGTGCTCAACTGTGAAGCCAAAATCTTGTTTACAATTCTGATGAGGAGTGTAGTTCCTAGGGAGAACTCAAGGGAGTTGGTAACTGATAAGGTTCTGATTTTGGTGTATCTGATATCTCAAGGGTTTGAGATAGATTTGCCAACAGTTGTTATGGAGCATATGATTTATTGTGCAACCAGGACTAGAAACCATCCTCTTCCATATGCCAACCTGTTACCTCATTTTGATGTGCCTGTGAAAGGAGAAGAAAATATTACTGGAGGTTTTGGGTTGATAGATGAGACTGCACTTCATGGGATTGGGCTAGTTCAGACTGGGAAAGGGCATTGGAAATTTTATTCTGATTTGTCAAAGGATGAACTTGCTGAGAAGGAGTTTGTGAAGCCTAAGGGGACTGCATCTGGGAAAGGACAAGCCAATGAGGATTACTCTCTGCTAGTTGAGAAGTTAGAAGATCAGCAGGTTGAGATTGAAGATCTCAGACAAAGGTTATTTGACCTGTCAACTGAATTTAACCAGTTCAAGGGCTTGATGAATGTTATGAATGGGAAGCTGGATGTTGTCATCAGGGGCTTGAATCTGGAGAAGATACTTTCTGCTACTAGTCATGTCACCAGTGTGGATTCAGAAGAGAGGCTGGGAGATTTTCTGAAGAAGAAGAAGAAGAAGCCAATTCCAGTAGTGCTAACTTCAAAAGATTTGTATGAACAAACTGATGAAGAAGATGCTGGTGAAGACACAGGTGTTGATGCAGCTACAGAGGTTGATTCAGTACAGGCTAAGAAGAAAGTGGATGAGATAATCCAAGAAGTGGTTGTTGAAGTGGAAGCTGAACAAGAAGGTAATCAGTCTGCAGAAGATGCTGCAAGTGAAGAAGAAATTGGAGAAGGCTCAGAGAAAGGCCAGACATCAAAGAAGAAGTGAAGATCAGAGACTGCCAGAGCCTTGACCCTCTATCTCATTCTCTTCTATCTTTTCTGTCTCAAGGCCTTGACTTTTTAGCTAATTTTTTTTTAAGTTTATTTTCAGACTCTGAGTAATGATCCTACATTTCTTCAACCTTATTTGATGAAATTAAAAAAGGGGGAGAATTAATGTGGTTCTTTTGGTGTTTGTTTGCAGTATTTGGACTAGTAATAATAAGAATGCCTAGTTGTTTTGGTTTGGTGAACTTTTATTTCTGTGGTAATTTGTAATGTTTATTCTCAATGGTTATCTGTTTGGGTTCAGTATATATTGTATCTGCAAATTGTGGTTATTTAATTATTGAATATGAGTGGCAGGAAGATCTATACAAGACTGTAGGTTTTGTCTTTCATCAAGGGGGAGATTGTTGAGTTAAGATCCCTGAATGTGATTTGGTTGGTAATTGTTTTTGAGTGATGAAAGACAAAAGACAGAGACAAAAGACAAAAACAGGAGACTAAGACATAAGCAGCAAAGCATATTTGCTATCTCAAGGCCTTGAGATATTAACTGAACTTCAAAGCCTTAAGTTATTCTATTCTGCTATATGTTCTAAAATTTCTGTGTTGCAGATTGGATATCTGATTATACAAGTTAGTGGTTTATTGTATATAATTTTGGATTATACTATTTTTATATCTAACACAATTGCAGATGATCAGAACAGGAAGAATCAAAGTTATCTGGGTTTAACTTTGAAATTCTGTGATGCAGGTTCAGAGCTCCAAGGCCTTGAGATGTGCCTTGAGTTGCTGACCGTTTTTACAGAACTTAGTTGATTCTTTCTTGCAGGTTGTGATTCTTAGTATTGTGATTATTTACTCACTTCTAAGTTTCTTAAACTTGTTTTTTCATGATTCATATGTTTTAGAAGATATACAGGTTATTGTTCTAAGTTTGTTAAACAGTTTTATCAGAAACTGTATAACCAAACAGTCATAGTACTGTTAGCTTTCTGGATTTTGCTGTTGCTGTGTTTCAATGCTGTTGCAGGGTTGTTAAACGCGGAGGATCAATCTCAACAAACTCCAACGGATATCCACTTGAAGCTGTTTGAATTTCAGTTGAAAAAAGAAGGAGGATTTGTAGGAACTGAGATCCTAAAATCTCTCAATCAGTTGCAGCTGTGGATAAAAGAGACTGGTTTGAATTTTGAAGAAGATAGAGGCTTGCAGAATACTCTGAGAGGTTTGAAAAAATCGTGGGAGATCATTCATTCAAACACACAATCATTCAAGCTTCATTCCAGATTCCTGAAGATCAAATCAATCCAGTTTTCCAGAAGAACACTTCCAGGCTTAAAACAAATTATCTTCATACTGTGTTCTTCACTTGTACTTCTATTTGTGTATCTCTAGATTATCTTAAACCTTACTTAACCTAGTGGTTGGTTGTTCAAGTGAACAACAATAGGTTCTTGTTAGCTCAACAGTTAGTAGCTGGAACTAGATAGGTTTGGAACCACAAGATGTATAGGTGTAAGGGAAATCACTTAGGCTTGAAGATCTAGGGCTGTTTCTGTGTGAGTAATAAGAAGTGTTTGCCCAATCCTGGTGGGATTAGATCCCTCAGGCAGAGATTAGGTCCATTGGAACTGAACTCTGTAAACTGCTTTGTGTTCATTACTTTACAGTTTGTTTTTTATCTGCTGCACACAACTAAAATCTAACTAGGGTTCAACAACTGTTTAGAATTGTCTACAGCTCAAGGCCTTGAAGCTTACTATTTTGCCTTTGTAAGTTTCAGACAGTTTACTAAAATCACAAGGCCTTGAGATTTGAGTTTCACACAAAGTCTTTCTGTTAAACTTTAAGTTTTGCAAAAAGTTTCCATACTCTATTCAACCCCCCCCCCCCTTCTAGAGTATTTAGATCCTGTATTTAGTCTACAATACACACTTTCATCATAGACTCTGACAGCACTCACAATTTCATTGATTGTGATACTGCAAGGAGGGTGGGATGTCAAGCTGAAAACTCTAAACCAATGCAGGTGATAGTGGAAGATGGGAGTGTTATACATAGTTAAGGCTACTACAAAGGGGTTGAAATAATGTTGCAAGGACACACCATACAGAAATACCTAAGAATGCTAGCTTTGGGGGGTTGTGACATAGTGCTTGGAGCACAAAGGTTAACAGAGGTCAGCCCAATCTCTCTGGACTTCAACAAGATGAATTTTAGTTTCCAATTGCAAGGTGGTACCGTGACAGTTTAATCAACAACCACCACCACTACTCCTCAACCAATACAACTACACTCCCTACACAGATACTACCAACAAAATCAGGGAAGCATGGTAGCTCAACTTCACTCCACTTCTGGTGTGACTACTGCAGAGACTGTACCCCCATACATTCAGTCTCTCATACACCAGTCCCATAGATTTTTGAATAACCTAAGACACTACCTCCAGCAAGAACTCATGATCACAGAATTACTCTGAAAGAAGGGGCTTTGCCTATACTTTTGAGACCATACAGTTACCCCTTCATACAAAAGAATGAGATAGAAAAGATGATCCAAGAAATGCTGACTTCTGGGGTAATTCAACCAAGTACTACTCCATTATGCTCCTGTACTTCTTGTTAAGAAGAAAGATGGTACTTGGAGATTCTGCATTGACTACAGGGTCTTGAATGAAATCACAATAAAGTATAAGTTTCCTATTCCTATCACAAATGAGTTGCTAGATGAACTCAAAGGAGCACACATCTTCTCTAAGCTTGATCTCAGGGCAGGTTACCATCAAGTGAGAATGTGGGAGCCTGACATCTACAAAACAACATTTAGAACACATGAGGGCCTTTATGAATTTAAGGTCATGCCATTTGGCTTGACAAATTCTCCAGCCACCTTCCAATGCTTGATGAATGAGGTATTCAAACCTATCTTAAAGAAGTTTGTTCTAGTATTCTTGATGATATATTCATCTACAGTCCCAATGCGCAACTACATTTGTAGCATATGGAATAAGTGTTTGAGCTACTTAAGTCACAACACTTGTTTGCAAAGTTAAGTAAATGTTCATTTGGCCTTCAAGAGATAGAATATTTGGGGCATGTTATTTCTAAAGAGGGTGTCAGTGCTGACCCTCAAAAGATAGCAGCTATGGAGTCTTGGCCTTACCCTACTACCATCAAGAGTTTGAGGGGGTTTATAGGGTTAAAAGGCTACTACATAAGATTCATAAGGGGATATGGCATCATTGTTAGACCTCTTACAACACTTCTCAAGAAAGGAGCCTTCACATGGACTCCAGAAGCTACTACAGCTTTTGATACTCTCTAAGCAGCCATGGTAAGCACCCATATTCTTGCTTTACGTGATTTCTCTAAGCCATTCATACTTGAGACAGATGCTTGCTATGATGGAATTGGATCTGTATTAATTAAAGATCATCACCCATTGGCCTATTTCAGCAAGGCTTTAGCCACAAGGCACCTGGGTTTGTCCACTTATGAGAAAGAATAATTGGCTTTAGTACATGGAGTCACTAAATGGAGGTCTTACTTAGAAGGGGCCAAATTCATTAGAAGGACTGGTCACCACAGTCTCAAGTACCTCTTGGAACAGAAAATCACCACAGTCCTCCAATAGAAATGGGTAACTAAGTTACTTGGCCTAACTTATGACATTGTCTATAAGAAGGGACAAGACAACAAGGTTGCAGATTCCCTATCAAGAAGAGACTCTGTTAGTTGTGCTAGTATTACTAAACTAGTTCCAAAATCGGTGACAGAACTACAAGAAAGCTACCAAGGAGATACTTGGGCTCAACAACTCATCACTTCTCTATCCATTGCTCCAGCAAGTTCTGGTACTTACACTATCTGTGATGGTGTGCTCAAGAGTGCAGGACTGATTTATGTGGGAAGTGGTACTGATTTGAGAACTCATATAATTCAAGATCATCATAACACTGGAATTGGAGGTCATTCTGGCATCTTAGGCACTTAAAATAGGATTAAGCTGTTGTTCTTCTGGCCAGGATTGAAGAAACAAGTCAAAGCTTGGTAAGTCGATGTGATATTTGTCAAAGAATGAAGAGTGAGCATGCGCCATACCCTAGTTTACTTCAACCAATTCCACTCCCTGATAAGCCTTGGGAACACATCACTATGGATTTTATTGAAGGACTTCCAAAATCAGATGGTAAGACCACTATATTGGTGGTGCTTGATAGGTTCACCAAGTATGGTCATTTTATTTCTCTCACTCACCCCTAAACTGCTGAACAAGTGGCTGATGCTTTCCTCTCCAATGTGCACAAGTTACATGGCCTTCCATCCTCCATCATTTCAGATTGGGATACCATCTTCCTCAGCCATTTCAGGAATCAGCTCTTCAAGTCTGTGGGCTTTACCTGGAAGTATACTACAGCTTACCATCCCCAGATTGATGGTCTAAGTGAAAGGATCAATCAATGCGTGGAGGTGTACCTCAGATGTATGGCTAGTGACAGGCCTCACAAATGGTCCAAGTGGCTTAGCTTGGCTGAGGGTTGGTACAACACTATCTTCCACTCTTCCTTGCAGTTAACACCCTTTGAGGCTCTTTATCCCTACAAACCTCCCCATTTCTCTTTTCATCAACTCAATAAAACTGAATCCCCAGAGGTGGATGCATTCCTTCAGAACAAATCCAAGCTGCTTCAATGCTCAAGGATAATCTTCTTAAAGCTCAAGAAAGGATGGTTCTCTTTGCTAACAAGCACATACGTGAGATGGAGTTCAAAATTGGTGATTCGGTGTACTTGAAACTGCAACCCTACATGCAACATTCGGTCCAAGTCAGACTCAACTACAAGTTGCCTGCAAGGTTTTATGGTCCTTTCCAAGTGTTAGACAGAGTTGGAAAAGTGGCCTACAAGCTCCAGTTGCTTGCTTCTTCCAAGGTTCATCGCATTTTCCATGTGTCCCAACTGAAGAAATCCTTGAATCCAGCTACTCATGTCACTTCTCAACTTCCTCAGGTGGGTTTAGATGGCCAATTTCTAGTTCAGCCTATTGAAATTCTTGACAGAAAACTTGTCAAAAAGGGATCTTCTTCTACTGTCCTTGTTCTCACACAATGGGCCAATCTCTCTTCCTCAGAAGCTACATGGGAGGAATATTATCAGCTGAATTCCCAATTTCTACGCTTTAATGCATGAGGTCATGCATTATTTGAAGAAGGAGGGTTTGTCATGATTCTAGCAGTGGACTAGATTGCAACCACTGCCAAACTAATGACCTGAACTGAAGCGTAGCAGCTGCCGTCAAATTAGTTTCCTTCTTCTAATCGTGGCCATTCAATTTAGTAGGCGTTGTAGTTCAAATAAGTAATTGGAACGATGCCGTTCCAATTTGTTCCCAGCCAGCACAGTAACGATCGGACAGGTGGCGGCTCCTGATTGCTCTACACAAGTCACGAGTCTGCTGATGTGGATTGTTAGTTATTATCTTTCCTTTATTACTATCTAGCCCTAATGTTTCTCTTATTACAATTTGGCCTACCAGTATATATACTGGACTTGTAATCAAATTAGGTAGGAATGAACACAATTCCTTTTCCCTCTTCTTTATTTTCTGATCATTCTTTTTCCCTCTCTCAAAATCTCTCCCTCGCCAATACAATTCTCCGGTAATTCTCCGTCCAGACGCCGAAGGTCCTGTCACAATTCTCCAAGGTCAGTGACTGATTCCCAAAACGTTCACCAAATCAGTTGTTTCACTACGAATTTGAACGATTTTGTGTGGGGTTTGTGATTTTTGTTTTGCGTTGGTTTATTCAAACCCTATGTCAATGTCGGTGGGTTGATGAATGTTGTGCATGCATTTAAGGAAATTAAGACAGTGGAGGAGATCACTTACACATCGTCTTTTTTCGCTCTAGGGCCAACCCAGGGTCATGTCGCTGATGAGAATCAGGTACTGCTGCTGCTCTCAATTCTATTTTGTTTGAAGTATACCCAGAAGTTGAAACCCTAACAAAGGAGATGGAAGTTTTACTCGAGAATTTGAGATTGATAGAGACTAGACTGATTGTAGACGAAATGCAAGTACACCAGTCACACGCCACGAACACAATGATACTCTTTTGTAGATGATGAATAGTTGGAGATTGATAGAGACTAGAATGATTGTGCAGCCTCACTGTTCGAGTGGGAGATGTTAGCAATTGGTGCGCCCATGTGGGGTGACCAATGAAAATATTTTAACCTTATGGGGTTAGTTTCACTAATGCACAAACCTAGAGGGGTTAGTAGCAAAGGCTCAAACCCTAGGGGTTAAGTTACAATCCTAGGAGAAGTTTTGCCTATATAAGGAGGCAGCCTCCTAATGCTTGTCTATTCAGTAAAGTTACTCTGTCTAGATTTATTCTCAAGTTGTATAGAACCCTAATCTCTCTCCAGCTACATCCAAGGAGGTGGTACGTGGGGTGGAACATAGTGTTCGTCCTTGAGTTTCACACTAGATTGGTGGGAGCAAGATGTTGGTGGAAGCACGTGAAAGCAAGCAATCACAACTATCATCTTCCGTTGCATTAGGAGCTTAGGCGAGGAGGTAACACATAAATCTTCCAATTTAATATGTGTTTAGATCTATGTATGATTAGATCAGCCTTGCCCTTCATTAAGATTAGTCTATAAACAGTGTATCTCAATAAAATGAATCACCAGAACATACCAATGCAATAAGCTCTACAGGTTCATAAGCTTTCGTATTTGAATAGATTCTTCTATCTTCCTAAGCTGATCAGGATTGAACTTAGAAAATCTGTACATGAATCCCACTTGACCAAGAAAGGGATACAAATTAGGGCTAACTGAAGAAAAAACCAATTCAAGACATGGAAATAAAGGAAAGAAGACGAATTGTTACCATTGTTGTGGAATTGGAAGATGTAAAGAGGCCTGTACAAGAAGTGAAAAACGCAGATAGCGACACCGACGTTGATTGAGCAAACGATTAGGGTTAGGGGTGTTCTTGTTCGTTTATTGTGCGAGCCCAATTTGCCTACGCGTCTCCATTTTTTGCTCTTCATTCATCGTTCAATTTGTTCCATTCAATTAGTCCCACTGCATTTCTGGGTTTCTCTCTACCCCCGGAAATAATTTTTTTTTAAAAAAATTGATGAATTTGATAGCGTCCGAGAGATCAATAGATCAATCATTTTTTTAGAGGAAGACCGACTTCTATTTGTGTAAAATCGCAGGATTAGAAATCCCAATTACATCTTTGTGAAGAAGTTGTTGGGCCCATATAGGGTGACTATCAATCCAAACAAACTTGTTTGGCAACGAGATGCCAAACTTGGCAAATTTATAAGCTACTGAGTTTGGAGCACGATGGCTAAATCAGAAAGAAATACTAGTAAATCTTCTAGCTAAGCTAAGAATATGCCTTAGGAAATAGCTGTGGAACCACAATTACTCATTTTTATAGTAAAGGGGTTGATGTGTAATAAGCGAAAGTATATAACGGCCTAGTTCCAGCAGTACATAACACAATTGTCCCAACCAATCAGAAGGGGACCTTTGATGACTTGGAGTTGCTGAGCTGGTAGAGAAGTGGAACGTTGACGTTCCACTTGAGTATTTGAACCCAACTTTCAAAAGGCGTCGATGGCTCAGATTAGAAGATCAAATGTAGAATTAACGGCAGCTACGGTTCCCCCGTTTCATGTCATCAGTTTGGAGCTGTTTGCACTTTAGTTCACCGGATAAATTGCGACATAATTCTCCGTCTAGACGCCGGAGGTCCTGTCACAATTCTCCAAGGTAAGTGACTAATTCCCAAACCGTTCACCAAATCAGTTGTTTCACTACGAATATGAACGATCTTGTGTGGTGTTTGTGATTTTTGATTTGGGTTGGTTTTTTCAAACCCTAGGTCAATGTCGGTGGGTTGAAGAATGTTGTGCAAGCATTTAGGAGATTGGTACAGTGGAGAAAATCATGTACACATCGTATTTCTTCGCTTTCGGGCCAACCCAGGGTTATGTTGCTGATGAGAGTCAGGTACTGCTACTACTTCTTTGTTGGTCCCAATTCCATTTGTTTGAAGGTTACCCAGATGAAACCCTAACATTGCAGATGGAATTTTAATTGAAAATTTTAAAGTGATAGGCACAATTGTTGTTGTTTCCGGATATGCTACAATTAGTGACCCTGACATACGAGTACTCTAGTAGTAAATTAGTTGAATTTCTTGCAGAAATAGAGCTGATCTACCGTTATTTAAACTAGGTTGATTCTAGAAATGAAAATGATATTAGTGTTGGAATAGGTGCCCTAGAGGCAATCTAATATTTAGTATGAACAAAGTTCATTGGCTAGAAAATTCATTTATTATATACTGTTATTTTTAATATAATGAAGTCCTCAGATACAATGTGTTATTTATCTTAAATATTCCTAGTCCATCATATTGATTAATAGGACGATCAAATATAGATTAGTATGTGTGTAGATTGATATGGAGATGTCAAGTCTAACACATGGGTAGGCATTAGGAGTAATGGCATACTGGATCGACCCACAACGAGAAGGATACATTAAATTACGTTAAGGTCACAATCGCTTCTCGTAGTGCTAATATAATTGCAATCCTTAGACTTGAAGTCACTAGATACTCTAGTTGTGAAATATCGTGCTTTGATGTTATCAAACGTTACACCGTAACTGGGTAATCATAAAGGTAGTTATCGGGCATGATAGGAAGCAAGATTAGAGATCGTAGTGATGTAGAGAATATTTGTCCCTCTCACATAATGGGAGAAAATATCCGTGGCCACTCGAGGGATGAGGCTTATTGAATTTCTGGCCAGACTCAGATGAATCAATATGGAGCTATTGATGTTATCGGCTTGCATAAGCATATTCCCAGGATCGAGGAAATATGGATTGGAAATACGAGTGTGACTATGTCTCGTGTCCAATCCGGATATAGAAAAAAAAGGGATAGTGCAATACGAGATATTGGGCACAAAGGTTTGTTGGGATCACTGACTTATTTTTATTAGTTGGGTGGCATGGATGTGATGCTAGACACCGCTCCATGTTAGTAATAAGTTATTACCAACTAATTAGAAACCTATGGGGTCACACGTAAAATAGAGTTGAACTAGATTTGAGATTAATTAATATGATTAATTAATTAGAAGGATCATTTTGCAACACCTTGCAAACTTAGTAGGACTAATATGCAGGGAAGGGACTAATCCAAGTTCATTTAGAACTAGGATGGGTCTTTATGTAAACTAACAAGAGTTGTTGGTCTATATAAAGGAGGCTCTAACTTCCTTCCCACTAATGTTAATGTTATTAGACATAACAAAAGAGAGTGGGAGAGAAAGCAAAAGAGAGAGCAAGAACACAAAGGGGCCGAACCCCCTTGCGCCCGCCCCCCTTCCCGTCGGCACAAGAGAGGGCCAAAACCCTCTCTCCTTCCTTGGTTGCTTTATTCCTTCTTCCCTCTTCCTCCGGTCCAAGATAGCACTTGAGAAGGAAGAATCTAGATCTCACCTCTAGACGTGGTTCAACTGTAGAGATGAGGACAATATTCTTTGTGTGATCTCCCGAACCAAAAGGTACACAACTACTATGTCCCTTATCATGTTATGATGTCTCTTCCTGTGATCCTTGGTGGGCTTTGAGTAGGAATTAAATTTTTGTTATTCCGCTGCGTTGCCTACGTCAAAACCCAACAATTAGATCACCAAACAAAATAAAAAGTAGAAGACTAAAATGGATAGAGAATGGATAAGATTAAGCTACTTTTGGTGGATGAGAATGAAAAGGCTTTTACATCATCAAAGTAAAAATGTGCCTACTCATAGTTCTTTCCATGAGAAAGGATTGAATACGACACACAGCTTTCATTTGGCTTCGTTTGTGAGGGACCAAAATGTGGCGAAGGTGAAGTTCTGCAATCCACAAACAATCACGGAGCACTTAGCATTTATTTGTAACTTCAATGAAATGAAAAAAAAAAAAAACAAACAAACTGACAAACCTGATCAGACGCAGAATAAGGCTTAGATAGGGTTAGATTGTAGTGATCAGAGGTGATTTGTTCGGTGGCACCAGTGTTTCTCACCCACTATGTGGCTGAGCTGAAACGCACGCAATCAAAGCTGTGGTTGCCATTTGCTAGGGTGAAAGCATACAATTGAAAACTATTCCACTTATATGACATGCACAAGTACAGCCTGGATAAGAGCCCCTCGGATATGATATCTACCCCTATGACTGAATCCTTTGTTATCACTCCAAACCCGAAAGCCAAGAGTAACTTCGGTTACCCCTGCCTCTGTTGTTTGGTAATAATTACCCTGACCTAGAAAATAAGAGTTCGAGGAAGAATACCCTAAATCCATAGATAGAGATGTAGTCTGGATTGACGTCAGAAAAGCTTTGTACTCAACAGGTAGACCATTTATGGGTGTAAAGCAGAATATTGCATTATCATAAGTCATACTTATTCCATAACTTCTCTTTCTCATCTCTTTGACTTTTACCGCTATTCACAGAATCACTTTGACCCGGTGTTTTGGATAGCAAACGATCCGATTTTTTTTTTTTTTTTTTTTTACTTTTTTATGGTGTTGTAGAGTAAAATTTAATTTACAACACTTTGAAAAAGTTACATCGCTTTGCTATCCAAATCACCTGGTCCAAGTGACGCAGTTACAAGGAAAAAAGTCAATGCGATGAGAAAGAGGCGTTACAGAGGAAGTAAGCAGCAACAAGTTTTCAAAAATAAGTTCGATTTTCTAAATATAGAGAATCATCCCTTGCGGTAAAAAGTTCACAAATCAATCTTGAGTTGCAATGTATTAGTGCGAGAGTCGGGACATAGAATCATGCATGCGCTCGAGAGCTGATCAAGCAGAAC
The DNA here is from genome assembly GCA_023055425.1 of Linanthus parryae. Classification (NCBI taxonomy): domain Eukaryota; kingdom Viridiplantae; phylum Streptophyta; class Magnoliopsida; order Ericales; family Polemoniaceae; genus Linanthus; species Linanthus parryae. The sequence continues at coordinate 32,299,098 of JALGPY010000006.1, forward strand.
GAAAAAATGCTTCCTCCAACAACATGCGATGAAGCCTCTTTGAACAGTGGCTTGAACAACAGTGAGAATAGCCTGACGAACCCAGGTCGAAGCGCTGGATTCAACTGTTAATGGTTGAAGCTTTAGTGGTTTTGACTATTTACGACTGCGAATATGCTTCAGAACCATTCGCGATAACCCAAATGGAGATTGACCGCGAAAGATTGCTAAAATTTGATTTATTGATAAGGCATTGTTGGTGCTGCTAATTGTCGTGGATCTGGAAGGGGGAAAAGAGTGCTAGATGTCGTGAGATCAGAAGAGAAATGATCACCCAGTGTCTAGTTCAGGGCTTTTGGCCATAGGAAAATACATATGTATATTTACCACTATTGCTATTTGTTAGCAATTGGTGCGCCCATGTGGGGTGCCCAATGCAATTAACATAACCTTATGGGGTTAGTTGCACTAATGCATAAACTAGAGGGGTTAGTAGCTAAGGCTCAAACCCTAGGGGTTTATGTGCAAACTTAGGAGAAGTTTTGCCTATATAAGGAGGCAGCCTCCTACATATTTTATTGGCTATTCTAGAGAATAAAGTTATTCTGTCTAGATACATACTAGTTGTAGAGAACCCTAGTCTCTCTCCAACTTCATCCAAGGAGGTGGAACGTGGTGTGGAAATCAGTGTTCGTCCTCGAGATTCACACTAGATTGGTGGGAGCAAGATCAAAGAGGAGGCGCGTGAAAGCAAGCAACACAAAGATCATCCGCTGCATTAAGGAGATTAGGAAGACAAGGTAAACACATGAATATTCCGCTTTAGTTCATGTTGTAGATCTGAATATGTTAGATCCTTCCTGCCCTTCATTGGTATCAGAGCCATAGGCTTGTTTTTCGTGCCTCGATAAGCGTTCCCGAACCTGTTTTAAAAATCGCGTTTCTGAAATTTCATAACCAGTAGACGAAACCTATATGGTTAGGTAGGGTTTTTCACGAGGATTCCAGATATATAAATTTTATATTTTTTGGATTTACGGTGAATTAGTTATGATTTTTCAAAGTTTCGGAACTGTATTAATCTGGACTGCTAGATCCAATAATTAGAACACGTTTTTCAAAAACTTGTTAAAATTGGATTTTGACCACATAATCGGGATCAGGACGAAGAGACGATCACGGGAAAAAAAATTTCGTCGCGATCGGAGCACGGGAAGGCGGCGCGTGGGCTTCACGCGCCACCGACGCCGCCCCCACGCGCGGCCACGCGCCGCCACGCGCCGCACGCGCCCAAGGGCTGGTGGCGGCTGCTGACGTGGCCCTAGGGCTGACGTGGCAGATGACGTGGCGGTGCCACGTCAGCAAGTGGCTGACGTGGCGATGACGTGGCAGCCACGTGGTAGCTGACGTGACGATGACGTGGCGGGCTGACGTGGCGGGCTGACGTCAGCATAGGTTCTGACGTGGCATGCCACGTGGCATGCTGACGTGGCACATGGCCGACGTCGGCGCGTGGCGGAGGCGGACGTGCCCACGCGCGGCGGCGCGTGAGGGCGCGTGCGGCCTCCTCCCGCCGTCATTTTTCGTCCGGTTTTTTCCTAGGGACTCCAAATTAAATTTCCTATTTTGTGGGTATTTTTTCATAATTTTTGGAGCGACGGAAAATTTTAGTAATTTCCAGATTAATTAATTAGTGTTTAGCACACTTCCCGAGGCAGTTTGACGACCTTAAACACACTGTTTTGAGCCCAAATTTTTTCTGGAGACTTAGGTCAATTTTCCCTACGTTTTGCCATAGGTGGTGAGACCCTAAGTGGTAGGGAGCAATTTTCGATCTTTTTAGTTGATTAGATTATTGCTTATTAATTTCCAGTAATTATTGCTTAATTCCGGAAATTTCCAGAAAATTCCAGTATGTTTATTATGTTATTATACATGCTGTTGTGGGTTGAATGGATGTGTTTGGTGCATGGATGTGGCATAGATGTTTTATATTTTGGTTTTGGTTTTGTTTTTGAATATGTAATCAAAATACGGCCTGCGTGTCGTGCCTCTCTATACTCTAGTGTCTTCTCTTCTCATCCACTCGCCTCTATGAGGTTACTTCTTATTAGAAATAAGATAGTTAGTAGAGATTGAAGATTGAAGCTTCAAGAGAGGTGGCCAAACCAAAAGCTATGGCGCAAGGTGCATGGAGCAGTTAGACGGTCTAATGGAGCCTCAAGCTTGGAGTCCTCAAGTAGGCGAGATGGCGTGAGATGGAGTCCAAGACTTGCTCAAGAAGTGCTCTCAATAGTGGGAGTGCACCTTAGGGGCCACATCCATTGCATATTTATTTATGCTTATGCTTGTTTTATGTTATAACTGCGTGTGATTGGATATATATGCTTAACCTCGCATGCTAAAGAACTAAAACAAAAGAGCTCGCATGATGACATGATTAAAATTGATAGGAAATCACAAGTGATGAGATTTGATTCCTAGGATATACGCTAGGTTTTGGTGGAGTCCTTGTGAGGAACTATTGAGATTAATCGATGTCACATGTTACTTAGGAGCTAAAATAAAGCTAGTAACTAATATCCATTTTGTCTCATTTTTCAGTCACGATGAACACGAATCTATTTCCTAAATCTGCTATAATTCTAAAGGGAGACAACTTCCGTGCATGGTATAGAAGTGCGATTTGTCGCATGATTGAGCTAGGACTGTCTGATCATTTGCATATGGCAAAGATGGAGCCATGGGTACCACCGGGCGGCCCAACTGATGCATATAGACGTGATCTTGAGGCTTACCAGAAATGGGAAGTTGATGACAAGAAAGCATGTCTAGAATTGATGGATCTAGTGAGGACTGATCTCCTAGAGTCAATTGTGATTGATTATGCAAAGAAGCTCTGGGAAGACATTCTAGGACTGTACGGAACTGCAGACGACTTCCAAAAGACATGTCTATGGATGATGCTCACTTCTACGGTGAAGGATGATAATGTCTCTATGGATACGCACCTAAAGACCTTATCATTCTATATTACTGAACTTATAACTTCTGGGCATGATGTATCCGATGAGAGACAGCTAAAGGCTGTGAGAATGTCTCTACCAGATTCATGGGATTCCGTGAGAAAATTATTGCAGGGATCAGATGACATAAGTGTTGGAATAGATGCCCTAGAGGCAATCTAGTTTGGTATGAATTTGTAATTGGCTAGAAATTCATTTATTATTTATTGGATATTTAATATAATGAAGTCCTTAGATTTACAATCGTGTTGTTTATCTTAAATATCCCTAGTCAAGTATAATGATTAAATGGGACAATCATCTATATACTAGTATGGGGTTGGATTGATATGGAGATATCACGATCCAACACATAGGTGTGCATTACGGAATGTTGCACTGGATTGACCCATCACCGAGAAGGCTACATACATGTTATGTTGAGTCACAAGTGCTTCTCGGGTACAATGGTATTGTCATCCTTGGACTTGAAGTCACTAGATATTCTAGTTGTGGATCATTGTGATCTTGGTAGCGTTAAACGCTACACCGTAACTGGGTAGTTATAAAGGCGTGTACTGGATACAATGAGAAGCAAGCTTAGAGATCGTAGTGGACGTAGAGAGGATTTGCCCCTCCCACATAACGGGAACAAGTATCCAAGGCCACTCGAGGATAGTGCTTATAGAATGTCTGGCCAGACTCAAATAAATCAATATATGGGATATTGATGTTATTTGCATGAATAAGGCTATTCCATGGATCGAGAAACTAGGGATTGGATATACGAGTGTGACTTGTATGTCTCGTGTCCAATCCGGATATGGAGGCAAAGGGATGAGACAATTACTTGTACAAGGTTGTCTAGATGACTATTCTATTAGTTGGCTAGAATGGATGTTTTGCTAGAAACCGCTCCATATTAGCAAAGAGTTGCTACCAACTAGATAGAACCTATGGGGTCACACGCTACATAGATTTGTACTAGATTTGGGAATTAATTAATTGGATTAATTAATTAGAAGGATCACTTTGCAAACCCTTGCAAACTTAGTAGGGACTAATTTGCAAGGAAGGGACTAAATTGAATTCTAGTAGGACTAGAATAAGTCCTTTAGGTAGTTAACAAGGAGTTGTTGGACTATAAAAAGGACCCTCCTTCCTTCCTTCCTCATAACTTATGCTCTAAAGAGAACATAACAAGAGTGGGAGAGAACAAAGGAGAGAGAGAGCAAGCAACAAGGAGGACGCCGCCCCCTTGCCGCCGCCCCTCGTCCCCGACGCCACAAGAGGGCCGAAACCCCTCTTTGTGCCTCGTTTTGCGTGATTCCTTCACCCTCCTCTCATTCCGGGCTAGCACCAAGGAGATTGGAGATCTAGGATCAACTCTAGGCGTGGATCAACTATAGAGAACGTGACACTATTCGCGTTTGAAGTCATCAAGGAGAACCCAAAGGTGTGTTTATGATTTCTTACCTTCACTATCGTTATGCATCTAGACTTGTGATCCTTGGAGGGTTTTGCATGGTTGTTTGTTTGATTATGCTTCCGTTTGCGCGATCCATGAATCAAAACCCTACAGTGGTATCAGAGCCACAGGTCATAGAGCATAAACGTAGTTTATGTGTTACATTCTTGTTGTTTTACACCTTAATTTGTTGTTTATCGCGTAAAACAAGACAAATCAAGCATTGGATGCAATTTGTCAAAGAATTAATCATAATAAGACCCAATTATTGCATTGGATGCATGAATTGGTGAGTTTGAGAAATTTTAGGATCTTAGATCTAGGGTTTGGGCATCCTTGGGGAAGAAGGAGTTCTCCCAAAACAAGGAAACAACCAAACTTGGGCTCCAAGCAAGGAGGTTGCTTTGGAAACAACCTCCACAAGGAGGTTCGGCCCCCTAGGGGACCGCCCCCTTGCTTGCCGCCCAAGCTTGGCGCCCTAAGGGGCCGGGCGGCCCTAACCCGCGGGCCTAGCTTGCGGGTTTTGGGCCGGGCCGGCCCTAGGGCCTTATGGTTCACTTTGTTTGGGCCCGGGCAATTGGATTGTTGGGCCCATGGACCGTTTTAACCCTAGAAATCCTAAAATCAATTAAAATTGACCAAGCGCGTTAAAATTGGATTTTAACTGTTTATGTGCAAATCGCATGGTGATTGGATATGGCCTTAGGATGTGGTTTGATGTGGATGTTTAATTTTGTGGTTTGGTTTTACGGCCTGCGAGCTGATCAATTAATTGTAATAATTAATTAGGGTTTTATGGCCTGCGTGCTATTTTTTTTCTCAACTTGTGAGATTTATTTTATTTAGTATAGATATTAGCTAGTGCTAGATAAAGTAGATTGTTAGCCAAGATTGGAGAAAAGAAGCCCAAAGCCAAAAGGAGCCACAAAAGATGGAGCATGGAGCATGGAGCACACCACATGACTATGAAGGATGGACCAAAAGATCAAGACGCATGGAGATGTGTTTGTTTAGGGTTCATAGATAATTCCATTGGCTTGGAATTATCTTAGTCTAGAAAAGGCCATATCCACATCACGTTTAATTTCTGTTTTGTGGTTGTTTATTTATTGTCTTATTATTTGTGTGGTTGGTGTATGGATGATGCATGCAATTAGGATAATAAGATAATTAGACAATCCGGATCTATTATTTGGAGTTGTGCCCAAACTCAAATAGATAGATTAGTTGATATCGATCAACAAGATAATTAAAATTGAATTGAAAATCCCTCAAAATTCAATATTGTGTTCTTGCCTTCTCGTTATTTAAACACTCATTATCATCATTATTTATCAAGTTCGTGCGTGCCAAAGCATGGCGACTTGGTTCATAATGATGGAATGCGATGGCACGTAACAATGTGCAATTGTTTAGATAAGAGGTTGAACACAACTAGGCTATTAATTTGATTAAGAAACCTAGAGTCAATCAATTGGGATTATCCATACGGATGGATAAATAAGGAGTTATTTGCCCGATTGAACCAAGAGTTGCATATGGGATGCAATTGGAAATTGTTCCTACCTAAGAAGTAGTCAAATTATGGGTGACTTGCCAAAGCAAGCTCATAAGGAGATGAAAAGATGGATCTTGGCCCACTAGAAAATATAAGGATATTTTCCGCATTAATATCTTGAGGGTTATTAATCCGTAGAAAAATAGTGGGAGCTATATTTAATAAACTAGCCATTATTAAATATAGTCAAAAATTCACAAATACTAAAACTTGCGTATTTTCCTTTTGTAGAATTCCAAATGGCAAACAACTCATCGAGTTCACAACATTCCCTACGATCTGTCCTTGAGAAGGACAAGCTCTCTGGAACCAACTTTCTCGATTGGTACAGAAACTTGAGAATTGTTCTCAAGCAAGAGAAGAAGCTGTACGCAATAGAGGAGCATGTTCCAGAAGGTCCAGAGAATCAGACACCTGCTGCCTTAAATGCGTATCAAAAGCGTGTTGATGACGCTAATGATGCGGCCTGCCTAATGCTTTGCACCATGACCTCTGAGCTTCAGAAGCAACATGAGAACATGAATGCTGTCGATATGATCGAACATCTAAAGCAGCTCTTCCAAGAGCAGGCGAGGGTAGAGAGGTATGAGGTCTCAAAGGCACTGTTCAAATGTCATCTGGCAGAAGGGAACCCGGTGGGACCCCATGTACTCCGAATGATCGGGTACTTGGAGAATCTCGCCCGGCTTGGGTTCCCGGTCGGCCAAGAGTTGGCAACCGATCTCGTGTTGCAATCGTTGCCCGAGAGTTATGGACAGTTCATTATGAACTATAACATGAACGAGATCGTTAAACCACTGCCAGATTTGCTCAACATGTTGAGGACGGCTGAACAGAGCATCAACAAGGGTAAGGGCAAGGCCATTATGATGGTGCATAAAGGAAAGGGCAAAAAGTTTGCCTCTTCCTCCAAGGGCAAAGGCAAGTCAGTTGCCAAGTCCAAGGAACAAGCCCTTAAGCCTGTTGGTGCCATTGCCAAGGTCGTGACTAAGGGTGAATGTCACTACTGTAGTCAACCTGGACACTGGAGGAGGAACTGCCCAAAATATCTGGAGGACAAGAGGCTTGGAATAGTGATTCCACCACCACCAGGTATTTTTGTTGTAGATGTCAATTTAACTGTCTCTACATCATGGGTATTAGATACTGGATGTGGATCTCATATTTGTCGAAATATGCAGGATCTAAAGAGAAGTAAAAGATTGGCTAAAGGGGAGGTAAATCTACGCGTTGGGAATGGAGCAAAGGTTGCTGCGTTGGCCATAGGCGTGTGCGAGCTATCTCTGCCTTCAGGATTAGTTTTAGAATTAAATTATTGCTATTTTGTGTCTGCTATGAGCAGAAACATTATTTCTATTTCTTGTTTGGACAAGGAAGGTTTTATTATTTCAATAAAGAACAATTGTTGTTCCTTTTATTTGAATAATATTCACTATTTTAGTGCGCAATTATTTAATGGACTTTATGTCCTTGATCTAAGCAATCCTGTCTACAACATTAATACCAAGCGGATTAAAATAAATGATTTAAATCCTGCTTATTTATGGCATTGTCGTTTAGGCCACATAAATGAGAAACGTGTATCTAGACTCCATAAGGATGGATTACTAGACTCATTTGATTTTGAATCATATGAGACATGTGAGGCTTGTTTATTGGGAAAAATGACAAAGTCCCCTTTCAATAAGAAAGGTGAGAGGACTAGTGAGCAATTGGCGCTCATACATACCGATGTGTGTGGGCCATTTGCCACGCCTGCCAGGGGTGGTTATGTCTACTTCATTACATTTACTGATGATTACAGTAGATATGGATTTGTGTACCTTATGAGGGCAAAATCCGAATCCTTTGAAGTGTTCAAAGAATTCAAGAATGAAGTAGAAAAGCAACATGGCAAAAGTATCAAGGCTCTACGATCGGATCGTGGAGGAGAATACTTGAGCCAAGAGTTTGACGACTATCTTAGAGAGTGTGGGATCGTGTCCCAACTCACTCCACCCGGAACGCCACAATGGAATGGCGTGTCCGAGAGGAGGAATCGAACCCTATTGGATATGGTTCGGTCTATGATGTGTCAAACCAATCTTCCATTATCATTTTGGGGCTACGCTCTATTAAGTGCAGCTTTCACCATTAACCGTGTTCCATCTAAATCAGTCATGAAGACACCATATGAGATGTGGAGTGGGAGGCGTCCCACACTGTCGTTCATGAGGATTTGGGGCTGTGATGTCTATGTAAAACGTTTACAATCAGACAAGCTAGGGCCTAAATCGGATAAGTGTAAGTTTGTGGGGTACCCTAAGGAAACTAAGGGATACTACTTCTACAATCCAACCGAGAACAAAGTGTTTGTTGCTCGGACCGGCGTGTTTCTAGAAAGAGAGTTTGTCTCTAAAGAAGCAAGTGGGAGGAATGTAGAACTTGAAGAAGTTCAAGAACCACAAATCACTTAAACGATTATGGAACGTGAACAGGAATCACAAGCAGTTTTGGATCCACCTGTTCAGGTAACACAAGAGCTTCGTAGATCTAGTAGAGTGCGCCAGGAACCCGAGAGGTACGGACTTCTCGTAACTGATTCCGGTGACACGATGCTCATAGATGATGAGCCTACTACCTATGAGGAGGCCATGAATGGCCCAGACTCGCAGAAGTGGCTTGAAGCCATGAGATCCGAGATGGAATCCATGTATACCAACAAAGTATGGACTTTGGTGGAACCACCTGATGGGGCGCGGCCCATAGGGTGCAAGTGGGTCTTCAAGAAGAAGATCGACATGGATGGTAATGTGATTACCTATAAGGGCCGATTGGTGGCTAAAGGATTCAGACAGATTCATGGTATTGACTATGATGAAACCTTTTCACCAGTCGCTATGACCAAATCCATCCGAATCCTACTTGCAATTGCAGCATACTACGACTATGAGATTTGGCAGATAGATGTCAAAACAGCATTCCTTTATGGGAATCTCCTCGAGGATGTGTATATGATACAGTCAGAGGGTTTTGAGGATCCAAAGCAAGCCAACAAAGTCTGTAAACTGCAACGATCCATTTATGGATTAAAGCAAGCTTCTAGGAGTTGGAATCGACGTTTTGATGAAGTAGTCAAAGAGTTTGGCTTCATCAGAAACGAAGATGAGTCTTGTGTTTACAAGAAGGTTAGTGGGAGCTCTGTAGCTTTTCTGGTCTTGTATGTGGATGACATACTACTCATTGGAAACGACATTCCCATGCTGCAATCTGTGAAAGATTGGCTAGGAAAGTGTTTCTCAATGAAGGACTTAGGGGAAGCAACCTATATACTCGGTATAAAGATCTATAGAGATAGATCTAAAAGGTTGCTAGGCCTAAGTCAAAGTACATATATTGACAAGGTGTTGAAACGGTTCAACATGCAAGACTCCAAAAAGGGATTCTTGCCCATGTCACATGGAATCGCTCTTTCGAAGAGTGGTTGTCCTTCCAATGAGATTGAGAAGGAACGCATGAGTAGGATTCCCTATGCCTCGGCCATAGGATCTATCATGTACGCCATGTTATGTACTAGACCAGATGTGTCATATGCCTTGAGTATGACAAGCAGATACCAATCCAATCCAGGTGAGAGTCACTGGATTGCTGTCAAGAATATCCTAAAGTACTTGAGAAGAACTAAGGATGCTTTCTTGATGTTTGGCGGTGAGGAAGAGTTGCGTGTAAGGGGTTACACTGATGCAAGCTTCCAAACCGATAGAGATGACTTTAGATCACAGTCGGGATATGTGTTTTGCCTGAATGGAGCAGCGGTGAGCTGGAAGAGTTCCAAGCAAGAGACGGTAGCTGATTCTACAACAGAGGCTGAGTACATTGCTGCAAATGGCGCAGCAAAGGAGGCTGTTTGGATCAGAAAGTTTGTTTCTGAACTTGGTGTGGTCCCTAGCATTGCGGATCCAGTGGAGTTGTTCTGTGACAACACTGGGGCGATCGCGCAATCAAAGGAACCCAGATCGCACCAGAAGTCCAAGCATGTGCTCAGGAAGTTTCATCTGATTCGAGATATTATCGATAGAGGAGACGTTCGGATATGCAAGATTCCTACAGATGATAATCTGTCAGACCCGCTTACGAAGCCTCTCACGCAGTGGAAGCATGAAGGGCACACTAGGAGTATGGGCATGCGAGATGCGCCAGATTGGCTCTAGTGCAAGTGGGAGACTGTTGGAATAGATGCCCTAGAGGCAATCTAGTTTAGTATGAATTTGTAATTGGCTAGAAATTCATTTATTATTTATTGGATATTTAATATAATGAAGTCCTTAGATTTACAATCGTGTTGTTTATCTTAAATATCCCTAGTCAAGTATAATGATTAAATGGGACAATCATCTATAGACTAGTATGGGGTTGGATTGATATGGAGATATCACGATCCAACACATAGGTGTGCATTACGGAATGTTGCACTGGATTGACCCATCACCGAGAAGGCTACATACATGTTATGTTGAGTCACAAGTGCTTCTCGGGTACAATGGTATTGTCATCCTTAGACTTGAAGTCACTAGATATTCTAGTTGTGGATCATTGTGATCTTGGTAGCGTTAAACGCTACACCGTAACTGGGTAGTTATAAAGGCGTGTACTGGATACAATGAGAAGCAAGCTTAGAGATCGTAGTGGACGTAGAGAGGATTTGCCCCTCCCACATAACGGGAACAAGTATCCAAGGCCACTCGAGGATAGTGCTTATAGAATGTCTGGCCAGACTCAAATAAATCAATATATGGGATATTGATGTTATTTGCATGAATAAGGCTATTCCATGGATCGAGAAACTAGGGATTGGATATACGAGTGTGACTTGTATGTCTCGTGTCCAATCCGGATATGGAGGCAAAGGGATGAGACAATTACTTGTACAAGGTTGTCTAGATGACTATTCTATTAGTTGGCTAGAATGGATGTTTTGCTAGAAACCGCTCCATATTAGCAAAGAGTTGCTACCAACTAGATAGAACCTATGGGGTCACACGCTACATAGAGTTGTACTAGATTTGGGAATTAATTAATTGTATTAATTAATTAGAAGGATCACTTTGCAAACCCTTGCAAACTTAGTAGGGACTAATTTGCAAGGAAGGGACTAAATTGAATTCTAGTAGGACTAGAATAAGTCCTTTAGGTAGTTAACAAGGAGTTGTTGGACTATATAAAGGACCCTCCTTCCTTCCTTCCTCATAACTTATGCTCTAAAGAGAACATAACAAGAGTGGGAGAGAACAAAGGAGAGAGAGAGCAAGCAACAAGGAGGAGGACGCCGCCCCTTGCCGCCGCCCCTCGTCCCCGACGCCACAAGAGGGCCGAAACCCCTCTTTGTGCCTCGTTTTGCGTGATTCCTTCACCCTCCTCTCATTCCGGGCTAGCACCAAGGAGATTGGAGATCTAGGATCAACTCTAGGCGTGGATCAACTATAGAGAACGTGACACTATTCGCGTTTGAAGTCATCAAGGAGAACCCAAAGGTGTGTTTATGATTTCTTACCTTCACTATCGTTATGCATCTAGACTTGTGATCCTTGGAGGGTTTTGCATGGTTGTTTGTTTGATTATGCTTCCGTTTGCGCGATCCATGAATCAAAACCCTACAATAAGGACATTTGATGATGCAAAGCGATATTTATTGTTTGAGGAAAAGAGACTGGAATTTTCCAGAACTTCTATTCCAGCATCGCAGGTAGAGAGCCCTCCCATGGCAAATGTGCCAAAGGGTCAGGAAGTCATCGTGGAGCACGAGAGTGGAGGCCACATGGGCCCATGCCGCAAGATCAGTAAGCGCCAAATGTGGAAGAGGTCCAAAAGGGATATGAGACAAGTTATGTGCTATAACTGCCAGGCATATGGCCACTTTGCTCGTGACTGCGCCGAGCCAAAGGTACACTATAATCCAAACTCTGACTGTTATGTTGTAAGTCAAGTTTATATTGCTGATTCCCCTAATGTGTGGGTATTGGATTCAGGTGCGAGTGACCACCTAGCATGTGATCGAGACGCGTGCACGGATTATAGGCGAGTACCAGTGGGCAGTAGAAGAGTGTACATGGGGAACAACTCTTTCGTTGATGTGGTGGGCATTGGCACATATCAGCTGAAGATGAAGTCTGGAAAGACACTTGTTCTTCATGACGTTTTATACGCTCCTGATGCACGCAAGAACTTAGTTTCAGTTTCTAGACTTTTGGATTTGGATTTTAGACTTGTTTTTTAGGGTGGTTTTGCCAAACTGTTTGTTGGCAACTCATGTTTTGGTACTGGTTATATTTCTCGTGGTTTATTTTATTTAGACATTGTTGGTTCTAGCATTGATGACGTTTATGATTCTCGTTCATATATTACATCTTCTAGTGATGATGATGCCACTAGATGGCATGCTAGATTGGGACATATAGGACAGGACAGGATGAACAGGCTGGCCAAGGCAGGCCTACTTGGAGATATGCCCAAGATATCATTACCTGTATGTGAGTCTTGTCTTGCAGGAAAAGCTAAACGCAAACCGTTCGGTAAAGCAGTAAGGGCTACTGAGCCTTTACAACTTATTCATTCTGATGTTTGGGGTCCATTAAATGTTAGAGCTAGACATGGTGCTCGCTATTTCATCACATTCATAGATGATCACACTCGTTTTGGTTATGTGTATTTGATGGCACATAAATCTGAAGCGCTAGGGTGCTTCAGAAAATTTCTACAAGAGGTAGAAAACCAACTGGACAAAAGAGTTAAGGCTCTTAGGACAGATCGAGGGCGTGAATATCTATCTGAGCAATTTAAGGAGCTCTGTGAGACTAAAGGAATAGTGAGGCAGTTGACTATTCCCTTCACACCGCAGCAAAATGGTGTAGCGGAAAGAAGGAATAGAACACTGTTAGAGATGGTTCGTAGTATGATGGCAAATGCGAATCTGCCTATCTCCTATTGGGGAGATGCATTGATGACTGCCACATACATACTAAACCGTGTGCCCACCAAGTCTGTAGCCACAACCCCTTACGAGATGTGGACCAAGAGGCAACCCGAATTGGGTCACCTTAGGCCATGGGGGTCGGCTGCCTATGTACGTAACGTCTCCCATGTCCATGGGAAATTGGGTGCTAGACGAAAGAAGTGCATCTTCATACGGTACTCTGAGCACTCCAAGGGTTATGTATTCATAGCGCAACAGCCGGATGGTAGTCTAACAGAGATGGAATCGCGAGATGTAGAATTTCTCGAGAGAGATTTTCCCATTCAGGGAGAAGCACGTGGAGATGGTATTCTCTACGAAGAGGAGGAACCACTGGATGACTCTCAGTTCTCTACAGACCTACAGGGAACAGTTCCTATGGATCTTCAGAACAGTGGGAGTGACTTGCCTAGTGAGCAGCCCATCATATATGATGATGAAGCTGAAGAAGAACCCTCTTTGCGTAGGAGCGCTCGTGGGAGCGTACCCCGTCGACGATTTGACATCGAAGGGGAGGCCATGATGGTCACCACGCAAGAAGATGACGAACCTAGGACATTGTCCGAGGCTCTCTCATCCCCTGACAAGAAAGAATGGAACATTGCTTTACAAGAAGAACTGGAGTCAATGAAAACCAATCATGTTTGGGATTTAGTTGACTTGCCTCCTGGGCGTAGGGCCATTGGAAACAAATGGGTTTTCAAGGTCAAGAGGAAGGCAGACGGAAGCGTTGAGAGGCATAAGGCCCGGCTAGTGGCGAAAGGCTACACCCAACAACAGGGTGTAGATTACGAGGAGACGTTCTCACCAGTTGTGAGGATTGCCTCCATTCGTCTCATACTTGCAATAGTGGCTAGCATGGACTTGGAACTACATCAAATGGATGTTAAGACTGCATTTCTCAATGGAGAACTAGATGAGGAGATCTATATGGCTCAACCGGAAGGTTTTGAGAAGAAAGGTCAAGAGCACAAAGTGTGCAAACTGATTAAGTCCATATATGGACTGAAGCAGTCCTCTAGACAGTGGTATTTGAAGTTCCATCAAGACATTGTAGCATATGGCTTCACAATGGTTGATGAGGACCACTGTGTGTATGTCAGACGTTCCGGAAAGAAGTTCATGATACTCTCATTGTATGTAGATGACATACTACTAGCCAGCAATGATAAAGGAATGCTCGGAACTACCAAAGGGTGGTTATCCTCTCGTTTTTCAATGAAGGATATTGGAGAAGCGAGTTACATCCTTGGGATAAAGATCCTAAGGAACCGCTCTAAGAGGCTTCTTGGCTTGTCTCAAGAGACATACATCAAGAAGATACTTGAACGGTTCCAGATGATGGACTCTAAGCCATTCGAGACTCCCATTGCACATGGCGAGAAACTCAGCCTTGAAATGTGTCCCAAGACCCAACACGAGAGAGACCAGATGGCCAGAGTACCCTATGCAAGCGCTGTCGGAAGTTTAATGTACGCAATGATGTGTACAAGGCCCGACATATGTCATGCTGTCGGTTTAGTTAGCAGATATCAGTCTGATCTCGGTGTTGGACACTGGAAGGCTGTTAAGAGGATTCTCCGATATCTCAAAGGGACTAAGGATTACGTGTTAAGCTACCGAGGCTCTGAGCTAAGGCTCATTGGCTACAGTGATGCTGACTGGGGTGGGGACCTAGACGCACGTAAATCGACCTCAGGCTACGTCTTCATGCTGGGTGGAGGAGCCATCACATGGCACAGTAGCAAGCAGACTTGCACTGCCTTATCAACCATGGAAGCTGAATACGTTGCCTGCTCCGCGGCAGCGCAGGAGAGTGTTTGGCTGAAGAGATTTCTGGTCAGCTTAGGAGCGGTTGACGAACCAAGACCAGTAACGCTTCGTTGTGATAGTATGTCGGCCATAGCTTGTGCTAAAGATCCGAAATACCACAGCAAGGCCAAACATATTGAGATAAAGTACCACTTCATTAGGGAAGTAGTAGCTAAGGGAGATATCACTCTGGAGCATATTCCTACGAATCAGATGTTAGCTGATCCAATGAACAAGCCTCTTCTTAAGGCTACTTTTGTTGGTCATACTAGGAGTATAGGGTTAGGCAAATGGAGCTAGATGTCAGACTGATTAGACGTTTTTGAGACATTGATTGATTGGATATTAGGAATGGATTTGTTATTTATGCTGCATGTTGTTTGATACGTGTATGATATGTTACATTTCCTGTACTAGCTTAGAGCATGTCACGCAGACACCAGGTTGGCTCACTCACACGAGCAACCGCCTTCGCAATATCCTGGATATGTCTGGGTGTGGCGGAAGATGAGACAGAATCCCGATAAGCGCTGAAAGCCTGCGATAGGATAAGAAATGCCTTCTTCATATGAGCATATGGCCTATGATAAGAGCAAGATGTCTATCAGTAGAGCTAGGAGCCTGTCAGACGGATTTAATTGTCGCATTGGAAATAAGTTCCAAGGTGAGGTTGGTTATGGCCAATCGAACATGGTTATTACCCCGAACCATGTATAGTCTGTGTAGAAGAGAAAGCCAGATGCGAGAGCTGATAATTGTTCACAATAGTGTGACGTCGCAGCACTCGGGCTGGTGGCCATAAGGGCTACCGGATAGACATCTGCATAGTGGTCCTTTGCAAGGATAAGACATGCGCTCTGATCAGAGTCTAAACACTATGGTGCATATTCCCCCTGAATAACGCGCGCTTATGAGTGACCATGAGGTGATGAGTAGAATTAGTCCCTGGGATTCCTCATCGTGTGAGCCTCGTCGATCATAGAAAGATGATTGACACTGTATACCCTTTGTACTTACGTCTGTGTCATGAGGAGACGGGTCGGTGGTGCTACTTTGGCGTGACACCTTACGGCTATGGATGATTCGGCCTTCCGGACACTGCTGGGAAAGCAGCTGAGCCGAATCTGAGTGACACATGTATGTAAGGAAAGATTCTCGTTGCATCGCTCTTTATTATCTTCATTGGGCCCAGTTGCAAGATCTTATGGGATCATGAAGGATATGAAAATATAAAGGAGATGTGGACTCATTGGAGCATGGCCTTCGGGACATGGCAGGTGCTCATGATCCACGAGATGACAATCGGAGGAATCTGGGGAATACGAGAGTTACGGAGAGCATTATCACTGTTTTATGTTTTAAGGGTGCCTTCCTGCGCTGGCTATACGAGTTTGGTATGTGGATCTCCCGAGAGGGTGCCTTCCCATGCTGGCTATACGAGTTTGGTGTACGGATCTCCCGAAATGCAGGTACTCTCACCGATCACACGCCACGGCCACACAATACTCTTTTGTAGATGATAGAAAGTTGGAGATTGATGGAGACTAGATGAATTGTGCAACCCCACTGTGCGAGTGGGAGATGTTAGCAATTGGTGCGCCCATGTGGGGTGCCCAATGCAATTAACATAACCTTATGGGGTTAGTTGCACTAATGCATAAACTAGAGGGGTTAGTAGCTAAGGCTCAAACCCTAGGGGTTTATGTGCAAACTTAGGAGAAGTTTTGCCTATATAAGGAGGCAGCCTCCTACATATTTTATTGGCTATTCTAGAGAATAAAGTTATTCTGTCTAGATACATACTAGTTGTAGAGAACCCTAGTCTCTCTCCAACTTCATCCAAGGAGGTGGAACGTGGTGTGGAAATCAGTGTTCGTCCTCGAGATTCACACTAGATTGGTGGGAGCAAGATCAAAGAGGAGGCGCGTGAAAGCAAGCAACACAAAGATCATCCGCTGCATTAAGGAGCTTAGGAAGACAAGGTAAACACATGAATATTCCGCTTAATTCATGTTGTAGATCTGAATATGTTAGATCCTTCCTGCCCTTCACTATTAAATTTAATTCTTGCAATATATCTGATGTATGTGGATTGCCTTTTCTTTTCTTTTCTTTTTTTTTTTGCTGATAAGATCGCGTTAAAAGCTGCATCAGAATGGGTGCCTATTATTCTACTTTATCCTGGAGTTATCTACTGTCCCGGAAAGCTCACTGCTGGAAATTTATATATACTATTTGAGAATGTCCTCCCAAACGTTGCACGAGGAATTGCCACGTGGATATTAAAATTAATTAATGTAATAAATTTTAAATCGCATCTTTAGAGTTTGAATTGAAAATGAAAATTTTTGGCGCCTTTAAATT
Organism: Linanthus parryae; assembly: GCA_023055425.1. Taxonomy (NCBI): domain Eukaryota; kingdom Viridiplantae; phylum Streptophyta; class Magnoliopsida; order Ericales; family Polemoniaceae; genus Linanthus; species Linanthus parryae. Next base: position 32,316,272 of record JALGPY010000006.1, read on the forward strand.
CGCATCTGCATATTTTGAACTGAAATGAAAAAATTGGCGCCTACGTGTAAATTTAATTGAGCCCGTTTCATATTTATTAGAAAGGAGAGTTATGGATGTTAATTGGCAAAACTTATTCGTCAGTAAAGAAACTGTCACCAAAAAAAATATTAATATTTATTGGAAAGAAAAGTTATTGATGTTAATTGGCAAAACTTATTCGTCAGTAAGGAAACTGCCACCAAAAAAATTATTAATAGCGAATTCCGTAAATATCTGTCTCCAAAATGGACCCTGAAATTTCAAATTACACTTGATTATGAAAAAAATAATCATGCTATATAAAATGACCCATATCATATGGCATTGATAGTGACATTACGATAAATGAATACCAAAATGGTACCAAAATGAATATTCAGTTTTGATGGTGACTTCCAAACCATTCCGTCTCCAAAATAGACCAGAATCTCACCCATATAATGCGGGTACCACTCTTCCATTCATAGTGAAAGGAATCGTGTTTGGTGTTTCGAGTCAAAAAAATCGTGTTTGGTGTTTGGAGGTATGCTTCTTCTTCCCTTCAAAACGTGTTTCATGTTTATTATGGTCTTCCCTTCACGTCATGTTTGATTTTTTTTATTCTCCGGTAATTCTCTTCCCCCACTACATTCTCTTATCTTCCAGTCATGGATAAAAATGAGGAGCAGAGAGAACATTGTAGGTTGGCTCGCTTGGCGCGTAAGAGAAAATTAGATGAGCAAAGACAAGCCCGCATATCCGGTGAGTTTTTCCTTCATAACCTACAGTTGTATGCTTTGCCTATGTGCATTATTCCTCACAAACTGTATTCTTTGTGTCTGTGAAGTTCTAATGGCCGCCGCGGAAGGCATACACTTGCGCGAAAGAGTCACTCGCCATCCCCATATAGGTAATACTAAGAAAATTGTTTGGTGTTTGTTAATGTTCTTTTCCTTCCTCCTGTGTTTTTTAGTGGTTGCTTACATCGTTTCTTTTGGTGGTGTAGGTGAAGATATCAATCACGCGGAATCTTCTATTTTGAGGGACACAGTTCAACATAACGGTATGTATTTTTTCAAATAATATCTAAAAAGAGTTGAAGACCACTTAGTTGTTACATTTTGTATCATTTAATTTTAATGATTGTTTATATCTAAAGAAAGTTGTATGCCACTTTTAAGAAATAGAAATTGCATGATCGAAATGTATAAAAGAAATCAGTGGCGTCAATGGATTTTGATTGAAAAATTCGAATCGGTAATGATCTGAAGGTGTTTTTTTTTTGTTTTTTTTTTGAAGGAATCAGTGACATTACTTGGTATAACTTGGTCCATGAAAATACAATATGCAGCCCAACTAATAAAATCCTTTACGCACCCAATCATATCGATTTGTGGGTACATCATTCTATTTTTGGAGTGCAAAAATAAAATCATTGTTTGAAGCTCAATCAAGTTTATTACTACCACGTTCTTTTTTTGGCCCCATGATCTAAAATTATTCCCTAGGTAAAAAATATACAAATCCTTTTTTATTATTATAAAATTATTTTCATAATAATTATGTTGACTTAAAATCCAAGATTAGAAGTCAAATAAAAAAAGATAAATAGAATAAAATAAAATTCAAAATATGAAGGAAATTCAAAAGTACCTCAAAAAAATGTGCCAGCTAAATGTCCAAATTTGAATCTGCAACTTCAATTTATAGTGATTAATTCAAAAGTAATTAAAAGTAATCAGTGGCGTCAATGGATTTTGATTGAAAAATTCATAGTGGTAGTGATCTGGAGGTAAGAAATTATTTTTATAATAATAATGTTGACTTCAAATCCAAGATTAGAAACGTTCCCAAAAAATAGATCATTTTTTTACTCCAGCTTAATGTTGGGTTCAAATCCAAAGTAAAAATGATGGTCAAGAAAAAGTATTAATCTATTTATTTAGGACAAAAAAAGTATTAATCTGAACAAAATATGAAACCGATACATTAAACACAAAAGTAGATGGTACCCGTTTTTTTTTCAAACACGCTTAGGAGCCAAAAATATGAAGCAGTTTCAATTTCTTTTTCAATCTAACGGATTATGTTATTGAGTACTTTTAGTTACTTTTTGGATGTAGTATTTAAAATGCCTAAGACATCAAATGTTTAAGTGACATCAATTATGTTTTGGAATTAAAATTTTGCCGTGCATCGCACGGGTTAAAAGCTAGTGTAGTAGCTAATTTGGTAAGAGATTTATCACTTGTACTCCTGCTTAGCTTGTTTCTTTAATTGCTAGTAACTCTGCTTATATCCTTATGAACTAGAATTAATAGCTGACACATTGTTATTGCTGATTTTGGTGTTAGTTGCTTTACCATGGGCGATGCTGATAAAATATTAAGCTAGACTAGTTAAGTGCACGTGCGTTGCACGTGGCTTATACATGAATTTGGCATTATATATCCTTTCAACTTGAACCATTGACCTACCCATAAAACTGGTAGTTTCACATAAAATTAATTAAAAGAAGTGAAGCCTCAGTGTATCACAGCCACTGAACAAGTGCTCACTTGTTTCGATACCTAATTTACATCCACATTAATTGAGGGGAACATGGACGCCCCTATTCCATAACTTCGCCGATGTGGGAATGGAACTTTTCCACATACGCCACACATGAAAAATGATCTTGGTATTTTCATGCTCCACAGGTTCTTCAACCAACCCGGTCTTATTCCTTCCGACGATTCACCACTAAGGGACGAAGCTTCTCTTTGCAGTATATAGCTCGTGCTCGTCGAGTAGCCGCCATTTTGCAAGTAGCTCCATGAAAAATTTTCCGGCTCGTTGGGTTGGAGAACCGGGGTTCTTAACACATCTTGAACGTCAACTTCCCAAAGGTAAGTTCGCAAACGATTTTCGTTCCACTTAGCCCCGGTAATACAGTGCGCCACCTTGAGGTTTGCAAAGTCCGGACTACTTGTGCTAACCTTTGAAACACGCCCCCTCGGAAGCAACCTATCTTTGAAAATGTTGATTTGTGATCCGGAGCCCAACTTCCACTCCAAACCTTGCTTTAGAAGCTTTCGGTCGGCAAGGATGCTTCGATAACCATAAGAAGTTTGACCCTTAAACTGCGAGTGTAAGAAATCTCTGTTGCGATAATATTTAGCACGCAAGATTCGACTTAACAAACCCTGCGGATTCTTTATAATTCGCCAAGCTTGTTTCACGAGAAGGGAAACATTAAAATCCTGGAAGTCTTTAACCCTATACCTCCTACCTCTTTGCTTTGTTTCAGCTTGTGCCAACTTGTCCAGTGAATCCTCCTCTTATCTGACGAATCCCCCCACCAAAATTGGTGAATTAGTCTTTCGATTTCCTGGCACGTACTCACTGGGAGAAGGAAGCAACTCATTGCATAATTGGGGATCGCTTCAGCCACCGCTTTAATCAAAATATCCATCCCCGCTACTGACAAGGTCGTTTCCTTCCAACCCTTCAATTTCGCTTCAAAAATCTCTATAGTGTTCTGGAACAATATTCTCTTGCTTCTACCGAAGACAGTTGGCAGTACCTGATAGTTGTCATGGCTGTTTTCAATTGGAATCCCACACAGTTGACTGAGTTGAGCACGCAAATCCTCAGTAACATTATCAGAAAAAACCATTGCCGACACATTAACCGGACGCCTTCTCATAAACCTGTAAAAGATTCATCAAATTTGTTAGCTCTGATAAATCAGCTTTAGTAAAAATCAAGCTATCGTCTGCGAATAGCAAGTGGGAAACCACTGGGCCTTTACGAGAGGCCCGAGCACCCGAAATAGACCCATCAGCTACAGTGCCCGAGATATTCCTGGGAGAGAACTTCGCTGACAAGTAGAAAAAGGTACGGCGAGAAGGGGCAACCCTGCCGCAGACCTCTCTCCGGGACAATTTTTCCTTCAACAGAGCCATTTACCACAACACTGTAAGTTGCCGTCATTATGCAGTTCATCACTGTAAAGATCCACCGATGCCCAAAACCCATCCGTTCCATATTAGCTCGTAGAAAATCCCACTCAACTCTATCATATGCCTTGCTCATGTCCAGTTTTAGAGCTACCGTGCCGCTGTTGTTCTTCCTAGTCATCGAGTGGATTATCTCGTGGGCTGCTAGGATGTTATCCGAGATGAGACGCCCTGGGACGAAGGCACTCTGATTCTCTAAAATAAGCTCTCGAAGAAATCTTTTTAGCCGGTTAGCTAGAGTTTTGGTAATAATCTTGTATACTGTAGAACATAGTGAAATCGGTCTGAACTCAGACACTTTGTGAATCTGTTTAACTTTGGGAATAATAGCAAGCAAAGTGTGATTGTGTTATGAAATTTCATCACCTTCATTCAAAACTTTTAAGTAATTACTTGTTACCTCATTACCAACAGAAGGCCAGAACTGCTGATAGAAGAGCGACGGGAATCCGTCAGGTCCCGGAGCTTTGGCGCTGGCATGGACCGAACAGCTTCCACAATCTCCTCTGTCGTGTATGGCTGCTCCAACAAGCTGCGGCTGTTAGGGGATAGAATCTCCTCGATCGGATTCATGAGTGGATCCATTTCTGCTCTGAGAGGGCCTGTTGATCTGAAAATATCTTTGAAGTAAAGCTCGATAGTTATTTTTACCTCAGTTGGGTCTTCCGTCCATTCTCCGTTTCCCTTCTCAATCCACAAAATTATGTTTCTTGCCCGTCTGATCGAAGCTTTTCTGTGAAAAAACTTTGTGTTTCTATCCCAATGCTTGAGCCATAGTTCCCGTGAACGTTGACGCCTAATAATCTCTTCTTGCTGCAAAAGCTCGAAGATCTTCAACTTCACTTCATTCGACTCTTGCAGGTTACTAGCTAACTGTTGGAGCCCTCCCAGTACTTACAAACGGCCTCGTAGGAGCTTGAGCTGCCTCCGGACGTTACCAAAAACCTTACTTTCCCACTCCCGAACTATCGTAGCCACTTTCCTAAGCTTAGAACCCACTGACCCCGAGCATGAGGTCCAAATATTTGCCACCAATTGCTTACAATCCTCTCGTTCCAGCCACATCTCCTTCATATGGAAACGGAGCTGGTTCGATCGAGTGAAAACATGACTAGAACCAATAATCACCTCAAGTGGAACATGGTCTGAAGTATCCACTACTAGGCGATTTACTCTGGCCCTACCAAACTTAATACAGCAATCTGTAGCAACACAAAGCTCTATCCTCTCTCGAATCGATCTAGCATCCGGTTGATTATTGGACCATGTAAACCGATTGCCCATGAACCCTAGGTCCATGAGTTCTAATCTGCTGAGAACATTGTTGAAATCCTCGAGATGTATAAGGGTGACTTCTCTTCAACCCTCCTTATCTACATACGGCGATATAACGTTAAAAACCCCAAAAACTAGCCAAGTCATGTCTGAAGGCCTTAGTCTAGACAAAAGGGACCAAGAATGCTTCCTCTCACTTCTAACTGGGTCTTCATAGAAACCCGTGAAACAACACTGCTGATTAGCACCCTCACACATCAAAGTACCTTTGATGAAGTGCTTGGTGCAACGGATCAGAGTGAAACTGATTTCTCTATCCCACAAAAGTGTCAAACCACCGCTCCTACCTTCACAACTAGCAAAAATGCCATTTGTATACCCACACCTGTTTTTCACAACTTCCATCTCACATGAATATAGTCTGGTCTCCATGAGGAAAACCATTTTGGGCTTCTGTCTCCTCACAAGATCGTGAAGATATGTTACGTTGCGTGGGTTCCCAAGCCCCCGCACGTTCCAGCATAGGAGATTCATTGTGCCTGGCAGGACTATTGCGCAGCCGCTGCCAATCTTGCGTTAGGGTCTACAACGGCACCCTTCTCCGTGTTTGGAATCCCTAAACTGAAAACCTGGGTATTACTTGACTGGTTTGCACCACTCCCACTACTCTGCCTCATTCGGTCAGTGCTTGCAGTTTTTCTCTTCTCGGGTGTACGCCTCGGAGTGGTCTTCGTAGCGTTCTCCGCCTTCTTATTCTTCTTCTTCTTCTTCTTCTTTTTCTTCTTTTCTGTCATTGTGTTTGTCTGCATTGGCTCGTTGCCCTTCACCGAAGCCGTAGAAGTTATTTCATGGGGTGCAGCAGCCTCTAGTGGGTTATCGTGGATGGTAACTCCCTTGTTTCCACCTTCACCATTAGCATTTTCCAACTCCATGTCAGAATCCTCCGAGGTCTTACGCGTGCTAGACTGAACCTCTTTGGATGGTAACTCCACGCTGTTGGTGTCATCAAACAGCCCTTCTCCGATCGATATGGGTCTTTGAATAACCTCTTTCATGGTGGCGGCTTGTAGGTTAGCCATTTTCCATAACCCGGATCTTCCACTTGTTTCTCCTCCGCTCTTTTATTCTCACACTCATCCGTGTAGTGTTTAATCCTCCCGCACCAACCACATACATGTGCGATACGCTCGTATTTGAAGTCGATCCACACCTTATCATCCACAATGTTTATGAACTTACCCTTTGAAGCGGTTCCCTCACATCTAGGCGGATTCTCACCCTCATATAGTCTCCCCCATCGCTGGACATAACCCTTTTATCCGAGTCTATTACAGTGCCTATCGATCGAACAAAATCTTTCGCATCTTCTTCAAAGTGTAGGTAAGGTGGTAGGTTTAAGATTTGTACCCAAACATCAATCTGCTCGAAAGTGGTTTCTGTTGGAATAGATGTCGAAGAGGCAATCTAGTTTATAATGAACTTATTTTGGCTAGAATATTCATTGTATTATTTATTGGATATTGAATATAATGAAGTCCTTAGATTTACAATTGTGTTGTTTATCTTAAATATCCCTAGTGAATTATACTGATTAATCGGACGATAATTTATAGACTAGTATGGGGTTGGATTGATATGGAGATATCATGATCCAAGACATGGGTATGAATTAGGGGCAATGGCATACTGGATTGACCCATCTCCCAGAACGCTACATACAAGTTATGCTGAGTCACAAGCGCTTCTCATGGTGACAACAGTATTGTCATCCTTATACTTGAAGTCACTAGATTGTCTAGTTGTGGATTATTGTGATTTTGGTAGCGTCAATAGCTACACCATGACTGGGTAGCTATAAAAGCATATACCGAATACAATAAGAAGCAAGCTTAGAAATCGTAGTATAAGTAGATAGAATTTGTCCCTCCCACATAACGGGAACAAATATCCTAGGCCACTCGAGGGATAGTGCTTATTGAATGTCTGGCCAGGCTCAAATAAATCAATATGGGATATTGATGTTATTTGTACGAATAAGACTATTCCCAGGATCGAGAAACTATGGATTGGATATACGAGTTTGACCTATATGTCTCATGTCCAATCCGGATATTGAGACAAAGGGATGAGACAATTACTTGCACAAGGTTTGTCGGATGACTATTCTATTAGTTGGCTAAAATATATGTCTTGCTAGAGACCGCTCCATATTAGCAAATATTTGCTACCAACTAGATAGAACCTATGGGGTCACACGCCCAATAGGGTTGAACTATATTTGGGAATTAATTAATGCTTAATTAATTGGAAGGATCACTTTACAACACCTTGCAAACTTAGTAGGACTAATATGCAAGGAAGGGACTAATCCGAATTCATGTAGGATTAGGAAGGGCCTTTAGGTGGTTGACAAGGAGTTGTTGGAATATATAGAGGATGCTCCTAGCTTCCTTACCATACTAATTCTCATAACATAAGATTGAGTGGGAAGGCAAAAAGGAGAGAGCAAGACCACAAAGAGGCCCGACCGCCCCCTTGCATCCGCCCCTACCCGCCGGCCACAAAGAGAGGTCGAAGCCCTCTCTTTGATCTTCGTTGCATGATTTCTTCTTCCTCTTCCTCCGGTCCAAACTATCACAAAGGAGAAGAAAGATCTAGATCTCAACTCTAGGCGTGGATCAACTGTAGAGACGTGACACAATTCAAATTACAATTCATCAGAAGAGATCTCTAAGGTGTGTTGCTTGTTTTTCCCTTACCATCGTTATGATTCTCTTCATGTGATCCTTGGAGGGTCTTGAGTGGAATATTCATTCTTCCGTTGCGTATTCACGATCAAAACCAACAGTAGTATCAGAGCCACATGTCGTAGAATATCGACGTGGTTTATGTGTTACGTTTTATGTCCTTTACACCCATAATTGTTAGATTATTGCGTTAAAAAGGACAAATTAAGCATAAAGATGCGTGTTGAATGAGATCTAACTAAACAAGATCTAGTTTATGCATTGTATGCATGGATTAGTGAGTTTGAGAAATTTTAGGATCCTAGATCTAGGGTTTGGGAACCAATTTGGAAACTAGTTTCAAATTTGGAAACATTTTGGCCTTGGGCAACAAGGAAGGAGTTGTTTTGGAAACAACTCAATAGGATCTGCCCTAAGATGGACCCCCCTCCTTGCCGCCCAATCCATCTAGGTCGAGGGCCTAGGCGGTCGGCCAACCCCACGGGTTGGGCCGGCCGGCCTAGGCTCGGCCCGGGGCGGCTCCAAGGTGGTTCGGCCATGTATTGTTGGGCCCCTTGGACCGTTTTGACCCTAGTAATCCTAAAATCAATTAAAAATTGACCAAGCTCATTAAAATTGAACTTTAACTGTTTATGTGCAAATCGCATGGTGATTGAATATGGCCTTAGGATGTGGTTTGGTGTGATTGTTTAATTTTGTGGTTTGGTTTACGGCCTGCGAGCCGATCAATTTAATGTAATAGTTAATTAGTGTTTACGCCCTGCGAGCCAATTTTATTTCTCAACTTGTGAGATTTATATTATTTAGTTTAGTTTTTAGCTAGTACTAGATACAATAGATTGTTAGCCAAGATTGGAGAAAAGAAGCCCAAAGAAAAAGAAGCAACAAAGATGGAGCATGGAGCATTCCACAAGACAATTAAGGATGGACCAAAAAAATGAAGATGCATGGAGATGTGTTTGCTCTTTAGGGTTTATAGATATTCCCATTTGGCGTGGGAATATCTTAGTCTAGAAAGGCCATATCCACATAACGTTTTATTTATTTTGTGGTTGTTTATTTTTCTGTCTTATTATTTTGTTATTGGTGTATAGATGATGCATGTAATTAGGATAATAAGATAATTAACAACCCGGATCTATTATTTAGAGTTGTGCCCAAACTCAAAATGGATAGATCAGTTGATATGGATCAACAAAACAATTAAAATTAAATTTTAAAATCCCTCAAAATTCAAATATTGTGTTTTTGCCTTCCCGTTATTTGAACACTCATCGTCATCATGATTTATCAAGCTCGTGCATGCCAAAGCAAGGCAACTTGGTTCATAATGATGTAATGCGATGACACAAGCAAGTAATGTGCAATTGTTTAAATAAGAGATTGGACACAACTAGGTTATTAATATGACTAAAACCTAGAGGCAATCAATTGGGATTATCCATACGGATGGATAAATAAGGAGTTATTTTCCCAATTGAACCAAGAGTTGCATGGGATGCAATTGGAATTGTTCCTACCTAAAGTAGTCAAATTTTGGGTGACTTGCCAAAGCAAGCTCAATAAGGAGATGAAACATGGATCTTGGCCCACTAGAGAATATAATGATATTTTCCGCATTAATATCTTGAGGGTTATTAATCAGTAGAAATATAGTGGGAGCTATATTTAGTAATCTAGCCATTATTAAATATAGTCAAAAGTTCACAAATACTAAAACTTGCGTATTTCCTTTTTGTAGAATTCCAAATGGAAAATAACTCATCGAGTTCACAACATTCCCTACGCTCTGTCCTTGAGAAGGACAAGCTTTCTGGAACCAATTTCCTTGACTGGTACAGAAACTTGAGAATCGTTCTCAAGCAAGAGAATAAACTGTACGCTATAGAGGAGCAAGTTCATGCGAGTCCAAAAAACAATACTCCTGCAGCCCTAAAGGCATACCAGAAGCGTGTTAACGACGCTAATGATGGGGCCTGCCTCATGCTTTGCACCATGACCTCTGAGCTTCAGAAGCAACACGAGAACATGAATGCAGTCGATATGATTGAACACTTGAAGCAACTCTTCCAAGAGAAGGAAAGGGTAAAGAGGTATGAAGTTTCTAAGGCACTATTCAAATTTCTCCGGCAGAAGGAGACCCCGTGGGACCTCATGTACTCCGTATGATCGGGTACTTGAAGATCTCGCACGATTAGGGTTCCCGATCGGCCAAGAGTTGGCCACTGATCTCGTGCTGCAATCGTTTCCTGAGAGTTATGGACAGTTCATCATGAACTTTAACATGAACAAGATCGTGAAACCACAGCCACAATTACTCAATATGTTGAGGACAGCTGAACAAAGCATCACCAAAGGTAAATTCAAGACCATAATGATGGTGCACAAAGGAAAGGGCAAACGATTTGCCTTATCCTCCAAGGGCAAAGGCAAAGCAGTTGCCAAGTCTAAGGAACCTGCCATTAAGCATGTTGGTCGTGCTGCCAAAAGTGTGACTAAAGGTGAGTGTCACTACTGCAGTCAGTCTGGACACTGGAGGAGGAACTGCCCAAAATATCTGGAGGACAAGAGGCTTGGAATAGTGATTCCACCACCACCAGGTATTTTTGTTGTAGATGTCAATTTAACTATCTCTACATCATGGGTATTAGATACTGGATATGGATCTCACATTTTTCTAAATGTGCAGGATCTAAAGAGAAGTAGAATATTGGACAAAGGGAAGATAGACATGCGCGTTGGGAATGGAGCAAAGGCTGCTGCATTAGCCGTAGGCGTGTACGAGCTGTATCAGCCGTCAGGATTAATTTTAGAATTAAATAATTGCTATTTTGTTCCTGTTATGAGCAGAAATATTATTTCTATTTCTTGTTTGGACAATGAAGGTTTTATTATTTCAATAAAGGACAATTGTTGTTCCATTTATTTTGATAATATTCACTATTGTAATGCTCAAATATTTAATGGACTTTACGTCCTTGATCTAAGAAATCCTGTCTACAAAATTAATACTAAGAGGATTAAAAAAATGATTTAAATCTTGCTTACTTGTGGCACTGTCGTTTAGGCCACATAAACGAGAAACGTGTATCTAGACTCCATAAGGATGGATTTCTAGACTCATTTGATTTTGAATCATATGAGACATGTGAGACTTGTTTGTTGGGAAAAATGAAAAAGTCCCCTTTCAATAAGAAAGGTGAGAGGACTAGTGAGCAATTGGCACTCGTACATACTGATGTATGTGGACCATTTTCCACGCCTGCCAGGGGTGGTTACGTCTACTTCATCACATTTACTGATGATTTTAGTAGATATGGATTTATATACCTTATGAAGGCCAAATCCGAATCCTTTGAAAGGTTCAAGGAATTCAAGAGTGAAGTAGAGAAGCAACTTGGCAAAAGTGTCAAGGCTCTACGATCAGATCGTTGAGGAGAATACCTTAGCCAAGAGTTTGACGACTATCTTAGAGAGTGTGGGATCGTGTCCCAACTCACTCCACCCGGAAAGCCACAGTGGAATGGCGTGTCCGAGAGGAGGAATCGAACAGTATTAGATATGGTTCGATCTATGATGTGTCAAACCGATCTTCCATTGTCATTTTGGGGCTATGCTCTATTGAATGCAGCTTTCACCATTAATAGTGTTCCATCCAAATCAGTCACGAAGACACCACATGAGATGTGGAGTGGGAAGCGTCCTACACTGCCGTTCTTGAAGATTTGGGTCTACGATGTCGATGTAAAGCGTTTACAATCAGACAAGCTAGGGCCCAATTCGGATAAGTGTAAGTTTGTGGGGTACCCTAAAGAAACTAAGGGTTACTACTTCTACAATCCAACTGAGAACAAAGTGTTTGTTGCTCGGTCCGGCGTGTTTCTAGAAAGGGAGTTTCCCTCTAAAAAAGCTAGTGGGGGGACTGTAGAACTTGAAGAATTTCAAGAGCCACAAATCACTGATCCTACTATGAAACACGAACAGGAATCGCAAGAAGTTGTGGAGCAGCCTGTTCAAGTAACACAAGAGCTTCGTAAATCTAGTAGAGTGCGCCAGGAGCCAGAGAGATATGGACTTCTTGTGACTTAAGTCTAGTGGTACGATGCTCATAGATGATGAGTCTACTACCTATGAAGAGGCCATGAAAGGGCCAGACTCTCAGAAGTGGCTTGAGGCCATGAGATCCGAGATGGAATCCATTTATGCCGACAAAGTATGGACTTTGGTGGAACTACCCGTAGGGGCGCGGCCCATAGGGTGCAAGTGGGTCTTCAAGAAGAAGATCGACATGGATGGTAATATGATTACCTATAAGGTCCGATTGATGGCTAAATGATTCAGATAGATTCATGGTACTGACTATGATGAAACCTTTTCAACAGTCGCTATGACCAAATCCATCTGAATCCTACTTGCTATTGCAGCATACTACGACTATGAGATTTGGCAGATGGATGTCAAAACAGCATTCCTTTATGATAATATCCTCGAGGACGTGTATATGATACAGCCGCAGAGTTTTGAATATCCAAAGCAAGCCAGCAAAGTCTGTCATCTACAACGATCTATTTATGGGTTGAAGCAAGCTTCTAGGAGTTGGAATCACGTTCTGATGAAGTAGTCAAAGAGTTTGGCTTCATCAGAAACGAAGATGAGCCTTGTGTCTACAAGAAGGTTAGTGGGAGCTCTGTAGCTTTTCTGGTCTTGTATGTTGATGACATACTACTCACTAGAAACGACATTCCCATGCTGCAATTCGTTAAAGATTGGCTGGGGAAGTGTTTCTCAATGAAGGACTTAGCGGAAGCAGCCTATATACTTGGTTTAAAGATCTATAGAGATATATCTAAGAGACTGCTAGGCCTAAGTCAAAGTACATATATTGACAAGGTGTTGAAACGGTTCAACATGCAAGATTACAAGAAGGGATTCTTGCCCATATCACATGGAATTACTCTTTCGAAGAGTGATTGTCCTTCCAATGAGATTGAGAAGGAACGCATGAGTAGGATTCCCTATGCCTCGGCCACAGGATCCATCATGTACGCCATGTTATGTACTAGACAGATGTGTGATATGCCTTGAGTATTACAAGAAGATACCAGGCCAATCCGGGTGAGAGTCACTGGATTGCAGCCAAGAACATTCTTAAGTACTTGATAAGAACTAAGGATGTGTTCTTGATACTTGGAGGTAAGGAAGAATTGCGTGTAAGGGGTTACACGGATGCAAGCTTCCAAACCGACAGAGATGATTTTAGATCACAATCGGGATATGTGTTTTGCCTGAATGGAGCAGCGGTGAGCTGGAAGAGTTCCAAGCAAGAGACGGTGGTTGATTCTACAACTGAGGCTGAGTACATTGCTGCGAATGGCGCATCAAAGGAAGCTGTTTGGATTAAGAAATTTTTTCTGAGCTTGGTGTGGTCCCTAGCATTGCGGATCCAGTAAAGTTGTATTGCGACAACACTGGGGCGATCGCGCAATCGAAGGAGCCCGGGTCACACCAGAAATCCAAACACGTGCTTAAGAAGTTCCATATGATTCGAGATATTATCGATAGAGGACACGTTCGAATATGCAAGATTCCTACAGATGAGAATCTGTCTGATCCGCTTACAAAGCTGCTTGTTCAGCGCAAGCATGAAGGGCACACTAGGAGCATTGGCACAAGGGATGCACCATATTGGCTCTAGTGCAAGTGGGAGACTATTGTAATAGATGCCCAAGAGGCAATCTACTTTAGTATGAACTTATTTTGGCTAGAATATTCATTGTATTATTTATTGGATATTTAATATAATGAAGTCCTTTAATTTATAACTGCGTTGTTCATCTTAAATATCCCTAGTCAATTATACTGATTAATATGACGATCATATAAACTAGTATGGAGTTGGATTGATATGGAGATATCATGATCCAACACATGGGTATGCATTAGGGGTAATGGCGTACTGGATTGACCCATCTCCGAGAAGGCTACATACAAGTTATGCTGAGTCACAAGCGCTTCTCGTGATGACAACGGTATTGTCATCCTTAGACTTGAAGTCACTAGATTGTCTAATTGTGGATTATTGTGATTTTGGTAGCGTCAAACGCTACACCGTGACTGGGTAGCTATAAAAGCGTAAACCGGATACAATAAGAAGCAAGCTTTGAAATCGTAGTAAACGTAGATAAAATTTGTCCCTCCTACATAACGGGAGCAAATATCCTAGGCCACTCGAGGGATAGTGCTTATAGAATGTCTAGCCAGACTCAAATAAATCAATATGGGATATTGATGTTATTTGTACGAATAAGGCTATTCCCAGGATCGAGAAACTATGGATTGGATATACGAGTGTGACATATATGTCTTGTGTCCAATCCGGATATTGAGACAAAGGGATGAAACAATTACTTGCACTAGGTTTGTCAGATGACTATTCTATTAGTCGACTAGAATGGATGTCTTGCTAGAGACTGCTCCATATTAGCAAATTGTTGCCACCAACTAGATAGAACATATGGGGTCACAGGCCCAATAGGGTTGAACTAGATTTGGGAATTAATTAATATGATTAATTAATTAGAAGGATCACCTTGCAACACCTTGCAAACTTAGTAGGACTAATATGCAAGGAAGGGACTAATCCGAATTCATGTAGGATTAGGAAGGGCCTTTAGGTAGTTGACAAGGAGTTGTTGGACTATATAAAGGATGATCCTAGCTTCCTTACCATACTAATGCTCAAAACATAAGATTGAGTTGGAAGGAAAAAAAAAAGAGAGAGCAAGACCACAAGGAGGCCCGATTGCCCCCTTGCGTCCGCCCCTGCCCGTCGGCCACAAAGAGAGGCCGAAGCCCTCTCTTTGATCTTCGTTGCGTGATTTCTTCTTCCTCTTCCCCCGGTCCAAGCTAGCACAAAGGAGAAGGAAGATCTAGATCTCAACTCTAGGCGTGGATCAACCGTAGAGACGTGACACAATTCACGTTACAAGTCATCACAGGAGATCTCTAAGGTGTGTTGCTTGTTTTTCCCTTACCATCGTTATGATTCTCTTCCTGTGATCCTTGTACGGTCTTGAGTGGATAATTCTTTCTTCCGCTGCGCATTCATGATCAAAACCCATCAGTTTCTTCAATATTGTTAGAGAATTCCCAGGGCTTAAGCAGAAGCACATTACCGTCGAATAGCCACGGGCCTCCGACCAAAACTCTGTTCATGGATTCACTGTCCGGAAAACTTAGAATGAAAAAATTGGGCCGAGAATCATTGATCATTACCTTGTAACCTTTCAACCAGATACGGTTGAACATATGCTTCATGACCCATACGTTCATCCTCCCCGGAAGGAGAAACGATTCGGCAAAACAGTGGGGAAGGCCTTCTCTGCCTCAGTGCACCGTTCTATGTTGAATTCAAACACATATTCCTCTTCCTCGACTATCAAGAACCCAAAGCTTCTTCTCAAAGCCTCCATCTAGTTATCCTTCTACGCGTTGCCGGTCGGAATCTGGTCTGGAGGCGTCGCCATCGCTGAGAAGCTATCGTCGTTCTGTCGCACTTATTCTCTCTGACAAAGTCGGAACTAGGGCAAACTGGGGAGGAACATGATAGATAAACTATACATCATTATATTTGAGATAGAGTCATCCGTAATATGAACACAAAACTTAAGAGGTTGGTCTCATGTAAAAGGCTAGTATACCTCGTTGGTAGGAAATTACTCAAACTATGAACGATTCTCATGTCCCATGAATTATCCCCCTTAAGTTAACACAGGCATGTCAAGAATGTAATTTTATTGGGCTCATCTTCCCATGCTTGAAAAGTTATAAAGGGACGATAACTTATTAATTCTTCTTTTTTTGACCAAGAATATAAATTTTATAGAATAGCAAAACCATTACAACCTTCTTCTAACAGAAGTTTCTGAAACTCTGGACTAAATAACAATTCACGACCATCTGAAACACAAACCTGAATTTTCCTTGCTAAATAATCAGCTACTACATTTTCACTTCTTCTAATCCATCTAACAAGTAGCTGCTTACTTTGTATCAACTGAAATATTTCTTCAATAGAACTTTGAATTTCCCAATTGATGCTGATTTCACCTTTCAAAGTCTCAATAACTGTTTTGTTATCTCCTTTAAATATGATCTTCTGCCACAAATCTACATTTTATTCAACAGCAAATCTTAGAGCTTTACCTTCAGCACATAGAGCAGAAAATGCATAACCCTTTTGCCAGCCACTTCCAGTAATCTTGACTTCTTCATTTCTCATAATCCAAACTGCTGTCATTTGAAGACTATTGCAATCCCAACTAGCATATACATTGCAATTGAGTTTACCAGTAGGAGGAAGGGGCCATTTTGAAATAGACATACCAACATCTTTAGAATTTGCTGGCAATAACGTCTTCTTCTAATTCTGATAGCATCTGAATTCTGCTAGTTAATTTTCAATGCTACCAATCACCTTAGATGGATAAACCATAACATTATCAAACACAAAGTGATTTCTTTATTTCCATATCATCCAACAAGACAATACTATTTTCTTCATCATGCCATGTATTTTTTCTTGAGTTATCAATTCCCAAACTTCAACAATCCAATGCTGAAAGTTTTCCTCTTATGTAGTTGTGCTCCAATTAAAACCCAGCTGCAACCATATTGGGTGAGTCCAATGAAAAAGATGCCATAAATTCTCATTTGAAGTATGACAAATCAAACACAAACCTGAACACTCACAACCCCTTGTTAATAAGTTCTGTCTAGTAGCTAAAGCATTCTTCATTGCCCTCCACCAGAACATCTTTATTTTGGGAGGAAGATTTATATTCCAGCAGTAGCACCAAAAAGCCTTAGGAATTGAAAAAGAAGAGGAACACTTCATGTTTTTCTAGTCTTTAAAACCAAGCTTACCCAGTAAGGCTGCTGCTTCAAATAGTTGTTTTACTACCCTATTTCCAGTTTTCACACAGTAATCCTCTGTTTTTGACAGAGGCCAGTACACTTGATCCTCTTGCATATTCCTAGGCAAAGGAGTAGAAAGGATAGCAGCAGCTGTGTAAGAATCAAACAGAGTAGAGACAGTATTTACCTTCCAACTTCTGCTCTCAGCACTAATCAGATCAGACACTCTTATAAGGTTTTGATTGATCAGTGTTTTGTGAAGTTGTCCTCCTTGTAAAGCTGGGATCCATTTATCAGTGAAGACATCTATGGACTGTCCACTTCAAACTCTCCAGCTCATTCCGTTTTTAACCACCTCCAGTCCTGCAATTATGCTCTTCCAGGTCCAAGAAGGAGCATTACCCAATTTAGCATTTAAAATAGAGCCAGAAGGAAAATATTTAGCTTTTAGAAAAGTAGCACACAGAGATTGTGGATTTTGCAGCCATCTCCAGCTGTTTTTGGCCAGCATAGCAGCATTGAATGTTCTCAAATCCTTAAAAGCTAGTCCACCCTCCATTTTTGATTTTGTCATATTTTTCCAACCCACCCAGCAAATTCTTCTTTTGTGGGTTTAACCACCCCACCAGAAATTCCTTACAACTGCCACTATTTTAGAACAAAGCTCATTTGGCAGCAGCAAACAACTCATAATATAACCAGGAATAGACAAAGCTACAGCTTTCAGTAAAATCTCTCTCTCAGCATGTGACAAAACATAGAGCTTCCATCCTTGCAAATAAGATTCAATTCTTTCAAGAATGAATATGAGACATTGACTTCTTGATCTTCCCCAAAAAGTGGGAAAACCCAAATAATTACCATCTTGATTCATAAGAGGAATTCCACATAGAAGAGTAATATTACTTTGTAGCTCATTACTTACATTTGGAGAAAGAGAAAATAATATACCAGACTTATCAAAGTTTATATCCATACCTAAAGTATCACAAATCTCTTGTAAAATTGCTAGAAAATTTAGCATCTCAGCCTCAGAATCTTTTAGAAAAATAATGGCATCATCTGCAAATAATAGGTGATTAATAGCTACTCCATTCCTGCAAATCTTGACTCCTTTGAGCATACCTTCATTCTGAGCTATTGCCAACCTTCTTGATAGAGCTTCCATAATTATGACAAACAAATAAGGGGATAGGGGATCCCCTTGTCTGATTCCTCTTTTAGGAAAAAAATAAGCTCCATGTTCACCATTGATCTTCACTGTCATAGTCACAGTACTCACACATTCTTTTATCAAATTGATGAAAGAGCCACAGAAACCCAGATTCTCCATAATATCAAATAAGAATTTCCAATCAACCTTGTCATAAGCTTTCTTTAAGTCAAGTTTCAAATCTATGACCCCAGACTTTCCCTGTGACTTGTGTTTAATAAAATGCATCAACTCCTGGGTCATGATCACATTGTCTTGAATAGCTCTTCCAGCAACAAATGCTGACTGCTCCTTAGCAATAATATTTGGAATAAATCTCTTTAATCTATTTTCTAGGATTAGCAATAACCTTGTAAATAAAGGTGCATAGAGCTATTGGTCTAAAATCAGAAATTTTTTCAGGACCTTTGACTTTTGGTATAAGGGCTAAGACTGTTTTATTGAAGCTTTGAGGAAGTTTTCCAGTAGTGAAGAACTGCTGCACTGCTCTGCAAAAATCTTCTTTAATGGTGTTCCATTGAGAGTGGAAGAACAACCAAGTAAATCCATCAAACCCCGGTGCTTTATTTGGGTTAATTGAAAATACCACAGTCTCAATTTCCTCCTTAGAAGGGCAAGCACAAATAATAACATTTTCTTCACTTGAGATAACTGGAGTAAAGTTGTCTAGGATGGATTCCTTCCTTTGATATTCATGACAAGCAAATAAATCCTCAAAAAATTGTTTTGCCAAGGAGTGGACAACATCTCTTCCTTCAATCCAGTCACCTCTATCATTTTTCAGCTTGTTGATTCTATTTACATTCCTTCTTTTCATTGTTGAAAGAAAGAAGAACTTAGAATTTTTGTCACCATTTTTGAGATACTGAATCCTTGATTTTTCCCTCCAGTAAGCTTCTTCTTTATCCTAGGCATCTGCAATCTGCTTTTTAATTCTCTTATGGCTTTCCCAATTAGTTACACTCCAAGGTTAATTTTGCAGAGTTGCAAGATCTTTCTCCATCTTCTTGATCGTGAAAAGAGAGTTATTGAACTCTTTTTTACTCCAGCTCTTTAAACCTTTTCTACAATTTACCAACTTTGCTGTGAAATCTGATATAGGATTCTGAGTAAATTTATCTTTCCAAAATTTTGCTATAGTAGTATTGCAATCTCTTGCATCCAACCATCTGCTGCTAAACATAAAAGAGTATTTCCTTTTATTTTTTTGCCAATCAGTGTCCAGAACCAGAGGAGAGTGATCTGATCCTGAGAAAAGCTCTCTTTGCGATCTAGAATTTGGGTTCAAACAATCCCAATGAGTAGTAAAAAAGACTTTGTCAATCAACTCTTTCACATTGCCAACAGTTCTGTTATTTGTCCAGCTGAATTTTAAGCCTTGAGCATCCATTTCTAGCAACCCACACACACTGATGAATCTCCTAAAACTATCACACCTCCAAGGAGTTGATTGACTTCCCCCTATCTTATCAGAAGCATTTAAATAATCATTACAATCACCCATTATCATCCAAGGGAGTCTCAAATCTCTAGTCACCATTTCAATCTCTTTACAAAACTTTCTCCTAGGAGCTTGATCTGGGGGAGCATAAACTAGAAACCTAACTTCTCTACTTTGATATTCTTTAGTAACCAGACCCTGGAATAAATTCTTTAATTTACACATGACTGTAATATCAATATCATCGCTCCACCATATTTCCAAGCCACCTGATCTACCAACAGGCTCCACATAATCAGCATTATCAAAATTCGAAGACCTCCTTATTCTTTCTATTTTTTGGGATTTGTTTTTTGTTTCACATAAAAAAAAATTTGGGACTATGATCTCTCATGAGATCTCGTAATCTGGACTGTCAGGTTACGCCCCAGGCCATGACAGTTCCATCTCACACTCAACATCTGTCTTGTGGCTGTTGAAGGTCAGCCACCACCACCGTAGACACAGATTTTGAGTTATTGTCTTGGTTCTCCACTAAACCCATTTGAGCTTCAAAATCTTCCAAGTATTTTGCATAAATTCTATCTTCCTCCACATTTAACAAAGAAGTATAACTAACCTTTCGTTCCACTGTGGTTTCAGTTCGCAATTGAAATCCCAATTGAGAGGCAGTTCTGGATTGACTCTTGCAGACCAGTGAGATATACTCTTCGTCCTCTTTTGCAGAAGACTCCTTCTTTCCTTCAATTGCTTCACAAGATCTTCTCTGAAACTCCACACATCTTCTCTTCGATTGATTGCTCCTTTGCTCAACACTTTCCTCTTCAAAGTAATTAAACGATTGAAACCCCTAGACAAGCTCAAATCTGTGGACGGATTCCCCAAATTATCTGTCGTATTATTTTTCCTACAATCACCTAACCACCCTTCCTTATTAAGCTCGTCTTCCAATTCTACCCCTACCTGTTGTGAAGTGACGGGCCTTTTAAAACGCTTCCATTTTGGGCCTGACCGAGAAGTAGTTGGGGAATTGGGCCTGCTACCTCCCATACCCGTTAACTCTTTAGCCCACTCAGTAGAGCCCAATTTTTTTTGCGGAGAAATAACAATTAACCCCTCCATTTCTTCCGAATTTTTAAGAGAATCAGTCCCTACCGCTTCCACAAGTGCATTCGGGTCCCCATTTCCCAGTTGCGTTTCTGGAACGCTTTCTTCCTCGTGCTCAAAGGTCTCTCCCTGCTTCCCCGCACCTTCCAAATCATCCACGTCACTCAACACTTGAGTGTCTGAGAATAATAACGATCGAATAACGCCAGCTGTCTTATGCATATTGTCCTGTATTATTCCATTGTCAGAAATTGGACCCACGCGGATCCCCAAATTTGAATGGTGAGGTGTACTATCGCCTCCTACTATCTCCACGCGCTCATCTTCTTTCTTGTAATCAATCGCCGTCGGATCGTCTTCGTACTCTATTTCCGGCGAACCCCATATTTTCAAAGATTTCTCAGCTTCCGGTGTTAACCACGCTGGTTTCGGACCTCTACTCTTCTTCGGAGTACATTGTAAGAACATACCATAGTCCTGACATCCCCTTCTCTCCGGTCTAAGAAATCTGCATTCACGATCTCTGTGCCCTAAACGGCCACAGTCATAACAATAATCTCCGATATGTTCGTAGCTAAAACCTTGTCTAATTCTTCGATTGTATTTAGTATAGAAAAACGCCTGTGTTAATGGTTTCTCAACTTCCACAAGAACTTAAAATATTAAATACAGATACCTCTGATTTGATCCAATCGTGTATGCGTCTATGTCAATGAGCTCACCAGCCTTAGCTCCAATCTTCCTCGCATTCTTCTCCGTTTTAAAGGTCGGGGGTAATCTGAAGATATGAACCCAAAACGGAGCTCTTGCGAAATCAATCTCCTTCAAGGCCATTCTAGCCGGCCTTTTCTTTAGAATCAGGAGCCGATCTGAGATATTCCATGGAACACCATCCATTACTCCGTGACAATCTTCTTTGCTCTTGAACCTGATTATGAACTTATTCTTTTTCCACATCTCTATTTTGATTTCTTCTCTCAGAATCCAGATCCCCTTTGCTATTTTTTGAACAGTGATTGTTGAGAAATTCTTGTTTGATAGTATTTTCCCTACAAGAACGTGTTGCGATACGTCCTTCACAATTTCCAAATCTTCCTCCAGATCTAAGTCTGTGATACCTTCTATCGCCATTTTATCTCAGATTTTAGAACAAGAGAACCACCAACTAGGTACAAGAACCAGAAAAAATTGTAACTGAGAACGAACATAAAAACAAACCGGAAAACAAAAAACCGAGAAGAAATCTTGTATTTCAGATCAAAGACGGTACGGGAGGAGTAAGACCCTCAATAAAAACTCTCACCTCAAAAAAATGCAGAGCATTCTGAGAGAGAGACTTATTTTGTTTATATAATCATGTGTTCTTTGAACCAACACTTCAACGCTTATAAGAAGTTATTGCTTCGTCTGAAAGATTTTCCTTTTACTTCAAAACAACCCACTCTCCTATGAAGGAACACGGGAAACATTTTTATGGTCACGTCCCCCTTTATGTAGAGAAAGAACCCACTTTGTTTGGAAGAACCGGGTGTCAAAATTCCTACCAACTGTTAAAGAAATGAGATCACGAGGGAACACTAAATTTCAAATACAAGTTCATAGCTTTCACACTGTTCGTATTCTAATGTGTGGTTGTGATATACATTAATTTCTTGTTTTTTTTTTCTAAATGTGAATCACTGCGTCCCTTCATCACAAAACATAATTTTAGAAATTTTGCACAAACATATCAAAGGTTAAAGGTGAACACACCTCTAAACTCCAAACACTAATTTTTTCTATTAATTTTCCATGGGGGAAAATCTCTTTATGCCTTGCACTTCAACTTTTTTTTTTGAACAACCTTGCACTTAAATTTAAACGAAACCAATTGCATTATTGAAGAAAATGAATATACCAAGTAAATTTTCATGTTCTGAAATATAATGGATCAATAAAAAATACAAAAAATGTAGTTTTGAGTACTTCCGCACTGTAGTTTGATTTTTCCCCAATATAAGCACCATAACAGCTTTGTGTGCGACTACAATTTCGGGATATGATAACCTACTCTGAATAGTATGCAATTGCAAAACAAAAAATTCATGTTGATGCTTACCAAATATATATATATATATAGACCAAAATATACAAATCGAGCAACCAAACAAAAGAAAAACAACCATAAATAGAAGCATGAATTTGAGTCTCTGCTTTTGAGAGCCATTAAATCTATATATTGTTAGGAGGGGACTTACCATAAGTTTTTTTGAACATTCTTGGAACCCCATCTACTCAAAGAAATGGAAGAAAGAGCGCAATCGATCGACTGCTCTATGTGTTCCATATGAAGTTCTTCAGATCATGTTGACAACTGATTAGCATATTCCATAGTTTTAGAAGAAAATACAGAACGGATCAATTGGATCTGTATGCACTAAAAATATGTTGTAACCCGCCATGTCAACACACCGTTCTTGATTCCAAAACAAGTCTTCATCGCTCTCTCTTGATACAACGTTTCTGGCAATGGCCTTTGAGAGACTTCCAGTCAATGTATTTATAGGCAAACATGAAGAGACATGTCTCTTCAGTTTTATGCAGTTCGTTCAAGTGTAAGGATATTTTAGTAATTCATCATCTTTAAGTTAAGGGTATTATTGTCAATTCAAAAGAATCAGCAACAATTCATGGTTAGGAACACTACACTTTTTAGTAGTAGAGATTCTTGCACGGGGCATCTTGATTTTACAGCTCATACGACCATACTAACTCTCTACCCCAGCCTATTCATGTCATGGAGTTTATCCCCCTTCCAATCCGGTAAAATATCTATAAAACAGCCGAGTCAAAAGAAAAGTCTGAGAGATCTTACTTCACCAAGTAACTGCCTACTCTGTATATGATTCATGATCTCAGAGGAGATGGATAAATTTGGAACGGAATAGGACCGGTAGATTGACATACAGAAAAGAGAGATGACATCGCGTTCCTTTATCATGTTGGCAGATATGCATGATAGTATTGAATGATTGATCCCCATATGCCAACTTGACAACTTGTTCCTGGTACCAATGTTGGTTAAAAATATCCCAAGGGCATAGGTTTGAGATAAGAGCATGATGTAATAGGCAAGAATCCTATTTACTTAAATTCATTCATGATCTGTGAAGGACATCTTCTGGACTCTCCTTAGCGTGTTCTACTAATTTGTATGAGCAAGAGCAACTATAAATTCTAGAGGAAGGATTTTGCCACATAGGTAGATGAATGATACTTAATACTAAATAATAATTGATTCTGACAATAGTCTGTCCCCTTCTGTCATGAAGTCTTATCACTTTATTATTAACTTCTAGCCTTACCATTGTTGCTCCAAGCTTGTCTGACACAATGACTACTACGCTAGAAGGTGTTGGTGAATTTAGTGTCATCGGCCATTCGTGTAATCGGATTTACTTACGACCAAAGTAGACATTGGCATTATGTTGCACACGTTAGGAGGTGTGGAGTACACGCGTGCACACAACTATGTTAATGTCTTGGACAACGAGCTCCCTGACGACTGCAGGGGTTCGGGGGCGTACCCCGACGGGGGTTCGGGGGCAGCGTCCCCGGTGGGGTCCAAGGGGCAACGCCCCTGGCGGTCAACGTGGAAAATTTGGCTTTTGGACGTTTTATTGCTTCACAAAAAACGTCTCGGAATTATTTTTACGTTGAAAAACGAACTGAAATCTGGCGGTTGTAACCGCCAGATTAACCGCCTCCTCCCTCTCTATTTGTCAGTTTTGGTCGAACTCAGAAACACAGAGAGAACCTGTGATTTCGGATTCCATAGCAAACACCATATTCGTTCTAGCTACTGTCTCTGTTTTATCCGATTAGAGATTCCGTGCACACCGCCGAAATACTTTAATATGAGAGTGATCCCACGACTCAGAGATATCCTAGTCCATTTATTCCCGTTCTAAACACACAAACTCCTACAAAGATTAAAGTATTATGCATCATGACGAACGGCAACACTGTTCAGGACATGACAAGCAAATTCATGAAACTGGAGAAGTTCGAGGAGCAGGACTTCCGAAGGTGTCAGAAGAAGATGCACTTCCCGTTGACGGCGCTGAAGGTTGTGTGCGTTCTCACACCCCCGATGCCTGAAGTGATGGAGAAAAAAAATCCTGGAACAGACAAGGAGGAGATCAAAGTGGGAGAATGATGACTACATCTGCCGCGGAGACATTCTTAATGGTATCTCTGATTCCTTGTTTGTTGTTTATCAGAATGTTGAGACTTCAAAAGAATTGTGGAATTCTCTTGAATCAAAATACATGGCTGAAGATGCTTCAAGCAGAAAGTTTTTGGTCAGTAATTGGAACAAATACAGAATGGTTGATTCAAGGCATGTGATGGAGCAATACCATGAATTGCTTCGAATCCTAGGTCAGTTTAATCAACACAACATGAAAATGGATGAATCAATTTCTGTTTCTAGTGTGATTGATAAACTGCCTCCTTCATGGAAGGATGTTAGGCATAAGTTGAAGACAAGGAGGAAGAACTTTCCTTGGTGCAATTGGGCAGTCACTTTCAGATTGAACAGTCCTTGAGGGATCAAGAAAGTGACAAACCCAAAGAAAAACTTACTGCTGATCCAGGTTTTGTGAATATGATGGAGGAAGAGGATTCTTCGAAGGGAAAGAACAAATCTGGAAAAAGGAAATTTAAACAGCAAGACAAGAATCCTAAAAAGAAGCCAAAGACTGCTTGTTGGATGTGTGGGAAACCAGGACACTTCAAGAAGGATTTTCGTGTGGGCAAAAGTAAGAAAGGTGAAGACACAAGTGGCAAGGGGAAGGGGCCGAAAGGCCAAGATCAGCAACAATGTATGTTATTGAACAACCTGAAAATTCAATTAAGAATTATGTATCCCTAAATTCTGATGCATTTTATGTGCAGGATGATGACATATCATGGTGGGTTGATTCGGGTGCTAGAAGACATGTATGCAAGGATCAAATATGGTTTACAACCATGAAAACCATTGAAGATGGATCCACAATAAGAATGGGGAATGTTGCAACCGAGCCAATCCATGGAGTTGGAAGTGTTAATCTAATATTTACTTCTGGAAAATGTTTAAGTTTGAATGATGTATTATTTGTACCCGGGATTCGAAAGAATATCTTGTCTAGAATTGTATTAAATAAGCTTGGATACAAGAAGGTTATTGAGTCGGGTAATTTTGTATTGTCAAAATATGGTTCTTTTGTTGGCTTTGATTATTTATGTAATGATATGCTTCGTTTAAATATCGTTGCTCCTTTTGGTAACAATTCAGTTTGCGTTGCTAGTACTAGTATTGATAAATTAACACTTTGGCATGCACGTTTAGGACATGTACACTTTAAAAGGTTACAAGATATGTCAAAAATGAGTATAATTCACTCATTTGATATTAATACCGAAATGTGTAAAACTTGTATGCTGACTAAGATAACTAGACAACCTTTTAAGGATGTTAAAAGGGACTCTAAGGTGCTTGAATTAATTCATAGTGATCTATGTGACTTTCATGCAACACCGTCTATAGGAAACAAAAAGTATGTTATTACATTTATAGACGATGCTACTCGATTTTTCTGTGTGTACTTGTCACACTCTAAAGATGAAGCTTTAGATAAATTCAAGACACACAAAACTGAAGTTCAGTTGCAAAAGAATGGTTTAATAAAGATTTTAAGCACGGATAGAGGAGGCGAATATTATGATCCTAAGTATTTCCAAGAGGTTGGTATTATTCACCAAACCACTGCTCCTTATACACCTCAACAAAATGGTCTATCTGAGAGGAAGAATCGAACTCTAAAGGAAATGGTTAATTCCATGCTTTCCTACTCAGGTCTGAGTGATGGGTTTTGGGGAGAAGCTATGTTAATAGCTTGCTATTTGCTTGATAGGGTTCCTAACAAAAGGAACAAAACTACCCCATATGAACTTTGATATGGTAAACCTCCAAACTGCATTATTTGAGAGTTTGGGGTTGTAGAGCTATTGTTAGGCTCAATGAACCCAAGAGGAAAAATCTTGGCGAAAGATGTATAGATTGCATCTTTATTGGATATGCCATGCATTCCAAGGCTTATAGGTTCTATGTGATTGAACCTAGTGACTCAGTATCCATTAATACTGTAATAGAGTCAAGAGATGCTATCTTTGTTAAGAAAGATTTTCTTCTATACCTAGACCAAATGATTTGATTCTGAATTTGAGCAATGCTCAAAATGAAGGAACAAGTGATGACATCACTTTACTTGAAGTAAGAAGGGGTAAAAGAGCTAGAGTAGCCAAGGACTATGGTTCTGACTTTCAACTATATTTAGTTGAAGGATCTAGGGATGAGGTTCATACTCAATATGCTTATTTTTTTAGCATAGAAGATGATCCTATAACTTATAGTGAGGCTATGGCATCTCGTGATGTTACATTCTGGAAAGAAGCAATAGATGATGAGATGGATTCGATCATGCAAAATGGGACTTGGGAATTATCTGATTGTCCTCATGGGTTGAAACCACTTGATGCCAAGTGGATCTTCAAAAAGAAGATGAAAGTAGATGGTACCGTAGAAAAGTTTAAGGCCCGATTGGTTGTACGTGGTTTAAACAATAAGAGGGTATCGACTACTTTGATACATATTCTCTTGTTGTTAGGATATCCACGATTAGATTATTATAGCTCTTGCAGCTATACATAATCTTGTTATTCAGCAAATGGATGTGAAAACCGCATTCTTGAATGATGATTTGGATGAGGAGATATATATGAAACAACCCGAGGGATTCGTTATGCCAGGAAATGAGCATAAGGTTTGTAAGCTTGTTAAATCACTTTACGACTTAAAGCAAGCTCCTAAACAATGGCATCAAAGTTTGATGATATTGTGTTGTCTAGTGGTTATCATTTGTACCAAGCAGACAAGTGTGTATGTTGAAAATTTGATGACTCTGGTAAAGGAGTCATAATTTGTTTATATGTAGATGACATGTTGATCTTTGGTACCAGCCAAGATCAAGTGGATCAAGCGAAGGAATTTTTGTCATCTAAATTTTCAATGAAGGATTTGGGGGATGCTGGAGTAATCCTAGGTATTAGGATTAAACGTGAGAACAAGGCCATTACTATTTCTCAATCTCATTACATTGAGAAGGTGTTAAAGAAATTTAATTGTGAAAATTGTTCTCCGGTTAGTACTCCGATGGAACCAAATGTGAAATTGTTGCCTAACCAAGGCAAGACTGTGTCTCAACTGGAATACTCTAGGGCTATTGATTGTCTAATGTATGCCATGATTAGTACACGACCAGATATAGCATTTGCCGTTGGAAAGCTAAGTAGGTATACTAGCAATCCAAGCACAGATCATTGGAAGACAATGAGGAGAGTATTTAAATACTTAATGATAACCATGAACTATGGTTTGAAATACAGTGGAAGTCCTTCAGTTCTAGAAGGATATTCTGATGCAAGTTGGATAAACAATATGTAAGATCATTCCTCAACTAGTGGATGGGTTTTTCTACTTGGAGGAGGGGCAATCTCAGGCTTCAAAGAAGCAAACTTGCATTACTAAATCGACAATGGAATCTGAATTTGTAGCTTTGGCTGCAGCCGGTAATGAGGTTGAATGGCTAAGGAATTTAGTGTATGAGATTCCATTGTGGGCCAAACCGATTTCACCAATATCTATCAGGTGTGATAGTGCTGCTACTCTGGCTAAGGCATATAGTCAGGTGTATAATGGAAAGTCCAGACACTTGGGTGTCAGACATAGCGTCATTCGGGATTTAATCATGAATGGTGTGATATCGGTTGAGTTTGTTCGTACACAACAAAATCTTGCGGATCATCTAACCAAAGGGTTAGCAAGGGACTTAGTGCACAATTCGGGCGTGGGGATGGGATTAAAGTCCATCTAAAAGATCTCTTATGATAAGATACCTAATTCCCTTCTAATACAACGTTAGAAGCTGAATTCAATGTGGAACTCTTACATGAAGAAATTGGAACACAAAGATCATGTGTTCAGACCTGCAAGTTAAGGAGGTTGAAGTTTACACTTCTTAATGGTTCTTTTGAAAAATTGTATGGCAGGTACAAGAAGAAAAGAACCACATATATGAGTATGGAGTTTCGCCGCTTCAAGAAGTTGGGACTTGGCTTCTATATGCTCAATGAAGGATAGTGACACTATGATAGTAAAAAATAAGTTTCAAGTTAGAACATGGAATAAGTTGAACTTATGTGTATTTTACTTTCATGTATTCATCATGAGTAGAAAGGTTCAATCCATAGGACACCCCTATACTCGAATATTTGAAAATGTATTTTACTAAGATGAAATTCAATTTTCGAGATATTTTCATTTATGCATAAGTTTGATTTTTATTGAAAGGATAAGTGAATCAAGGATTACACTAAAATGGGGGACGATTGTTGGTCATTTTATTTTCATCGGCCATTTGTGTAATTGGATTTACTTACGACGAAAGTAGACATTGGCATTACGTTGTACACGTTAGGAGGTGTGGAGTACATGCGTGCACACAACTATGTTAATGTCTTGGACAACGAACTCGTGGACGACTGCGGGGGTCCCGGGGGCAGCACCCCCGGTGGGGTCCAAGGGGCAACGCCCCTGGCGGCGGTCACGCTAGCCGGTCAATGTGGAAAATATGGATTTCGGACATTTTATTGCTTCACAAAAAACGTCTCGGGATTACTTTTTCGTTGAAAAACGGACTGAAATCTGGCGGTTGTAACCGCCAAATTAACCCCCTTCTCCCTCTCTATTTGTCAGTTTGGTCGAACTCAGAAACACAGAGAGAACATGTGATTTCGGATTCCATAGCAAAAACCATATTCGTTCTTGCTACAGTCTCTGTTTTATCCGATTAGAGATTTCGTGCACACCTTCGAAATACTTTAATCTGAGAGTGATCCCACGACTAAGTGATATCCTAGTCCATTGATTCCCATTGTAAACACACAAACTCCTACAGAAGGTACATCGAATTCTCTGCATAAACACTCTGAAAAAAGGTCCTTGTTGAAACGACCCGGGATCTCGGTTCAGGGTTCACGCGACAATCGATAACCAAAAGAAGTTTATTAACTATTAAGTTTACATTTCGGTTAAAGTACATAACAAAATTTCGATAATAAGTACAATCTAAAAAAAATCATGTGTGATCTACTAAGTGATCTGACTTAATCTAAACTTCTTCATCTCGATCCGCGTTCCCATCCCCTACGTTGATTGATGACCTGCGGTTTTAAAATGGCAAAAGCCGACGTAGTATTGAAGAAATGATCAGTAAAACCTGAGTAAATACGTACTACGACATGTAAAGCAACGAGTGGCACGGAAGCATGAGTTGAAACAAAATCAGAAGATTTAAACAGTAAAACTATCATGTTGGAGAATTCGGAACAATTGGAAGTAACCGAGTAACAAAACCTCTCAATTTTAATAACATTGAGAAACCACGAGTAGTTGGTAACGTATCCAGGTTAAACAAGTCCATTTAAGAGAATAACTTAGTTCATGAGTAGCCAAAGCATTTCAAATCATTTCAATTGATTAGGGCAATTCAGAGCCACAAACAACATTAATAAAGTAGTCAATTTTTAATTTCGACTTCAGTCAACAGTTTAATTTAGCTGAGGCATGTCCATAGCCACCAGCAAGATCGATGTAGACAGAGGGATCACGAAAAAAACACTAAGGGTTCCTTCTAGGGTCTATCAAACCCTATTTCACCCGAGCGTTAAGGGAGCCCATTCGTCAACCCCGCTCACAACATCAGCTAAAAGGGCTTAAGTGTCGACACCCCTATACCGTAGTGACCCTTACAAGTATAAGTAGCACTTTATAGCTCTATGAACCCCTTGGCCTCAATATCTTGATACATTTTGGCTCATCGGGGGCGGATTTGTGAACATTAACGTTCTATCCAATAATAAGAAGCATTGCTTCAATGGTCTTAGCCATAAGAAAATGGAGGATCGCTTGACGCCTCCCATTAATAACAGTACTCTGTACATCGTCCTAAGTCTATTAGAGGTATTTTATTTCTTCTCTTTCACATAACCAGAATCAGAATATCGAAATTTCACAAGTAATTTCCGAGAGTTCTCAAAGGAGATGAATAAAATAGTTTAACAACTTTCGAGTGGAAAACATGCATTCTCATACTATTTCATATAACAAACATTCATTTGAAACATCAAGCACATACGCAGATTTTGATATGAAAAGGCCGTACATATGTACTTACAAATGCGCCAAGAACGGAGAAAATCAAAGCTAGCACTCCGGCTATAACCTCATCTCATATAAATCCGGTCTCACGGTCAATGCAGCAGCACGAAATAATACGCCTACTTGGTACGAGCACAACGGCTGGATACAAACAAGTCAAGTATACAGTCTATTAGCATTTACCCTCTACATGAGGTTGTATGCAAGAATGCAATGGAAATGCGGGTCATGCAAGCTAACTTGACCAAAATGCCCCGATACTTTGAAACTGTCCAGTATAGTCCCTGACTGTGCCTGGACCCCAAATTACACCCATACTGGCCCAAAAACATCCAAGAATGACTCTTAACTCTCCCATATGAACTTAGCATCGAAATCTACAACTTTCAGTAAATTACACTTAGGCCCCTAAAGTTTGCTAAAATTACAAAAAGACCCCCACCATTGATTTGATAACTCCCGAGTCAAATACTTCCTTCTCGAGACTTCAAATATCCTTCTAAGTCAGGTTGTTGCTCTCAAAACATTAATCTAGTCTCAAGTAGTTCAAGTGTGAAGTTTTAATTAAATGCACATAGGCCCCCGAAGTTTTGTAAAACTGCAAAAATACCCCAATTGTTGACTTGTTCAACCCAAACGAGAAATGACATACGAGTACTCCAAATACGCATATAACAAATGCTGACAAACTCCAAGTTACTAAATGAAACTCAACTCAAATTTTAAGTGAAATTTCTATTTTGCCCCTCCTATAGAGTTCAGTCAAACTAGGGTTTTTGAAAAAGTCAAACTTGGTCAAACTTGATATTTAGACTTAGAATATGAATACGAACAAGTTTCATGAAGATCGTTAGGCTAGAAATCACATTTAGAATGCTAAAATTGAAAGTCAAACGTAGAGCGAAATCATATCAACAAGTTAACTTTAGAGCTGATTTGTGGTAAAATGAGGAAGGGTTTAGGAAAACTGAAGGTAGGGTCTTGAAGATGGTATTCCAAGCTTTCCAAAAACATATTGAAACCCTAAGAAACTCTAAGTATTTAGGGAGATTAAGTAAGTCAAAGATATGTGAAAATGAGCTTTCAACACTTAGAAAAATTTGAAGTTCTTACAAATGAAAATTAGTCACATGCAGTGACTTTGCAGCCAAATTCTGGGCCATTGGTATGGACTCATGAGGCATGCTATATATGGATTTGAAGAACTCATCACCATCTACAAGTAGGAAGAAACAGAAGCTCAAACCATCAAGAGATGTGAGAGATAATGAGGTTCAAAGTTGGGTGAAAATTTAGTATTCAACACTTAGAAATATTCTGCACTTGGACAGATTGCACAACACAAAATCAGCAACTTCAACATGATTTTTAGCTAGTTTAGAGACCGAATTAGACAAAATTTAAAACACGACAGTTGTAGCCAATCTTCTGGGATTTCCAGAAAGTCCAGAATCGCTCAAAACGGATTAAAAACGAGAGAGATATGATCATTTGAACAGGGGCTGTTTATGCATGACGGAAAAACGAACCAAGAGTGAAAAATGAAATCAAACTCGACTCTAACAACAATCTGGGCAGATTTTGGATCATTCAAACAGGTTCACGACATGATTAGGAGCAATTTGATGCATAGAACGCAAAATTTGGTGGAGAAATGAAGCTTACCCAAGGTTTGGCCAGCCATGGAGTTTTCCGGCGACTTCGCCGCCTAGTTCCGATGCTTCAAAGAATACCCAGCATCTTCAAGGCTGCCCAGAGTGCTACACGATGTCTAGAGGCCTCGGGGAAACCGTTTGGAGGGATAGAACGGCCAAGAACGGAGAGAACGCCCAAGAAATCGGCGGCTTGTGGCGGTTTCCGTCGGGTTCTTCAACCCGGATTCCGGCGATTTGAGGGACAATCTTGTGCTTCCCGGACTCGTCTCAACCTCAGGAACAAGATTATGTGGGTTAATCGAACATAAATTCAACGATGAGGGAGGAATCGACAATAAACGGTTCTAGGGCTCATAACTTTGAATCGGGTTTTCTCTCTCGTTACTCGTCGTTTTCCAAAATTGATTTGCGCGTTTTACTCCTGAGGTTGGTGGCTACCTCCGGTAGTTGCAGGTAGGGGAGAGGTGGACATATGGTGAAGTTCTTTGGTGGTGGTGGTGGTTCTTCAATGGTGATGGTGGTTGTTCTTGGTGAAGTTCTTGCATGGTAGAGAAGGAGGAGGATGAAAATGAAAGTGTTGATGAAACAATGTAGATCAGATGGAGGAGATGATCAAGAAGGTGTTGCCACCTAGGGGATGTGATGTCAAAAGAAGTATGACAAGTGTCACACATGCTAGGGGGTGAAAGTGTAGTATTCCAAAGTTTGGGGTATAAACTAAAATTAGATGTTCTACTTAATTGTAGAGAATTGCACAACCACCCCGAACATCTCTAGTGCTTCAAAATCACTCTAACAATGTCCAAATATTGCTAACACTCCAAAATTCAAACTTTAAATCCGTGACAAACTATCTACAAATTCACCCCCAAAGTCTTGATATTGCACTTAGAGTCGGCTTGAAAAATAGGGGTTGTTACACTTGTGCTGTCCCAGTTCCCTTAAAAACATTAGCCAACTGCACAGTCACACAGGGCTTCTTTATCTGACATGGTTACTAGAATTGATTGATGTGTTTTCTATGCAGCAATTCGCATAGATGACCAAGCAATCAACTCGTGGCTGGGGTGGGTTCAATATGGCCAAACTTAGAACTAATAAAAGACTTCCTTGACGAAATAATATCTTAACAATTGGTGGAAATTGAAAATGTGAAGATTTCAAGGCATTAGGAAAAAGGTTGCTACTTTGGATACACGATCAGTTTCATGGTGTTCGGTCTAGCGCTTTGAGAGCAGCAATGCTTTTTGCGGGTTCTTGGTGACGAATATGATTTTTGTTAATGGCATGGGGTTTGGTATTTTAATTGTGTGTTGCAGGACTGCATTGGTGTTGTATAATGTGCATCCATTTGTAACACTCAGTGTGTTCTTTTAGATCATTGAACGCTTAAGTGAGCGGTTACCTGGTTATATAGGCCATGGAAACGATAGATTTTCATTCAGCCATGTTGATGATACAGTGTAGGGCCACCTTGCAGCCTTGAAAAAAGGTCGAGCAGGTGAAAAATATCTTTTGACTGGTGAAAATGCCTCTTTCACGGATTTTCTCAGTACTGCTGCTGCAATTGGGAGTTTATAAAAAGCAATGCTTTTGGTTTTTAGTAGTCAGGGGCACACACAGTAACACACGGGTACCTTAGTTGGTGCTTTGGGAGTTGTTTGTGCGTGTGTTTCAGGTGGCCGTCGTGGCCGTTGTGGCCATGGCGTGCATTGTAATCGGGTTCTCTTCTCAATAAAATATCTGGTTCTGGACATGGAGTAGCTAGCGGGTTCGTTACGAATTCGTTAGTGAACCACATTAAATATTTGTCTCGTTCTTGTTTTCGTTACATCGTTCTTGCTCGAATACCCACAGGTTATAACAAGCTGGTATCAGAGCTCTGAAACAGGAGTTCTGTTACAACAAATTGGTATCAGAGCCAAGGATTCAAGATTTGGGTGGAGCCAATAGCTAGGGTTTCACGTTTTGGTGGAACTCAAAGCAAGGGTTTCGCTATTCAGGTGGAGCAGGCTATCGGGAGTTGGGTTTCGAGATTCCGCCAAGAAGGATATCTGGTTTGGCGATCAAGATCGATCTGTTTGTGAGAGAGAAGCAGGTACACCCACCATCTGAAGCCCCGTGGAGGGGGAAATCCGGGCTCCTTTCGGAGCAATCTGGCGCGCATCTGATTAGGCGTGCAAGGGATCTGGAAAATCCATCACGCATTCAGTACTGGCGCGAATTTGGCAGTTCACACGCATTTGGCGTTCTGGCTATTAACGTTCAGGCGCAATGTGGCTCCCAGCGTGGTGCATCTGGCGTGTGAATTGAATTTGGTTCTGGCTCTTGCGTTGCAGGAACTTGTTGGAGTTGGAGCAACGTCATGGAGCATCTAGCGCGTGAGATTTCAGGCACGCGCATCAGGTCCTGGTTCTGGCGCGCATTCTGCACGAGTTTTGGTTCTGGCGTGCAACTGTTTTGGAGCGTTACCATGACAAGCATTTGAGCTCGCATTAAGCGCGATCTGTTTCTGGCGAGCATCTGGCGCATCTGAAGCATACGAGGCGCATCGGCCATGACAACTATTGGGGCACTCATCGCTAAGTGCATCGGGTCTAGTAGCGATATCTAGGCATTCACTACCAGAAATTTACTCAAAAATGACAATAAAAACATTAATTTTCGCATGGCAATAATTATCTTGCCGTATATGCTATCAAATACGGCAAGAAAAACTTTCTCCTCTTAAAACATTTAAAACGGCAAGAATTTTTTAATTTCGAATATATTTCATTAAAAACGAGAAGAGTTGTACTAATAGTGGCAATAATAATTATCCCCGCTTAAAAATATCTAAAACGGCAAGAAAAATGTCATTATTGGCGAAATATTGTCTCGCCGCATATAGTATATAATAAAAATGGCAAGAGATATTTTAACGCCGTTAAAAATTATTATATACGACAATAATTTCTTGTGGGTGTTTTTTTTTATTTTGGAGCCAAAATTTGGGGCAAAATTTCTAATTGACCGCTCAATTAAAACTCACCTTTATATATTGTCAAAAAGAACCCATTTCCTTTATAAAAAAATTATGATCTCTCAATATCCCTTCTCTCTTATCCTCTCTCTCTCTCAATCTCTTCTCTTACGATCCCCACCAGGAATCCTCTCTATCTCTCAATCTCTTCTCTCCATCTCGTTACCACTACCATCAGCCATCACCGCCACCACGTTCAGCCATCACCACCCTCCAGAAGAAGCTGGGGAACAAAGGAGAAGGCGAAGAGGAAAGGAGGTCGTCGGTGAAGTAGAGACGTGCAGATCTGTTGACGTCCCTCTCTCTCTCGGTGGCGGAAGGACAGACGTCCCTCTCTCTCTCTCTCCCTCTCTCTCGGCGGCGTCTTTCCAATTGACGTGCAGTTGATTGGGCACCAGATCCGTGCTGTCGCTGCCGTCGTCGCCGTCCTCGCCGTCTCCAGATCTGTCCCTCCTCGTCGTCACCAGATCCAATCGTCGTTGATTGGGTTGCGCAGGGGGTCATTTTCTTCTTCTTCTTCTTCTTCTTCTTCTTCTTCTTCTTCTTCTTCTTCTTCTTCTTCTTCTTCTTCTTCTTCTTCTTCTTCTTCTTCTTCTTTTGTTTAGATGTCTTTTTTTCTTATTAATGTAAATATATGAACAAATCAGGCTGATTGTGAAAAAATTTATTCTTAAAATATGTAATTTTTGTTAATCATCATTATTTTTTGATGTTGAGTTGTTGGTGTTTTTATTTGGATGATGTTTGGTGATTTTAAATGTGGTTCTTGTTAGCACTGTGAGAGGGGTAGAGGGAAATAAGACATATGGTGAGGACAAATACACAATTTTGCTCAATTCAATTAAAAAGAAATTATAAAATTAATTCATGTTTTT
Organism: Linanthus parryae; assembly: GCA_023055425.1. NCBI lineage: Eukaryota > Viridiplantae > Streptophyta > Magnoliopsida > Ericales > Polemoniaceae > Linanthus > Linanthus parryae. Next base: position 32,352,827 of record JALGPY010000006.1, read on the forward strand.
TTAATTAATAGAGAATATAGAAATATAGAAATATATATATATATATGTATTTTTTTTATTCATCGGAAATTATAAACGGCAAGAGTACATGTTGTTTTTAATAGGCACAAATACGGCGAGAGGCATGTTTTGCCGCGTAAAATGCTACATAAACGGCGAGAGTCTTGCCGTTTTTGTAACGTCATAAACGGCGAGAAAGCGTCTCTCGCCGTTTAAACCCTAAACGGCAAGATTTTTTCTCGCAGCTGAGCAAAAACAGCAACGCATCTTGCGGCCGCTCAAAATCTCGCCGTTTTTGCTATAAACGGCAAGAAAACCTTCATAAGCGGCGAAATTTTATTGCCGTTTTTTTGTGCGTTTCCAGTAGTGATTCTGTCATGGTGCATCTGTCTGGCGCAATTGGGCGCATCGAGAATACATTCGGTCATGCTTTCTCAGTGAATGTATTCGAGTTTGTATCTGGGTGGAGCACTTGTTTCTGTTTCTGGAAGTGTATCCGCATCGGGCGCAGTCGTTGCAGGAACGCATGGTAATTGGAGCAACGATTTGGCGATTCAGGTTTCGCATACAGCTGCGGAACATCTATTTGTGGAGGCGTGCTTGTTTCTGATTTTTGGGAGACGCATTCGTTTCTTGATTGAGAAGGGGAACATCAGGTTCTGGTTGAGGTTGCTGAGTTGATTCAAGTCAAGGTGGAGATTTGTTGGGTTGTGACTTGAATTCAAGTCAGCAAGGCAAAGTCAATCAGTTTTTGAAAACTCAATTGTTTCCACGTTTGTTGAGGCGGTGTTTTTTTATTGCTTTGTGTCCAAGTAAATCAAAAGCCATAAGGAAAGAATTAGTCCAAGTCAAAGTCTCTACTTTGGGGCGGTGGTTGGCAATTGGGAGTATATAAAAGCAATGCTTTTGTTTGTAGTAGTCAGGGGCACACACAGTAACACACATGTACCTTAGTTGGTGCTTTGGGAGTTGTTTGTGCGTGTGTTTCGGGTGGCCGCCGTGGCCGTTGTGGCCACGGCGTGCATTGTAATCGGGTTCTCTTTAGCTAGCGTGTTCGTTACGAATTCGTTAGTGAACCACGTTAAATATATGTCTCGTTCTTTTTTTCGTTACATCGTTCTTGCTCGAATACCCACATGTTATAACAAACTGGTATCAGAGCTCTGAAACAGGAGGTCTGTTTCAACACCTCTCAATATTTGCACTTGCTTCTTCCCATGTTAGATATAGGGGCCAGACTTCTTTGTCAATCTGGCATGACTTTGCCTTGAAAGTTGTCCCCCAAAATTGAATGGAATAAAGTTAAATGCTTATCTCACAAGTTCATTTATCCCGCCTATATTGCGTGCAATTTGTGTTTTTGTTATTTGTGTTGTTCGGACCAATTTGCACGAACTTCGACTAATTCACGATATTCTGTGAAATACTTGCAATTTCTATAGATGACTAGTTAAATTCCGAGTGATTAATGAATTAGAGTTCGAACCTGAATCTCAAGAGGAGTAAATGCTTAGATCTCAAGCCTCCACTTTTTTTCTTGAGGGAAAGAATCATAAAATCATGATCCAATACAACTTTGGCCTCTCATTAGCGTTTTGTGGACAAGATAGAAACTCTCTTCCAACTTGAAGAATCATTGTGCAATAAATGTGCAGTGTATGTAATTTGAGGAAAGATTGTCGGTTTCGATCTTTACATATGACTATCTTTATTTCGCACTTAGATTTTTTTTGCACTATTCACGGGGTCCCCGACAACTTGATTAGTAACACAAAAAATCGAATTATTTTGTCGTTTAAATCATCGAGCAAATTAACATAGGTAAAATGTCAACTCCAAAGTGCCACTAATGCAGAGTGGTAGCTCAACTGGTAGAGCGTTAGAAGCCCTGCATTTGATCGATTACAATTTCTTAAAAAAAAAAAAAACAGGGCCGGCAATTGATCGATTACCATCTGCGAGTCGATCGAGAGAGAGAGGGGGAGAGAAATGAAGAAGGTATTGGTGACCGGCGCTTCCGGTTACTTAGGCGGAAGACTCTGCCACGCCCTCCTCAAACACGGCTACTCCGTCCGAGCTTTCGTCCGATCAACCAGCGATCTCTCCACCCTCCCTCCGCCCACCACCGGCAACTTGGAGCTCGCTTACGGAGACGTCACCGACTACCCCTCCTTACTCGCCGCCCTTTCCGGCTGCCACGCCGTCATCCACTCCGCCGCACTCGTCGAGCCCTGGCTTCCAGACCCCTCCAGATTCTCCAAGGTCAGTGATCAGTTACTTCGCTCTGAATTTGAATGATCTTGTGTGGGGTTTTGTGATTTGATTTGTGTTGGGTTTTTTTTCAAACCCTAGGTCAATGTCGGTGGGTTGAAGAATGTTGTGCAAGCATTTAAGGAGATTGGGACAGTTGAGAAGATCGTTTACACTTCGTCTTTTTTCGCTTTGGGGCCAACACCGGGTTATGTCGCTGATGAGAATCAGGTACTGCTACTGCTACTGCTACTTTTTTGTTGGTCCCAATTACATTTGTAAATGAAACCGTAATAAAGGAGATGGAAGTTTTACTTGAGAATTTGAAAGTGATAGGCTCAACTATTCCTGTTTCCGAATATGCTACAATTAGTGACCCCGGCATACTAGTAGTATATTACTTGAATTTCTTGCAGAAATAGAGCTGCTCGACCAGGTTGATTCTAGAAATGAAAATGATTTTACAAAATAAGAAGTAAAAGACATGGAAATGGATGAGAATGAAAAGGCTTTTACATCAAAGTAAAAGTATTCTTTCCATGAGAAAGGAATGAATGGGAGACAGAACACTTTGATTTGACTTTGTTTGTGAGGGACCAAAATATGGCGAAGGTGAAGTTCTGCATTCCGCAAACAACCACGGTGCACTTGGCATTTTTTTCGTGACTTGGATGAAATGAAAAAAGTAACTATATGGAAACAAAATGAATTCAATTAGATATGAAAGTAGTACTACTTCATCAACAACTTCATGGAAGGTTATAGGGTTAAGGTAGTTTTCACTTTCAATTACTACCTTAAAAACAGTTTAAAAAGTCTAATGTATGTTCACTACTTCATTACCCTAATGGATTCAAATTCCGAAAGAATTGGAGGAATAAGCTAATGTCATTCTCCAGGGTTTGTTCAAAATATAGCAAAAACGTTAGGTTCTTCTGATCCCTATGCAAAGATTAGGTACTTGACCAACCCACCCAAAATATGGCTGCTGCTAAACTTCAGAAACAGTGGATCAGGGTTGACTAGATAGGTGATGAAGGGCTCCCTTATTTGGTCAATGAAGCTGATACAGAAAAAAAAAAAAAAGGAAAATTCAGAAGAATGAATTGATACCAGTGGTTGGACATAATTGATCTCTACATTCAAATGTGATGGGAGACTGTTTGAATACCCAGGGAAATCTTAATCTGGCATAGTTTTGCGGGAAGATAGTGTTCTGCACATTTCATTAACCAAAACTCTCAGTAAATGATCACGGCATACGATATGTAACATCAAGGTACTGGTGTGCATCTAAGCGAGAGGTCAACTTACGTTATCCTAACCTGAGAACCACGATAATCTGCAATATGCCATAGGAAGAAACGGTTTTCTATTAGGAAAAGATAAGAAAGCGAGAAAAATCACCATAGCAGAGATTCTGAACGTTATAGTGAGGAGATAAGAGAACATTAGGCCCTTGATTCTAAAATTTCTGTATGACCTTCAACCTTGTCCCTGAATCGCCACATGAATAGTCCAATAATATCAATACAGCATAGCAAATTCATCAATATAAACATCCTGAACAACATAGCATTAGTACTTCTATGGAAAATCTACAGCTTAAGTAACTATAACTCTATGATCACATTTTCTTTTTTTAAGAATTACAATTCTGATAGTTTAGGAAAACTATTGGAGAGCTAAGAACATCTACCAAGTACTATGCTACTGAAATGTAAACAATAATATTAACAAAAAATAGTAACGTTTTATGAAGTAAACCAAAAAAGGAATTTCCGCATGTCTATGTTCTGAATAATTGCATCAAATATAAATCTACTGTTGTTATCCACACGCCTTTTTGTCCGTTGAAAGTATGTATGCACACATTTGAGGAACATGGTGAATAAGGTTGAGTTTGTGCATACATGTAATAGGAATACCAGATACAATTCGAGTTATAAAAAAATGCTTACCTGGTGATTCGTTCGGTAGCACCAGTGTTTGTCACCCAGTTATGTGGCTGAGCTGAGTTTGGTGAAACGCACGCAACCAAGGCCGCGGCTGCCATTTGTTAGGGTGAAAGCCTACCACCGAAAACTATTCCACTTGTATGACATGCACAAGTAGGCGTTAGTTAAAAAACAATCATTTTATTTTCTTTGTTGCTCTCCATTAGCAGCGGGAAAGGAGTCTATCTATCTGCCTAGCTCTGTTGCTTCTACGCCTTCTCTTAATTTAATAATTTGTGATCATCTTACCGGTTGAAGTAGCGGATTCCTCGCTGGCTATATTGAGTATTCGCGGTCCGTCAACGGAGCTACTAAGGGAGGGCTAGCAAGCCAAGCCCTATCGGCAGCAAGAGATGTTTATTCATTGGAAACAACAGTTACAGGGTCAGCTCATAAACCTCGAATATGATGTCTACCCCCATGACTGAATCCTCTGTCACTTCAATCCCGAAATCTGTCAAACTGACCAAGAGAACTATCCCAAAGCTCATGAGAATAACTTCGGTTACCCCTGCCTCTGTTGTTTGGTAATAATTTCCTTGACCTAGAATATAAGAGTTCGAGTAAGGAGACCCAAAAGCGTGATTCATAGATAGAAATGTTGTCCGGATTGACGTCAGAAAAGCATTGTACTCAACAGGTAGACCATTTAGGGTGTATAGCAAAATTTACATTATCAACAAGACATAAGCAACAACAAGTTTTCTCAGATAAATTTGAGTGTCTAAATATAGAAATCTGTCGAAAAAAGTCCGCAAATCAATCTTGAGTTGCAATGTATTAGTGCGGGAGTCGAGACATAGAAGCATGCACACTGTGAGCTAATCAAGCAGAACAAAAAGATAATAATCAAGCAGGATGAAAAGTGCTTCACCCAACAACGTACGGCGATGCCTCTTTTAACAGTGGCTGGAACAACAGTGAAAATTGCCTGAAGAATCCAGGTTGAAGCGCTCGATTCAACTGTAAGTGGTTGAAACTTTCGTTGTTTTGACTATTACGACTGCTGATATGCTTCAGAACCATTCTAGATAACCCAAATAGAGATTGAGCGGGAAAGATTGCTAAAAAATTGATGTTTCGGTATGGCATAGTGGATCTGGGAGGGGTGGGGGGAGAGTGCTAGACGTCGTGAGACCAGAATAGAAATGATCACCCGTTCTCCTTGAGGTCTTATATACTGCGTTGCTAGTTCAGCATCAGGCCATAGGATGAAGATATGTACATTTACCACTATTGCTATTAATTCGTGCAATCTATCTGATGTATGCATCTGAGTGGATTGCTTTTTCTTGGTGCAGATTCATCCTGCTAAGTCCTTCTGTACAGAGTATGAGAAATCAAAGGTTATTGCTGATAAGATCGCGTTAGAAGCTGCATCAGAAGGGGTGCCTATTGTTCTACTTTATCCTGGAGTTATATACGGTCCCGGAAAGCTCACTGCTGGAAATGTAGTTGCTAACTTGGTACGAGATTTCTCATTTGTACTCCTGCTTAGCTTGTTTCTTTAATTTCTAGTAACTATTCTTATATCCGATGAACTGGAACTGATAGCTGACACATTGTCATTGCTGATTTTGATCTTAGTTGCTTTAACATGGCAATGCTAATAAAATATTAAGCTAGACTAACTCTCTAACCCCGCCTCCTATTCATGTCATGGAGTGTATCCCCCTTCCAATCTGGTAAAATATCTATAAAACAGCTGAGTCAAAAGAGAACTATGAGAGATCTTACTTCACCAACTAACTGCCTACTGCATATGATTCATGATCTGAGAAGAGATTGATAAATTTGGAACAGATATGAATGATAGGATTGCATGATCGTCCTCATATGCCAACTTGGCAACCTGTTCCTGGTACCAATGTTGGTTAAAAATTGCCCCAAGGGCATAGGTTTGGGATAAGAGCATGATTTAATAGGTAAGAATCCTATTTTGTTATATTCATTCATGATCTATGAAGGACATCTACTGGATTCTCCTTAGTGTGTTCTACCAATTTGTATGAACAAGAACAGCTATAAATTCTAGAGTAAGGATTTTGCCAGATTGGTAGATGAATGATTGAATGATACTTCTTGATACCAAATAATAATTGATTTTGACAGTAGTCCGTCCCCTCCTGTCATGAAGTCTTATCACTTTATTATTAACTTCTGATCAGACCATTGTTGCTCCTTGCTTGTTTTACACGATGACTACTGCGCTAGAAGGTGCATTGAATTCTCTGCATGAATGGTCACTCTCTGAAAGAAGGCTCGTGTGCTGTCTCCAGTTCCCTTCAAAACATTGGCCAACAGCACAGTCACAGAGCTTCCTTATCTGACAGACTTACTAGAATTGATTGATGCGTTTTCTATGCATCAATTCGCATAGATGACAAGCAATCAACTCTTGGCTGGGGGTGGGTTCAATATGGCCAAACTTACCGAGTAGTTTTGACCTCTAGAATTAATAAAAGAATTCCTTCACGAAATTACTTCTAAAAAATTGGTGCAAAGAATGTGAAAGGCATTAGGAAGGAAAAAGGTTGCTACTTTGGATAAAACAATTACATGATCAGTTTCCTGGTGTTCGATCTAGTGCTTTAAGAGCAGCAATGCTTTTGTGGGTTCTTTGGTGACGAATATGATTCTTGTTAATGGCATGGGGTTTGGCATTTTTCTAGTAATTGTGTGCTGCAGCACTGCATTGATGTTCTATAATGTGCATCCATTTGTAACATTCTGTGCTATCTCTCAGATCATTGAACGCTTCAGTGGGCGGTTACCTGGTTATATAGGCTATGGAAACGATAGATTTTCATTCAGCCATGTTGATGATGTAGTGGAGGGTCACCTCGCAGCTTTGAACAAAGGTCGAGCAGGTGAAAGATATCTTTTGACTGGTGAAAATGCCTCTTTCAAGGATGTTTTCAATACTGCTGCTGCAATCACTGAAACCAGAAGGCCTTGGTTCCACATTCCTTTAGCGGTGATTGAGGTTTATGGATGGTTATCGGTCCTCATCTCTAAAATAACTGGGAAGCTTCCCTTGATCAGTCCTCCGGTATGCACTTCTCCTTGAATATTTTGTCCAATTTCAACTTCATTTTGACTATTTCTGAAGTAACAAGTTGGGTTTCTTGAGATGAAGATAGAATTACAACTTAGACCACTATTTGAACTCAATTTTCTGCAATAGAGATCAGAACATTTGGTGATCTGCTTCTAATCAGCATCTTGTTTTGACAGACTGTGAATGTGCTTAGAAATCAATGGGCGTACTCTTGTGAGAAGGCCAAAGTTGAGTTAGACTATAAGCCCAGAAGCTTGCGAGAAGGACTTACAGAGGTGCTTCCATGGTTGAGGAGCCTGGGCTTGATAAGATATTAGATGAGACTGCGTAAACACAGGGTGGCTTTCGCCTTATCTCCTCGAGATACCCTTGTGTTCATCAGTATGTTTGTACCAATAATAATCTTCTAAACTGTAAATTTCCGACTGGTGAAATGTAATTGAAAATGAGCCGGATTTGTTCATATATTCTTCACGAGTTGCCAGCTAAAGCTCTAGTGACATGATTGTTGTATGGTACTGTTGGTTTCTTGCCCTGTTCTTGGAAAAAATTTCAACTGCGAACCTGTCAGGTGAAAGTAAACACAGTGCCATTTGTACAATGTCAAGTCACATATTTAAAGCAACAAAGTCTGGGGACCATTGAAGTGCCAAGGAGTGGCCTGGTCCAAGGGTAAATCGGCCCAGCCCGGCCTACCACTAGTCCGTGCTGGTTTCCGGACAGTGTCAAAAACTGGAACAACCAACCCTAGGACCGGAATCGGCCTTGGAACCTGGCGCACAAGCCCAACAAATAGTGAACACACACACAAAAGTCATGCGGTTTTATACATCACCTTTTTTACACACACAAAAGTCAGGTGGTTTTATACATCACCTTTTTTACCTATTATCTGACTTCACCGCTCATGTGTCAAATGATAATTGATATTTTTGTATTTTATTTTATTTAAATTAATTATCATATGAGAAGAAATTTCATATAACACAGTATTCTTTCTTTCAAAAGGTCATACAATGATAAAATCTAAAGAGATAGCATTTCTGAAACGATCTGATCAGAACTCTGTTTATCTTTTTGAACTACATCTACAAAACGTGACCCAAAAGAATTAGGAGAATCAAATAGAAGTATAAGTAGTAATTACTAATTACAAGCATCAAATAAAAAATGCCCACTTTGCCATTCTTCTCCTGAAACCATGGAACAAATTTTTTTCCATTGCCCTGTTTCTGCTTTTTTTTTTGCTGTGGACCTTTTTTTTTGCTGTGGACCTTGGGGTAAGGGACTGCCCGGTCGCCCTTGCCAACTGGATTCGCTGGTTTATTATGCACCCACACGTCAATCTGAAACTCTTCATTTCATTTTTATGGTCTCAATGGAGAATGCGAAATGAGGCTGTCTACTGCCATCAGCAATGGGATAGTTCTACAGCGCGGGAATACTATCTACAAGCTTCCATGATCTTCATACTTTCCGACTCCGTTCTTCAAGATCTATGCCTCAGCCTCTGCACAATATTTTGTCACAAGAAAATCAACAATACTCAATTAGATATCGACGGGTTTGTTCTTCCCTTCCTCCCATTAATGGTTTTGTGACGGTTGATGGGCATCGAGGAATGCTTCTCGAGCTGGAGCTGTTGGTGTCTTCATACAACAAGCATCGGGTTCTCTATTTCACTTTTCGCGTTGTTGCATAGCACTCCCCTCCAAATGTAGCTTCTAGCTATTTATCATGGCCTATTATTTGCTAGACATCTTAAACTGGCTACTATATAGCTTTATACTGATAGTCTCCTTTTTTATAACCTACTACAGGGGACTAGTTGCTGCTCATATCGGGACACCCATTTTAACTAATATTTGGCAGGAAGTTGTAAATTTTAATGACTGCATCGTCGCCAAAGTCTCTCGAGGGTATGTTTTGGACCCACACCGTTTGGTGAAGGCAGCTTCTATTAGATATCTCTAGTGGTTGTTCAACTTTGTTTTGCTTGTCTATATTCGCCATTGTTGTGAATTCCGTCCGGTTTTAAGCTAATACGGAACGGAAACTACATTGATCCGTACCAGTCTGAATTCGGTTCGATCCGGCTGGATCCGCGCTGATCCGGCCGAAATTCTACCCGATCCGGATCACCTTTAAATATTAAAATGGCGTTACCAGGAATCAAACCCTTTGTAAGCAACTGTCTTTCCACTGGGCCAAACTCCATCTTGTTTCTTCATGTGATTTTGTAAATAGTTATTCTTATTGTAGTTGAGTTAATACAATTACTACTAATTAATTTTTTTTTATTAAGTTAAATTTATTCTAGTACTTGAATTTCTACTTAAGTGACACTAAATATAAACACAATCAATGAATATAACTATATAGGTGTTTGTGTGTTCTTTTATCGAATATAAATTTAGTATCATAAAGTCTTTGTTTGGAACAACTTTTCTCACATTATTTTTATCATATAAAATAATATATTTTTAACATTACGACAACTTTCTTCATAAATTCTTTGTTAGACCTCAAATTACTATTTTGAAATGTCAATCAACATTGAAATATGTTGGAAAATTTTGTATTTTGATGTTGATATGAAGCATCACTAGTGTTTCGTAATATTTGTGTGTATGTGTGTGTGTGTATAGTAAAAACTGTGGTAAATCCGGATAAATCGTCGTTTCGTCCGTCAGGATCCGGGATGGTTTCGTTCCCAAGAGTAAAACGGAACGGGGACCAGAACGGTTCACAAATATGATGTTGTATCTCAGTAAGTTTTGTAGGTTGTTTGATGGGTCTAGTTGCATGTACTGTTCTATGGGTTAGTTTGGATAGACACGGTTTTTTGATTTTTTATACAATATTAATCTGCTTTTTGGATTTCAAAAATCGAAAAAACTTGTTGAATCTGGAGTACCTGATCAAGGCCGTTGCCCGGGTAGAAAAAATCACCCAGCAAAACATAGTATGACTTTCAACTTTTTTTTGGAATTATTGGACAAGTGGCAGCGCATGATTAATTGCTACAAACTTTTTTTTCATCTCTTTACAACCTGGGCACCGGTTGCATGAAGGTGTCCACCGGGCGAAAAAAAAATCCGGTGCCCCGGTTACAACAAGACCCGGGCACCGGTTTCTTCCAAAAATCAAAAACTACACCAAGCCAAACATCTTTGATTTTATTTTAATAAAAACCAAAAAACCTCCTATCCAAACTAGCCATATGTATCCTGCCAGGTGTCATCATTTTAATATAAATCCTTACCTTTCACCAAAAATAAAAATAAATAAATTTTCATAAAAAAAAGATGGCCATTCGGGTTGTAGTTGACTTGGCCGAGCTTGGTTGAGTTATTTTTTAGCTCGATTCTTGAGATAACTCAAAGGCTTATTGACATTTTTAACTGCGAACCTGTCAGGTCGAATTTTTTCAGGCTGATTTATATTTTTTATGTTTGCATGCTATTATCCTAGAGTGGGCACTAGAACATGAGTTTACTCAGTGCGCATCCTAAGGATATTAACTGCGTATTCTCACGTCATTACAAAAATCAAATAGACCCAACCAATTACTGCCTAGTGTGCCTACACCGTAGTCCCAATTCAAATTTGTGAGCCCTCCATCAAATTTGAAAACTATAACTTCCTCGTTTCTTCTGAAATATCCTAGTTTGACTTTTTACCCTGTAACTGTGTCATTTTGACTCGGCGATATAGACAGCAAAACGAAATAATGTTTTAAAAAATTTGCCATGATATTGTACTTTGAGACCAAGCAAAGATTATCAAATTCTTGTATCGTTTTGCTAATCAAATTACCAGTTCAAAGTGTCTCAATCAATAGTGACAAAAGTGAAGTAGATTGTTCTAAAGAAAATTACAGTTTTACCCCAACAGTACTTCAGTCTTCAGCAGCTGCCTCTGCGCCAATCACAGGTAGACGTGAGTAGTGGGGTTTCTCTTAACGGTCGATTCTCCACACAACTCCCCCCAATTTCGATTTTCCCCCAAAAAATGTAAAACCCTACCCACCACCATCATCTCCGTCTCTCTCACTCACAAACCCTAACACCAAATCTCCAGAAATCTCTGTAATTTGCAGAGAGCGAAAACACAAAAATGGTGGCCGCCAAGGTGAACTACGAAGAGATCCGTCGGCAGAGGGTGGAAGAGAACAAGAAGAGAATGGAAGAGCTTCAGCTTCCTCTCCTCTCTCAATCCCTCAAGACTCAATCCTCTCCCAAACCATCTCCGGTAACTAACTAAACCCCTTCTCACTCTCTTTATCTCTAAAAATGCTTACGTTACTCACTTATGATGAAACCCTAATCTCAGATGAAACGATCTCTCCCTCGAACCGCTAGTAAAGAAATTGTCGCTGCTAGGAAATCGAGCCGTGTTGCTAACAACCCTGCTCCAGATTACAACCCTGCTCCAGTTTTCAGAGAAATCGTATGTTTCTTCTTTCGATTTCTTGATTTAAAAAAAAAAAAAAAAAAAAAAAAAAAAAACTGTTATCTGTACTCATTTTGGGCATTGAATGTTTCAGGTCCCTTATGAACCCCGTGTCAGAAGGTAGTAGAACTTCATTTGGGTTTAGAATTTAGAATAGAGAATAGCTTGATCTATTTGTAGATTTTGGTTTTTTGTGAATGTGATTGATTTGGGTGATTGTGGAATTTGGGGGGTAATGTAGGGCTGCTAGTGGATCCAGGAGAAGGGACTTGTCGAATCGGGTATATGCATCGGATAAAGCTAGAGCGGTTGCTACACGGAAAGCAGAAAAACTTGAATTGGGCCTTGGAACTAAGTATCCTACTTTTGTGAAGCCAATGACTCAGTCACATGTCACTGGTGGATTTTGGCTGGTAAGTCTCCTACTTAATGAAGTTGTTAAATCCGTGTATTCGCTATTGAGACCTTACTTAGAGCATTGCTGATGAGTACTGAGAGATTTTGTCCTTGCATTGTAAGGAGGAGTGGATGGCATTTGTCTGGCTTTGATACAGTATGACTTTGTGGAATGTGGTGGAGCAATCTATCTAGCTTCCTTGAATTCATTTATGATAAATATAGGAGTGACTGGAAGTTGAAGAGTATCAAAATTGATTTCAGGTTATAGTTTTCATTATTGAAAGTAACGTTATTAATCAACAGATCAGACTTCTGAGGAGCTATAAGTTTCTGACCCTAGTTGGTTAGCTAGAAGTTCGTCATTAGAAGAAGGATTGCCTCTAAATTACAAGATCCAGCCATTCATTATGTTATTGTGAGATCTGTTTGTTAGATGGAATTCGTATAATAGTGCTTCTTGGGTGTAGAAATTGAACACTCAATATGTGAGCATCTTGATTTTCATTATGTTATTGTGCTTGTTACTGAGAGCTGATGAACTAACTGCACCATTAAAAGGGCTTCTTGGGTGTAGAAATGTAGTTGTGAATTTACTAACTGCAATACTGCATCATATTATCTTTCACTCAAAATACGTATAACTTACAATGTACCTTCTTGAGTTTATGATATTTTAAACTCGAAGAAAGAGAATGATAAACCTTCAAACACCAGTCAAATCCCTATAGCACACTGGAATGTGGGATCTGTTTGTGAGATGGAATTCATATATGTTTTGATTTACAAACATCGACTGCACGAATCGAACAAGTATACCATGTACTGGAATTTGTTTATTGTTTCTGTTCTTGTGTCTCCTGGTTCTGAGATGAGTACAATACATGAGATTTGTGTTCGACTCTTATATACAAAAGCACTTGGAACTCATCAATCCTTAAGAAAATTGGTCTATACTCTGGCACCCATATATTATTTCTTCCCGCAGTTGGAGACTGAGTTGTGCTCCCCTTTAACTGCAATGCCAACTAGTTTCAACTTTTAAGTTACCCAGATATGGTAACTATGGTAAGTTCCAACCTTTAGTTCCCTGATCATAGAATCGATTCTGAATGTCTGACACTGACCACATTCTCAAAGGAGAGTTCCTTTACAGCCAATTGTAGTACCATATTAGTTCTTCTTGGTGTAGAAATCTAGTTGTGAACTGTCATTCCTCTTGTTATCTTTCATTTAAAATGCTTGTAAATATTGTACCTTCTTGGGTTTCAAAATTTCAGCATACTTGATTTATACTTTGTACATGTTTGGTTTTTACAAGCTGAATTATGTGATTAGGCCCTTCCAAGACATTTCTGCCACAGTCACCTCCCCAGGTGCGACGAAACTGTCACATTGGTCGATGAAGATGACAAGGAGTTCCCAGCAGTCTACCTGGCTCGCCAGACTGGACTTAGTGGAGGATGGAGAGGGTTTGCTATGGCTCATAATTTGGTGGATGGTGATGCGGTCGTATTCCAGTTAATCCGGTCCACCAAATTCAAGGTGATGACCGATATCATACTTGCAATTACCTCACTAAGCTAATCAGCTTCTCTCTTCCTATCAAATAATATGCTTCAAACTCGCTTGCTTTCACTATTGTTCTCTGCCTGACATTTTTAGGTTATGGATTTAGCGGAAAAGGAATTGCATTGCTCCTCACACACTTTAAATATCTTCAATACAGGTGTACATTGTCAGAGTTAAACAACCTAAAAGACAGCAGCGACGTTCCTGAAGACGTGGGTGTTTAATGTTGGGGGGCGAAGGTAGACTTTGCAGGTAATTGCAGCTGCTCTGTCATTTCTCATGTGTTTGTTAGCTTGGCCATTTATACGAAAATTCATTCTGGAGAGTGTAAAGATATCCTACAATGGTGTTAACACTTACAATCTATGCTTCTGTGGATTGTAATCTATGCTTTCCTGTCTGAGTTGGCTTCAAGCAATGATGAACCTTCTTCAAATTCTTGCGCCTCTTTTACTAATCTTTCTCGTCTCGTGATGATATGTTCAGGGTACTGTTGATGATGACAATGCACATATAACAACATGCTGATTTAGGTTCAGGAGAGATGATATTTGAAAGGCTTTGAAGTATCAGTGGTCTGACTCTCGAATAGTAGTTGTGTAGCCCTTTCCTACATGATCTGTTGTTTAGTTATTATTCATCTGGGAACAAAATGCAATGTACTGATGTGGGATTGATCCTGAAACATTGTGCAAACTCCAAGGAAGGCACTGCAGCACCAGCAATTGTTGTTCCAACCTTCTAATTTCAATGTTATTGTTTTTCACATTCTCCCTACTCCACTTAGAAAGAGCCTTCCTGCAAGTGCTCAGTTTAGATGTTAGGTTGGAGAAGGGATTCTCCTTAGAATCTGCATTCCAAGCCTTCTCAATTTTGGTGAAGCAGCTCTCAAATTCCAGCCAGTTGTTGCTAAACAAAAAAGAAGCCAAGTTCTTTATGTTGGACCAGTTGGAGTAAAGTAAGAGTGGAGCATGGTCAGAACCATAGTTTCAAAAACCGGACCGGACCGGCGAACCGGTGCCTGACCGGTCCAGTCAGGTATTCGGACCGTTATGCACACGAACCGGGCCACGTCATCCGGACCGGCGGTCGATCGAACCAGCTGGTTTTGACCCGTCCGGTTCTCTTCTTTAATTAAAAAGAATTAGCGCTGCAGCATAGAATTGAACCCGAGACCTCATGGTTGTAACCCATGAGACTAACCACCAGGCCAGAGGCAGTAATCAATATACTTAACATTTCTTTTAAACAACTTTTATTTTATAACATTAGCAGTTTGTTTTGTAGGTTATTTTATTTTTGTTGGATAAATATATTGTAAATGTAATAGGAGTATTATGTTTTGCATACCATATCACATATTTGAAGTTAAGTATTTATATCTATATTTGACAACCATGTATGTTTATTGATCCCAACCCATAATAAACATCAATTTACAAAATATCATTTTTTTATTATCAACTATTGTATCAAATGTTCAAAAATATTTATCTTTCGCAAATACAAGTCTACATAAGCTATCATTATATAAATGTTACAACGCTAAATAAGCTTCAAATTAAAAAAAAAAAAAAAAAAAAAAAAAAAAGTATATTTTTGACTATTTTCCATTATGTTTACTATTTGTGTATAAATATATATTATTAAATAAACGTGCGACTGAACCGGTCCGACCGGTCCGATCACGAACCGGTTCGGTGGTCGGTCCGGTTTTTAAAACTTTGGTCAGAACCCGAGATGCAATCTCTCAACAGTTTAGCTTTTGGGTGCTTTACCCCCAACTAGGAGACATAAATGCTCTATCAAGAAGTTCCCTAACATTACCATGCATTCTTTTATTAGTCCAACTATAACTCTGACCCTGTGAGTGAAGCTCTATCAAACCACAATCAAATAAAACTTTTGAATTGATTAATCCTCAATTGCACTAGTGATATCATTACAATTACCAGCAAGAACCCATGGCTTATCAAAATAACTAGAGACTTGGCATAATTCCTTCTAAAATTTCCTTCTTTGAGATGCAATAGCTGGGGCATAAACCAAAACCCAAATTTCAACAGAGAGGTCTTGATGGGTTACCTAAATTTGAAACATGTTGGCTGATTTCCACGTAACAATGATGTCACTATCATTCGTCCACCATAGAGCCAAACCTCCAGCGATACCATTTGGAGCAACATAGTCTGCATTTGGGAATCGCAAACTTCTCCTTATTCTGTAAACTTTTTTTGTTTTGTTTTTTGTTTTGATAAAAACACCAAATTGGGGCGATGGTCTCTAGCAAGACCTCGGATTCTCTGGACAGTCAAGAGACGTCCCAACCCCTGACAGTTCCAGCATAAGCTCAGCATCGCTCGTGTGGCTGTTGAAGGTCAGCCACCACCACCTTGGAAGGAGAAGAGAGAATAGAGGTACCATATTGGTCGTTAAGCCCCCATGAGTTGTTCAAACTCGTCCATATATTGTGCATAGACTCTATCATCATCATCATCAAAGGATTGTGAGTGATAGCTAACCTTATCCACCACAATTCTTTCGACACAGATACAGACTTCTTGATTCCCAGTGACCCTGGTCTGAGATTGGCTTACCAATCGGGCATACGATTCCTCGTCTCTGTTCAGATTGATCTGTTCATTGCCCTTGATTCGAGTCGAATTGTTGGAGAAACCTTGACAATTCTTCTTTGATCTGCAATTTAGGTCCTCCAGCGATTCACGTTTCCTTTCCAAAAAAAAACTAGAGAGGCTTACGTCCGTAAAGAGGTTTCCAATTCTATCATTATCATCACATTGAATGATAGGACGAATCTGCCCTTTACTTAGCGAGAGACTTTCCCTATCTACCCTTTCTTTCAGTCTTCTAAATTTACGGGCTCGTGTAACTTCAGATTTGGGCTTGGCTGAAGGGGAGATGATTGGGCCTGGATCCTCAAAAGGCCCATCATCAACTTGCAGCCCATTCAATTATGAAATAACAGGCGTAGCTGGCCCATTAATTGCAAACATAGGCTCAACAATATTCGAATTTTGAAAATTCAGGTCCGTACCTTTTCCTAGAATTGCATATGCCTCCTCATCCAATTGCTTTTCCTCATTGTCCCTAGATACACCAGACCTCTCATCATTGGCGAGATCCCTATATTTGTCGCTTAGCACCTGTGTATCCGAGAAAGACAACGTACGGGCAATACGAGCTCGTTGTAAACCGTTAGACGAATCTTTCTGCAAATCATGCCTTGGCTCCGTACCACGCAGATTTTGACACTTTAGCATCACCGTACTACCCTCTTCCTTGAAACATTCTGTAATCGTGACAGCCTTTTTGATGCTCCAGCAAGAAGTCACAGTCTTTGTCAAGATGACCTAGCCGCCCACATCGTAGCAGTAGTCTCCGATATGCTCGTAGTAGAATCCCTGTCTGAGTCAGCGACCATTGTTGTTGTAGAAGAAAGCCTGAGGTAACGGGTTTGCCACTTTGATTAGAACCTGGAATCTGACATAGGGGGAGCTCGAATTGACTCCAATGGTTTCTTCATCTACATCGATAATCTCACCAACAACTTTTTCAATCTTTCGGACATTTTTCTCAGTTTTGAACGCCGGTGGTAGCCCCGGGATCTAAACCCAGAATGTGCTCATCGAGAAATCAATTTCTCGCAGTGCTTTTTTTGGAGGCCACTTCTTCATAATCAAATGAGAATTTGAGATATTCCAGGGTATTCCGTCCATAGTTTTTTCACAATCCAGCTTACTGGAGAATCGTAAAATGTAACAATATCTATCCCACATTTCAATTCTGATTTAACCTTTCAACCGCCATAGATTTTGGACGATTTTCTTAACCACTGCCGCTGAGAATTTTTTCTGGGATAACAGTTTGCCTACAAGAACTTGGGATGATGAAGCTTTTGCAGCTTCATCATCCTCCTCAAGCTCCAGCATTAGATCTCCTTCGTCTGGATTTACTATCGGATCTTCCATCGAAACCGAGGTTTTAGATCGATAGAGAACGGAGGAAGGGGGGGGGGAGAAGAAACATGGGAAGAAACGAGATTGAGGTAACGATTAGAAGAGGGAGACTAAGAAATCCCATAGACGAAAGGAAAGAGTATCAACGATTTAGAGAAATTGAGGACTCACAACCTAGATTAGAACTAGAGACAAATAGGGAAAACCCTAAAACAACTTACATCAAAACGCAACCACAAGCAAAGTTAGTAGGACTTATTTGCAAGGTGGACTAATCCGTGTATAGACGTGATTAGTATTTGGGCAAATATGTAGTTAATAAGGAGTTATTAACTATATAAGGGGAGTCCTAGCTCTATTATTTCATAAGAGTCATTATAGAGTGAAATAACATAGCGAGGAGAGATACAAGAAGTGTCGCCCCTACCCGTCGACTCCAACCCGTCGGCCCCCTTGGAAACTTTGGCCACCTGCTTCGTTTTGTGTGATCCTTCTGCCTCCTTCTTCGCGTAGCTAGAACTAAGACGTGAAGGGGATTACAGCATACAACCCCAGGTGTGGATACTTGTAGAGACGAAGATACAATTTTTCGTAGTGATCACATAAACTAAGGTACACAAACGTTCTTCTTTTATTGCGTTTTGATGACTTTCTGGGATTGACCCAAATTGAATGAAATGATATCATTTCCTCAAATAAAGAAGAGTGTCAAACAGAGTATTTAGAAGAATCAAACATTTTACTCAAAAAAAAAAAAATATACTAAGATGAAGTTTACCTAAAATGTTTGAGAAAGAAAATTAACTTCAAGTGTAAATTCAACCAATTACTACCTACAGTACCTTCCAAGTCCCAATGAATTTCCAACTAAGCCGAAACCAACCCCTAGATTTGAAATTCAAATTTGTGAGACTGTCAAAACTAGTGTTTTTTACAGTTTTACCCAACAGTATTTCAGTAGCTACCTCTGCGCCAATCACAGCTAGACGTGAATAGTGGGGTTTTAACGGTCGACTGTCCACTCCTCCCCCAATTTCGATTTTCCCTCAAAAATATATAACCCCCATCACCATCACCATCTCTCTGCTCTCTTCGTTTCAAGAATCATCACCACTCAAACCCTATAACACCAAATCTCCAGAAATCTCTGTAATTTGCAGAGACCGAGACATCAAAAATGGTGGCAGCCAAGGTGAACTACGAAGAGATCCGTCGGCAGAGGGTAGAAGAGAACAAGAAGAGGATGGAAGAGCTTCATCTTCCTCTCCTCTCTCAATCCCTCAAGAATCAATCCTCTCCCAAACCATCTCCGGTAACTAACAAACCTTCCCTCTCTCTATCTCTAAAAAATGATTGCTTTACTCACTTATGATGAAACCCTAATCTCAGATGAAACGATCTGTCCCTCGAATCGCTCGTAAAGAAATCGTCGCTGTTAGACGATCGAGCCGTGTCGCCAACAACCCTGCTCCGGTTTACAGAGAAATCGTATGTTTCTTCTTTCAATTTCTTGATTTGTTATAAAAAAAAATTAAAAAAATAAAAAAATAAAAATAAATAGTGATGATTTTTACTCATTTTGGGCATGGATGTTGCAGGTTACTTATGAACGCCATGAGTATGTCAGAAGGTAGTAGAACTTCATTTTATCTATCTATTTTTTATTTATTTATTTATTTTTTGGTAATGTGATTGATTTTGGGTGTTTGTGGAATTTGGGGGGTTATGTAGGACTGCAAGTGGATACAGGAAAAGGGACTTGTCGGATCGGGTATATGCGTCGGATGAAGCTAGAGCGGTTGCTACACTGAAAGCACAAGAACTTGAAGTGAGCCTTGGAACTGAGTATCCTACTTTTGTTAAGCCAATGACTCAGTCTCATGTCACTGGTGGGTTTTGGCTGGTAAGTCTCCTCCTGTTTTACTTACTTGTTGATGAATCTGTCTATTGAGACCTTGCTTAGAGCATTGATGAAGAGTGCAGAGAGATTTTGTCTGGCTTTTGTCTGGCTGTACAAGTTAGGTAGAACTATAGATTAATAGTGTGGTGGATCAATCTATCTATCTACTAGCTTCATTGGGTTCATTTCTGATAAATATAGGAGTAACTGGAAGTTGAAGAGAATCAAAATTGATTTCTGGTTATATTTTGATTGTTATTGACAGTTAGATAACAAGTATACCATGTACCGGAATTTGTTGATTGTTTTTGTTCCTTGTGTCAGCTGGTCCTGAGATTAGTACCGTATCTGAGATGTATGTTCACATCTCGTACGCAAACAAGCAATTGGAGCTTATCTATTCTTCAAAATTTGGTTTATACTCAACAACCATATCTTGCATAAGCGGGAGACTGAGTTGCACTCCCCTTTAAACTGCAATGCCTACTTAGTTTCAAGTTATCCAAATGTTGTAACTGAAGGGCAGGAAGGATCTAACATGTTCAGATCTACAACATGAATTAAAGCGGAATATTCATGTGTTTACCTTGTCTTCCTAAGCTCCTTAATGCAGCGGATGATCTTTGTGTTGCTTGCTTTCACGCGCCTCCTCTTTGATCTTGCTCCCACCAATCTAGTGTGAATCTCGAGGACGAACACTGATTTCCACACCACGTTCCACCTCCTTGGATGAAGTTGGAGAGAGACTAGGGTTCTCTACAACTAGTATGAATCTAGACAGAGAGACTTTTCTGTATGGAATAGCCTATTAGCCTTAGCATAATAGCACACCTTAATGTGTAGGAGGCTACCTCTTTATATAGGCAAAACTTCTCCTAGGTTTGCACATAAACCCCTAGGGTTTGAGCCATAGCTACTAACCCCTCTAGTTTGTGCATTAGTGCAACTAACCCCATAAGGTTATGATAATTGCATTGGGCACCCCACATGGGCGCACCAATTGCTAACATCTCCCACTCGCACAGTGGGGTTGCACAATTCATCTAGTCTCCATCAATCTCCAACTTTCTATCATCTACAAAAGAGTATTGTGTGGCCGTGGCGTGTGACCGGTGAGAGTACCTGCATTTCGGGAGATCCGTACACCAAACTCGTATAGCCAGCATGGGAAGGCACCCTCTCGGGAGATCCACATACCAAACTCGTATAGCCAGCGCAGGAAGGCACCCTTAAAACATAAAACAGTGATAATGCTCTCCGTAACTCTCGTATCCCCCAGATTCCTCCGATTGTCATCTCGTGGATCATGAGCACCTGCCTTGTCCCGAAGGCCATGCTCCAATGAGTCCACATCTCCTTTATATTTTCATATCCTACATGATCCCATAAGATCTTGCAGGTGGGCCCAATGAAAGATAATAAAGAGCGATGCAACGAGAATCTTTCCTTACATACATGTGTCACTCAGATTCGGCTCAGCTGCTTTCCCAGCAGTGTCCGGAAGGCCGAATCATCCATAGCCGTAAGGTGTCACGCCAAAGTAGCACCACCGACCCGTCTCCTCATGACACAGATGTAAGTACAAAGGGTATACAGTGTCGATCATCCTCATACGATCGACGAGGCTCACACGATGAGGAATCCCAGGGACTAATTCTACTCATCACCTCATGGTCACTCATAAGCGCGCGTTATTCAAGGGGGAATATGCGCCATAGTGTTTAGACTCTGATCAGAGCGCATGTCTTATCCTTGCAAAAGGACCACTATGCAGATGTCTATCCGGTAGCCCTTATGGCCACCAGCCCGAGTGCTGCCATGTCACACGGTTGTGATCATTTATCAGCTCTCGCATCTGGCTTCTTCTACACAGACTATACATGATTCGGGGTAGTAACCATGTTCGATTGGCCATAACCAACCTCACCTTGGAACCTATTTCCAATGCGACAGTCGAATCCGTCTGACAGGCTCCTAGCTCTACTGATAGATCTCAAGCTCTTATCATAGGCCATATGCTCATATGAAGCAGGCATCTCATATCATATCGCAGGCTTTCAGCGCTTATCTGGATTCCGTCTCATCTTCCGCCACACCCAGACATATCTAGGATATTGCGAAGGCGGTTGCTCGTGTGAGTGAGCCAACCTAGCGTCTGCGTGACATGCTCTATGCTAGTACAGGAAATGTAACATATCATACATGTATCAAAAACAACATGCTGCTCAAAACAAATCCAATTAAAATCCCGTTAATCAATGTCTCGTGTGCTCATCAATCATATTGCCAGTTATCGACTACCAAGTCCCACTTCTCTAAATAGATCCACAAGGACGACTCTCATGTGGTTTAGGAATGGGATGAGCCATCATCCTGGCCCATAGTCGATCCACTCCAGCATTACTCTCTTAGTAGTTATTTCACCTTTTGTGAAATAGTACCCTCGACTATGTG
Organism: Linanthus parryae; assembly: GCA_023055425.1. Classification (NCBI taxonomy): domain Eukaryota; kingdom Viridiplantae; phylum Streptophyta; class Magnoliopsida; order Ericales; family Polemoniaceae; genus Linanthus; species Linanthus parryae. The sequence goes on from JALGPY010000006.1 coordinate 32,374,889, forward strand.
TTTGTCTTTACCGCAATGTTATAGCCGTATGCTAACACTACTCATGGTAATAGGTTTGTTGATAGCTCATAAGCTCACAAGAAACCTTCTTAGTTAAACACATTTCTGCCCTATGGCAGAACAGGCAATCGTGCTTCGCTTCCATGGTCAATGGAGCGGTCTAATACGATCATGCAACACTTATATTGCATTTGTTCCATGCGAGTCTATCATCGAGCATAGACGATAGCCTGAGTTGGATCCAAGTGCATCTAGGTCCCCACCCTAGTTAGCATATGTGGCTAACTAGTCGAAGCATCTTCTTCGATAGTCATGGCACGTGATCCATCATATTGAGTATCCTGGTTACAATCTTGTGCCTTAAATTGGAATATCCTGAAATCCAATTCTTCCGATTGCATAGCGTTTGCTAGGTCTGAGTACACACCATAGTGCATATGAGACTCATACTGCATCAGGCACTCTGGTCACTTGGTCATTCTTTTATGGTGTCTTTTAGGGCACATGCCTAGGCTCGTAAGTTCTTGCGCTGAGCTACAGGAGTACAATTACTCCTTAGGGGACTCGAACAATCCCTGAGCTCCACTAGCCAATAGTGTGTCATCGATATTAAGTGACGTGATCTTCAGCTCTCTACTAGTAAGAGTGCTACACAGCGGCTTCCATTTGTTATCGTAAACATATAGTAAACGATCCCTGATGAAATACCACTGTCCAGAGGACTAGCTAAGATCCCATATGGACTTAGTTAGCTTGCACACATTCTGTGCATTTGACCTTAGTCACCTCTAGGATTTCTCCATTGAGAAATTCAGTCGTCACGTCTATCGAGAATGGATCCACAACTATTGATGCTACCAAGCGAATCAACGTAATCCTTACCACCCAAAGCCTTGGGAAGGATACCTTGTTGAACCAACGCAAATTCGTCGGATCGACTCAAAACAGTCGATGTCTACTCTCAGAATGAGTGTAGCCTTTTTCGCTTCTACGCAAGTCATATGCCTTACCACGCTTCCGTCTGGGTCTCTGATTGACCTTGGAAATCCATTAATCTCCAATAGTCTTCCATCCAGTTGGAAATCCAACCTAGCCTTAAACTTGGTTGGCCCTTTATATACTCTAATTAATCCTGTAAAGCTTACTATCCATTCTTCATAATTAGGGTACGATAAGGACTAGGATTCTATCCTATCGTTTATGCAAGATGATCCTTAAGATCATCCCTTCGATCTCAAATAGTCGATAGGGTATGCTCCTTATGAGCAATTCCTTTGCATAGGAGGATCATCATTTGCTCTCATCCCTTATGGATGGAGCACCCTGCTTGGAAAGTCACTCCCACTGTCCGAATGACCCTTGAGGAACTAATTCCTCATAATCAACTAAGGAACAGGGTATCTTCCAGCGGTTCCTCCATGCTCGTGGAGATCATCATCTCTACGAACATATCCCTTAATTATGGACATCTCCTATGAGAAAACATATATCTCGTGAATCCATTTATGTTACACTACTTATCGGCTATTGCGTTTCAAATACGCAACCCCTAGGATGCTCCGAATAGCATGAGAAGACACGTTACTCCATGAAGATACGTTTCCTCCGTCTAGGGTCTAACTGCCAATTCCTTCTTGTCAGGTGATGAAAAGATCCTGGGACAAACATCCTAGGTTCATCATTGTCTTGCGTGATGACCCTTATGGTCTTCCTTTCGATGTCAATTCATCGACGAGGTATGCTCCAAAGAACGTTCCTACGCAAAAGAGGGTTCCTCCACATAGTCATGATTTATGATGGGCTTGTTCACTAGGCAAGTTACTCCCACTGTCCTGAAGATCCGTAGGAACTATTTCCTGTTGATCATTCAGGGATGGGGTGTCATCCAGTGAAACTTTCGTTTCGTAGAGACTTACTTCTCAACGAACCTCTTCCTGACTAGAAATTTAGTTAGTACATAAGTTGCCGATCCCCATGGCCTAAGGTGACCTCATTCAGGTTGCCTTTTGGTCCACATCTCGTAGGGTGTAGTGGCTACAAACTTGGTGGACTTATGGTTGCGTATGTTGATAGTCGTTCAGCAAAGTGTCTCCTCCGAATAGGGAACTTGTACTTTGCACGCTCTATCATACTTCAGACCATCTCTTACAGTAACCTATTCCTCTTATTCTCTACAGCACCCTGCTGAGGCGTGGGAATAGCCAACTGCCTTACTATCTCTCCATCACATAGCTCTTGCTAAGATAGATACTTCCAGTCTCATTCTGGCCAAGGACATATCCTTTTATCCAGACGGTTGTTCTACCTTTTGTAGAGACCTGTCTGAAGCACCCTTGTGCCTCAGATTTATGTGGCCCAAGCACACATAGTTGAGACATGGACTATAATCTACGGATGTGATGGAACAGTAAGCACCATGTCTTAGCTCTAACAAATAATGGAACACAACAACAGAATGAATAATATACAAAGACTCAGTAGTCCTTAATGCTCTACTGGATGGTTTGCGTTTCGCCTTTCTTGTCCGGCAAGAACCACACACAGGTAAGGGTACCTTGGGCATAATCCAAGCAGGCCTGCCCTAGCTAGCCTGAACATCCTCTCCTGTCAACGTGTGTCTTAATCTAGCGCGCCACATATCAGAATCTTAAGTCATACTCATAAGTTGACATCCAAGAATTCTGAGGCGTTACTTGTGCTAGAATTTTAAGAACGCAAACACCATGATATAACCATATCCAAAGTTAAAACTGTTACCAAAACAAATTTTGGTGGCTACTCCCTCAAAGATAATCATATGGATCTTTAGACGAGAAGTCAGTGCCAGGTCTGGCCTTCTAGTCTTAGGAAAACATCCTTTTCCTCCTTTTCATTTGCCTGTCTTGAGATATTGGTCATGTACCAATACCTCGCCTTTATTCTCTTATCCTTGCCCCACCTGTTCCACGGTCCTAATACCGGGCTAGGGACTACATCTGCCTATCATACTTCATTCACAATCTTTTAGCAATCATATATTGCTTTAGACTTCAAAAGTATGCTGAACTAGTATTCTAAGCAAGCACTTGGTTGCTTAGATTCTAGAACGGAGCGATGTTTGGTCTTATCCAAACATCCTGACACTCTCAAAGTGTGTCATATAACGTTTTCATGGCACTTTCATGAAACGTGGCAGAGATAGCAACAAATCGCTAATCGGATAACTTAAACATCTCATCATAAATGGCATGAATCTCAGAAGCTATAGTTGAGTACTAATCTCATAGACTATAGTCGAGTGCTAAAATTTTATGATTTGAGTTTGATAGTTTAAGGTGGGATTTATGAGTCATCACTCACAACTTTTAATGGCTAAGGTGGATCCAAGATTCTTCTTTGGCTTCCTACAAAGTGGTCTAGAACATGTTGATGAGGTCATTTCCCCACCTTTTCATAGCATGCTCTATGATATTATCTTGACTGCTGCCTCCCACTATTGGTGAGCCTAAAGATAATGTCTATGTGCTGCTGTGACAACTTATTCATCACAGGTTCGACCATGTTTGTAGGTGGCTGGCAACCTATGTCCAACGGATGGTTACATAGTACGACGGCTTATCATGTCGTTGTTGTCACCATTTAGCCTTTACAGTTTATATTTAGACACGATTGATAGAGACATTGTGGAAGTTAATCACTAGCATTTACTTAGCTCCAAAGTAACATGTGACATCGATTAAAACTTAATAGTTCCTCACAAGGACTCCACCAAAACCTAGCGTATATCCTAGGAATCAAATCTCATCATTTGTGATTTCCTATCAATTTTAATCATGTCATCATGTGAGCTCTTTTGTTTTAGTTCTTTAGCATGCGAGGTTAAACATATATATCCAATCACACGCAGTTATAACGTAAAACAAGCATAAGCATAAATAAATATGCAATGGATGTGGCCCCTAAGGTGCACTCCCACTATTGAGAGCACTTCTTGAGCAGGTCCTGAACTCCATCTCACGCCATCTCGCCTACTTGAGGACTCCAAGCTTGAGGCTCCATTAGACCGTCTAATTGCTCCATGCACCTTGCGCCATAGCTTTTGGTTTGGCCACCTCTCTTGAAGCTTCAATCTTCAATCTCTACTAACTATCTTATTTCTAATAAGAAGTAACCTCATAGAGGCGAGTGGATGAGAAGAGAAGACACTAGAGTATAGAGAGGCACGACACGCAGGCCGTATTTTGATTACATATTCAAAAAAAACAAACCAAAACCAAAATATAAAACATCTATGCCACATCCATGCACCAAAACACATCCATTCAACCCACAACAGCATGTATAACAACATAATAAACATACTGAAATTTTCTGGAAATTTCCGGAATTAAGCAATAATTACTGGAAATTAATAAGCAATAATCTAATCAACTAAAAAGATCGAAAATTGCTCCCTACCACTTAGGGTCTCACCACCTATGGCAAAACGTAGGGAAAAATGACCTAAGTCTCCAGAAAAAATTTGGGCTCAAAACAGTGTGTTTAAGGTCGTCAAACTGCCTCGGGAAGTGTGCTAAACACTAATTAATTAATCTGGAAATTACTAAAATTTTCCGTCGCTCCAAAAATTATGAAAAAATACCCAGAAAATAGGAAATTCAATTTGGAGTCCCTAGGAAAAAACCGGACGAAAAATGGCGGCGGGAGGAGGCCGCACGCGCCCTCACGCGCCGCCGCGCGTGGGCGCGTCCGCCTCCGCCACGCGCTGACGTCGGCCCATGTGCCACGTCAGCATGCCACGTGGCATGCCACGTCAGCACCTATGCTGACATCAGCTGCCACGTCAGCCGCCACGTCATCGCCACGTCAGCTGCCACGTCAGCTGCCACGTGGCTGCCACGTCATCGCCACGTCAGCCTTTTGCTGACGTGGCACCGCCACGTCATCTGCCACGTCAGCCCTAGGGCCACGTCAGCAGCCGCCGCCAGCCCTTGGGCGCGTGCGGCGCGTGGCGGCGCGTGGCCGCGCGTGGGGGCGGCGTCGGTGGCGCGTGAAGCCCACGCGCCGCCTTCCCGTGCTCCGATCGCGACGAGAAAAATTTTCCCGTGATCGTCTCTTCGTCCTGATCCCGATTATGTGGTCAAAATCCAATTTTAACAAGTTTTTGAAAACCGTGTTCTAATTATTGGATCTAGCAGTCCAGATTAATACTGTTCCGAAACTTTGAAAAATCATAACTAATTCACCGTAAATCCAAAAAATATAAAATTTATATATCTGGAATCCTCGTGAAAAACCCTACCTAACCATATAGGTTTCGTCTACTGGTTATGAAAATTCAGAAACGCGATTTTTATAACAGGTTCGGGAACGCTTATCGAGGCACGAAAAGTAAGCCTAGGGCTCTGATACCAATGAAGGGCAGGAAGGATCTAACATGTTCAGATCTACAACATGAATTAAAGCGGAATATTCATGTGTTTACCTTGTCTTCCTAAGCTCCTTAATGCAGCGGATGATCTTTGTGTTGCTTGCTTTCACGCGCCTCCTCTTTGATCTTGCTCCCACCAATCTAGTGTGAATCTCGAGGACGAACACTGATTTCCACACCACGTTCCACCTCCTTGGATGAAGTTGGAGAGAGACTAGGGTTCTCTACAACTAGTATGAATCTAGACAGAGAGACTTTTCTGTATGGAATAGCCTATTAGCCTTAGCATAATAGCACACCTTAATGTGTAGGAGGCTACCTCTTTATATAGGCAAAACTTCTCCTAGGTTTGCACATAAACCCCTAGGGTTTGAGCCATAGCTACTAACCCCTCTAGTTTGTGCATTAGTGCAACTAACCCCATAAGGTTATGATAATTGCATTGGGCACCCCACATGGGCGCACCAATTGCTAACAGTAACTATGTATTACACACTCAACTGGTTGTTCACTAAAACTGTCATGCTAAGTTCCAACTTTTAGTTCCCTGATCATAGCATTCCATTCGCAATTGCTCAAAATCGTACTCCTATGTCTTTTATCAGATGAGAAGTTGCTTTACAGTCAATTGTACCATACTACTAGTGTGCTTCTTGGGTGTAGAAATTTAGTAGGGGATTTGTATATGTTTGATTTAACACGAGTCTTTCATTTGAAAATCCCTATAATATGCTGTGGAATTTGTATATGTTTGATTTACATTCACAAGGTGAGTTGTGTGAATAGGGTCTTCCAAGTTATTTCTGCCGCCGTCACCTCTCCAGGCGCGATGAAACTGTCACATTGGTAGATGAAGTTGACGAGGAGTTCCCGGTAGTCTACCTGGCTCGCAAGGCTGGACTTAGTGGAGGATGGAAAGCTTTTGCTGTGGCTCATGATTTGGTGGATGGTGACGCAGTCGTATTCCAGCTAATCCGGTCTACCAAGTTCAAGGTGATGCTCATACTTGCAATTACCTCACTCCTCTCTTCCCATCAAATAATAATATGCTTCAAACTCGCTTGCCATCACTATTGTTCTCTGCCACACATTTTTAGGTTATGTTAGATTTAGCGGAAGAGGAATTGCATTGCTCCTCACACACTTTGAATGTCTTGAATACAGGTGTACATTGTCAGAGTTGAACAACCTAAAGAGAGTAGCGACGCTTCTGAAGAATACATTAATGTTTAATGTTTGCAGGTAAAATGTGCAACAACTTCTCTTACTGCAGTTTCTCTTCCATTTTCATGCGTCTTTTTTAGCTTGGATAACCCCAATATGTGTTTTCCTGTCTGAGTTGGCTTCAAGCACCGTTGAACCTTGTTTAAATTCCATTGTGCCTCATCTCAATCATTCTCAGTGTCTTGATGATGCTTCAGGTAGCTGTAGCAGCAACAAAAGTTGATGATGACAATGCATATATAGCAAGATGCTGATTTAGGTTCAGGGATAGATGATTTTGAGGCTAGAAGTATCCGTCGCCTGATTCTTAAGTAGTAGTTGTGGAGCCATTTCCTACATGATTTCTTGTTTAGTATTCATCTGGAAAAAAAAAATGCAATGTACCGATGTGGGATTGGTCCTGAAACATTATTAACAAGTTAATGAAGTCCTCACATTGCTCTTGTTTCAATTTCATTGACATCAGTTGGTATTTTCTTTTTGAGAGATATTGTTGATGGAACTTCGGGCCCCGTGGCTCTAGCAGGATTCAAAAACACAAATGACTTACCACCTTCACCCTTTCAGTGTGCCAATGAGATGTCGTTAGTCTAGGTGTGGTGATACCGTAATTGTTGTAGTGTCTAGGGACAAATGTCCCTCTTCCAATATGGAATGACACAGTAAGGGGTGCAAGTGTCCTGAACTTTGGCACACTAAAGGGGTGAAGGTGGCATTTCTCAATCTGGAAGGGGTGAAAGTTTAACTGTTTGAGACTTGAGGGGGTGAACGTGTGTTTTACGCGTTGTGATTTCGTCAATACTAAGTTTCTCGTGTAACTAGCTATTACGAAAAGTGCATAATACAACCCGTAATGAAGTGTTAATGCAACAATGCCCTTGGTGGGTGCAACTACTAAGCTATTAGATGGGAGAATGATCAAGAGTGATCCTACTTCTACATGTAACAATTTTGTAGAGCAATGGTTATTCACAGGGTCAGGTCTTTTGACTTTTTAGCGAAGAAAATTTTGCTATTTAGTAAAATTTTACTTTTTTAGAGATTTTTTTTACAGTGTGTTTCATGAAAAATAGCCATTATGTTACCGAATTAAATTTCTGGCTCTGTCATGTTTTTCGGCGAAGAAAATGTTGCTATTCTGAAGAAAAGAACATATATTTACCACGATCTATGCACATTTTCGTTCGATGATTTAACTAATAAGAGTCGTAGCACATTAGATATGATTGTCGCCCCTTCGAGTGTTGACCCTACTGTAATTTTTGTAGTTGGTTGTTAGTGTCCTGAGAGGATATGGGGCATTCACTAGTATTGAAACAAGTCAGAAATGTGTAGATAAAGGTAAAACTTGTTTAAAGTTTTTTTTTTTGATTACTCGGAAAACTGTTTAAAGTTTTGGGCTTAGCTCGAAGAATATACTTCTGAGAACACCTGCTCAGAATCAATCATGGAACTCTGAGGACGAAACTGCAAACCAATAACACTATCACTTGACGAAAATACCCTCGTTTACACGTTGTGCAGCCTTTGATGGATGCCAGGCTGTTTGTCGTAGATAGCCACGTCAATTCCGGTTCAGTCTTATCCTTTTGTCCGTGAACCCGGTTCGATGCAAATATCCTTTGACCTTGACCGGGGTATGTTTGACTACCACAATCCCACAGATATGAATTTGGTTTAGTTTATTTTATGCCCCCCATGTGATGCCCTTAGCTAAGATAAAGTTTCTATATAGGTGTACTACTACACCCACTAATTTCAACAGGTCTGATGTTGCGCTACAATGGGTTCTTACTATTGAGCTCGTGAATGACTCGTGGCATTGCGACACTATAACCTCATTTATGATATATTTCTAAACACATGTTAAAATGTAATGAATTTTATTGAAGACTTAAAAAAATGATAAGTTGAGTAGCGATTTTCATCTTGCCCTTTGTGTGTGGCCTTCCATAGCAAGATCTACCCCCTAACCATCGTCACCATCAAGTGCAACCCCTACAGATGGCGGGGAATGGTTCACAGAGAGATTACTTAACTCCTTAACTTATAGTTGTATGCAGGAGCGGATTCAGGAATTCGTTACAGTGGGGCTAAATTAGAAAACTCAAACAAGATAAGCGTAATTATAAATTTTAAAAAGTTAAGTGGGGACTAAATGAGGACTAAACGGGAAAAAAAATGACAAAACAAGGGAAAAAGGGAGATTCCCAAAAGTCCACCAGTCCTATACTAGATCCGTCACTGGTTGCATGATCGTATACTTAAATGCAAAAGTAATTTATGGTTTTCTAATAACATCAAAATATTGGGATAAACACATTGTAACTGTTATTTAACAGCATATGGTTCCACCAAAAAAAAAGAAAAAAACAAACAAAAAAAAAACAGCATATGGGATACAATATACCCAATCCGTCCCCATATTTGGTCATTTATTCTACTTTTGGGTTGCCTCAATTTTTTATTTTATTTTTGTCTATTTGTGACTCATAATATTGTAGAGTTTTCGAATTTGCACTTGAAAATATATGACTGACATCATCAACAAGTGGTAAATAGTTTTTTTTGTAATAACATAGTAAATAGTTAATATGTATTACATTATTCGCTCATTTCAAAAAAAAATTACATTATGCGCTTAAAAATTTGAAATCTCTACAGAAAATTAAAATATTGAAATGCAAGGAATACTATAACACATAGTGATTCTTTGTTCTCTTAGACTCAATGCGTTTTATCAGTTGTTTTTTCATCTAACCTAGCGCGTTTTATCAGTTGTTTTTTCATCTAACCTAGCTTAGTAACTGCAACTGCAGTATTAAAAAGTTGCTTCTCACGAGCTTTTTGCAGGACGGATAGTTAAATTATGCTCGTGAATAAGATGTTTATTTTCTTTAAGAAAAAAATGTGCCGTGCTCTTGGCCTAACAGATTGTTTCCCCTGGTCTAAAATCCAATGAGTATTTTAGTACATAACTGCCAACTTTTCACGCGGGATTCTGTCTGATAACCACCACATTAGCAAGATAGCTTGGTTCCCACCAAAGGTCGAGGCGCGTATGGTACACGCTTCATCTTCTCAGCAAAATTTGACGGTCTGGAACTCCCAAGTTCAAGGCAATTTACGAAAAGCACCCCTTGTTTCGTTCTCAAACTCAAGCTCACTCTATTACCAATCTACCATGTTTATCTTCTTCAAGCCTGTTTTATACAAATTAAAAACTCTATGAATTAATAATGTTGGGATTGAGAAATTTTATTAATTTAGCGAGATATTATTATATGAATAAATTAATAACTTATTATTTAAAGAGTTTTCACGTGTGACTTTTCAATTTCTAAATTCAATGTGCTATTAGTGAAAAACAAATCTGTTTTATCCCAAGTTCTCAAAAAGAAAAAAAAAAAAAACTTATTTTTATCCCTATTAAATGGATGTGAATCACTTGCTAGATTATCCTAGTGAAAATAATGAATGTTACGAGTTTCAAAGCATTGAAAAATTATGGCAGATGCCATTCAAAATCTGGTCGATGACGAAGTTGAAGATGATTCAATAGTTTTGGAACTGGTCACTCAAAAAGAAGCATTGCAAGCGTCAACAACTCTTCATGATTTTTTTGTTGAAATACGAAAAGATAATACCCCAACTCTTAAGTGCAATGAGGAGATTTAAAGATGAACTCAACACAAATTTCAAGTTCAATACAAAACAAGTGACCATAGATTCATTTTTTAATTTTTACTAGTCGATCTTAGAATTTCAAATCTTTTAGTAAGTATTAATTTATAATTTCATTGGGACCAATATATATAACTTGGATTTCAAAAAAGTAATTATCTTATTATTTTATCGACTGTGGTCCAATTTTGTACTGGTCCCAAGTTGGGACTGCAAAAATTTATTAATTTTATTAAGGTTATTAAGTTATTAAGTATTAATTTATAGAGCTTTTACTATATGTTAAGAAAATAAATAAAAAATATAGTAAGTATTGACCGAGCCATCGACCGCTCTTTCAAGCTCAGTTGGCCTCGTGGATTCTAATTTTTAATTAAAATATTTGGATATAATAAGTATAGTCACAATAAATATCAATACACAAAAAATTATAGTTCTCTAGGTTAGCTGATAGTAGGGGTGTTAGCGGGACGGTTTGGGCGGGTAAAATCTAAATTTCTTCCCCAACCCAACCACCTCGGGTTGAAAAAATTGCTACCCAAACCTAGCCAAGTAATCGCTAAACTCAAACCTAACCGACTATTTCAGGTCGGCTAGATTCGGCTCGGCCTTGACGGGTATTTACCAGGAAAATATAGAACATTCAGCACACGATGAATGAACATTGATTAAAAAGTCCTACTCGCTTAGATAATTTTTAAAATAATTTATACTAGAATAATACATTTCTTCCAAGCGGTCTAATATTAATGTTCATGTGATATTTTGGGGGTATCCGACAACTTGAGAAAATGAAATAGCTCGTGTTTAGGTTGATTTGCATATTATATGTCAACATGATGAAAGGCTTTTAAATGTTTTTCTTTGTGCACGAAGATGTCACTACTGCGATCACAGACTATTAAGTTATATTATATTATTATATAATTGATTATTATGATATATATGTTGGATTAGAATTCTATAGCTACAAGTATATAAAAAAGAGAAGATATTATGTTGGGCGGGACAGTTTGGGGCTAAACAGCCAAATTATTTTAATACCCATAACCAATCGATAATGGGCAGGTTGAAAATTTTGAACCCAAAATCAATCGTTTAACCCAATCCTCTTTATTTATTGGGTAGGTTCGGCTTGGACCGGCCTGTTTGGGCGGGTCGCGCTGGTTTTTGAACACCCCTAGGTGATAGTGTGTTGTAATGGAATGTATCAAAATGAATGATGGTATAACCCTGAAGGGTATGGGGGATGATTTTCATTCATAATAAGTTAAGGGAATTGATTCTTACACCGGATATTTTTTATGGTTACACCGAATTTTAGTTGTGGTGACATTATTGCCCCCACTTATCAATTTAGTAACATTTGCTCAGTTTAATTCACAATCATTTAAATAAGGTATGTTTACATTTTCAATATTCTCCAATATTTTTCTATTAATTTAAAAATTCCTTAAACAAATCATCTATGCATCTCTTCACTGCACTCGCATGTCCGACCTCTGTTTCGTATTTTATAAATTTTTGTGCGTAGGAGAAAGTAGGGGGGATCAAACTCTCTGCTAATGAGCTTCAGAAGATAAAGAAAAGCTAATAATATCAATTTGATGAATTCGATTTAAGTAGATCTTCTAAATGTGTAAGTTGAATTTGATTATTTGTAGTTAACAGCTATGTCATCACACCCAAAAAAGGGTGGCTTGATTCATTGAAGGCTGCAAATCAAATTAGATTCATCCTATGCCGCGTGATCTCTTCCAGTTCAATTAATAGAATGTAATAAAGAATAAGAGCTGTTCCACAGCACATACTAGTCTACTAGTTCTTTTTGAGCAATTATGTTTTTATGTTTTGTTTTCGTTATATTACTTGGTTAGTAGTTCGATTTGGATATATTTAGCCCATTAATCATTCATCATCCCTAGTACTCATGTGAAGCTCTGTAGTATTACTGTGGTTAACAATAACTAAAATAACATTTTTAAGGAATTTCAAAATCAATGGCAAAAATGTGGAAAACTATTGAAACTCATCCAACTCAAATGATTATGAATTAAATGCAAAAAATGTTACTAAATTTATGTGTGAGGGTAATAAAGTCACGACAACTAAAATCCGGTGTAACCATACAAAATAGGCGGTGTAAGAATCAATTCCCTAAGTTAATATGTATTATAATAATATGAACGTAATTATTTAACGAGTCAATTATAGAGTATACGAGCCAAACACTCCCGAATTTGTTAGATCAACAAGATTAAATTTAAGCTCGGCCCTTGACTAACTTTGTTCACAAGTAAAGTTTTGACCGAGCCATCTCTCGAATAGCTAGACTTATGTCACTATTATCATAAAATTTATTTGTATCATGGCATCTTAATAAGTTAGCATTTTAATTTTTTTTTAAAGTTAGCATTTTAGGAAATGAACAGTTATTTTTGGAACATTATGAAACATTATCTTAAAACAATCATGGAGTGTCATCTTTAAGTCTTTTCTCAGCGAGGGTAGTATTGTGATTTGTACAAGTAAGGATGAAGGTGAAGGAAGGCAGAGGGAAGGGCGCGTGAGTTTGTTTACTGGGGGGTCAGCATAGAGCTAATTGGCGCCGAGGATTTCGCGGCTTCCACTTGGAAGGTCAAAGTGTTAGTTGGACTCCAATGAGATTGCTGACATACAGACAAGCGGAAAACGGTGCCGATTAATCGTGGCTCACGAAGCCTGTGGACCCCAACCCTACAAGAAAACTACTCCCTCCACCCCAATATTTTGCTCCAACAATTTCAGTTTCAAAATTTCTGTCAACTTTTACATAAAAGTTGTGGTGTAGTGGTTACAAATTCGCAAATAAATGTATGCTAGGTTAAGTGGCAGAACCTTTAAAAATTCCTGTATAAAATTCTGAGTAGATTCTGAATACAAATTGAATAGACAATAAATACGAAAGTAAAATAATAATAATTAAAATACGCAAAAATATCAAAATATTGGGACACAAGAGTATCATTTTTTTTTGAAAGGTAACAAAAGAGAAGTATGACACCATGTTTTCGTATTTCTAAAATAAAAATGAAATGAAAAGGATTTAAAAGATGGTACTATTTCTAAAAAAAAGATGGTACAAGCCACAAGGTTGTACCCCTAAACATGAGCTTTAAGGAAGCAAATGTGTTTTTTCTTTTCATAATTACAACATATAGTAGGGTCTGAATCCGAGATCTCATGCATACGTCTTGAGATGATTAATTTATGAGAAATGCTAGTGAATCCACCAATATCTCCCACTCATCTTCCACATTCCTTCTAGAAAAATACAATCATACTAAATGAATATTCATGTTGCCAATTTTACACTTTGGTGGGAGATGAGTGGGAGATATTGGTGGGTTCCCTAGCATTTCTCTTAATTTATACCCAAAATAAATGATTAAATTGACTATCGCCTCCAATATACGGTATCATCATCATTTCGTTGAGACACAAAATAAGCTATAACATTAAAAGTTTAGACTTGTACTTGGACGATATGTTCCTTATTTTTCCTGTCAAGCATGGCAAAATCATGATCTTCAAGTTACTTATCCATGAATATTCTGCATAAATAAAAAATTCATATTGAGAAACATATATATTTTCTTTTCCTTTTTTAGGGAAACATACATATTCTCTCAAAAAAAAACAAAACAAACAAACATATGTTCAAAAGTTTCAACTGCCGTTTCATTTAATTATTTTTACTATTTAGGCCTCCAAATCTGTACCGACGCGTTTCTCGGTCTTCCGAATCCGAAAATAGAAAATTTTGCCAAATTCGGTTGACGTGCCATTTAAAATAAGAGAACTAGAAATTTACAATTGCAGTTTGAAAATGCCTAAAAGAAATAGAAATTACTTTGTATAGTTGCCCAAATTTGATATATCATCCTCCATTCATGAGTGTGGATACAATGAATGACTCGTTTAGTTAATTTTATTTCCAAAAAGACTCCTTAATTATTATACGTGAAAGTTTATAAAATGAGAGCCGATGTGGTGCACTTCTCTTTTGTCATCCTTCTATTATACCTTCTGTGTTAAGATATGATGTGAAGATATGAAAACTGATAATAACTCATTTTGATATCTTTTCAAAATTCAAATCATACACCAATCAAGTAACTCCACGTAAGTAGGAAAATTCAAAGGTGAAGAAAAAAGGATGATGTTTAACATTTGCCTTATAAAATATATGTCTTTGTTCTAAAAATTTGTTATTTTCTAGCCATACTAATTAAAAAATCGAGAAGATTAATAATAGGTAGTCTGACATTTATATTTTGTACAATTTACATCTCAGTCCTAATTTTACACCAATTAACAAAAGCAAGATAGTAGACAAATTTTTTTTTTTGAGAAGTGACAAAATATTAATTTCTTTTGTTTGCGGGTGACAAAATATTGTTTTTAATAAAAAAACAACTATTTTTAAGAAAAAAAAAGTTAACTAAATGGTTTTTTGAGCAAACTAAATGGTTTCACTGTTTAATTTTAAATTTGTATTTTTATTTTTGTAATTTCCCATTTATGTATTTGTGTGTTTGTTTTCTTTCCAAAAATAAATTGGGGGAGGGGGGGATCTTTTACCGAAGAAGAAATACGTGTTTTCTAAAACGCGCCTTCCAGCTAGAAGCGCATTTTAGTAAAGTGGGGACCACTCGATCCGGCTCACAAAGACCGAACGCCAAAAAACGGTTCATTCGGGCATGTCAGCACATGACAGAGAGAAACCAAAAGAAAGGAAGAAGAAAAAACCCAAGCGAGAGACGAAACAGCTCTCTCTCTCTCTCTCTCTCTCTCTCTCTCTCTCTCCATTTGTGCTGTCCCTCTCTCCGCAATAGAAATTTTCGCAGACGACGCCGGGATCCACGTTTTTCCGATTACCGAAGCTCCGATTAGTCTCGTCTTCCGACGACGCCTACAGTAAGTTCTCTCTCGCATTCTCTCCTTTCCGGTTATATTCCTATTCTCTCTCGATTCTCCGAATCTCAACATCTTCGTTTCTTCGTCTTGTTTTTCGCATTCAGAATCAGAAAAAAACCTAATCTCTCCGTATTATTACTCTTCGATTCGTGTCTTAATCTCTCTGTATAATTATTCTTCGATTCGTGTCTCGCATTCAGAATCAGAAAATTAGGATTCATTTCTTGTCGCAAATATTTTTTCTGAACTAATTTATCGTCTTACGCCGATTCGGTTTACGCTCTTTGTCATGTTGATTTCACGATCTTCTCCGTTGGAATTGTTCTGGATCAGTTGAAGATCTCGATAATTTCATCTACTGTATGCCGCATATATTCAGATTCTTTGTTAAATCAGTTATGTGTATTTTTGTTCGATTTTGGGGGCAGAATTGACTCCTTCTGACTGAGGTCGTTTTTGTTTTTGTCATCTAGGATTTGTGCTTGTGTGAATTGAATCAGAGGGAAAAAATTATACGTATGGGAGATTAGTGACAAGGCAGAGAAATTAATTTGGATTTGAAGGAATCGAACAATGTCGTCGAGGGGTGACCATCAGACGCTCCCGCTTTCGGTGTTACTCAAGCGTGAATTAGCAAATGAGAAGGTTGAGAGGCCAGAAATATCGTATGGTGATGCTAACCAGAGTAAAAAAGGGGAGGATTTCACTTTGATGAAGATGGATTGCCAACGTGTTGCAGGAGATGAGGTTTCTACATATTCCGTTTTCGCGGTATGTCTTGTTGCTTAATACCCTAGAGAGAATGATTTATGGATGGTTATTCTGTTTATTATCTGAATTGCTATATTGTTCAATTACTATTAGTAGTACTCATGAAGGATGTATCTGGGAAAACTTCTTAGGATATCAGCATAGGCAGAGGTGGTTAACAAACTCATTGGAATTAGTTGTGTGGAAGAAATTTTTATCATCTGTTCTTTCTTTCTTTGAAATCTATTGTCAACCGTCCATATTATCTCCACTGTCTCAAAGACAATGTCATTAACACTCAGTGGCAAGAAAGGGTTATTGCGGTACCTTATTTCGATATCTTCAAAATAAAGAAGGGATTATTTAGGTTGGGGATGAAGTTGGTGGGCTTGATGTGAGCTTATGAAGAGTAATATTCTTGTGGAGATAACTTTGTTACGGAAGGGTGGAGTTCTAAGTTCTGGTTGTTTCAATCTTACTACTCGATCTTTACCACTGTGAAACCGTGGGACTCCGTACAATGATCCCTAAGAAGCACGGGTACGGATATGGGTATTGGCTACGATACGGAAACAGACACGGGATACATCATTTTCAAAAAAACTGAGGATACCACACGGCACGGATACGTCAATATTATTATTATCTTTTTATATATTTGAATTTTTATACTAAGAGACATGATAAAATATTGGTTCCAACTTTATATTTATAGCGTAAATATCACGGAAAGCATATATTAAGTATAAGAATGTGAAGAGAAAAAGGAGTAGCGTAGGTGGGTTTGAGTTTGACGAGTTGTGTCTGGGAATACTCTTGAAATTGTCACATGTGAAAACTTAAAACCTCAAAAGGGTAACCTTTTCATATTGAGCCATCAATTAATCAAATATATTGTATGTACTTTAGCTTAGTTATATTTTAACCCATTTAAAGTTCAAATATCTCATAAAACAACCTTTGTGAAAGTCTAATAAACACTGAGGGGCAACTGTCGTCTCTCATTAAGTGTCCCTAAAGTGTCCTCCAAGTGTCCAGTCTAATAAAATTTTCTAAAATACTCGGACACGCCAGCAGGAGTGTCTGACACGTATTTTGGAGAATCATACGGGTGTCCAAGTATCCTAAGTGTCCGACACGGATACGGCCCCTGTTTTGGAGTGTCCATGCTTCCTAGAATGATCCTTAACCTACCAAATCCAACATCTCGATTCCAGAGGTTATACATTTTCCTACGATCCATTGTCAGTTAAAGCCGAATCATAGAAATCGTCACCAATTTGAGTATTTTGAGCCAGATTGTGTGACAATCATTCTAGATGTCGCAACTCCATTTACTTTTCTTGTCTTCTTTAGTTGAATTTTGGTGCCCAATATTTGATAGCATATTTACTTGCGGAGAGACTGACATTTGAGACTCTATGACTATTGTGTTCTGTAACTGAAATACATTGAGGTACTCTTCTCATAGTAAATGTTAGGATACATTTTAGGATGTCTATTGTCTACCCAAAACACATCCTGGGTCCTTTTGACATTTCTTGGTTGTTTTTATTTAGCTTGTTTGTATTTAGGTGCACTTTAAATTCAGTCGGTACTCTGCAATCCCTTATCAGATGGGCTAAAACCGAAGAAGGCTGGAAATTTTGAGAACATGGGTGGGGTTCCTCCAATGGTGTGAAGTATGAAGGAGAGACGAGTGAGGATCCTTCTACGTCCAGCCTCCACCAAACTATGTCTCCAAGCTAGAGCTAGACACGATGAGAGTTTCTAAGTGTCTGTGAAAGTTGAAATCCTGTTTGCCATCCCTCTTCCTTACCCCCACGAGTCGACCAAAATAGTAGATGCCATCCCTATTCGGGCCAGCTTGCGCACACACGGGGCCCTGGATTCAACAGACTGGTGATACCATCCCTGTAAACTTGGACATCTGGTTTCCTTCCTTCCTCATTTTACTGTCCTTGGTCACTGCTATAAAACATTAAATCAGCATTTGGTTTCCATGTTTCACTCTGGGCTCTGGCACGTTTATTGTTCTTAAATGGCTTATTCGTTTTCATTTCTTCTCATTTTTCTCACTTGTGTACTGAGAGGGACTCTTGCTAGTGGAGTATTCCCCGCCCTTGATTTTATGGTTCCATAGATTTCCACTTGATGTAAGCTGGACATGCATCCTCTTACGATTTTATGTCACTGTTTGAAGCTTTAACCTACGATTCTCGAATTTTCCCCTTATCCTGGGGAAGGAGAGAATTAAACCTGTGGCCTCTTTCGGACTAACCGAAAGAACCTGCCGTTATGCTGGCTTTGGTGGTCTATTATTAGAGTGTTTTTTAGGGTACCTATTAGCATTTATTAATACACTTTGTCTGCAAACCGAATTTTGACGCTCTTAATTATGACTGACTAATTTTGGCCATCACTAGAAGCAAGGGACTCTGTTAAGCTTGGCATAATGAAGTTTATAGAAGATTTTCTTGGTTGCTTTAACATTGTTATCAAAAATATTGTTGGTTGATGTCTAATATTGTATGCAGATATTTGATGGACATAACGGTTCTGCAGCTGCTATATACTCCAAAGAGAATCTCTTGAGCAACATTTTGGCTGCTGTTCCATCAGACCTTAGCAGAGATGAGTGGGTGTCAGCACTTCCTAGGGCTTTGGTTGCAGGGTTTGTGAAAACGGATAAGGATTTCCAACTGAGAGGTACTTAGACGTTTTGTTAAGTATTATTGATGTCTCCAGTGAGTGTTGATCTGTTCATTTTGTCTTCAATTCTCAAGACGAACAGTCATGTAGCTAAAGAATCAACTCTCAAATATCTCAATTTCTAGATCTCAGTTCTGGAATTGGGTCTATTCATCTGCCATGGGTCTATTCATCTCAGTTCTTCTTCATTTTCTCTGAAAATATCGATTTTTGTTCCAAAGCGGTACTGTCTCGCCCGGTATTCGAACGTACCGTTCCGTATCGGACGATACAGCCTTGAATCCGGTCCACCCATCCCGTATCGCCCGTATCGGATTCGTTGACCAACGATACCGTTACTAACCGGGCGATACGGCAGCGTTACAGCCGTTATTTGAATCCTTGCTTTAGAGACAAAAGAAGGATACGAAATAAGAATGGAGATACATTCATGCCATTGAGCTGTCAATTCTCTCTGAACCTCTTCAGGGGTTCCGCAGTCTCATTTCTGAGATGAAGGAGATATAGCTTTTATAGGGGTTGAACTATTAATATATGTACCTGAACGCTGACAGTACTTTGCTATGTTGAAAATCATGAAGCAACTGCGGTTCTCACTTAACAGATACTTACAGAGTAATAAATTACTTGTGAAATAATGAAGTCACGTGAAGTTATGAATTGCAGATTCACAGTGGCACGTGAAGTAAAACAACGCACCTAAATTTTAAATTTTAACAAGAGAAAAGGCTTAACTATGAGACTTATATGTAGTTTGTTGATGGTAAACTCGTAGCTTACGTTCTGCTTGTGTTTCCTGCCTCTTCTATTGCATATTTCTAATTTCCTGACTTTTGGATTGGATGTCTATGTTATATATATATATATATATATATATATATATATATATATATATATAGATATCAATCTCTCTCACCAAAACATATAAATAAACATTACACTTATATATTGTGTGTATTGCTATCAGCACAAACTTCAGGAACAACGGTCACCTTTGTGATTATTGAAGGATGGGTTATAACCGTAGCATCTGTTGGTGATTCCCGTTGCATACTTGAATCAGCTGATGGTGACATATATTATTTGTCAGCAGATCACAGGCTTGATTGTAATGTCGAAGAGTAAGTTTCATTAAAGCACTCCTTCATCGATTTAGACTGTTCTTTTGCTAAGACATTGGTCAACATTATTTCATCAGGAGAGAACGCATTACTGCAAGTGGAGGTGAGGTTGGTCGGCTTAATACTGGTGGCGGTACAGAGGTAAGATTTGTTAAGATCAAGTTTCAGCTACACTTTACATTTGTTTTTCTACATAATGGCATTGTAAGGTCATCTGTTTGAGGAAGGGCTCAACCTGGAGGAATTAAGTTACAAGAATGGAGTACAATACACTTTAACACCTAGTCCAAAAAAAATATTTATTTGATGTATACAGCTTATGACTGAATGCAAATTCGTCATGCCTTACACGATTCCTTTACACCCTAGACTTCTAGTAATATTAGATGTGTTAGTTTAAGGAAACATGAATATTTTTCCTCACTCAGGAATGAACTTATTAGCGAAGAGAAACAAAAGTATACTGTGATTTAATAGGAGTATGAAATCAAGATAGCAAAAATATGTATGTGTATATATATGTATATATTGTAATTGATGTCATTGGTGGTGTTGGCAACACCACACCTGCAGTATGAAAAAGTTTGTTGTACTTTAGCTTTTCCAGTAGCGTTGTTAAATGGGGAACACATTGAGACCTTGAAGCAGAAGAGAATTACAGCAAGGAGCAACAATGAACAAAATGAGTAAATTGCAAATTACTCAGAGAACTTTTTTCTTATTATAAGGGAAACTTGCAGGCGCTACTCTTGGGGTGCACACTGGGTAGGAAACTTTAGAATTGAAAACATACTCCTCGCGAGCGTTGAGAACAATTACTTATAGTAAAGAGAAACCTTTGTCAATAAACTTCAATACAATAATGAGGAGTTTGGGGTCACCTTTCAAGTGACTTTTAGCTCATTTTGACTTTAGTCCAGATGAAGCTAAAAGTCACCTTTGGTATGTGGCTTTTGTCGAACTTTTCGTTCAATCTAAAAGTCTATAGTATTTTGTGGGAGGAAAAATGCTAGGAAAGGGTGGCTTTGTGGATTTTGCGTTCACTAACGGTGTTGAAAAGACTTCAAAACCCTCCATCTCTTTTATTTTTTAAACACATTATGGGTATATAAGTAATTACAACTAAGCAATAAAACTTCCACATCATCTACTTTTAACTGCACCAAGCTCTTTAAACAATCACTCCCATATTTTTTCTCAACTTCTTCGTCACAAACTTTTTTGACTATCTTAAAATTCAAAAAAAACTTGCATCAACCTTTTTTGTCTCTTTTAATGAAGAAGATAAAGACGAATCTTCAAGCTGAAGCCACTGGACATAAAGGACTATAGCGATGCATATAGATTTGACTTTCCTATGGACCCGGAAGTAGCTAGGAAAAACTAGACTGAGAGATAACACATTTTGTCCTTTCATAATTATACCTTGTGCACGTTTGAATGACATTTGTAAATATCAATGAGAAGTACAACTTCTGCATCTGGCGATGCTTGAATTGCTGAGAGAGTGACTTGAATCTTAGATGAGGAGGCTTGACATAGTTTAAGGAATATATCGAATTATATCAAGTCTAGGTTAATACAACTCAGAGATATGAAGGGAAGCTGCCTTTGAGAGGCGAAATTTAACTCTGCTATTAAGTAGGATTAGAAAGTTTCAAATGAACATCACGTCTTTATCACATGGTAGACTGTACAGTTACAGATTTTTGAAAAGGGTGATCAGTTCCCTTGAGAGTGAAAACTCATTTTCATTAACTGCATAGTCTCATCAATTTGTGGGTAATGGACTGAGGAGGAAGCTGATACTGAACGCCAGACCTCCTGAAGATACCTACAATTACCTTTCAACCTTGATCAGGTGTTAGGTTCAGACTTCAGAGTGGGAAACGAATTGGTACCAATTTCAATCCGGAATCATTATAGTAGTTTTTGTGCAAACTTTGTGCTTACTTTTTCACTTAGTGCCTCACAGAATGAGAATGTCCATATGAATACTCACATAGTTTATTTTTGTGAATAATTTATCTGATTACGTCGTGTATAAATAATTTATTCATCTATATTATTCCAGTAACATTTTCTCTTATAATGATTTCTTTTCTAGATTGGCCCTTTAAGATGTTGGCCTGGTGGTTTGTGCCTTTCTCGGTCTATAGGGGATATGGATGTTGGAGAGTTCATTGTCCCTGTTCCTTACGTAAAGCAAGTGAAGGTTCGTTCCTTATTCTGTTTGTCGCCATTTTACTCAATCTCGCTCTATTTGTACTCAATTTTAACAAGGGAATCCTTAAAATCGAGAATTTGCTTGGCTTCACTTTATTGTCAACATACAGTAACTGTGATTGCATAGTTTGCTGAAAAGTTAATTTCTCATTTTTTCTCCTCTTTTTTGGTACTGTAAGTGTATGGGTGTGTTGGATGCCTGATAATTTGTTGCGCGCTTTGTAGTCATGATCTTGAACTCTTGTAGGTGATCAGACTCTAAAAGGTGTTCCCTCAAGTTCAAACGAAATATGGGCTGTAGAGATAGATAGGAATCTCATTTTAGCTTCACAATGCTTCCGTCTAATTGCGGATAGAAACTAGAGCTGCTGAATAATCTACTTGGAATTGACTGACATCAAAATTTCTACATTTTTTTGGTTACTAAGCTATCAGGGACATACTTAGCAGCTAGCAGCCTAGCACTTAACCAATTTGCAATTGATGTACTCTGTTGGTATTGCGACTTTTCCCTTTAACTTTGCAGTGAACATACGGATGCACAGACGGACCAAGATTTTGTTTACTTTGCGTTTCACATGTAGGCATGTTATGTTGTTTCTCCCCTTTAAAATCCTGGACTATGTTTTTGTTGGTTAAGTAAATGACCTTAAATGTTTTCTCGGCGTGAACTGTCATCATCTGTATTATTTGATTAAATTTGAAATGGCAATTTTCGCAGCTATCTTCCGCTGGTGGCAGGCTTATTATCTCGAGTGACGGCGTTTGGGATGCACTATCTGCAGAAGCAGCATTTGATTGTTGCCGCAGTATGCAACCAGATGCTGCAGCTTCACAAATAGTAAAAGTACGCTTCATCATTTTTTCAGATTCATCTATTATTATGTTCACGCATTTCAAACACAGCCAGCCTTCTGAGGTTTATGTTTCTGAACATATTAAGTTAAACCATTGTTTGTTCACCCCTTTCCAGGAAGCAGTAGGGGTAAAAGGTCTTCGAGATGACACAACATGCATTGTGATTGATGTGCAACCTCCGCAGAAGCCATCCGCCCCCGTGCCTCCTCCAAAAAAGTCTAGTAGAGGTGTCTTCAAAGTGTTTCGCAAGAAGTCCACGGGAGAGTCACCTTCACAAGTCGAAAGTGAATATTGCGAACCAGATGTTGTGGAAGAATTGTTTGAAGAAGGATCAGCGATGCTTTCAGAGAGGTTAGTCCGAGGATGTTGTCATTGACTTTGAACTACGCGTTATTGTTAATAACTTGCAATAATAATGGATTATGCCTTGTGCTTTTTTTTTTTTTCTGGGTTCGATGCAGGTTGGACACAAAGTACCCACTGTGCAACATGTTCAAGTTGTTCATGTGTGCAGTTTGTCAAGTAGAGATGAAGCCTGGAGAAGGCATTTCAATACACTCTAGTGCGTCGAGATCAGAAAAGTTGCGGCCTTGGGATGGCCCGTTTCTTTGCTCAAGCTGCGAAGTAAAAAGAGAAGCCATGGAAGGGAAGAGACCATCTGGAGGTTTGTTTGTCGTCGCACTCTCGTTTCATTGCTTTAATCCCCAAATCACTTGTTTTCTTAAACCTTTTCTTTCTTTCTGTCTTCTGGTGTTTCCAGATTCCAGATACAGTAGTGGAAGTGACTAGTCAACAACCTCGGGTACAATACTAACTATAGTTTCCCAGAAGAACCGACTACAACGTTATTGGAAAGGCCGAAATTTTCATTTGCCCTATGAAGAAGAATCCCGTTGTCTCTTGAGGTGTTTTTGTGCATTATGATGATCCAATTTTGACAAATTCTTCTATATTTCAAGACCCATCTGGGATCCGACTCCAGCTGGTTATTTTTCTCTCTGACCGACTCGTTGGTAAGATTCATATGCAAAGATGTTGATAAAAGTGATGATCGCGTGGAGAAGGTGGTTGTCTCCAGCCGAATATACAGGTCCTTTCCCTTTGATAGTACTATGTCAGCTAACAAGTGATGCAGTTTCCAGACTCAACGGATACTAGTATATTATTTTTTGTGGTTATGATATTAATTAATTGTACTATTATTATTATTATCTTTATTTTTATTATTATTCATGTATCATTAAATTGATCCCTCTTTGTAGAGGATAGGTCTGGATAGGGAAATTATTGGTTATTTATTTTATTTCAAATATGTTTAGTAAGCTCCCTCCCGTAAGTCCTCCCCCTCCCCCCTTGAGCTCTTTGTTTCAGACAATTGCGTGATTACACATCTTCAAGTTAGCACTGATAATTTATAGCCTCTTGAAAGCTAACATTGATTTTCGAATCCCATGTTTATTAGTGTTGGCTTTTATCCTCATCGGACATTGTGTTTCTTATTTTTTGACCTGTGACTAGGTGACGAATCTGTTGTGTCGCGGACACAATAATGCAAACATTAATGTATTGAGCTTACACTAGGTTCAATAATCAGTACAGACAAGGAGAATAACTACCCCCAATTATATGGTGTTTTAAAAGTTCACGTCTTAGTAGGTCAGAAACTAGGGTGCAATGTACTTGTCTAATACTCCATCCGTCCAAAGTTATTCGTTATGCTTGATTTTGTAGGCTTCTTTGTTTAAGCAAAACGAAAAACATGACGAGCAGTCAACTAATTAATTGAATGTTTTTTTTTGAGACATCGGAACCCGCATCAACTACCGTTCTAGTACAATAGCCTGCAAATCACACTAGGCTGGTAATCAGCCTGTCAAAACTTAGGCCGACATGTTCGCAGTTGAGGAGGACAATAGGTAGTCATTGGGTCGCCCTAATGTTTGAACTCAACACTTTTAAGTGTCCAAAAAATGTTAACCCGACAAACTCAACTACATCCCGAATGGTAAATTAATTGAAGTTGAGATACTTATTCCCTACCGTACTTCATTAGTGATGAACATATGCTAAGCTGTTTGATTTGACAAATAAAGGACCTACCTAACTCAGCACATGGCATAAGGCATCTAAACTCTTATCTCATGGTCCACATACTTCTCCATCTGAAAAAGATGTTGCAGGCATCTGTGGCTTATTCGAGTAACCAACAATCAAACCAACTCCATTGTTGACATTAGAAAGCTAAGTTGGGCCCCAATTATATATGATTTGCTACCTATGATACTTATCGATTTGTTGAACAGTCACATGAAGTACATAACAAGTTGCTTAAGGATAGTCAAATGACATTTCACAATGAAATTTCAAATACATTCTTATTGAGAAACAAGGTGGCCTAAGGATAATCAAATGATTGAGACAAAAACAACAAATGAATGATTGAGACTAGCTCTCAACATTCTATTATACATTCCTCACCTTATAAGCCTAACCTAACATAGCATGGTGAGTGATGGAGTTCCACAAAAGGAATATGAAAGAGAAGTTAGGAGATGAAGAACAAAGCCAAAGCAAGATAATACACCAATCACCTAAACCTTCTCCTTCCACATCTCCAACCCATGAGTTCTCTTTTACGATTTCTCTACATCACCAACAACCACGCAAGACCGCCGATGCCCCGCCTTCAGCCGCAGTTGACATGTCTCCCGCCGGTGAGATATTCTTCAATGGCCACCTCCTCCCACTCCACCTCCTCTCCCACCCACCCCAATCCTCCTCCTCCTCCTCCTCCACCACCACCACCAACATCAGCAACAACAAGAAGAAGCACACTGAGGAAGATTATGAACCAATTGAAACCAGTTCCAATTTCATTTCTAGTTCCAAGTCAAAGTCATTCTCACTCAAGTTTGGGCCATCAAGGTGGAGAAAAGGGTTTGAGGAACTCATAAGCCATGATCATGATGACAAGGAAGAGAAAGAGAAACCAAAGAGGAAGCTCATAGGGTTCACTAACAATGTGAGCCTTGTGCTAAAGAGGTATGTGAGGATGGTTGTTGTTCCTTTCTTCTCATTTAGAGACAGGAAAGAGAAAGTGAAGACTGGGAGACCAACAAATTGCTCATTTTCTGGTTTTAGTAGTCATCAAGAGTTTAGAGGAGTGAGGAGATGGGAGATGTCGGCGCCGGCATCGATGAGGGCGTCGCCGGCGAGGGGAGTGAACAGCAGCACCATGGATGAGTTGCAGGCTGCTATTCAAGCTGCCATTGTTCATTGCAAGAACTCTGTCAGAAGCTGAACATCATTGTTAATACTTGAAATCATATTTGTATTACATCTAATAAACTTATATCCAATTACTGCTAGTATTTCGAAGAACTCGTTAACAGATGAACTGCATTTACTGCTGGGCTAATAGTTAGTGTATATTATTGTTTTACCAGTACTTATTTTGTTATTTCTCTCTAGGTACAAGTGTTGCAATTACAATTGGCTTATCACCAATACTAAGGGCATCTCCAATAGATCATGTAAATCACCAGTTTATGTAAAATATAAAGGAGTTTGTAAAAAATTGGACTCCAATAGAGCATGCATAGTGAGATGCAAAATACAAAACATGCAAACTCCTCGCCAAACCTGGCGAGGGAAATTGCTTCGGCAAATTCTTTTAGACATGTTTCCTATTTTTTCTCAAGCTTTCCTCCTATATTTTCTACATGATGATAACTATTTTCCTACAATTTCTCTTTCTCTCTCCCCCACAATTCACTTGTTGCACGTGTTCTGAATAATGATTAAATTAAAAAATATATTTTGCATAATTTTTACATTGTAGTGTTGGAGTAGGACTCGTAATGCAAAATGCAAAACACTACTTTTATGTATTATTTGCATAACAATTACATATCACTATTGGAGATGCCCTAATAGGCAAATGTAATCTAAATTAAAATTACACATGTTCTTTTGCATTTGCATAATAGGTGTTACGTAAAAGAAGGGTATATTTTATTTATTTACGTTTAAAATGCGGATATGATAAATTATGGATGAGAAAGAGAAATTGTCGAAATATAGTTATGTCATGTAGAAAGGAAAAGTGATTTTAAAAGAAATGCAAAACCATATGTTGTCGCCAGCTTTGTCGAGACTTTTATATGTTTTGTATTTCGCCTGTCCTATTGACATGACCTTCTCTCTGGTTCTAGAGAGAGAGAGCGTGTCATGCTCCTAGCTTGTCAGTTGTCTCTTAATATCCAAGATTTCTTCTTCCTCTTTCTTTCATCTTCCATATTTATCGGAGGAGTTCATATCCAATATTTACACATCCAAGGTTCCCAGAGACCCCAAGATCTTAGCAATCTGATAGGAATCGAAATGTGTTTATAGAGAAAGCACAAGTTCAACAACCACCAAGATGCTTGCAATATCGGGGGATTTCAATTAGAGTAATCAAATCACACATTTAAGCAACTTCCGTATTTATAAGCTAAATGAAGAAGCTACAAAAGTTCTTCAATTACTATTCGGAGCCAACCGTTGACACTTGACAGTGCAACAATAATAAATGAAAAATGTTGGAAATCTGATCGTTGCTGGAGGCAGTAGGATGGACAATCAAAGTGAAATTTTAGTAAAGTGTAAAACTCATCTTATTTGTCTAGACAATTGCTCCCTTGTAGGAAATTGCATTAGTTTATATGAGAAGTAGTACTGAATGATAATTCTACACGCTACAGTTCTGTTAATTGATGAATTATACCATCTATTAACAGAACTGTAGCATAACTGAATTCCCTTGTGCAGAATTAGCTGCGATATTCCCTAAGATAGCCATTATATGGGAAACTTGCCCGGCCTTGGGTTGCATAGCTTTAGCCTGATTCTGGATCATAGCGTTGAGCATCTCTAACGTCCGGGGTTAGTTGAAATCACCTGGGATTGTTGAATGTTTTGGACACTGATCATGGTATCATCTCGTGGGGGAGAACGATATCCTTCGTCGCCATCGGTTGGAAGACTCATGATTGCAAGTCTTATTGAGTGAAACGTTAAGGTTGTTTCACATCGGGTTCACCAAATGTGTACATGAAAATGTATGAGAAGGATCCGAGTGTGTACCTATCACAGATTAGATCATTAACCAACAATATACTAAGATAAAGAGAGTAAGAGATTAAGTAAGCAAGGGTAAGAGTAAGTCAAGTATGTTATCTGAGAGAGAGACGGTAAGCAATGAGGGTGATGATCTAAAAAGATCCGAACCTCTATCGGAGGACTACCTCCTATATATACTAGTCTTACGACAACCGTTATGAGAAGTTATATAACCGCATGGGGCGATTATATAGCTGCCTCGCACACGTGTATTGTTGACCGTATATATAGGCGAGTGTTTTGAAAGTCTCTCATATAACTGACAAGGGTCGCACGCGAGTATAACCATAGCTCGTGCGCGACGAGCTTTACTCTAGCCTCCAAGCCACATAGACCCTTTTAGCTCCCGTATGGTTCACGTGCAAGGAGCCCTGTCTCACATCCCCATATTCATAAGTAAGAACATGATGGTAATGATATAATACGGATGGGATACCAATAAGTTTTACCTTTGGATGCCATGTGAATAACAATTGATATACCTGATTTATACCATCTACAACAACTAATGTTATTCTTTCCCTTACAAATCACAGATTGTGACATGGTGGCAGTTGAATTGTTCAGAAAAGTCAATTTCACCGTTGTTAGTGAGTTCACTATTTTTTTTTCTAACACCATCTTCATTAGAAAATAATAAACAATGATACAATAGTCCATCCAAGAGCTTCAGTAATACTGCAAAAGCTTAGTAATACTACAAAATCTTAGCTCCAAGGCCGCATAATTTTATCGTCTCAAATACTGCAACCTTGAAATGTCGGATTATTCATTTTCTGAAAAAAAGATAAGATGAGAACACAACAGTCAGTATTAATATTAACATGAGTGATATTATGTTGGAGAGAAAAGTTAACGTTTGCCAAAAGCTTGAGCTGGCGATGACTATAAGCATTCGCACCTCGACCAATCATCCAATGGTAACAGTCCGCTCCCAAAGTATGTAACCAATGCTCCCTTCTCCATGTTCATCGATCCACACTGAATAGATGATCATTCTGATGTCCATGATAAATTGATCGACATCCTGTAAATCGCCCTTAATAATAACATAATTCTTTGAATAGTCTTTTCTTGTACTATTCTCCTGAATCCCATTTGAATTGTTGCTTAGGTTCATCGCATGCTTTTCTGTCTCCATCATATGCCAGGTGGCGAGAAGTCCGAATTGTTGAAAATTTTATTGCAATGTCGCCTCTGCCCACATGATGAGAGGGATGTCCCTGCAAGAACCATCTTTGGTACTAAGCACAAAATCTTCAAGCCAACCTCTAAGACTTTTGTTGGTGCATCTTTTCTTGTTACAGAGAATCCCAGAGGTTTTGGTGGACTGGGAATGAAGAAAGAGATGATCTTGTGTTTCGAACTCCCTGTCACAAAGCTGACAAATCCCGATGAATTTTCTATTCAAAAGCTCCATGGTTGAGAGCTTATCATGAGAGCATTTCCAAAGTAATATTTTTAATTTCTTACGAATGTTCATCCCTAAATGTCCCACCAAACTTATCGGCCGAAATGAGGTGCTTTTCATAACTTAATATATCAAGAAAAGAGCACGTTGAGAGTCTGTATTGAGGAAGTTGTATCATGATTTTGTAGTAATATGGTCTGTTATTGCGAAAGGCCAAACGAAGCAATCTTCCTCTCTAAGATGTGGGAGGTGAACAACAAGGATTCTATTGGCTATAAGTCCAGGAAGATGGAGGCGGATCTTAGTTTTCTTCCATACTTGGAAGCCATTCACAGAAGAAATCATTTCATTTACTTTTTTTTCGGCCTAATGCTCATTCAACCCACAATATTAAGAAGTGGCAGCGCAAGATCATGAGTCCATCTATCATCTAGGATGTTCACCTTTTCCGCACATCGGGTATGTCAGGTGACGTCGTTCTTCAATAGTTCTCTTCCATGGAAAATGCTTTTCCAAGCTCACGAGGCATTTATTGGGCTCTGGCTTTGCATAAAGTTGTGGTTCCGGCAATTTTTCTGCAATAACAGTTTAGACACAAGCAAATTTGGATTATTATAATAATGCCAAGCTATCCTGGAAAGAAGACTCGATTAACCCAGTTAAAATTGCTGAGACCTAGATCTCCCCTAATCTTTGACTTGCTAAGGACCTCAGAAGGGATGAGTTTAACAGGGGATTTCTTTGTAGGGTTCCACCAAAAGTTTTGAACCTCAATTGTGATCTCAGCATTCAGGGTAGAGGGGAGGTTAAAAGTTAAGTTTATGTAGGTGGGAGAGCTGACAACACGAATTTGGCAAGAGTGAGGCACCTACACTATTGAGTAACCTGCTCTCCCACTCTTCAAGCAGCGAAGAAATTGCTTCCCTAATAAAGCCATTTTTTTTCTTTCCTACCGAAATGAGGGGGAGTCCCATGTGAGTGCTTTTATGGTTTTGGATTTTGATATCAAGATAATTCTCAAAGATTCACCCAAGCTCTTGAGAAACATTAGGACTGAGAGTGAGGGAAGACTTGTATTTTGTAAAGACTAGTCCTGACACCTTGCAGAAATCGTCGCGAGTAATACCCGTGTTAGCACAACTAGCTAGAATGGTCTTAAAGAAAATAAGACAATAACATGCAATGCAAAGCTGGTAAAGGCTAATACCACCTTTGGAAATGGAGATATTGGGGAAAGTCTTTTGGGCGTTCAAATTAGACAAGACGGCTAATAGAGCCTCAAGATAGATTATGAATAGGTACGGGGATAACGGGTGCTCTTGACACATGCCAACTTTAGGGAAAACCTATTTCCCGGGTTGTCCGTTTACAAGCACGGAGAAGGAAGAGGTGGTGACATTGGATTAGAAGATTTATCCAGTGGTTGGGGAAGCCTAGCGTCTTCATGACCTTTCCTATGAATTGCCAATTGACCCCGCCAAAAGGCTTGCTCATATCCAGCTTACCTAAATGCGTAAGACCTTGGATTTGAGATATGATTTTGGCAAAGGGTTCATTTTCGGGAAGGAAGTATTTTCTTCTTGGAACACATGCACTTTGTTGATCCAAGATAACTGAGGGAGAATAAACTCAAGACGGTTTACCAGGACTTTGGAAACAATTGCATAGAGTGAGGAGCAGAGGCTAATGGGACAGAAGATCATCGTCGGGGATTTAGGAGGTTGGGATTTTGGAATGAGTCCATAAATGAGCAATTGAGTTCCTTGAGTAAAAATTCTGAGCAGAGGAAGGAAAGGAACACAATCGAAATAGAGGATTCGAGGATATCCCAATTTTTATGGTAGAAAATGTCAGATAAATCGTCAAACGCTGGAGATTTATAAAAGGCCAATGGAGAACACAATTATCTGAAACTTCTCGAGAGAGAAGGGTTGATTCAGGATGTGGTAGTAATCATCCAACCTAGAATTGAGCAAGCCCCAATCCTCCCACTTTTCTATACTAGAGATCTCTCAATGTAGTGATTTATTTGTATTGGAGTGTGGTGATCACTTTTATTAATAAAAGTTTTTATTTGTTGGAAAAAGGAAATCTGTATCTTAGTGGAAACTATTTGGAGATGCTCATACACTCATTGGCTATAGCGGCTCCAATTGAAATATTGTTTTGCTCATGGGAGAGATGCTCTTGTTCTCTTCATTTTATCATTATAAAAGTAAATATTCTTCTCGGAAATTCAGATTCTCATTGTGTCTAATGGTGAAGGTGCGGTTCTTCCACTAAGTCTCATACAAAACCTGGTTTTGCAAATACAATATCTTTTCACTGTAGAAGTCTGGATTGAGCTATTGCTGTAGAAATATTTTGGTTCAATCTTATTGCAAGATCTTGTGAATTTCCTAATGAATAGCCTTAATTGATTGACTGTTCTCCATCTTATTGCAAGGTTATGTGGATTCACCATTCATGTTAATTCTTCTAATTATGACCCTCATTATGCATGCGTCTCATTCAGTTCTTCAATTTAGTTCATTGGTAAAGATAAAATAATTTAGTTTATTTCTAAACAGAAGAGCTCAATTATACTGATATTAGGTTACAGATTGCTTTACAAGGCACACAATTTCCTTTCACCGTTGGAGATTGTTTCGAAATAGACGTAGCATCTCACGTCTTTCTTGACTATCGAATTCTAAGATACACTATACCTTTTAGATTCTAAAGTTTACAATGGACTGACTATATACACACGTAAATGCAAATCAATAATGAGTGGAAGTGTGAAACAACAACATTCAAATTCAAGCCTATTTTCTTTAAATTATAAATCAACCTATTATAATACGTAATAAATGTATACTATTGAATTTGCGTAACAACCTCTCCATTGTCGTCCAGCGGTTAGGATATCTGGCTTTCACCCAGGAGACCCGGGTTCGATTCCCGGCAATGGAACTTTTCGCTCTTTTTATGAAGATTTGTCATTTCTTCTAGTGGGTTTATTTATTTTGTTTTTTACGACAAATAATAGTATAAAACGTGAGACCATTTTATATACAAATAATCAATGTCACAGTAATTACTACTTACCTTAATCAACACTTGCACTTAATACTGATGTCCTAATTCAGAAAACAAAATCATGGTTATTCATTATTTTGTTACTTAATTGAGACAACACACAATATTCATGAAACACAACAACTGGCTAAGTAGATCGATCGACCTTAACTAATAGGACACAATGCGGATGTTCAAATACTTTTCTGCAAACTGTTCAAGGTTCTTCATCTCCGCCTTCTCAATGAAACCACTTTCATCCTTGTCTGCAATCTTCAAACCACGCCTGCCGTGCAGCCAAGAACGCCACCTCCCACTAGTGAACTTGATGGCTTCTCTCAGTTCTTCTTTGCTTATCCTTCCGTCGCCATCACCATCAAACTGCTTCAGCCATTCTGCAAACTCGTTCAGTGTCATCTCGCGCTTGCCGTCAACCTTGATGGTCTTGTGACTCACCATGTAATGCTTTATCGGCATTATTAGCTAAGCTTGCTAGCCTGAAGAAATTGAGAGAAACTGATTGATCAACTGATGATTACAAAGTGTGTTAATTTGAGGCTTCAAGGGATTAATATATACAGCTATTATAAATTGTTGTTGCATGTTGTGGAACCTTCACTGGGAATAAAGGAGCATGAGAATCAAGTGATGTGTGGTGGTGAGATTTGCTAAGAATAAATGTTAGATATGTATTCCATTGGAAAGTAGTCATTTTGTGCTCAATTTACGAAATAGTACTATTTTATGCACCATGTGTTAGATATGGATTCGTGGGGTAAAAGATACTTTCAACCGCTATGATTTGATGCAGATGCACTTTCACCCCTTCTAGTCTCGAAAAGGACACTTCCACCTCTTTAATGTGTCAATATTCATGATGCGTACACTCCTTAATTGTAACATAATTAGGGGCAGGTTAGAAATGTTGCGGCGTTTTAGAAAACAACTTGAGAGTGGACATAGAGACATGTGGACGATACAACTAACACGAGTACGAGTGTATCCCCTTATCTATACCACCAAACTACACAACGAAATACTGCTTAAAACATAGAGCCAACTGATCGGTCTTCGCTTCTTTAAGATATAATATATCTAATATGTATATAAGTAAGAACAAGCGTAAAGATATAATCATGTGCTAAAAAAATGTAAAGTAAAACGTAAAGTACAGAACAGTTAAAGTAAATGATACGAGACATGAGACAACTGATTTGACCCTGGTGAAACCCTATTGTGTGAATCACCTCAATGTGACACTCAATGAAGGATGAAACCCCAGCTTCAAGCACCAACTAGTGCTAGATAATATATTACTAGAAATGTATCATACAAGATATAAAAACAATCCTTTGGATCTAAATGAAATATACATATACCTGCCTAGCTTATGTAATATCATTGTAGCACCTCTAACGCTGGTAATCCAAGATGCTTCCTGAATTCAGTTGGTAATAGCAAACACTTGAATCCGCATACATCAGTCACACTAGCAGACACATCTCGAACTAGAGTGAAATAAGCTTCGCACACGGCGGTCACACTGAACATGTGGAATAAACTTCACACACAGCGCAACACTAGCAGACGAACTCGAACTAGCGTGGAATCAACAACACGAAACTGATAAGATGAAACAGTTAACTAACCACCAAGAATATGAGACTCTAGAACAACAATAAGGATCCTAGACCTACAAGTTCACAACCTAGACAAAGCTAACAAGTTATGAAACAAGTCCATACGAGGGCACACAATTCATATTTGAAGCTATAGATAAATAAACATTTTAACACAATTTCAACTTCACGGATCTGCACAAACTGACTCTAATATAGATTAGATGAATATACATAACGAATCAAACACAATAAGTATGAAACGTAAGAGTTTCTACTGACTTGATTACACAATAACCTTAGAACCAAAGATCCGAAGATGAAAAATGAGGGGAGAGCAAATCTGCAAATATTAAACCACACGAGTATGAGTGTCTATGCTCATATACGCCCTCAAGCTAGTGATTAAATACAATCGTAGAGCCAAATGGAAAGACTTTTGTATGATAGTTCAATCGATGGAATGATAGATAAGACTAAAATTTAAGATCTATTCTAAATACAAGAAAAGTTAAATATAGATGCATAAGTATAGCTTTAAACGTAGAACTAATATAGCAATTATAACGATTATACGGAAGGTAAATGACACGGAATCCAAGGTTTTTACTGTGGGGACACATTCACTGTGTTCTCCGCCTGAGAAGGAAAGTTAGGAGTAAAATCCTATCTGCTAGCACCAACAAGTGCTAGACATAATATTACACAAAACGTCTGATAAAAGATTGACAACGAGCTGTCCCTCAGACCAACTACTCACACACTACATTTTTCCTACCTACTTTGTGTAACCTCTTGCGTAGAACCACACACCAGTGGTACTCCAAGCCTCGCTTGAATCTAGTCAATGATAGCACACCAACTCCTCGAGCTAGTGACCTAAATACACGATTCACCTCGCACAATATTTGTCTAGATACTCAATTAAAAACCAGATCAGAAATATCTGGAATGATCCTAGAAGAGTTTATAACTACTTCTGCTTGAGGAATCGAAGCTCAGGGAATCTGAAGCGTCGCTGCAGGGAGCATGAAAATCCAACCGTTGACCAGGGAAGCTGTACCGTGGGCCTGGGAGGCTTCTGAGCTGATGGCCGAACCTGAGAAGCTCTATATATCTTTCACATGTATGAGTAGCCGACCTATTAATGCTTCCGCTTAAGCTTGATTTTCTCTCGACTCTATATCTATTTATAGGGGGGGGGGGTTACTTAATTTCCAAGCAAGAAATTGATTTAAAGTCCAACTCTTATTTATAGAATAATCAATTAATAATAAAAAAAATTTACTTAGAAAAAAATATGATTTTATAAAGAGAAATTCATTCTTAATTTCTAATTATAAATAAATTAATTACTATAAAAGAAATATAGTTTTTTAAAAATAATTTCAATTTTCTTAGAATAAAAATTAAGCTAACAATTATTCTTTTTAATATTTATGAAACGATTCTTAATAAAGTATAAATCAAATCTCCATAAAAATAATAATAGCAATAATAATATTTGGCCAAAAATCATGAAGAAGAAATCGCATACATGGCAAAATATCTCCAAGTGATAATCCTACTATATTCTTTTTGATTTTTACTAAAGCTCTTTCAAGTAATTTTAAACAGAAAACTGATTAAGTTCATAAAAGAGTTCTAATAGGAAGAAAAATAATTCTTTGGTATCATTGTAACTAAATATATTATTCATAAAAGATATATTTTTATTCATAAATAAACTCTCTTACTTGGAAGATAATGAATATAGTTCTAAAGAAACTCTAAGATAAATAATGGACTGAGTGAAAGCACCAAATGAGCTAGACAGAAGGACAATAGCGTGCAAAACTCAACGTGGCCGCAACATTAGCAGTGCACGGCCCTAGGGATCCATGTGTGGCATGCAGGCACGTAAGGGAGCTCTGCTGCTATTCTTTGGTCCTTTTCTATTTTGCTATGTAGACAATTTAGTCCAAATACACATTGATTGACGCTACAGGAATAATCCTAGACTTAAGATGAAATTAACAAACACTAAGAAGCATTGCGGGATCCATGATTGAACACTTTCTGAATCATCCTGTTTCAAAAGACGTCTTGTAAAGAGATCATCTAAGAACAAATAAATACACAACAAAACTAAGAACAATATAAACGAATTAAGATTTGTAACACAAGGAAATTTCTATGGCTGATCTAGACACATGTAGATAACGAGACAGAAATTCTAAATCTGAAGAGAGAATAGCTATAGAAAGTGATTCAACAACGAAGAACATGTTTATCCTGAATCTAGAATATGTGAAATGAACTTTCAATATTAGAGAAGTATAAACAACCAAAGATAGACAAACTTACGCATGATGGTGAATCACAACACATAAAAGAAATCAATAGTGGGCTAAGATATGAACGACATGCAAATCGAGGAAATTTCTCTCTTTGGACATAGGCTAGGTACAACACTCTATCCTTTAGGCCGATAGCTAGGGGAGCTCTCCTCTCTCCTGGCGGAACCCTAGTGGCAGGGGAGAAATCTCTGTCCCTCTCTCTCTCTCTCTCTCTCTCTCTCTCTGTCTCCCACGTGTATGTGGGGTGACTCTCATAGATTTAGTAATTTTCAAAGAACCCTAACCATATGTTTATAATGTGAGAATACATAATTTCCAAGCAAGACAGTCTGACTCTACACATGGCTATACACCTTCAAATTTGGCTACCACTTGCTAATTGCAGCCACTTTCGTGTAACATGGACCATAATGTTTCATTGACCGTTTCACCCCCGGGATTCAAGAAGATGAATGTTGGAAATAATATGGAGTTTGCCAACCCTGGAAAAGATCCAATATCTTCCTATGGAATTTTTGTGTGCAAATCACTTCCATATAACCAGAACCTAGAATCAAATATTTATATTATACTCTTGCAATACTCAATTTCTAGGGGGAGGGGGAGGGGGAGGTCCATATAACCAGAACCCATCATCATAACAAAATTGATAAGAGGGCCTAAAAGTTGAGTAGCCACCTGTGAGTTGTTGGTAGGTTCACGTGGTTGCGAACAAGGACCATGTTTTAGACTATCTATACTATGAATAAAGTCAAATTCACCCATTCATAGAGGAAGAACCCAAAATACCCCTATGTTATAGTGCACATACCAAAATACCACAATTTCAGCAAAAAAAAAATGCCAAGATGCCACCATTTTAAAACCTCATGTTGATCTTGCGTATTTCTACAATGAAAACTAGTCTTTAACTTGGGTTTTAAATAGTCGAGCTGTTGAGCCTAAATGAAGTATCAAGCTTTAGAAGCCTCGATAACAGAACGGTGTTCTTAAAGATCTTGTCTATTTTCCAAGATTAATTAACATAAATAATGTGGATATATAATTTTAAAAAGAAAATTTGAACTATGTCATTTTTTTTTGTAAAAGTACTTGTTTTTCTTTTTTTTTCTTTTCTTTTTGAGAATCTATAAGTTATGTTACATATCTTGTACTGTCTTTCTTTCTTTTGATGAATACAAATGCAAATGAAACCAACCTATGTTGAAAATTATGTTAATTTCCTAAAGAAAAATTGAACTCTGTCAATTGAAAATATATTTTTTTTGTTACATAACAGTTTTCAAATGAAGAACTTGATTAACATGAAATGAAACCAACCTAGCCCGGAATTCTTAATTCGAGAAGATGAATCAAAGGCTGGTGTTTGAAAGCCACAATCAATTCCAGTAAAAATAAAGAAAATTTTATTGGTCCCAAATCATACAAACAAAATCGAAAGTGATTCCTGAACCAACATGATCGAACTGCACACCTATTGAAGCAAAATAAAGAAAATTATAAATCATTACACTATCCATAAATTTTTGTAGCATCAACACAATTTCTTAATAAATTATACTAATAAGAAGATTGAGTTGAATCGAACCAAAGAATCTAGAAAAAAACAAAGCTCTAAACTCTGACATGATGGTTATCTGTGAAAATTACTTAAAAGTTGCAGACTCCTGAGACTAGAACATAATTGCATCTTAAAACTTCATTTGGGTCTAGTAGCCCGGTGATCCGAAACCTCAAGTTGAAAACTAGGGAAAGAACTCTCAGAGTTCTGTGGTGAGAATACGCAGTAGAGAGACAAATAAAATGAAACGATGCATTGATGATGAGGGGATTGACCCAATATGATATATGGACCCTAATCAGCTGCAAGAGGCTCTTGATATAGCCACATATCCAACGGTAAGAAGACAACGAATTTAATCTAACTGTAGCAAGGATTAGGCTTTTTGGAGATAACCAGAAAGACAAAATTACCCTTATAGCTTTGGGTAAATTACAATGAATTAATAACAGGGCCTTGGGCTTGTGAATAAGTATTGGCCTTGAACCAGCATTGTCTTGGGCTTCAATATATCATCATCTATTAGCCTCCCTTAAGCTGATGGGAGGATAACACCATAAGCTTAGTCTTCAAATTTTCAAAGGTAGGACCAGCAAGGATCTTGGTGAAAATGTTTGCCAATTGATCTGCACTAGACACATGAGAGACAATTATTTGTTTTTGAAAGGCCTTTTCCCGAACAAAGTGGTAATCTACCACTATGTGTTTAGTTCGGGCATGAAATAATGGATTAGTCGTTAGTACAAGAGCATATAAACTATCAATTTATAAGAGAGGGGCTGAGGAAATAACAAAACGTAAATCAAAAAATAAAGTGTTGAACCAAGAAATCTCAGCAGCTGCAGTGGCAAGAGCATGATACATTGTCTCGGTGGAAGAGCGGGCAACGGTAGGTTGCTTCTTAGAAACCCAATGTATTGGGTTTGGGCCTAAGAATATTACAAACGCAGTTGTGCTGCGACGATCTGTTGGGTTACCAGCCCAATCTGAGTCGGTAAAAACTTAAAATGGTAAATAGCCCTTTTGGTAAAAAAATCCTTGAGATTTGGAGCCTTGAAGAAAACGCAGTATCCGTTTGGATCTACTTAAATGAATATTAGTAGGGCAGTGCATAAATTGGCAGTGATGGTTAACCACGAAAACAATGTCGGGTCGGCTGAAAGTAAGGTACTGTAAAGAACCAAGTTTATCGGCGATAAATTATTGGATCCTTAAGGGGAACACCCTAAAAAATGTGATATTTGAGACCAGAAGCAAGCGGTGTAGGACAAAGCTTGCAATGGATCTTGTTAAATAGAGAGAGAAGATCCACAATATATTTTTCTTGATGGATTAAAATGCCAGAACTGGACCTACTTATTTCAAGGCACAAAAGTATGTCAAAGGGCCCAAGTTGGTCATTTCAAATTCTAAACCAATAAGAGAGACAAGAGCAACAATATAAATTAAATCGTTGTCGGTGATAATTATATCATCGACATAAAGAAGAAGTATAGTAACTTTGTTGTTATGATGGCGAATAAAAAGCGATGAATCTGCATAGGAGGCAGTGAATCCCAAGGAGCGTAAATAATGTGTGAACCGTTCAAACCAAGATATAGACTTCTGTAACTTACAAATGTAATTTGGAAATTGTTTAATGACAAATCGAAGGGGCTGTTTCATATACACATGTTCTATTAGAAAGCCATGTCGAAATGCATTTTTGACGTCCAGTTGCTGCAAGGGCCAGCCAAAATTAACAGCCAAAGCCAAAATACAACGGACAGTAGCATGTTTGACGATGGGACTGAAAGTTTCGTCGTATTCAAGACCGGTTGTTTGGTGAAAACCTTTGGCCACAAGACGTGCTTTATAACGAGAAACATCCCCATTTGGATAATTTTTTTTAAACACCCATTTATTTCCAAGTTACATTTGTCTTTGGTGGTGGGAGCACCAAAGAACAAGTCTGTTGCTGTAGGAGACTCTTATATTCATCAGTCATGGAAATTTTCCACTATGAATGTTTAGAGGCCTCCGAAAAAGTTGTAGGGTCAGTGTGTTGTGTGTGTGAAGAAGTGGCAGAAAACCCAAAATGATAAGAAGAAGGAGCAAAAGCATGATACAGTAATTTACGTTTGAAAATTCTAGATTTGCTACGCGTTTACATAGGATGCCAAGATGGAGGGGGAGGGGGGGACTCATCATTGGGCCACAAGAAGGTAG
Source organism: Linanthus parryae (assembly GCA_023055425.1). Classification (NCBI taxonomy): domain Eukaryota; kingdom Viridiplantae; phylum Streptophyta; class Magnoliopsida; order Ericales; family Polemoniaceae; genus Linanthus; species Linanthus parryae. The sequence continues at coordinate 32,415,194 of JALGPY010000006.1, forward strand.
CTCGCCTATACTAGCAGTGGCTTGATTGTGACAAGGTGTAGCATCTGAAGGGTCTGTGCCTACAACAAGACCACTGCGAGTAGGCTGCATCACTTCAGATGTGCCCTCATAAAATGGTGCTTTTGGGGATATGGGAACAGGTGGAGTGATACAACATGGCACAAAAACAGAATAATGTGAGTTGGTGTAATGAGTAGAGGAATTAACTGGAGTAGGAGTATTAGTAGCAAAGGGAAACATAAATTCATCAAATATAACGTCTCGGCTGTAGGGTGTTGATGTAAGTTACGCAGCGGAATAACAAAACTCAATCATTATCAAACCCCTCCAAGAATCACATGCAAGCAATCATAACATGGTTAGGGTAGAAACATGTGTTCCTTAGTTTGTGTGATCACTACGAAGAATTGTGTCTTCGTCTCTACGAGTATCTACACCTTGGATCTTTGACTGGATTCCTTCCCACCGTGTAGTGCTAGCAACGGAAGAAAGGAGAAAATGATCACGCAAAACGAGGCACCACCAACGCCCAAGGGGCCGACGACGACAGGGGGGGCGGCTGGTCTAAGGGCTTCGGCCTCTAGATTTGTGTCTCTCTCTTGCATTGTTATGTTTCTCTCAATAATGACTCCTATAAGAAAATAACAAGCTAGAGTTCCTTTGTATACTAATAACTCCTTATTAACTACATAATTGCCCCAATACTAATCATGTCCTTACGTGTTAGTCCACTTGCAAATTAGTCCTACTAACTTTGCTTGTGGTTGCGTAATGATCCTTTTATTAATTAGTCCAACTAATGAATACCCATATCTAGTTTAATCCATACGGTGTGTGACCCCATAGGTTTCTACTTAGTTGGTAGTAACTATTACTGAAGTGTGAGTGTGCAGGTGTTAATGCAACTAAGATACTATAGAGGGGGGGGGGGGTTGAATAGAGTATGCAAAATTTTTGCAAAACTTGCTAGGAAGATGAAAACTTGTGAAAACAGTGAAGTTCAGGGCCTTGAAAACAAGTTCAAGCCCTTGGAAGGAATGCAGTTTGTATAAAGCAAGTAAGCCTTTTTCAAGGCCTTGAAAACAAGTTCAAACCCTTGAAAATAGACTGTTTTGTAAGCTTTAAATACTATGAAAAAGAATGAACTGTAAATGCAAGAGACAAGTGATTTATAGAGTTCTGTCCACTTGGACCTACGTCTCTACCTCAGGGATTAGATCCCAGCAGGATTTTCTACATAATTCTTATTAATCAAAATCTAAGCCCTAGAACTCAAGCAGAGAGAGTTCCCTTACTCTGTTACAGCTTGTGGTTTTCCCTAACATGTCTAGTACCTGCTCTAGCTAACAGATTAACTAATAATTCTCTATTTTTCACTTTGAACAATCATTGAGAATGAATATAGAGATAATATAGAAATGATCTACCAATGGAGTACAATACAGAAGAACACTTAGAGTGTAGAAAATGCAGTAAAGTATGCAGTGATCTTCTGTGAATGGATTGGAAGAATGATGAACTTATTTGATGCTTGTCAATCCAGAACTCTTTCTCTGTTTTGCCCGTTGAGTGTTGTGTCTTGTTGCTTCGGAATTGAGCTCTATTTAAACTTTAAACAGCTCTGCAAATGTCCCCAGACTTTCAACAACAAACTTCCTGTTTTGTAGGCAACATAGTTTGACTTCTTTAACATCTTCTCCAACGGTTGGATGATCACAATCTTCAGAGATTCTGTTGTTATTTTTCGTTTAAACATCATGAGAAGCTGTCATGCAAGTCTGATTGATCACATGATCAAAGTGTCCAACTATTTCCAAATCTGCAGATGTTCAGTTTAGGAGACAATCCTGCAAAACTTAGAAATAAAATTTCCTGCAATATCAAAGTCAAACAGATGATATTCTATGTTCAAATGTGTTAGAATAATTTGTCTTTCATCATCTAATAAAAGTGAATCAAACATACGAAAGAGAGAGAGTGAATCAAATCAGAGAGCTTGCAGAAAACTCCCCCTGAGAATGTTCACACAGGTTAAGCAGTTTTAAGGCTTTGAATCCAGTTTCAAGGCCTAAGTTATTTTCAAGCCTCTGAGAACTGATTCAAGGCTTTGAAAGCTGGTTCAAGGACTTGAAATAGCTTAACTTCCAAGCCTTGCACAACCTGATCTTACAATCTCCCCTTGATGAAAGACAAAACCAAATTCTGTTTGATCCTTATTCTGTGCAAAAAATACTGGTTAGTTCACAATTTAATAACACAGTAATTCCAAAAAGATCGAACTTATTCAATTACCAACAGAAAGTAAACAGTTCAGCAAATAGCAAATAACACCTGAGAATAAAAACTAACTCCTAAAATTTTCTCCCCCTTTTTGACTTTCATCAAAAAGATAGAAGATGTTGGATCAAGTGTCTGAAAAATTTTAAAAACTTAAAGAAAAACTTTAAGAAGAGAGAATTCGGGAAGAAAGAGTAGGCAAGATTAAGGTTCTTTATCTTCTGCTTGATCCCCTGCTTCTTCCTCACTTTCTTCATTGTTGGCTTGAAATTCTTGTGAAACCACATCTATTTCCTCAATGAAGGAGCTGATCTTCTCAATAACACTGTTGAATAGGAAGGTGAGTCCTTCTAAGGCTTTCTTCCCATGCTTCAGCTTCTTCTTTACAACTAACCTTTTCTGTTGAGGAGAAACAGTTTTGAGATTCTTCTTTCCTGCTTTTGAAGCTTCTAAATACTAGGATGGATCCTTCTCATATTTCCCTTTGTTGGATATGGAGTACAGTCCATAGGATCCTGTAGTAGTGTCTGAGTCTGAGTCTTGGATGAGAATTTATTTTCCTTTTCCTTTGACCTCAAATACTGTCTTTTTCTTGTCTCTATTAGGGCTTCCAATATTGATTCCCTTCTGCTTTCTTGTGTAGATGTCTTAGTTTGTTTCTTCTTTGCTGGAGCCTGATATTTTCTCACCATCTTCTTGGGTGGTGAAAATTCTTGTTCTTCATCAGTAGAGATCTTTGAAGCAGACTCTTCACTAATCTCTTGAACTTCATCCACTGCTGCCTTTCTTTTCTTCTTTGAAACAGGTTTCGATCCTCTAGCCATCTTGATTTTGTTTGAGGCTCTCCTTGTTCTCATTAGGGTTTGGGATAAGAATAGAGAGAGTTGGAATGATACGGAGAGAGGAGAAGAGAAGAAGAGAAGAAGATAAATACTGAGAGAGTTTGAGTTTCAAAAGGAAACTAGAATATCTTTCTGATCTCAAAATATTTGCAAGAATCAGAGAGAATTCAAATCTTTTATGCTGTTGGAAAATAAAATGTCCTAACACTATTTTTGGCTAAAATAAATTTTTGAAAAGGGTAGGAGCTATATTAAGCAAATATCTACAGAGATATCACTCAACATAGAATGATCCAAGATTATTGACTATCAGTGTAGCAGACTCATTTTCAAGGATTTGAAAAGGTTTTCAAGGTCTTGAAAGACTGTAACACTGCAACAAACAAAGATCAAGGCTTTGAAATGATTTTCAAGGCTTTGAAAATCAGTTCAAAACTTTTAAAGCACATATAACTTACCTTGCTTACTTGATGCTCCCCCTAAACCAATGCATCTTTATTTAGCATTCCCAATTCCAATCTTAGTACTGAGAATCTTTCATCTGCTAATGGTTTAGTGAAGATATCTGCAATTTGCATGTTAGTGGTAACAAATTCAAGAAAAATATCACCTTTCTCAGCATGATCTCTGATGAAATGGTGTCTGACATCAATGTGCTCGGTTCTTGAATGTTGCACTGGATTCTTTGTAATTGAAATTGCACTAGTGTTATCACACTTGATAGGTATGCTCCTGAAATCAAATCCAAGGTCTCTTAGCTGTTGAGCAATCCATAGTACTTGTGAGCAACATGCTCCTGCAGCTATATATTCAGCTTCAGCTGTTGATAGAGCAACTGAATTCTGTTTCTTGGAGTGCCAACTGATCAAGGATGATCCAATAAATTGGCAAGTTCCTGAAGTACTTTTCCTATCAAGTTTGTAACCTACAAAGTCAGCATCTGAAAAACCATGCAATAAGAAGTTAGAATGTCTTGGATACCAAAGCCCTAAGTCTTTGGTACCATTGAGATATCTGAATATTCTCTTCACAGCAGTCAAGTGTGTTTCTTTTGGATCAACTTGAAATCTAGCACACATACACGCACTCAACATAATATATGGTCTGCTTGCTGTAAGATAGAGTAATGATCCAATCATACCTCTATACTCTTTCCTATTGACACTCTTACCAGATTCATCCTTGTCTAAGGACAGTGTAGAACTCATAGGGGTCTTGGCTTCCTTACATTGAGCCATGCTATATTTTTTTAGTAAGTCTCTTGTGTACTTTCTTTGATGTAGAAAGATTCCCTTCTTAAATTGATGTATTTGAAGTCCTAGGAAGAAGTTCAGCTCTCCCATCATGCTCATTTCAAATTCCCTGCTCATAAGACTTGAGAATTCTCTGCACAATTGATCATTAGTAGCTCCAAACAAGATATCATCAACATATATCTGAACTACAAGCAATTCTTTCTCACGAGTCTTTATGAAAAGAGTCTTGTCTACTAAACCTCTTTTGAAACTATTTTCAAGCAAAAACTTTGACAATCTTTCATACCAAGCTCTTGGAGCTTGTTTCAAACCATAGAGAGCTTTTTCAAGTTTGTAAACATGATCTAGAAACTTGTCATTTTCGAAACCAGGTGGTTGTGCAACATAAACTTCTTCTTGTAAGTAGCCATTCAAGAAAGCACACTTTACATCCATTTGAAAAAGTTTCATGTTCTTGTGAGATGCAAATGCAAGCAAAATTCTAATTCCTTCTAACCTGGAAACTGGAGCAAAAGTTTCTTCATAATCAATACATTCTTCTTGGTTGTAACCTTGAGCAACTAACCTTACTTTGTTTCTGATCACTTTGCCACTTTCATCCAACTTATTTCTGAACACCCATCTGGTACCAATGACAGACTGGTTTGTAAGTGGAGAAACCAGGTTCCAAACATTATTCCTTTCAAACTCATTGAGTTCACTTTGCATAGCAATGAACCAGTCTGCTTCTTGTCATGCTTCTTTCACAGTTTTTGGTACTACAAGAGAGATAAAAGCATTAAAAGCACATAAGTTCTTCAACTGTGATCTAGTTTGTGTACCAGTGGTTGGATCTGAGATGATATTGTCAACTGGATGAGATGAGAGATATTTAAATCTCTTTCTTGGAGACCATGGTCCAGGCTCTCCATAGTTCTTCTCTAGTCTTGAAGTAGTGGCTCTGTCACTTGTATCCTTCTGATCATCTTGAAAATGTCTTCGGTTTTCTTCTGAGCCTTTCTTAAATCCCAATGGATTCTCAGTCTCTTCCTCTGATTCATGCTTGTTCAAATTTAAGTCTGCATAACTTTCACTCGAACCATCATAGCTTTCATCAAAAATAACATGAATGCTCTCTTCAACCAGTTTGATTCTTTTATTGTAATCTCTATAAGCTTTGCTATTCAGAGAGTAACCAAGAAATATACCTTCATCCCTTCTTGCATCAAACTTACCAAGATTGTCTTTTCCATTGTTGTGGATAAAACAAGTACATCCAAAGTGTCTGAAGTATGAAATATTTGGCTTCCTCCCTTTGAATATTTCATAGGGAGTCTTCTTCAGAATAGGTCTGATCAAGAACCTATTCAGTATATAGTTTGATGTATTCACAGCTTCTGCCCAATAATTTTTTGGCAGCTTGTTCTCAAGAAGCATTGTCCTTGACATATTTTCAAGAGTCCTATTCTTTCTTTCAACAACATCATTATGTTGAGGAGTTCTTGGAGTAGAAAAATTGTGAGTAATACCATGCTTATCACAAAACAAATCAAATTCTAATTGATCAAATCTCTACCATGATCACTTCTAATTGAAGCTACAGGTAGGTTTTTCATATTTTGAAGTTCTCTGCAAAGCTTTGAAAATTCAGAAAGTGCTTCAGATTTTTCTTTGATAAACATAACCCAAGTATATCAAGAACAATCATCTACAAAAACTAGCATATACCTTTTACCTTTTGGAGTAGGATTTCTCATAGGACCACAAAGATCCATATGAAGCAGCTCAATAGGTCTAGTTGTACTTACAAATTTCTTTGACTTGAAGGAGCTTCTGGTCTGTTTTCCTTGAGCACATGCCTGACACATTTCATCTTCTTTGAACATAATGGATGACAATCCTCTTACGAAATCTTTGTAAATTAACTTGTTCAAGGTGTGCAAGCTGATATGACCAAGCTTCCTGTGCTAAAGTTTTGAATCCTCTTTCAAGGCCTTGAGACACTTCAAACTTTCACCTGCAACTTTGTTAGTATAAAAAGTATAAACATTGTTTGATCTAGAGGTTGTGAGAATGCAATCTCCTGATTTCTCATTTTGCACCAGACACTTCTCTTTATCAAAGATAACTTTGTTGCCATTGTCACGAAGCTGAAATACACTAAGAAAGTTAAATTTCAAACCTTCAACTAGATACACATCAGTAATAGAGTTTTTAGAATTTGTACCAACTTTACCAATACCAAGAATTTTGTATTTGCCTTTGTCACCAAGTGTAATTGAACCTTCATATTTCTCTTTCAATTCTGAGAATAGAGATCTCTTTCCACTCATGTGTCTTGAGCAACCACTGTCCATAAACTACTTATGTTCTTTGGTGTTGGTGACAACCTGCAAACACCAATCACTGCCTTACTCAGCTGTTGGACCAAGTGTGGAATTTGGATTCATATTCAGGATCAACCATGTTAGGTGGTCTAACCCCTTTAGGAATCCAAATCTGCTTAACTTGTCCTTTGAGTTGAAAAGGGAAAGTGTTCCTCATTATGTGAGGGTCTCTTCTTCTGAAAGGACAAGTCATCTTAACATGACCAGTTTTACCGCAGTAATGACATTTGGGAGAAGTTTTGTTTCCTGCCTTCACAAATCTGGTATTGTTCTTCCTTGGGAAATTTGGATTGAATCCAATACCAGCTTTGTGAACAGACTGTGAACTTCCTCCAAGAATCTGGTTCAACTTGTGTTCTCATCTAGCAAGCTTTACTTTGACCAATTCAGATTCTTGAAGTTTCTCAGTAAGAGTAGTATTTTGTTTATCTAATTCATCAATCTGATGTCTTAGATTGACAAGGTTGTTACTGATTAAAGAATTTTGAGTGACTACATCCTTAACTTGTGTTTTCAAGGCTTTGAAACTGGTTTTCAAGGCCTTCAAATCACTGCCAGTTTTATTCTGAGAGAATTCAAGATTATGATTTAGGCAAACAAGTTGTAAGTTCTCTTTTGCTTGCTCATGAACTTTTCCTTCAAAAGTCTGATCTCTTTCAGATAATCTTCCTCATTTAAAAGCATTGTTCTGAGATATTCTAAGATATCTTCTTTTGGTTTTGAAAGCAGACAGTTTACCATTACCTCAATGTTCTTCTCTGAGCATTCATCATGCTTGGCCATGAAGCATAGGTTGGCATGTTCTTCTTCAGATTCAAATTCACTAGAGCTATCTGAATCACTCCATGAAGCTATCATAGCTTTCTTTCTTCTGTCATGGTCTTTCTTTTGAAAGCTCTTGCTTTTCTTGTGTGGACAATCTCTTATCAAATGTCCTGCATCACCACATTCAAAGCAATTCATAACTTTTGATTTATTTTGCGTAAAGGACTTACCTTTGTAGTCCTTGCTACTGGATGGTCTTTGCCTTTCTCTGTTGAAGTCTCTGTTTTCAAAGTTTTTCTTCATTTTAAGAATTCTTGTCAATTCTTTGGAAATTAGGGCAATTGGATCTTCATCATCACCATCCTCAGTTTCAAGGCTTTGATTTCTCTCATTTTCCTTGGCTTTGAGAGCTAGGTTCTTGAAACTTTCTGGTAGCTCTCCATCAACTTCATTCATGGATATTTCATGTGTCAGAAGCTTCCCTTGTAGGTCATCAAGTTGTAGAGTTGAGAGATTCTGAGCTTCTTCAATTGCTGTGGTCTTTGGTTCCCGCTTTGCCTTTGGAAGACTTCTTAGAATCTTCCTCACCTTTTCTTCATTGGAAAAATGTTTTCCTAGTGAATCAAGGTTGTTAACAATGTCTGTGAACCTCTTGAACATGTCTATGATAGACTCATCTGCATTCATCTTAAACAGCTCATATTGCCTGAGATAGATGTTGATCTTGGTTTGCTTCACTTGACTGGTTCCTTTAAAAGTAACCACAAGTTTATCCCAGATTTTTTTGGCAGAAGTGCAGCCTGAAATCCTGTTGAATTCATCTGTACTCAAAGCACAATATAAGATGTTAATAGCTTTGTAATTATTAGAATATTGTTCTAATTCAGAAGAGGAGAGTAAGTCTTCATATTTGGGAGTTCTAATACCATCTTTCTCTGTGTAGAAAGTGTGAGGTACATTTTGTATAATGGTCCAAAGTTCCATGTCTTGATCAATGATGAAAATTTTCATCAAATATTTCCAGTGAGCAAAATTTTCTCCACAAAATAGAGGAGGTATGTTAGCAGCTCTTCCCTGAGAGAAACCACCATCACATGCAGTACTCATGATCACCAGATGGTTAAATCTATAAAGTGATACAAGATCTGATACCAATTGAAAGTGTGAGTGTGCAGGTGTTAATGCAGCTAAGATACTCTAGAAGGGGGGGGGGTTGAATAGAGTATGCAAATTTTTTGCAAAACTTACTAGAAAGATGAAAACTTGTGAAAACAGTGAAGTTCAAGGCCTTGAAAACAAGTTCAAGCCCTTGGAAGGAATGCAGTTTGTATAAAGCAAGTAAGCCTTTTTCAAGGTCTTGAAAACAAGTTCAAACCCTTGAAAAACAGACTGTTTTGTAAGCTGCAAATACTATGAAAAAGAATGAACAGTAAATGCAAGATACAAGTGATTTATAGAGTTCAGTCCACTTGGACCTACTTCTCTACCTCATGTATTAGATCCCTGCAGGATTTTCAACACAATTCTTATTAATCAAAAGCTAAGCCCTAGAACTCAAGCACAAAGAGTTCCCTTACTCTGTTACAGCTTGTGGTTTTCCCTAAACTGTCTAGTACCTGCTCTAGCTAACTGATTAACTAAGAATTATCTATTGTTCACTTTGAACAATCCTTGAGAATGAATATAGAGATAATACAGAAATGATCTACCAATGGAGTACAATACAGAAGAACACTTAGAGTGTAGAAAATGCAGTGAAGTATGCAGTGATCTTCTGTGAATGGATTGGAAGAATGATGAACTTATTTGATGCTTGTCAATCCAGAACTCTTTCTTTATTTTTGAACGTTGAGTGTTGTGTCTTGTTGCTTCGGAATTGAGCTCTATTTAAACTTCAAACAGCTCTGCAAAACCCCCCCGATTTTTAGCAACAAACTTCCTATTTTGTAGGCAACATAGTTTGACTTCTTTGACATCTTCTCCAACGGTTGGATGATCACAATCTTCAGAGATTCTTTTGTGGTTTTTCGTTTAAACACCTTGAGATGCTGTCATGCAAGTCTGATTGATCACAGGATCAAAGTGTCCAACTATTTCCAAATCTGCAGATGTTCAGTTTAGGAAACAATCCTGCAAAACTTAGAAATAAAATTTCCTGCAATATCAAAGTCAAACAGATGATATTCTATGTTCAAATGTGTTAGAATAATTTGTCTTTCATCATATAATAATAGTGAATCAAACATACGAAAGAGAGAGAGGGAATCAAATCAGAGAGCTTGCAGAAAACTTCCTCTGAGAATGTTCACACATGTTTAGCAGTTTCAAGGCTTTGAATCCAGTTTCAAGGCCTAAGCTATTTTCAAGCCTCTGAGAACTGATTCAAGGCTTTGAAAGCTGGTTCAAGGCCTTGAAATAGCTGAACTATTCCAAGCCTTGCACAACCTGATCTTACAATTAAAAACATAAAGCGATGTCTAGCAACACATCTATGCCACCCAACTAATAGAAATAGTCAGTGATCCCGACAGGCCTAGTGCCCAATGTTACCGTGTTGTGTTATCCCTTTGTCTCCATATCCGGATTGGACACGAGACATATTCGTCACACTCGTATATCCAATCCATAGTTTCTCGATCGTGGGAATAGACTTATCCATGTAGATAACATCAATATCTTCATACTGATTTATCTGAGTCTGGCTCGACATTCCATAATCTCTACCCTTCGAGTGACCGTGGATATTTACTCCTATTATGTGGGTGGGAAAAATCCTGTCTACATCACTGCCACCTCTAATATTGCTTCCTATCATGCCCGATTGTTATCTTTATAGTTACCCAGTCACGAAGTAACTTTTGATAATATCAAAGCATGATATTTCACAACTAGAGAATCCAGTGACTTCAAGTCTAAGGATTACAGCACCATTAGCACAACGAGAAGCGCTTGTGACGTTGAAATAACCTAATGTAGCCTTCTCGTGGTGGGTCTATCCAGTATGCCATTACTCATAAAGCATACCCATGTGTTAGACTTGTTATCCCCATATCAATCTACCCACATACTAGTCTATAGTTGATTGTTCTGTTAATTAATATAATGGAGTAGGTATATTTAAGATAAACAACACAATTGCAATCTAAGGAATTCATTATATTAAATATCTCCATACATATATAAAATGATTATTTAGAAACTAAAGTTCATATTAAACAGATTGCCTCTAGGGCATCCGAAACCAATAGTCTCCCACTTGCACTAGAGCCAATCTGGTGCATCACGTATGCCTATAGTCCCAGTGTGCCCTTCATGCTTCTGCTGAAGCCAACGGCTTTGTGAAAGGATCTGACTGATTGTCATATGTTGGAATCTTGCATATCTTCACATCTCTTTGATCTACTATGTATCGAACCAGATGGAATCTCCTAAGTACATGTTTTGTCCTCTGGTGCGAACGGGGTTCCTTGGCCTGTGCGATCCGCCCAGTGTTGTCACAGTACAACGTTATCCACAATGCTAGGAGCTACACCAAGGTCAGTGATAAAATTATTTATCGAAACAGGCTCCTTTTCTGCGCCTGAAGCAGCAATGTACTCATCTTTAGTTGTAGAATCAGCAACTGTCTCTTTCTTGGAACTCTTCCAGCTCACAGCTCCTCCGTTTAGGAAAAACACACAAACCGACTGAGATATATAGTCGTTTTTGTTGGGTTGGAAGCTAGCGTCAGTGTAACCTATTACTCTTAGCTCTTCCTCGCCTCCAAATACCAAGAATGCATCCTCAGTCCTTCTCAAGTACTTAAGGATGTTCTTGACGACAATCCAGTGACTCTCACCCGGATTGGAATGATATCTGCTTGCCATACTTAATGCGTACGACACATCTAGTCTAGTACACAATATGGCATACATGATAGATCCTATGGACGACGCATACGGAATTCTACTCATGCGGTCCTTCTCAATCTGATTGGAAGGACAATCACTCTTTGAAAGAGTGATCCCATGCGACATGGGCAAGAATCCTTTCATGGAGTCTTGCATGTTGAACCGATTCAACACCTTGTCTATATATGTACTTTTTCTTAGGCCGAGCAGCTTCCTCGATCTATCCCTATAGATCTTGATACCTAGTATATAAGCTGCATCCCCTAAGTTCTTCATTTCGAAACACTTTCCTAGCCTATCTTTCACAGATTGTAGCATGGGAATGTCGTTTCCATTGAGTAGTATGTCATCCACATACAAGACCAGAAAAAAACCGAACTCCCACTAACCTTCTTGTAAACACAAGGCTCATCTTCGTTCTTGATGAAGCCAAATCTTTGACCGCGTCATCAAAACATCGATTTCAACTCCTAGAAGCTTGCTTTAATCCATAAATGGATCGTTGTAGCTTACATACTTTATTTGCATGCTCTGGATCCTCAAAACCCTCAGGTTGTGTCATGTACACATCCTCGAGGAGGTTTCCATACAGAAACGCTATTTTGACATCCATCTGCCAAATCTCATAGTCATAGTAAGCTGTAATCGCAAGCAAGGTTCGAATGAATTTGGTCATCGCGAATGGAGAAAAGATTTTATCATAGTCAATACCATGAATCTGTCTGTAAACTATAGCCACCAGTCGGCCCTTATAGGCAACTACATTGCCATCCATGTTAGTCTTCTTCTTGAAGACCCATTTGCACCCTATGGGCCGAACCCCATCGGGTGGTTCCACCAAAGTCCATACTTGGTCGGAATCCAAGGCCTCCAATTCAGATCTCATGGCCTCATGCCACTTCTTTGAGTCTGGCCCTTTCACGGCCTCTCCATAAGTGGTAGGCTCATCATCTATGGGTAATACGTCACCGCCCTCAGTAACGAGAAGTCCATACCTCTCGGGCTCGTGAGGTACTCTACTCGACCTATTCTTGTGCTACTGGAACAGGCTCCTCCACAACCGTTTGTGATTCCTGTTCATGCTCCATTATCATATCAGTGATTTGTGGTTCGAATTTCTTCATGTTCCATATCCCTCCCACTTGCTCCTTTAGAGACGAACTCTCTTTCTAGGAACACGCCGGTTCGAGCAACAAATACTTTGTTCTCGACTGGGTTGTAGAAGTAATACCCTTTAGTTTCATTAGGATACCCCACAAATTTACACTTATTTGTTTGTAAACGTTTTACATAGACATCGCAACCCCAAATCTTCATAAACGACACTATGGGACGCCTCCCAGTCCATATCTCATATGGTGTCTTCATGAACGATGTGGATGAAACACGGCTAATGGTAAAAGCAGCTGTCATTAGAGCATGTCCCCAAAATGATGTTGGAAGATCTGTTTGGCACATCATAGACCGCACCATGTCCAACAAGGTGCGATTCCTCATCTCGGACACGCCATTCCACTGTGGCGTTCCGGGCGGAGTGAGTTGGGTCACAATACCGCACTCACTAAGATAGTCATCAAATGCTTGGCTTAAGTATTCTCCTCCACGATTCGATCGTAGTGACTTGATACTCTTGCCAAGTTGCTTCTCTACTTAATTCTTGAATTCTTTGAACAATTCAAAGGATTCGGATTTGGCCTTCATAAGGTACACAAATCCATATCGACTGAAATCATTAATAAACGTAATGAAGTAGGTGTAACCACCTCTGGCAGGCGTGGGAAACGGTCCACATACATCAGTATGTATGAGCGCCAATAACTCACTAGTCCTCTCACATTTCTTATTGAAATGGGACTTTGTCATCTTTCCAGTTAAGCAAGATTCACACGTCTCATATGATTCATAACCCAATGAGTCTAGTAATCCATCCTTATGGAGTCTACAAATGGGTTTCTCATTTATATGGCCTAAACAACAAAGCCATAAATAAGTAGGATTTAATTCATTAATTTTAATCCTCTTAGTATTAATGTTATATATGGGTTTACATAGATCAAGGATATATAATCCATTAGACAAAGGCCCACTACAATGGTGGATACTATCAAAATAAATGGAACAACTATTGTTCTTTATTGAAATAGTAAAATCTTTCTCGTCCAAACAAAAAATATAAAAAATGTTTCTTCTCATAGCAGGCACATAGTAGCAATTGTCTAATTCTAAAATAAGCCCTGAAGACAGAGATAACTCATACACGCCTATAGTTAATGCACCAACTCTTGCTCCATTCCCGACGCGCGAGTCTATCTCTCCTTTAGCCAATCTTCTACTTCTTTTTAAATCCTGCACATTTAAAAAAATGTGAGATCCACATCCAGTATTCAATACCCAAGATGAAGAAATAGAAAGATTGACATCTATAACAAAAATACCTGGTGGTGGTGGAATCACTATTCCAAGCCTTTGATCCTCCAGGTACTTGGGGCAATTCCTCCTCCAGTGTCCAGGCTGAATACAGTAGTGACATTCACCCTTAGTCACTCCTCCACCGGGCTTTAAGGCATTATCCTTGGATTTCGAAACTTTCTTACTCTTTCCTTTGGAAATAGAAGCAACCGATTTGCCCTTCTTCTTGTGGACCATCATTCTGGCCTTGCCTTTGCCCTTATTAATGTTCTGTTCAGCGGTCCTCAACCTATCGAGTAAGTCAGGCAGAGTCTTGCTGATCTCATTCATGTTATGGTTCATGGTGAACAGGCTATAACTATCCGACAACGATTGCATGATAAGATCGATGGCCAAATCTTGGCCGAACGGGAAGCCTAACCTCTCGAGATTCTCAATGTACCCGATCATACGGAGTACATGAGTCCCAACTGGGTTCCCCTCTGCGATACTACACTTGAAGAGTGCCTTGGATACCTCGTACCTCTCATGACGGGCCCGCTATTGGAAGAGCTGCCGTAAATGTACGATCATATCGTACGCCTCCCTGTTCTCATGTTGCTTCTGAAGCTCAGAGCTCATGGTGCATAGCATGAGACAAGTCACATCATTATTGTGGTCCACAATTTTCTGATGTGCCCTTACAACAGCCTCGGCTGCATCCTCAGCAGGTGACGTTGGAACAGGTGCATCTAAGATGTACAACTTCTTTTCTTGCTTAAGGACAATCCTTAAGTTTCTGTACCAGTCCAAAAAGTTGTTCCCAGACAACTTGTCCTTCTCAAGGACAGAACGCATGGATGGTGTCAATGATTGATTGTTGTTTGCCATTGGAATTCTACACAACGAGAAATATGCAATTTAAGTATTTTGAACTATTTAACCATATTTAATAATTCCTAGATTATCAAATATAGATCCCACTATTTTTCTCGGATTAATAGCCCTCACCATTAATGCGGAAAATATCATATACTTTCTAGTGGGTCAAGGATCCATATTTTGCTTCTTCTTGAGCTTGTTTTGGCAAGTCACCCAAGAATTAGTTATTTAGGTAGGAACTTCCTTCCAGTTGCATCCATATGAAACTCTTGGTGGAACCGGGCAAATAACTCCTTATTTATTTATCTCATAAATAATCCCAATCTCTTGCGTCTAAGTCATCAATCCAATTGAAACTACTTTGTTACGTTTTAACCTCTTATTTCAATAACCACCCATTACTTGCTTGTGTCGTCGCATCACACCATAGTAAATTAAAATCGCCTTGCTTTGGCAAGACCAAAATTAATAAACCCTAAGCATGATTAATTTTTTTTATTCCGCTGCGTAACCTGCATCAAAAACCCAAGGATTACAGGCAAGCAATCATAACATGATTAGGGTAGAAACACGTGTACCTTAGTTTGTGTGATCACTACGAAGAATTGTGTCTTCGTCTCTACGAGTATCCACACCTTTGATCTTTGACTGGATTCCTTCCCACCGTGTAGTGCTAGCAACGAAAGAAAGGTAGAAATGATCACGCAAAACGAGGCACCACCAACGCCCAAGGGGCTGGCTGCGGCAAATGGGGGGGGGGGCGAAGAGTCTAGGGGCTTCGACCTCTAGACTTGTCTCTCTCCCTCTCTCTTGATTTGTTATGTTTCTCTCAATAATGACTCTTATAAGAAAATAACAAGCTAGAGTTCCTTCATATAGTAAT
The DNA here is from genome assembly GCA_023055425.1 of Linanthus parryae. Lineage (NCBI taxonomy): Eukaryota > Viridiplantae > Streptophyta > Magnoliopsida > Ericales > Polemoniaceae > Linanthus > Linanthus parryae. The sequence goes on from JALGPY010000006.1 coordinate 32,430,743, forward strand.
AACTCCTTATTAACTACATAATTGCCCCAATCCTAATCATGTCCTTACATGGATTAGTCCACTTGAAAATTAGTCCTACTAACTTTGCTTGTGGTTGCGTTATGATCCTTTTATTAATTAGTCCAACTAATTAATACACATATCCAGTTTAATCCATACGGTGTGTGATCCCATAGGTTTCTACTTAGTTGGTAGTAACTATTACAAACATAGAGCGGTGTCTAGCAACACATCTATTCCACCCAACTAATAGAAATAGTCAGTGATCCCGACAAACCTAGTGCCCAGTGTTACCGTGTTGTGTTATCCCTTTGTCTCCATATCCAGATTGGATACGAGACATATTCGTCACACTCGTATATCCAATCCATAGTTTCTCGATCCTGGGAATAGACTTATCCATGCAGATAACATCAATATCTCCATATTGATTTATCTGAGTCTGGCAAGACACTCGAGTGGCCGTGGATATTTACTCCTATTACGTAGGATACAAATCTTGTCTACATCACTGCCACGTCTAAGGTTGATTCCTTTCATGCCCGATTGTTATCTTTATAGTTACCCAATCACGTAGTAACGTTTGATAATATCAAAGCATGATATTTCACAACCAGAGAATCCAGTGACTTCAAGTCTAAGGATTACAACACCATTAGCACAACGAGAAGCACTTGTGACGTTGACATAATCTAATGTAGCCTTCTCGTGGTGGGTGTATCCAGTATGCCATTACTCCTAATGCATACCATGTGTTAGACTTGATATCCCCATATCAATCTACCCACATACTAGTTTATCAAAAAAATCTACCCACATACTAGTCTATAGTTGATCGTCCCGTTAATCAATATAATGGACTAGGGTTATTTAAGATAAACAACACAATTAGAATCTAAGGACTTCATTATATTAAATATCTCCATAAATAATACAATGATTATTCTAGCAACTAAAGTTCATACTAAACAGATTGCCTCTAGGGCTTCTAAAACCAAAATCGGCTGATATGAAATTTCTCTGTGGATCGATGATAACATAAAAAACCTTTAAAAACAGAGGCATAACCTAAAAATATGCACCGTTGAGTCTTTGGATCTAACTTTGAAGAAATGTAAGGTTTCAAATTAGGGTAGCAAGCACGCCCAAATACTTTTAAAGACTTGTAATCTGGTTTAGTTTTAAAAAGAATTTCATATGGTTATTTATTTGATTTATTACAACTAGGCATTCAATTTATAAGATATGTAGCAGTTGTAACATCATGATACCAAAATGTTTTGGGTAAATATGCAAGCAGTTAAAGAGTTACAACAATTTCTAAAATGTGCCGGTGTTTGCGTTCATCAACACCATTTTGCTGAGGTGTGTGTAGACAAGATTTTTGATGCACAATACCATTATCAGTTAAGAAAGTTTGAAAGATATAATAGGTATACTCACCACCACCATCAGATCGAAGAATGCAAATAGAGTATCCAAGCAAATTTTCAATAAAAAGTTTAAATTTAACAAAATTTTGATGAAGTTCTGATTTCAGCCTAAGAGGTAAGAGCCATGTATATTTAGACATATCATCACTAAACAACACATAATATTTATAGCCATGATATGAATAGATGCAGGTCCTCACATATCACTATGGAGTAAGTGAAGCGGTGCAAAAACTAAACTCTTAGACATAAAATAAGGAAGACGAGACATTTTTTCAGCCAAGCAAGCAGAGCGCATAGTTCCAACGTTTATAACTAAAGCAGATACACAATTTATACATTTATATAATACAGAATTATATGAATTACCAAGGCGAGAATGCCATAAGTTAGAGTGTATTCTTTGACCAAGAAAAGCTGGAGGACCAGTAGCAGACTGGAGAGAGACTGTGGACATAGGGTATACCCATTTTTACTCGGACCCCGAAAAGTATTTGGGCTGAATAAAAACGAGTCTTTATAAAAAAAACAAAGCGGACGTTGTGATCAGAACACAATTTATGTACAGAAAGTACATTAAAAGTTAAGTTTGGAACATGCAGAGTATTAGATAAAATGAAAGATGCTTGAGATGTAGTTAATAAGGAAGTACCAGAGGAGTGTATGGGTAAAAACCAGAACCATTTCCCACTGTAACCTGATCATATCTAGAATAGGGCTCAGATATGGATAGATTTCAGAAGTCAGTCGTCATGTGGTTAAAAGCTCCAGTGTCAGTGAGCCAGAGATCAGTCAGAGGAGCAAAATTTTGTGAAGTAGCGGCCATGGCAGTGAGTTGCTCAGGTGGGTGATGCCATTGATAGGCGTAGTCCACGCGGTGCCAGCACTCAAGAGAACTGTGATAATCTGTCCCATAGATTTTGGCAAGTGATTGGGTTCGATTGACCACCACGTCCAGTTCGATCACGTTGACCACTGGAGCGACCAGAACCACTGCGCTGAGCAGACCCGGATCCGTTGTTGGATCCATATCTGGACCAGTATCTGCCTCCTGACCCGGATCCATATCCACCTTCGGATCCGTATCTGCCTCCTGAACCGGATCCAGAACCCGTCCACCCCCCTCGGTAAGAACCCGAACCGCCTCACCACCAAGGTGACCAGATCTGCCACCGCCACCACCTCGGTGACCAGATATGCCGCCTCTGCCAGAGAAGAGGAGAAGAAGGCGATGGGGTTGGAAAGATTAGACATCACAGCTTGAGATGCAAACATATGTTCTTCTGCCTTGAGGAGGACATGAAGCTCTTCGAAAGAGAGAGGAATAGAGTGGGTTCAGTGAGATGACCGAAAGCGGTTGAACTCCATTGGCAGCCAATTGAGTCTGTATAGAAGCATGTCTTCGTCATCGATGAAGACCGATGAAACAAGAAAACGATCCCGTGGGGTTTTGAAACGTTGTATGTATAGATCTATTGGATCTGAGCCCTTTTTGATGGTATGAAGATCATCTTTCAAATCCAAGATATGGAATTGAGAGAGAGAGGCATAAAGCCTTTCAAGAACAAGCCAGGTAGATCGAGAATCTATAGATCCGATGACCTGAGTCAAAGCTTATTGTGAAAGTCTGGCATTGAGAATTGTGAAGACCGCTAGATCTTGTGTTTGCAGAGTGGTGAAGGCTGCATTCACCGTTTGATACAGAGGTCCATCATCGCCGGCAAGAAACAGAGCCGTACAAGGAAGAGAACCATCGAGGTAGCCAAAGAGGCTATGGATTTTGAAAATAGACGAGATTTGGTGTCGCCATAAAACAAAGTTCGTGTTATCGAGCTTAAACGGAAGGAGATTGTGATATTTGAGAGAAGAAAGATTTGATATTGAGAGGATGTGTTGGTGTTGGTGGATAACATCATACCAGAGGAGCTCTGATACCATGAAAGAACTCTTAGAGTTCAGTAGAGAGAATACACAGTAGAGAGACAAAGAAAATGAAACGATGAGTTGATAATGAGGGGATGCACCGAATATGATACATGAACCCTAATCAGCCGCAAGAGGCTCTTTATATAGCCACAGATCCAACGGTAAGAAGCCAACGGATTTAATCTAACTGTAGCAAGGATTAGGGTTTCTAGAGATAACCAGAAAGACAAAAGTACCCTTATAGCTTTGGGTACATAAAAATTAATTAAAAATAGGGCCTTGAGATTGTGAATAAGTATTGGACTTGAACCATCATTGTCTTGGGCTTCAGTATATCGTCATCTATTAGGTTTCATGGTAGAAAAGTGCGATACCAACACGATGTTTCAAAATGGTGGCATTGTGGGATTTTCTGCTAAAACTGTGGTATTTTTGGATTTATAATACCACAGAGGGGTATTTTGGGTTCTTCCTCCCCATTCAAAATTAACCATCAGGGGCATTGAGTGAAGCTAGGGATTTCCCCCTCATAACTTCTACTCTCACACGGTGAGTAAAAGAAACCATCCCAATAATAGAAAATCATATTCCCAACAAACCTCCTCTATCCATATCGATCAGTGCCCTCCAGAGCCTCCATCCAGCAATCAGACCATATTTCCCATCACTAATGGCGTGTGCAAAGCGATCTAAAAAAAATGGGATGGGGTCATGTAATCCGTGGTCGCAAAGGGACTATTATTCATCGGCTATATGTTCAAGGCCACACCTCATAGTAACGCAATCGCAGTTCTTAGAATTTTGTATGCTCTTTTTGGGTGGCATGCTCATAGCTTATTTCATCTGTCGGTGTTCAATGGTTGCACTGCTATCTTTATAATTTACTGAAAAGTGACAACATGGGAATTACATTTGAGGATCAACTTGCCCATGAGACTATACATAGTCTTCTAGAAGTTCGGATATTTTACATAAGTCACCAAGGTGACCATAGCCAATGTACTGAAAACCCAGTTAGGGTTTCATGAAGGAGAGACGTAGCTCTCGGTGAGAGAGAGAGATAGAGAGAGAGGGAACAGCACAGAAATGAATTGAACGATTGCATTTCTTAGGGGATGAAACTTGATGATATACAAGAGATCGAACAGTTACAAATGTGAACGTTTCACTAACCAAGATATATGAAATATCTAGGGTTTCTACTAAGTTTGTTATTCATTACAAATAGGTCTTTCTGATATATATAAGTGGGCTTCGATAATCTTTTGGGCTTCAGGCTCTCTTGGGTCTTCAAGTGACTTGGGCTCCAATGCTCTCTTGGGCCTTCATTACTTTAGCCCAGTCCAATGCTTTGGTTAATACCTCCCCTCAAGATGATGATGGGTGCTGAACCATGAGCCTTCTTTTCAGTTCCAGAAATTGAGGCGTAGATTATCCCTTGGTAAAAATGTCAGCAAGCTGGTCTGCACTTGAAACATAAAAAACAATAAGTTGTGTGCGTAAAATCTTTTCTCTTACAAAGTGATAGTCAATTTCTATATGTTTGGTACGGGCTTGTAGGATTACGTTCGAAGTCATAGAAATGGCTGATTTATCATCACACCAAATAAGTGGTGTTTGTGGTATAGAAAAATGAAGATCTTTGAACAAGGTTTGAAACTAGGAGAGCTCTGCTTCTGTTGTATCAAGTGCTCTGTATTCTGCCTCGCTGGAAGACCGTGAGACAGTGGGTTGTCTTCTTGCGGCCCAATGGACTGCATTGGGCACAATATAAATTACAACCCCCTGTTGTGCTACGTCTATCTGTTGGGTTGCCAGCCCAATCAGCGTCATGGAAGGCTTCTAAGGGTTGGTGTCCAGAAACATAACAAAGACCATGATTCTTAGTTCCTTGCAAATATCTAAGTACTCTTTTGGCGCCAATTAAATTCAAATTTGTGGGTGTGTGCATAAACTGGCATAGGTGGTTAACTGCAAATGCAATGTCAGGCCTAGAGAAAGTTAGGTATTGAAGAGCACCTGCAAGTTGGCGAAAAGGTGTAAGATTTGAAAGTGGCGTTCCATCTAACAAAGGATATTTGCCACCTATAGCTAATGGAGTAGGACAGGGTTTACAATTTTGCATATAAAACTGTTTAAGTAAATCAGTGACATATTTAGATTGATGAATGAAAAGTCCAGAACTATGATACTGCACTTCTAAACCAAGAAAATATGTAAGTTTACCTAAGTTTGTCATTTGAAACCCATAGTTTAAAGCAGAGGTAAGACTAGTAATAAAATCAGAATCATTACCAGTTAGAATTATATCATCTACATAGAGTAAGAGAATGGTTACCTGAGTCTTGTTGTGCTTAATAAACAAACTGGAATCTGCAGTAGCAGAGTTAAAACCAATAAAATGCAACAAAGTTGTAAACCTCTCAAACCAAGCTCTAGGAGCTTGTTTGAGACCATAAAGTGATTTATTTAGTTTGCATACAAAATGTGGGACATTTTGGTCAACATAACCTTGTGGTTGAGAAATGTAAAGATTTTCCTTAATATGGCCATGAAGAAAGGCATTTTTGACATCTAATTGTTGTAAAGGCCAATTCAAAGAACTTGCAATAGTTAAAACAGTCTTAACAGTAGCATGTTTAACAACATGACTAAAAGTTTCATCAAAATCAATCCCTGGGGTTTGATGAAACCCCTTAGCAACTAACCTAGCATTGTGTCTAGCAACATTTTCATCAGGGTTATGTTTAGTTTTGTACACCCATTTTGTGCCAACAATGTTAGCATTGGGTGGTTTAGGGATCTATGTCCAGGTATTTTTTTGTATGAGGCTAAGGTACTCTTCAGCCATGGCTTTTTACCACTGGGAGTATTTATTAGCCTCAGTGTAACTAGTAGGGTCAGGTAGATCATGCAGAGAAGTAGGAGAAGAAGAAGACTGAGTTTTTGAGATACCAGATTTGGAGGAATTTGGAGGATCAGAGACACCAACAGTAAAACCAAAGGTCTTATTTTTGAAGATCCAAGATTTACTTCTGGTTTTATTGAGTGACCTAGAGCTGCCTGAGAAGTCCCCTCTGTGTATGGTTCCAAGCCATCTCTAGGAGAGTGAGAGGTATGGCTGTGATCAGGTGGTTGTATCTGTTCTTGTATCTGTTCAACTATTTGACCACCATCTCTCCTAGGTGGCTGCATCTCAGGTGCAGGATGTGATAATGTTTCTGCAGGGAGCTCCATGGTTTCTGCATTTTCATCATGTCCTGAAATGGGAAAGGTGACATGATAAGTAAAGTAGGAAGCATCATAAACTGAATTAGGAGTAGCAGGAGCATTCAAGGAAGCAGTTATGACATAGGGAAACACTTGTTAGTCAAATATCACATCTCTAGAAACATAGAACTTCTAAGAATTTCTTTCAAAGATCATATATCCTTTATAATTTGGTGCCTAACCTAGAAACACACATTGTTTAGTTTTAGGATCAAGTTTAGAATGCATATAAGGTCAGAGAAAAGGATAACAAGCACAGCCGAATATTTTCAAGTGTTCATATGTTGGTTTCTTTTTAAAAAACAGTTCATAAGGAGACTTATAGTTAGTAATTTTAGAAGGCATGAGATTGTCAAATAGACTACTGCAGAGAAAGCATGACACCAGAAATATTTAGGCAAAGAGACTTGTTGCATTAATGTGACAGTTGTATCTACAGTGTGTAGTTTCCTTTCTGATATACCATTTTGTTGTGGAGTGTGTGGACAAGAAAGTTCATGTGAAATGCCATGTTGAGAGAGAAATGATTTAACCACATAAGAGGTGTATTCACCTCCACCATTTGTTCTAAGAATCTGAATAGAAGTTCCAAGAAGTTTCTCAATTTGCAATTTGAAAATAGGAAACACAGTCGATAAATCAGATTTATGATATAAAGAGAAGATCTAGGTGAATCTAGAGTAATCATCAATAAACAAAACATAAAACTTGTAACCAGTATAACACTCGACACTAGAGGGTCACCATACATCACTATGGATGAGATGGAGAGGTGAAGAAGTCTTAGAAACAGAAGATTGAAAGGGTATTTTAGACATTTTACCAGCAAGACAAAATTCACACAAAGTAGGGCTATGTTTATCAGAAACATAAACAGGTAAAACATAGTTCATAATATCAACAGTAGGGTAACCCAGTCTTGAGTGCCACAAAGTAGAAGTGATATTCTTTCCCAAAAAAGCAGAAGTTGATTGTTTGTTGACTGGAACATGACAAGTATTTGAAACAGGGTAGATAGGTTATAGACCATTGTGGCTAACTCCTTGATAAAGAAGTTTCCCCGAAACCTTGTCCTGAATTGAACAGGAGTCTGAGTCAAATAAGAATATACAATTATGTTGTTTACACATTTGATGAACAGAATGTAAATTGGTGGAAAGATTTGGAACATGTAAAGTATTAGGTAAAGTAAAATGACAAGTAGAGGTAGGAAAATGAGCTGCACAGTATGTGAGATTGGAATTGTGTTACAATTACCCACAACTACCTGGTCTGAACCATTGTAGGGTTCAGAGAGAGAGACAAATTCTTCAAGTCAGAGGTGGTGACTTGTTTCTCCAGTATCAGAAAGCCAGTAATCAGGATAAGAGGTAGAAGAGTAAGGTTGCTGAGAATTAGTAGCAACAAGAGCAGAGAGCTGTTCTGGGGGATGCTGCTTTGATAGGAGTGATCCATTCTATGCCAAAAGTCTAAGGCAGAGTGGAAATCATATCCACATATCTGGCAATTAACAGGTGGATTAGAGGTGTTGTTGTAACCTCTGTTAGGGTAAGAGTTGTTTCTCCCCTCACCACCATCATGTCTTCCTCCCCTGGGGTAGAAAGAGGTTCTACCTCGGTTAGATCTGCCCCCAGAGGTGGTGTTCCTCCCACCACCTCTATTATATCCAAAATTAGGGTTTACAGAAAATTAGGGTTTCCATATTGATTAGGGTTTGACCGACCACCATGACGGTCGCCCCTACCACCACGAGAATTAAACCCAGAGTGCATAGCAAAAGTAGATTGATCCATAAAATCAGAAGAAACAGTAGACTAAGATTCATGCATATTTTCTTCCCCTTTTAATAAAACATGCAAACCTCAAGAGACAGGGGTTCGGATCTAGTCTGCAAAGAACTCCAAAAGGGATTATATTCAACAGGAAGGCCATTCAGCGCATAAAGAAGCATATCTTCAGTATCAACATGAGACCTAGCACCAAATAACTTATCACGAAGAGACTTTAAATTTTGCATGTAAATATCGATTGAATCAGATTTCGTTTTGATAGTTTGTAGATCTGATTTTAAGTGCAAGATGTTTGAGCGAGTCAAAGAGGCATACCTTCGTTCCAACGCTAACCAAGCATATCTACAAGTATTATGACCAATGACATGAGTGAGAGCTTCTTGAGTCAAGGTGGCGTTGATGAGGGTGAGGATGACCTGATCTTGACTCAGCCATTTATGGTAGTCTGGATTCGGCGTGTCGGTTGGAGATCCGTCGAAGGCGAGAGTGAACGGAGGCGGCGAAGCGGTGAACCATCGATGTAATCGAAGAGGTTCTGGGTACGAAAAATAGCCGAGATCTAGTGTTTCCATAAGACATAATTTGAAGAATCTAACTTAAAAGACATCAAGTTGTTGATGTTAGGCAACAAGAAAATGGGATCTGTGGTGCCGGAGGTCGCCATAAGAGTTGATTTGGTGGTGGTAGAGAGCATGAAAGGCTCTGATACCATGAAAACCCAGTTGGGGTTTCATGAAGGAGAGACGAAGCACTCGGTGAAAGAGAGAGCGAACACATAAATGAATTGAACGATTGCATTTCTTAGGGGATGAACCTTGATGATATACAAGAGATTGAACGGTGACAAATGTGACCGTTTCACTAACCAAGATATAGGAAATATCTAGGGTTTCTACTAAGTTTCTTAGTCATTACAAATATGTCCTTCTGATATATATAAGTGGGCTTCGATAATCTTTTGGGCTTCAGGCTCTCTTGAGTCTTCAAGTGACTGTCTGAACTCCAGTGCGGTCTTGGGCCTTCATTATTTTAGCCCAGTCCAATGCTTTGGTTAATACAGCTTGCCCACACTATGGCGATACCCGGCATCACAAGACGTACCCTCACATTTTGAGTCATGCCTTTGTTTTCTATAGAAGCCACACAATTCATGTTTTTCATTGCACCCTAGGTGAAATGTTTCTCTCCACCTAGTTTGACAGGGGCTATACAGAAATAGAAAATTCAGCATTTCATGGAGAAGAAGATTATAATTCAACTGTTTTGATCAATACATTATTTTGGCTAGAAAATTGATGCATATGATAACTTCATGGAACTGAACAATCGCAATTTATTTTGTTTCATATCAAAACATAAGTATATGGATATTCATGAAGCACATAAACCATTACTCAACTAAAACGACACTACACGGATGTTCAAATACTTCTCTGCAAACTGTTCCAGGTTCTTCATCTCCGCTTTCTGAATGAAACCACTTTCATCCTTGTCTGCAATCTTTATACCACGCTTGGCCTGGAGCCAAGCACACCATCTCCCACTAGAGAACTTGATGGCTTCTCTCAACTCTTCTTTGCTTATTCTTCCGTCACAATCACCATCAAAATGCATCAGCCACTCTACAAACTCGTTTGGTGTCATCTCGCGTTTGCCATCACACTTGATGGCCTTGTGATTCACCATGTAATTACTTGATTGGTCTTCTTAGCTTGAGAGCAAACTTATTGAACTGATGACAAGTGTGTTTGAGGCCTCTAGGGATTAATATAGTACTTCGTACTAAACTTGCAAATTGTTATGGCGTTATGGAATTGTCACTGCTTTTCTTGTGGGAATAAAGGAACATGAGAATCAAATTATGGAGCATGTGTGATTGTGTAGATTGCCAAGAATAAAAGTTAGTAGATATTTATTCCATTGGAAAGTAGCCTTTGTGCTTGAAGTCTTCCACAACGATAATGTCCGTTTAATTAGCACCTTCAACACTAATTCAAGAATAATTTCGTATTTTGGGGGCTATATCTGATCCTTGAGACGACTAGCACCAATTAGAGTTCTAGGAAATTCACGTCATAATAGGAAGAGGTAAGACAATTAGACGCTCTATAGTACACTCCATAAGAGGCTCACTCAATTTTTAGTACCTGCCCTTACAATTTTCAGTTCCTGTATCCGTACTTCGGTGTTTGCCTTTGCAAACGAAGTCTTCTTGCATGAATACACTATAGAGGTTAGTTATAGTTTTATTTTAATTACCCTCCTACGTAAAATATATGTAGACAAGAGAGACGAGAAAAAAAAAATCCATCATGATGTAGTGTTACAGTCTTACAGACTTGCAGGAGGCTAACTTCTAAAACATTCAATGCTTGGGATTTCGCCTGATGTATATAAATTGGTAGCTTATTACTCCCTCCGTGTCAGTTTCAGTGTCTTCTTTTCTGAAAATGGATGTCCCGAATTGAGCTTCTTACTACGAAAAAATTATTATTTTAGCTTACTTCCCTCAATACCCATTTCAAATTATTACTTTTTAACTTCTCAATAAAAGTATTACATATAGCAAATGACAATTCAGTAAATTGAAAACAAAAAAACGCATTCAGTTCTTTTGTAAAAAGGCGACTCCAGACACTCTATCTGAGACAGTAGGAGAACTTGTATTCTCATTCATGATTGGAACTGCTGGGCACATCTTTTCAGATAAAGAAAATAGTGGATTTTTTTTTTTTTTGGAAAATATAATGAGATCGCACCGAATCAATCCGAGCACATTTGTATTCTCATTCACGATTGACCCCTACTTAGAATTTACGCCTTTTGAATTATTGTTATTCATGACCAGAAAAATCAAGCTAACAGTAACATGAGAACGAATCTGAATTGAAGTACTTATATTCTTTGAGACAAAGTTGTTCCCTCCATCCTAACGTGAAGATTTTATTTGGAATAGTTAAATCCGACAAGAGTTATTAAACAGTCTTCTTCTATGTAGTGATTCTTTTTTACTTTTTCCAAAAGCTCAAAATATTTGAGGATATGTAGCAGGAGATGCCGAACGCAACTTAAAGTAGGGAAGACACACCGAAATGGGAAGAGCCGGTGAATATATTCTATGAACATATATAGAAGAGCCACTACTATTCTGCAGTGAAGATCCACTACTATGTAGATCGAGACGAGCGAGGGTGACAGATTAGAGACCCACTACTATTTTCAATATGACTATTGGAATAGCCGAGAAGCCTTAGCTCCGATCTGCAGTGAAGAAGAAGAAGAAGCAGAAGAAGAGGGAAATGTTTGAAGAGAGAGAAATCAAATCTCATTTCTTACTCAAAGAGCATGTACAAACGGTCTTATATATGACCCATCATCTGTTCTGTAAAATACAATAGTTTAACTAACTTTTGATTGTCAGTCCTTAGATTAGATTAAATCATCTCAGCTCTTAGATTAAATAATTCCAATCTTAGATTAAATCATCCATGCCATTAGATTAGATTAAACCATCCCAACCCTTAGATTAAACCATCTATTCTATGACGATTGTGCAGTGTGCGACGCGAATACTTGAAGCACAGATTCTTACTGGCAACAAAGCTGGGAACTTAGTATTTATTCCGCGCATATCGCTTACTCAATATGATGCCGTTCCATATGATGAGACGTCAATTTCCTATTCGGTTAGCATATTCCATGACGATAAACAAATCTCAAGGTCAGTCGGTCAAGTTTGTTGGTATTGAGCTGCGCAATTCAGTATTTAGCCACGGTCAACTGTATGTGGCTTTATCTAGATGCACTTCGCCTAGTTGCATTAGATGTCTTCTATCTACAAATACCTCAAACAACACCACCAACATTGTGTATCCAGAAGTGCTATTATAGAACATCAAGTAAGTAAAAATTGACATTTTTTTGCAAGTACCTACCTACATCCCTAACATGCATCTTATGACGTTTGTAAAATTTCTAATGTATTCTATATATTTTAATTCCCTAACACGCATCTTATGTGTAGGTTTGGGATGATGTTGTGCGTGAGTTGAGACAAGTGAGCACCATTTCACTGTGTCGTAATGGTCGGATATTACGGTAACCTATGTTAATTTCTGATGAATTAAAAAAATTCTTCATTGTATGTCTTGCAGGCTATTGTATACTGACCTTCTTCAAACCGCTACATATGTATTGATACATGGTGTTTGCTATGTGTAATGTGGAAGAAATATGATTTGAAGTCTTATTATGATCATTTGAAACTACAAATAGCTTAGTGTGTACTGTTTTCTGTGGCGAAGTCTGTCTTTTTGTATCTAACTATTGGAACAACGGACTATGAACTTTGTTGGCCTACGAACACGTGTTCGTTATTTTGTATCTAAGAGTGTCAAATTGTATGCTTTTTTGTATCTAACTATTGCTTAGACTATGAGCGGTTTAAAATTGTTGTGGAACTTTTAATATTGATGAAATTAGATGGTTGCAATTTCATGCGTACAGTATGATATGATTATGTTAAGCTGTCATTACAGGTTGCGGAATTCTCTAAATTGGGCCGAGTCATGGTGAATTTTTGAATTTTACATTACCCTGAAGTATGTCATGTAAAGCTCCATTTATGATGTCACAAAATATAATTGAATAGTCGTGTTACGCGGCTATATTACAGTTGGATTAAGATATGTTAAGTCGTTCAAATAAAAAGATAAATGCACATCAAATTTGGGATAGTGCCATCGGGCACGGGCAATACCCTAGTATCCACTAATTAAGCCAACAACCAATCAGAGGCAAAGCTGATAACTAACCACGCCAATTAGTAAATTGGTGTATTTTGGCTAATAAAAGAAACCTACGGTGTAGATTCGAAGAAGTGAAACTCGTAGTTTGAAATTTTGTTCCGTTTCGGCCGTTTCGTACCGTTTCGGTCTTAAAATGAAGTATAACCGGTACCGGTACATACCCGACTGAAATTCGGAGTGTACCGGTGTGTTTTGTCCAATTTCAGATGTTTCGGGGTTTTTATGCTTATTTTGAAAAAAAAAATGAATAAAAGTTCGGTAATTATGACAATATAAAAACTTTTGGGCAATTAAATTATTTAAGAAAATAAGTCCGAAATGATCACCGAAACATACCGGTACCAAAATGTGTCATTCCAGTAATACAAACGAAACGACATTCGGTACGGTATTTCAAACTATGAGTGAAACTACATCCAACGACTACTGCTACACGAAAGTTTCATGTCATCAATATGGATGAGATTTCACTTTAGTCCAATAGTAGTATTCCCAGTCAGGGGAAAATTCAGAAATTCATGGTAGTGGGGGATAAATTAGAAAACTAAACAAAACATGTATCAATTTTAGTATTTGTGAAGTTAAGTAGGAGCCATAATGCACACTCTGTAGGGCTAAACCGATAAAACTAAGCAAAATAGGGGCAAAATTTAATTTAGAAAATTGAGTGGGCGCTCCCATGCACTTCTCACTGGGTGGATGAGTCTCTACAACCAGTGCCGGATCTATGTCAACTGAAGCAATGGTCCTGTTTGGATCCGCGAAAGTAGAGATGAACTAAATAGTCAAAAATCTGAGGAGAGGGTCAAACAATCTCACAATAATCCGGAATTCCCAAATAAAAAGAGGACTCCGGCTGTCAGACCCGGAATTCCGGAAAAAGGGGGCGGAAGTCCGGATGTTCTGGATTATTTCAGAATATTATTCAGTCCGGACCATACGGTTGCACAATGTCTTCTTCTTTGGCTGACCATACAAACACGTGGCACTTCCTCAGTGGACCATGAGGTCAAAATATTATCCACCGACACAACTTCCTCCTTCTCCATAACAATTAAGACTCCTCCTTCCATATAACAACAACAGCTTCCACAAAAATCTCACTCCACATTCGGCCAAAATTTTCTATCCACCGGTTGAAAACATTTTTTTAAATATTATATTATGATTCTTATATCAAAATTACAAAAATATAACTTAATCTACCATATCCAAACACTCCAGATAAAAGTAGATCTTTAGCCAAACCGGTCACTTACTTCCGCTCATCCAAACACGCCCAATAAGAGACATGTTGATGCTGGAAGGATTTTGTAAAAATATTCGTCAGTTTCAGAAAGTCCGCTTCAGTCGAAATACAGAATCATAGGCGATATCGAATGTTTGAAGAATGGGGTCGAACCATACATGTATCTGACTAAAAACAATGTTATAAGAACTTGTCACTTCGTCACAAGCACCGCCCCAATTTGGACAAATTCGGCTGTTCAGGGGTCCAAATCATCATTTTTCTATTTTTAGTAATATTTATTTCGCTAATTAGGACGACACTCTCGATTCGTCAGTTTCAGAAAGTCCGCTTCAGTCGATTGTTTTTTAGATTTTGCTATTTTTGACAAAATTACGTTTTTCAGATATTTAAGTCCAGCTTGTGAATTGATTTCAATAACTAATTGTTTATTGAGCTTTTTCCAGCAAACATAGAGTTTTACATGAACCCTGGAGAGGTTATTTTTACGATTTTCCTTTCTATACGTTGCTTCTTGCTACTCCCAAAAATCGACTGATTCAGTCCGACTTCACATGTTAACCAATGGTAGTATAGTTCACAAACTTGTGAAATCGGAAGGCATTCTTTTATGCTTTGATCACAATGAGGCAAGTTAGGGAACTTTGGGTTTCCGTACTTTTGTTTTTAGTTTTTTGTGAATGATCAACAAACTATTCAAACTCCCCTAATAACAGGTAATGGAAAGTTTTTTGAAGAGTTACATGGAGTAATATACTCCTCCTTTCCCATTTCATGATGAGAAGAAACTACATGGCACATTTTTTTATGTAGAATCCCAATACCTTAAATGCAAGAAGGAGGAGGAGGAGGAAGAGGTTGTTAGTTAACTGAGAAAGTAACCCCACTTAGAATTGGAATACTTGACGAGTTCTTGCATCTCTTCATCGCTGATGAATCCGTCTTGGTTTTTATCAGCGTGTTTCATGGCACGACGGGCTCTCCAACCACAGTGTCGTAACCTTAGACTGCAGAAGGCTAGTTTCAGCTCCTCCTGGCTCAGTTTCCCGTCTCCATTGGTATCGTGTCTCTTGAGATAGCCCTTTATCTGTTCTTCAGATAGCGGAACTCTCACGCCTCCGTAGCTCCACATTCCCATCTTTTGCAAATTAATGACAAAGATGCTAGCTGTTTTATCTTGTGCAAAGTTAGGGATGCTTGAATTGGGTGATCATCACTCCATAATTTGAGCCTCATTTTATAGATGCTTATACCACTACTTGCTACACCTGAAGAAGTGTTGTTACTGTTCGGTGAAGATTTCCCTGACACTTGCTGCTATAGTCTTTTAGATTAGGTTCTTGTTCTTGATGCAATTATTTTGGGATATTCCTCTCTTTGAAGATCGAATCAGATTTGTTGGAGACAGCGTCTGGTATTAGTTACTCCCTCAGTCTGCAATTATTTGTCCACTGTGAGACGCTGTTTTAGGAGAGTAGTTTGATACGAGAATTGGTTAATATTTTAGTGATTGCAAATTTTTGGGAAAAAAAAATCCAAAATTCAAGTATATACTCCTACACCCTATGGATTCAACTCAGGTAAAAGAGACTTTGCACCCCTGTGTTTAGTAAAAAAGACACCGACATGCCTGATCTTTAAAATTTCCACTTTGCACCCCTGTATAGAAAAACATTTGGTACTTAGCACCTACCATATCTTTCATGTTTTTTTTTTTTTTTGAGAATGCCATATCTTTCATGTTCTGTAAGGACATTGTGTGACACAATTTTTTCCGAACCATATTGTTACTGTATATTTTTTTGACTTTACTGCCCTTATTAATGTTACTCTTGAATTATCAAGAATAATAAGAACAACAAGAACACTGGGATTGTAACAATAATAGAAAGTGAACAGGGGCGGAGGCAGCACACGGCCGCTTAAGGCACGTGTCCCACCCCTGTTTTAGAAAACTACACTTATTTATCCCTGTTTTAGGAAATTATACAATTTGCCCCAGGTAAAATTAGGAAAAGATCCTACCCTATTTGAAATTCTCCCTCCGCCCCTAAAAGTGAAGGAGACTTACGAAATTGAAAACAAGCATATTGCACCTATAGTGACTGCAAAATCATTTACCACACCATGAAAATAACAGTTTCTCAGCGAGTGAAGAGTAAGTAAATCAAGAGACCCAATTAGTGATACCGTAGCCCACTGACAGACCCCATTTCAACTTTGACTCTCCCGCCTCTCTCTGCCTCACTTGAGAACCTAGCAGAGCACCCCCACAACTTGGCTCCTATACAGCTTGTTGTCACAATCAGACAACATTTTGAGATTACTTGACTCCTGTATGTGGCTGCTGCTCGTGGCTGATGGAGAGAGAGGGGGGGGGGGGGGGGGGAGGGGAGGGGAGGGGGAGGGAGGGAGAAGGGTATAGTGAGTAGTGACGGTCTGGATCAAAAATAAGGAGGATAAGAGCATCTCCAACAACAAAACGTTTTTTGGACTAAATTTATTCCTGCCCTAAATTTTACTCATATACTTTTTGAGTTGTTGCTCCAGCAGTAGACCTAAATATAAGTCACCATCACTATTTTTATTAATTTTTAGTTGTCATCATCAAACAATCAGTGGCTCTGGATTAAACTTGAATTTTTTCAAGTTTTTCACCATGCATAGTAGTCTTTAGTTTTGTCCGGAAAATAGGCCTGCTGTAAATTTAAGCCAGCTTTTACACCAGCTGTTGGAGCTGATTTTTGGACAAAACTGGTCTAAATATAGTCCAAATAACGTTTTTCTCCATCTCTTGGAGATGCTCTAAGGAAAAGAAAGGATATAGGGTAAAATTGTATTTTCAATACAGCTGTTAAGGTATGTTATTTATGATGGGGGCAAAGTAGTATTTTCAAAAATCAAGGGTGTCAGGTGTTTTTTTTCTAAACACAAGGGTGTCTTTTACCCATTTAATATGGACATAAAATGTGAAATTGTTGCATGTTGTCTCTAAAATTATTTTTTCACAGTTATTGTCATATTTACTTCTTAAACATTATTGATTTTTTTTTAAAACAGCAGAGCTGTTTAAATTGCTACACGATTGAAAATGATCAGTTTTTTTTTAGAGAATACTACTCATACAGCAAATTTCTATCTAGAGTTACAATTCAGCAACCAATGTTTTCATGCAACAACACCCTTGATGGGTGCAAAATGATCAGTTTTACTGCAATAACATTCTTGGTATGAACACATAGTAGACTTGATAATATTTGATAGTTTTAATTATGGTTTGATACAAGGGTTGCGTGACAAAAATAGTAAACCAAACCCGCGTATAAAAAAACCATTATTGGGGTCAAGGAAAAGGAAATCATGACTTATATATGCAAACATACGGAGTATATAAAACAGATAGAAAACAATTCAATGGGGGAGAGGGGGAAAGATAGTTCAAGAAGTTGCCCAATAAAAGTTCATGTATGGAGATGAGTATTATCCTCAAAATGATAAATAGTACTACTATATGCTTTCAAAATGTTCATCTCAACTGGCTCAATCAATCATGCGCCTAAAGAAACCAAGGTCATGTATGTAGATGTTCCCAAATCTGAAAAACTACATATATATCGGCATCCATTTATAGAGTCATCCTCGCTAAAAAAAAAGTAGTAAAACGATGGTCGCTATTATTTGACCATAAAAGGTCGGTCAAATTCAAACTCTGGGCATCCTATTTTCAGGACAGCAAGGAGAGAAATATTTTGTGACACCTATAACTTTATACTAGATAAATTACATGTTTTCAAGTTGATGAGGAGAAACTACAGGGTAAATTCCTTTTATTGCCCAAAAGTTTACATGCACTCATCACTTGAAGAAAAGATGGAGCTTAAATTTTTTAACTAACTGATGGTTAAACCCCACTTGGCTTTGACATATTTGACGAGCTCGTCCATCTCATCTTCGTTGATGAATCCGTCTCCGTTTTCATCGGCGTGGGCCATGGCACGGAACGCTTTCCAAGTGCAGCCCCGGATGCCAAGGCTGCGGAAGGCCTGTTTGAGCTCTTTCCTGCTTAGCTTCCCGTCTCCGTTAGTATCGTACCTCTTGAGAACACCCTTTATCTGTTCTTCGGTTAATGGAACGCTCACACTTCTGAAGTTCCAAATTGGCATCCTTTATGAAGAAGAAGTACCGAAAAAACAACTGTAGTTCTACTTCTATGTGTTTACTAGTTGGTCTCGTGTTGTAATTAGATAATTCTTCAACTTTATTTATAGAACTATACTAATTAGTTATGGATGGATATGATCAGTCTATCAATAATCAGCATATTCTAGCTGAGAATTTCTTGCCGACTACGCAATATGGAGTCGAAAGAAACAGAAACATCTGGGGGATGAAAACGAACAATTATCCAAAACCAATGAGGAAAAGGGTGGTCAGAGGCATCTTTTCAACCAGTTTGGCATTTGTCCCTTCTACGTCACGAATATTATGTCATTCATCCTAAGTCAGATGTTCATGTATATTTAATTTAGCATTGTATTGCTGGTTTTCGTATGTGTTATGAAACACGGTGAGATAACTACAAGTGTGAAAGTTTGGACTAGCTCGAGATAGGATTTTCAAAATCGGGGAGGGGATTGTGTTAGACTAGTGGTGTAATTATTAAAATCTGGAATAGTATATTGAAAGTAAGCTAACAGTAATAGAAGATCTGCTGTTGAAAGGTCCAGCCCAGATGATCCCAGCCCAAAGAGCTCAAGCCCAAATCATTTCTGATGAAGTTAAACAAAGCCCAGGGATGTCTCTGTCATCTATTGCAAAGTTCAAGTGATGAAATATAATTTGTAAGAACTATTTTGCAATCTCCTCAAACTAGCTAGGCATCTCTGCTAATGACTATTCAGTGTATTAATCCAACGGTCACAAATGAGACCGTTGGCTTCACCGTGTATTTACAGCCTCTTGTGGCTCTAGGGTTTCTATGGAAAACCCTTAGAATTTCCGTCTCTATTCTTGAGATTCATATGAACCTTGTTCTTGGTTAAATCAATACAATCGTTTCAGTTTTCCATTATCTGTTTGTGTTCTTTGAATCTTATCATGGTATCAGAGCATTAATTCGATCCCTGCTATATAAACCCCCTTTCTGAGTTCATCTTCTCCGTTTGCTCATCTGAAAATGTCTCTCACAACCACAACGGCGTCTTCCTCCCCAAACCCCCTCTCTATTCTCTCAAATATCAATCACCTCGTTCCATTTAAACTCGATAACACCAACTATCTCTTATGGAAGCACCAGATCTCTGCGGTGCTTCGCACCCAATCGGTTTTTGGGTTTGTGGATGGATCAACTCCAGAACCTCCTCTTCTGCTTCTTGGTGGTGATGGCGTTTCTTCTCCAAATCCGGCGCATGCCCAATGGATTCAACAAGATCAGGCAGTTCAGACGCTCCTCAACGCTACACTCTCTCAAGAAGCTCTCGTCCATATCATCGGTCAGCCTTCTTCTGCCTCTATTTGGTCTGTTCTGGAGCGCAGGTATGCCTCTCTTACTAGGGCTAACATCATGCAACTCAAATCTGAGCTTCAAAATATCAAGAAGAAATCAGACTCTATTGATTTATACTTGTCTAAACTCAAGACGATACGTGATAAACTTGCTGTTGCCTCTGTTTTTATCGATGATGAAGATATGTTACTCTATACCCTAAAGGGTCTTCCTGCTGAGTTTAACCCCTTTCAATCCTCTCTTCGTACCCGTGGGGCTCCTATGCCTCGTGAGGAATTACATATTTTGTTAAAAGCTGAAGAGACTATGTTTGAATAAAATTCTACAAATGATTTAAATGTAGCCTTTGCCTCTCTCTCTACTGCCTCTGCCAATTATTCAAACTTCTCTGGTTCTCGTGGTCATCGAGGAAGGGGTGGTGGTCGATACTCCAACCAGAACAGTTCATTTAGGGGTGGAGGTAGACATTCAAGGGGGCGTTTTGATAACAATCACTTCAACAGAGGGGGTAGATCTGGAAATTACCGTGGAGGAGGTCGTATTGACACCTGTAGGGGTAGAAACTCTGGTCAAAATACTTCAAATCGTAGCTATGGTCAGTCTACTGGGTCTAATGCTCCTGTTAATTGTCAAATATGTGGTTTAGACTACCACACTGCCTTAGACTGTTGGCATAGAATGGACTACTCCTATCAGGGTACGAAACCCTCTTCTCAATTGACTGCCTATGCTGCTAGCAATGCTCCTGTCTATCCACAACCCCAATACTGTCTATCTGATACAGGAGCCACAAATCATATGACTCCTGACTATCAAAACCTCTCTGCTGCTGAAGTCTATCCAGGATCTGATCAAGTTGCCATTGGTAATGGCCAAAATCTACCCATGACACATTCTGGTACAGCCACTCTTCACACAAAACATAAACAATTTAATCTTGATCATACTTTGCTTGTTCCTTCCTTGGCTACAAACTTGCTTTCTGTTCACAAATTATGTGTTGCACACAACTCTAGATTCACATTTGATGCTTCTTCATTTTTTATTCAGGACAAAGCTACGGGTCAAGTTCTATATCAGGGTCAGAGTGAAAATGGGTTGTACCCCATTCACTCAACTCCTTTCAAAACTTCTGTGGTTTCTCCTCAAGCTTATTTGGGTCACAGCGTGTCTTCTTCTCTATGGCATGCTAGGATGGGACATCCATCACATACTATTTTGAAACAAATATTTCCTTTTCACAATTTTACTTCTGATCATGTTTGTCAATACTGTCTACAAGGCAAGATGTGCAGACAGCCTTATAAGTTATCTTCTTCTGTTTCTACTAAACCTTTACAGATTTTACATTCTGATGTTTCGGGTCCTTCATCTGTTAAATCTATGAATGGTTACAAATTCTATGTTTTATTTATTGATGATTACTCTAGGTTTACTTGGCTCTTTGGCATGTCACACAAATCTGAAGTTGTTTCTTTATTTCCTAAGTTTAAATCTCTTGTTGAAAAGTCTTTGAACAATGCTATTACTGTTCTTAGAACTGATGGTGGAGGTGAATATGTGTCTTACACTTTTCAACAAATATTATCATCACATGGCATTGCACACCAGAAATCTTGCCCTCACACTCCTCAACAAAATGGAGTTGCTGAGAGAAAACATAGACACATTATTGAAACTACAATCACTCTTCTTCAAACTGCTTCTCTTCCCAAATTTATGTGGTTTCATGCTGTTGATACTGTTGTTTACCTTATAAATAGAATGCCTAGCAAGAATACCTCTAACAAATCCCCTTTTGAACTTTTATTCAACAAGAAACCTGACTACTCATTTCTGAAAGTATTTGGGTGTGCTTGTTATCCTTATCTAAGACCATACAATAACTCAAAACTTGATGCTAGAACTACCCAATGTGTTTTTCTTGGTTATGCATCACAATACAAAGGTTATATTTGTTATGACAAGTCTGGTAGAAGAACTTATATTAGCAGAGATGTTCTATTTGATGAATCATTATTTCCTTATGCTGCTTCTGTTTCATCTACTGCTGATACTAATACTGCTACTACATCATCTATTGACTTGGATTCAGGTCATACCTCCATCTAAACTTCACCATCTTTAGTTAACATGGATGTCACTGCTGCTGCAACTGTCCCTCTAAGTCCTGATCCTTCAACTGTGATGAGAACTTGTCCACAGTCTTCAGTGCCTCCAACTGGAGTCCCAGGATCTGGAATGGCAAATCTTGTGCAGTCAAATGGAACACCAGCTTCTGGCTTGGCACAACCTGTGCAGTCCACTGGTACTTCCACTCCTGACATGGCACACAACCTGCAACCACCTTCAGACTCCAGCATTGGCAGAGCAACTGTTCAAGACATTTCATACGACTCTGAGTTGCCAAGAAACATAACTCCACAAGGCAGGCACAATGACAACACTGCTGCAGCAGGACATCCCATGCAAACAAGGAGCAAATCAGGTATCTTTAAAAGAAAACTTGGTTTTAATGTTATTACTTCATCAAAAGACCCTACTTCTTTTACTGAGGCTTCCAAACTTCCTCAATGGCAAAATGCTATGATTGAGGAATATAACAGTCTCATAAATCAAAACACATGGACTTTAGTTGATCCACCTCTTCATGCAAACATAGTGGGAAACAAATGGGTTTTCAGAACTAAACATAACCCAGATGGGTCTATCTCCAGATATAAAGCTAGACTTGTTGCTAAAGGTTTTCACCAAACACCTGGCATAGACTTTGATGAAACTTTCAGTCCTGTTATTAAACACACCACTGTTAGGGTTATTTTGTGTCTAGCTGTCACTTTTGGTTGGAAATTGCAACAACTTGATGTCAAAAATGCCTTTTTACATGGTCATCTTAGAGAAACAGTTTACATGGCACAACCTCAAGGGTTTATAAAAAAACAGTTTCCTCATTATGTTTGCAAATTACAGAAGTCCATATATGGTCTCAAACAAGCTCCCAGAGCTTGGTTTGAGAGATTCACTACATATCTTCTATCTCTTGGATTTACAGCTTCTGGAGCAGACTCCTCCTTATTTATAAGGCATTCTGGTAACAAACTCACTCTCCTTCTTTAATATGTAGATGATATCATTCTTACAGATAGTGATTCTGCATACATTGCTTATCTTGTTTCAAGATTAAATTCTGAATTTGACATGACCAATATGGGCAATCTTACTTACTTTCTTGGTTTAGAAATTAAAAGAACTCATGACTCTATTTTTGTGCATCAAACTAAGTATATCACAGATTTGCTTTCAAAATTTAACATGTCTCATTCTAAACCATGCAACACTCCTCTTGCTCCTGGTATTAAATTTCATGCTTTAGAAAGTACTCCACTTGATGATGTTACTTGCTATAGACAACTCCTTGGAGCTCTTCAGTATTTAACTTTCACTAGACCAGACATATGCTTTGCTGTTAATCACCTATGTCAGTTCATGCATGCTCCCACACACACACACTTAGTTGCAGCAAAAAGAATACTTAGATACCTCAAAGGTACTAGCACACATGGAATTTTTTACACAAAAGGGCACCTGCCCATTCAAGCATTCAGTGATGCTGACTGGGCAGGCAACCCAACTGATAGAAGAAGCACCACTGGTCTAGTGGTGTATCTTGGTCAAAATTGCAACAGCCCGTGGTTTCCCAAGCCTTCCGTTCCGGACCGGAAAGCCCGGGAGGGGCCGATGCTAAACGTAACGGCGGGAATCAAGCGTAACATTCCAAAAGTATTTATTTATTATACATCATTAAACATCATTAGAGTCTCTAAACATTACAAAAGTGAGGTCAAAAGCTATACATGATCTTGCTTGCTAACTAAGCACTACATGTGAGTCTCGTACCCAGCTTCGCCATAGCCTCCTGCCTCTAAGCCTGCGGTGGGAAGGAAAACAGAACCGCAGTTTCCAAAGTCAGCTGTGAAATGCTGAGTAAATAACACCCAAACATGTAAAACAGAAGATGAAGCTTTAGTTTATTATTTGCAATAAAACAGGAGGAATAAAACTTGTAAAGAACTTCATAAGTAAAGTAGGGACCCTTTCTATAAACATTCTTCTTGTCTTATTATCTCTTCCAAACAGGTAATATCTTCCTCAATCTCATCTTCTTTTTCCTTTCAAAAACTCATGCCAAAACTGTATTATTAGCTTTGTTGATACGGGGAAGGAACTACTGATCTATCACTAGCAACCATGACCTTAACTGCCGGCAGCCCCCTAAGACTTCTTGCGGCCAGAGAGGTGAGTACATGGAGCGACCCGGCAGGTTGCGACCGGGTTAAAATAAAATCTGATCTCTGGTCGAGTGATCGAAGTCACACGACAATAATAAAAATTGCTTCTCCCGCACAACTCTTTCCACTTTACGTTAATTACGCATTATTATTAATCGTATGACAAGTTCAAATAAATAACTTCTTTGAAATAAATGGAGACTTCAAATAAAACAAGTAAATAAATAACCAAATAAAATGCATTTTGAGACAAGAACTAAAAGTCATATTAAGACACGAAGGAAGCTAGGCTCTAGGCTTGGCATGTTACTTACCTTACTTCCGTAGCACTAGCACGTTCTAGAAATGTCTCGGCCTACAAACCGTCACCTACAACCCGTAACTTTTATGTCAACAAATAATCTAACAAAATACTACACATCCTAAAAATATTCTCTTTTAATTCTACCCAACCCCTCTAGTTAATCTTTTCCTAACATTTTATTTTGTTAAAATCTTCTATTATAAATTATAAAACCACAACTATTATTATTGCTATTATTATTATTATTATTAACTATTATTATTATTATTAGCTAAAAGTGCCTAACTAACTAGAGAAAATACTTTATAAAATGCTTGATAAAGTAGTGAAAACAAAACTAGTGTATCTTTAATGAAAAAGACATTATTATTATTTCTATAATTATTTAAACGATATTCAAAACTATTTAATTTAAAGATAAATTTTCCTAAATACTAATTGCAACAAACAATATTTAAAATCTAGCAAAATATCAAATTTGCAAGTATTAAACATCCAAGTTACTAACAATATTTATTTAAAGTTTAACTAAAAATATTTCTTATTTAATTTTTAACGAATAAACCGCATGCTATTTTAATACCAAAATTACTTTTCTAAAACGAGGATGAAAACTAGTATTTTTAGAAATTATTTATATTCCGAAATTATTATTTTTATTTTTAGCGAAAAGTGACAAGTTTAAGTTAAATACACAAAAACCCCCATTCGTATTAAAAGTCTACAAATTCCTCAACTAGCCACCAAAACAAGTTTAATATAGTACACTAACAGCCCCTAAAGTTTCTGAAATTACAAACAGCACCCCTAAATCATGTTTTAACAGTTTGCAAAAACTACACTTTTACCCCCCTTCTACAACAACTTTTATTTCTTCAATCCTACTTTGATTCAAGCTATCAATCTTCAATTCTAACAACATAAATTAACTAATCAGAAGGTATAGGACATACCTAGGCCAAAAATGGCCGGAAACCGCTAAGAAGTGGGTCGGGTCGACGCTTGATGTCGGGGTCGCCGGAGTTGAGCTCCGTCGCCGGCCTTAATGGCTTCCACGGCTGGGTTTGAACTCTCCAATGAGTGGGTCGGGGCCCTAAGAGTCTTCTGGAAGCAGAGAAGTCACATGGGTGCACCTACGGAGAGCTCGTCGAATTTTGGCTGGAGGTTGGCCGACAACAATGGAGGCCGCCGGAGGTTGCAGTGGTTTCTGCTGCTGCTGCTGCCTCCTTGGGCTCCGCTCAGGTCGGGGATGAGCCCAAAATTGGTCAGAGAGCTTGGGTAAGGCCACGGGGATGACAGAGAGAGAACTGGGTTCTCTTCGGTGGTTGCCCGACGGTGGCAGCGGTGGCTGCGGTAGCTGCTGCTACAGCCGCTACTCTGTTCTGCTGAGACCTGAGAACAGAGAGGGAGGGAGAGAAGGAGAGAGTGATGAGGGTGGAGGCAGTGGGTGTTCTTCAGTGGGTTTTGTCGCCGGTGGCTATGGCGACGGTGGTGGTGGTTGGCTGCTGTGATGGCTGCTGCCACCTCTCCTGCTACTGCTGGTGGTGTTGCTGAGAACAGAGAGTAACAGAGAGTTGGACAGAGTGAGAGAGAGAGTTGCAAGTGGTGGTGTTGGTGATGTTGAAGGTGACGACGGCAATGGTGATGAGGGAGGTGGTGGTTGTTGTGAGTGGCTGCTGGTGGGAGGTGGTGGCTGGAGGGAGCTTATATAGGTGAGGTTACTTGGGCTCCAAGTAGGAGTGATGTGACAGGGGCGGTGATGGTGTTTGGAGAGCCTTCCCGAAGGTGGTGGTGAGGGCGGTGAAGGTGAAGCGTATGGGGGAAGAAGCTTGCTGGAAACAAAATTCCCAATTAAATAATATTTTTGGCAATAATTGGGTGTGGGTGGAGTACTATGTGGTTGGGTGATTGGGTGTGGCAAGACTATCAATACTTGCGCTATAACTAACTAAAATTGGCGAAACAACTACGAATTGATTATCAACTATTACTCTATATTATTCTAAAACTTTTTATAAACTCAACTCAAAGATTTATTATTAAAAATATTATATTGCAAATTAATTATTATATGCTTCTAAAATGTCTGTTTTACCCCTGCTAGATAATCGGGGTATTACATCCTTCCCCCCTTAAGCACAGCTTCGTCCTCGAAGCTAAAATCAAACGACTAATCATAATATTCAAATTATCTAACGAGTAACTATCTAACAGAGTTTATATCACATGGATGACAAGTAACTTCACATAACAAATAATAGCGAGTAGTCAATTTACGACACACGCAATGCAACACGTAAAGTCAAATAAGGTCGCAGTCACGTCTATCTAATTAGGTGGTCATATTCTCATTTGGGTTCTAAGTCTCAAGGTCAATTAAATCTCAAAGGTACTAAAATAGCAGACTAAGGCGTAATAGTATTAAACAAAGGGTTGCATCCTCTCCCCCTTAGAGAGTGACGTCCCCGGAACTCCACGTACCTCATTAAATAAGTGTGGGTACTTCTTTCTCATCTCTTCTTCAGCTTCCCAAGTTGCTTCTTCTGTTTGGTGGTTGGTCCAAAGAACTTTGACCAGTTTTACGCTCTTGGTTCTTGTATCCCTTGTCTTTGTGTCCAGTATCTTGACAGGTTGCTCCTCGTAGGTCAGTGATGGAACAAAGTCCACTGGTTCTGGGTCCAAGATATGAGACGGGTCTGGTATATACTTCTTCAGCTGGGATACGTGGAAGACATTGTGTACTCGCCCTAGGTTCGATGGTAGGTCCAGTCGATACGCAACTTCTCCTATCTTCTCAATAACATCGTACGGACCAATAAATTTAGGGCTTAATTTCCCTTTCAAGTTAAACCTGGTTACCCCCTTAGTAGGTGAGACTCGCAAGAAAGCTTTCTCTCCTACTTGAAACTCCAGTGGTCTTCTCTTCTGATCTGCGTATGACTTCTGCCTGTCTTGAGCTGCCTTCATTCTCTGCTGTATGAGTCGAACCTGGTTCGTCATGTCTTCAATCATTTGTGGGCCAATGATCACCGTTTCGCTGATGTCACTCCAACACAGCGGCGATCGACACTTCCTTCCATAGAGGGCTTCGTATGGTGCCATCCCGATGCTAGCGTGGTAGCTGTTATTGTAGGAGAACTCTATTAACGGCAGCTTATCGACCCATGAGCCTTGGAAGTCCATAGCACAGGCTCTTAACATATCTTCCAACGTCTGTATAGTCCTCTCCGTCTGACCGTCTGTGGCTGGGTGGAAAGCCGTACTGAATTTCAGCTGAGTTCCTAGTGCTTCTTGAAGCGCTTTCCAGAAATGAGAGAGAAAGTTAGGGTCTCTATCCGAGATTATCGAACTCGGAACCCCATGATATCTCACAATGTTCCTGACGTATGCATCTGCCCTTTGCTCCATGTTCCACGTGTCTTTCATTGGGATGAATCTCGCCGTCTTGGTTAGTCTGTCTACGACTACCCATATCTGGTTTAGTCCATTCTTCGATGTAGGTAGAGCTGTGACGAAGTCCATTGATATAGAGTCCCACTTCCAGACTGGAACATCCAACGGTTGTAGTAGACCTCCCATTCTCTTGTGCTCGAACTTCACTTTCTGGCATGTTAGGCATCTAGCCACGAACTCAGCTACTTCCTTCTTCATATTTGGCCACCAGAACGTCTTCTTCAGATCCTTGTAAAGCTTACCGCCTCCAGGGTGAACTGAATATGGGGTGTTGTGTGCCTCTTGCATCAGCTTCTCCTTAACCTCGGAACACTTCTGTGGCACGCACCATCTTCCTTTGTAGCGAATGCTCCCATCTTCGTGGATCTGGAACTCCTTGGCCTCTCCTGCTGCAATCTTCTTCTTGATCCTCTCGAGCTTCACATCTCCTGCTTGATTGTTTCGTATTTCTTCGAATAAGTCTGGTACTGCTGTCATGCTCCCGAGCAGCTTTTGCACCGTTCCTTGTTCTACCACTTCGATGTTGAGCTTCCGGAACTCCTGACATAACCAGTCTGATAAGACTACCATGGCGTTCACTGCATGGCTCGACTTACGACTTAGCGCGTCAGCGACTACATTAGCCTTCCCTTCGTGGTACTGGATTTGTAGATCGTAGTCCTTGATAATCTCCAGCCATCTTCGTTGCCTGTTGTTTAGCTCCTTCTGCGTGAAGATATACTTCAGGCTGCGATGATCTGTGTAGAGCTTGCAAACAGCCCCGTAGAGATGATGCCTCCATATCTTCAGCGCGAAGACTACTGCTGCCAGCTCCAGGTCATGCGTGGCATAATTCTCCTCGTGTGGCTTCAGCTGCCTTGAAGCGTAGGCGATTACCCTCCTATCTTGCATCAGCACACACCCAAGTCCTTTCTTTGACGCATCGCTGTATACCTCGAACTCTCCAGAGTCGTTTGGCAACGCCAACACTGGTGCTGTAGTGAGCTTCTCTTTTAGAGTCTGGAACGCCTCTTCACAGCTGTCGTCCCAATGATACTTCACCGCCTTCTTCGTCAGCGTAGTCAATGGCCTGGCAATCTTCGAAAAATCCTTCACGAAACGCATGTAGTAACCGGCTAAGCCTAGGAAGCTTCGAATTTCGGATACGTTCTTCGGCGTAGGCCAGTCCTTAACCGCTGAGACCTTTGCTGGGTCAACGGATACCCCTTCCTTGGAGATGATGTGGCCTAGAAACGGCACACGATCCAACCAGAAGTCACACTTCGAAAGCTTAGCGTACAGCTGCTCTTGCCTCAAGGTCTGCAATACTTCTCGGAGATGTTCTTCGTGATCCCCTTCGTTCTTCGAGTACACCAGGATGTCATCGATGAAGACAACCACGAACCGGTCTAGAAACGGCTTCATTACTCGGTTCATTAAGTCCATGAATACGGCAGGAGCGTTGGTCAAACCGAATGGCATGACCGTGAACTCGTAGTGACCGTATCTTGTGCTGAAGGCCGTCTTTGGAATATCTTTCTCGGCTACGCGGAGTTGATGATAACCAGATCTCAGGTCGATCTTGGAGAAGACACTGGCTCCTTGCAGCTGATCGAATAGATCGTCAATTCGCGGTAGTGGATACTTGTTCTTGATAGTGACGCTGTTTAGCTCCCGGTAATCGATGCATAATCGTAGGCTTCCGTCCTTCTTTCTGACGAACAGTACTGGTGCTCCCCAGGGTGACATACTAGGTCGTATGTACCCCTTCTGCAGAAGTTCTTGTATCTGCTCCTTCAGCTCCTTTAATTCCACAGGTGCCATCCGATACGGCGCCTTGGAGATGGGTGCAGTTCCAGGTGCCAAGTCTATAGTAAACTCCACTTCTCGTTGAGGTGGCATTCCGGGAATCTCGTCAGGGAATACATCGGGAAATTCCCTCACAACTGGTATCTCGTCCAGCACATTTTCCTTCTTGGTTACGTCTTGGACATAACACAAGTAGGCAAAGTTCCCCTTCTTCATCTGGTTGATTATAGTCAAAGCAGACACTAGTCTGATTCGAGGTTCCGTGGTGATTCCACGATAGGTGACCTTTTCTCCTTTAGGTCCCTTTAACCGAACCTTCTGATCATGGCAGTCAATAACTGCCCTATACTTCCCAAGCCAGTCCATTCCTAGGATCACATCTATGCCTCCTAGGTTAAATTTTATCAGGTTGGCAGGTAAGGTGCAGGTTAGGATTTTGAGTTCTACCCCTTCGAATACGGTATCACAGACAGTTATCTGGCCATTAGGGGTTGCTACTGGGATAGATATACTAGATGAGCTAAGCAAACCCAATTTCTCAGCAAACGAGGATGATATAAAGGAATAGGATGCACCAGAATCAAATAGCACGAAAGCAGGTTGCTCATGAATAGAGAAAGTACCCGTGACAACTCCATGTGCAGCTTCTGCCTCAGTCTTAGTCAGCACAGCAATTCTTCCCACGTTTGCATTCTGAGCTCCTGCTCCTCCTGCTCCAGCTCCATTGTGGTTGTTCCCATATCCAGCATTGGTGTTTCCGATCCTGGGTTGGCCTCCGTTCTGGCCTGCATTGCCTGGGTTGTAGTTCTGCTGCCTGACATATCCATTTCCTCCATTGTTCTGGTTGCGGTTTCCATTCTGCTGGTTCACGAGCTGCTGGTTGCGGGCAAAGTTGTTCCCGTTCTGCTGACGGTTGCCCTGGTAGTTGTTCTGCTGTGGCCTTCCAAAGATGCCTCCTTGGATCATCAGCTGGTTCCCGGCTGGTTGAGATCGGCATTCATAAGCTCGATGTCCTCGCCTGCCACAGTTGTTGCAAGTGACCGGATTTCCCTCACAGTCTGCTCCTGGGTGGTTTCGTGGGCACCATTTGCAGAAATAGCGACGATTCTTCTGAGTCCCAGCATTCTGCTGATTGCCACGATACTGCCCCTGGTTACCTCCTCCGTTGTTAGTCTTGAACCTCTGATTGCCCTTGGAAAAGTTGGTGTTGCTTCCTCCTACCTCCTCCAGCTTGCGTTTCTTGCGATTCTCCTCCTGAGTGACACGAACTCGATAGATGTCAGCAGCTCTGTCGTAGGCTTCATGAAGCGAAGAGTAGGTCCTGCTCAGCAGAGACTCTTGCAGCCTTTCGTGCAATCCACCGATGAATCGGGAGACTTTGGAGTCTTCATCCGGCACCATGTTGCCTACGAATCGTGTGAGCTCGGTAAATTTCCGGAAATACTCAGTCACTGAGTCATTTCCTTGCCGCAGGTTCTGGAATTCCTGTTCCTTGCTCCTTTTCACGTGATGAGGGTAGAACCGAGCTCTGAGGGCGGTTTGAAGAGCTTCCCAGTTGAAGTTGGGTTCGGCTAGGAGAGTTTCTCGTACATTTCTCCACCAGAGGTTCGCTTCGCTCTTCAAGTAGAAGACCGCGCAGTTGACCTTTCGGTCATCGGGGCATTCTATCACCTCAAGAATCTTATCCATTTCCATGATCCAGTCTTCTAACTCGACAGGATCCTCCTTTCCAGTAAACTCCATGGGTTTCATTTCAGCTACTTTCTTGGCCCAGTTATTTCCTGCCTGTCCTCCGTTATTCATCATCTGAGCCATTTGGGCGAGGAATTGCTCCATAGGGATGTTATCAGCCATCTATCCTGGTCAAACTTTCCTATAGTGGTAATGGAACGGTCTATTAGTCACATCCTACGGTATCCTTGGTTAAGGTCGAGGGAACTTTAATAATCATATCTCGCAGTTAATATCTAACATTATCACATAAACTAACATGCAGGAAATAACAATTTTGCAATAAAAGCACATAAGGCTCATATCTGCACAACTCAGCTAATCAAGAAAGAACTTCTTTTGCAAGTTAAACTCTATCTCCTTCTCATAAATATCAGCAAAGATATGCATCTCAAATAACTCAGAACCCATAAGCTAAAAATCAGGATGCGGGTGGGTGGGAGAAATCAAGACCTAAACTACCCGTGACCCCCACGGCTTATCCAATTTTAATTATTTCGCCCTATGTCCAATTTTAGTTGCCCTACAGGTTTTAAATTCCCTTTTTATGGACTGCCTGCTCTGATACCACCTGCAACAGCCCGTGGTTTCCCAAGCCTTCCGTTCCGGACCGGAAAGCCCGGGAGGGGCCGATGCTAAACGTAACGGCGGGAATCAAGCGTAACATTCCAAAAGTATTTATTTATTATACATCATTAAACATCATTAGAGTCTCTAAACATTACAAAAGTGAGGTCAAAAGCTATGCATGATCTTGCTTGCTAACTAAGCACTACACGTGAGTCTCGTACCCAGCTTCGCCATAGCCTCCTGCCTCTAAGCCTGCGGTGGGAAGGAAAACAGAACCGCAGTTTCCAAAGTCAGCTGTGAAATGCTGAGTAAATAACACCCAAACATGTAAAACAGAAGATGAAGCTTTAGTTTATTATTTGCAATAAAACAGGAGGAATAAAACTTGTAAAGAACTTCATAAGTAAAGTAGGGACCCTTTCTATAAACATTCTTCTTGTCTTATTATCTCTTCCAAACAGGTAACATCTTCCTCAATCTCATCTTCTTTTTCCTTTCAAAAACTCATGCCAAAACTGTATTATTAGCTTTGTTGATACGAAGAAGGAACTACTGATCTATCACTAGCAACCATGACCTTAACTGCCGGCAGCCCCCTAAGACTTCTTGCGGCCAGAGAGGTGAGTACATGGAGCGACCCGGCAGGTTGCGACCGGGTTAAAATAAAATCTGATCTCTGGTCGAGTGATCGAAGTCACACGACAATAATAAAAATTGCTTCTCCCGCACAACTCTTTCCACTTTACGTTAATTACGCATTATTATTAATCGTATGACAAGTTCAAATAAATAACTTCTTTGAAATAAATGGAGACTTCAAATAAAACAAGTAAATAAATAACCAAATAAAATGCATTTTGAGACAAGAACTAAAAGTCATATTAAGACACGAATGAAGCTAGGCTCTAGGCTTGGCATGTTACTTACCTTACTTCCGTAGCACTAGCACGTTCTAGAAATGTCTCGGCCTACAAACCGTCACCTACAACCCGTAACTTTTATGTCAACAAAATACTACACATCCTAAAAATATTCTCTTTTAATTCTACCCAACCCCTCTAGTTAATCTTTTCCTAACATTTTATTTTGTTAAAATCTTCTATTATAAATTATAAAACCACAACTATTATTATTGCTATTATTATTATTATTATTATTAACTATTATTATTATTATTAGCTAAAAGTGCCTAACTAACTAGAGAAAATACTTTATAAAATGCTTGATAAAGTAGTGAAAACAAAACTAGTTTATCTTTAATGAAAAAGACATTATTATTATTTCTATAATTATTTAAACGATATTCAAAACTATTTAATTTAAAGATAAATTTTCCTAAATACTAATTGCAACAAACAATATTTAAAATCTAGCAAAATATCAAATTTGCAAGTATTAAACATCCAAGTTACTAACAATATTTATTTAAAGTTTAACTAAAAATATTTCTTATTTAATTTTTAACGAATAAACCGCATGCTATTTTAATACCAAAATTACTTTTCTAAAACGAGGATGAAAACTAGTATTTTTAGAAATTATTTATATTCCGAAATTATTATTTTTATTTTTAGCGAAAAGTGACAAGTTTAAGTTAAATACACAAAAACCCCCATTCGTATTAAAAGTCTACAAATTCCTCAACTAGCCACCAAAACAAGTTTAATATAGTACACTAACAGCCCCTAAAGTTTCTGAAATTACAAACAGCACCCCTAAATCATGTTTTAACAGTTTGCAAAAACTACACTTTTACCCCCCCTTCTACAACAACTTTAATTTCTTCAATCCTACTTTGATTCAAGCTATCAATCTTCAATTCTAACAACATAAATTAACTAATCAGAAGGTATAGGACATACCTAGGCCAAAAATGGCCGGAAACCGCTAAGAAGTGGGTCGGGTCGACGCTTGATGTCGGGGTCGCCGGAGTTGAGCTCCGTCGCCGGCTTTAATGGCTTCCACGGCTGGGTTTGAACTCTCCAATGAGTGGGTCGGGGCCCTAAGAGTCTTCTGGAAGCAGAGAAGTCACCTGGGTGCACCTACGGAGAGCTCGTCGAATTTTGGCCGGAGGTTGGCCGGCAACAATGGAGGCCGCCGGAGGTTGCAGTGGTTTCTGCTGCTGCTGCTGCCTCCTTGGGCTCCGCTCAGGTCGGGGATGAGCCCAAAATTGGTCAGAGAGCTTGGGTAAGGCCACGGGGATGAGAGAGAGAGAACTGGGTTCTCTTCGGTGGTTGCCCGACGGTGGCAGCGGTGGCTGCGGTAGCTGCTGCTACAGCCGCTACTCTGTTCTGCTGAGACCTGAGAACAGAGAGGGAGGGAGAGAAGGAGAGAGTGATGAGGGTGGAGGCAGTGGGTGTTCTTCAGTGGGTTTTGTCGCCGGTGGCTATGGCGACGGTGGTGGTGGTTGGCTGCTGTGATGGCTGCTGCCACCTCTCCTGCTACTGCTGGTGGTGTTGCTGAGAACAGAGAGTAACAGAGAGTTGGACAGAGTGAGAGAGAGAGCTGCAAGTGGTGGTGTTGGTGATGTTGAAGGTGACGACGGCAATGGTGATGAGGGAGGTGGTGGTTGTTGTGAGTGGCTGCTGGTGGGAGGTGGTGGCTGGAGGGAGCTTATATAGGTGAGGTTACTTGGGCTCCAAGTAGGAGTGATGTGACAGGGGCGGTGATGGTGTTTGGAGAGCCTTCCCGAAGGTGGTGGTGAGGGCGGTGAAGGTGAAGCGTATGGGGGAAGAAGCTTGCTGGAAACAAAATTCCCAATTAAATAATATTTTTGGCAATAATTGGGTGTGGGTGGAGTACTATGTGGTTGGGTGATTGGGTGTGGCAAGACTATCAATACTTGCGCTATAACTAACTAAAATTGGCGAAACAACTACAAATTGATTATCAACTATTACTCTATATTATTCTAAAACTTTTTATAAACTCAACTCAAAGATTTATTATTAAAAATATTATATTGCAAATTAATTATTATATGCTTCTAAAATGTCTGTTTTACCCCTGCTAGATAATCGGGGTATTACAAAAATACTATCCACTGGATTGCAAAAGAACAACCCACAGTGGCTAGATCCTCCACAGAAGCTGAGTATAGAGCTCTAGCCACTGCAGGTGCTGAAATATCTTGGCTCCAAATTCGTTTCAAATACCTTAAGTTGTTTATTTCTCAGCCACCTTTACTCTGGTGTGATAGTGCATCTGCAATAGCAATGACTTTAAATCCCATTCTTCATGCTAGAACAAAACACATAGAGTTAGACTATCACTTTGTTAGGGAAAAAGCTCTCAGAAAACTTATTTCTGTTAATTTTGTTTCCAATGCAGAACAAGTTGCTGACATTTTTACCAAACCCTTGCTGAACTCACAATTCTGGAATTTGAAGCACAAACTCATGGTTCAACACTCACCATGAGTTTGAGGGGAGCTAATAGAAGATCTGCTGTTGAAAGGTCCAGCCCAGATGATCCCAGCCCAAAAGAGCTCAAGCCCAAATCATTTCTGATGAAGTTAAACAAAGCCCAGGGATGTCTCTGTCATCTATTGCAAAGTTCAAGTGCTGAAATATAATTTGTAAGGACTATTTTGCAATCTCCTCAAACTAGCTAGGCATCTCTGCTAATGACTATTCAGTGTATTAATCCAACGGTCACAAATGAGACCGTTGGCTTCACCGTGTATTTACAGCCTCTTGTGGCTCTAGGGTTTCTATGGAAAACCCTTAGAATTTCCGTCTCTGTTTTTGAGATTCATATGAACCTTGTTCTTGGTTAAATCAATACAATCGTTTCAGTTTTCCATTATCTGTTTGTGTGCTTTGAATCTTATCAAACAGATTGAAGGAACTTCTTGATGGAGAGTCGATCGAATGAAGAAATCAGATTAAAGACAGTCTTGTTACCCATCAACGATCTCCATAAAACAATATTTGCCCTCCACCAATGATGCTTCGTCTTATTTATCTTCAAACCGGAGAAAATTGCTTTCCTACGCAATGAAAGTCTTACAAAGACACAATTTGTAGTACCAGCGAACTGAACAATGCTTTGAGAGAATTTCAGAGAGATGGAATGTTTGTAAGCAGTGAATTCAGATTATTGAAAAATGTTGAGAAGGATGTTGTCTATAGAGAGGATGAGGTGGCAGTTATGGACAACTACACATGTTTGAATTTCACAACAGTTGCAACTTTTGGAGAGTTACAACTGTTCGTTTAACAATTTTTATAATTGCAACTGAACTGGACTTACAAACGTTCGAAAAAAATATAGTTTATTTAATTTGGATAGAGTTAATTTTTCCCAAAAAGATAAGATTTAGTCGTACGATGGCGCGCACATGGTGGTTTCGTTGGGTCTTCCCTCCTTGACAAAATGCTTCGCCCTAAGGGCGCGGTGCCCTTTGTTGTTGTCAAACTGGAGCAGATATACTACTCTATCTCTCTCCTCAATTTCAACGTGAGAGTTTGATACTCGTCAACCGTATCGTCAACAGTATTAATTTATTTATTTACTTACTTATTATTATTTGTTACTTAGTTTATTTATTAATTAGCTTAATTAGTTGTTTATTTAATTAGTTAGTAGACCGGGCAGAGCCCGTTAGGTCAAGCTCTCTAGTTAGGGTTCGTGTATTTTATTTAAAGCATTGTAATCTTTCAGTCTAGGATATGAGATGAATAAACTATTTTAGTATCGTTTGTTTTCAGTCTTTTCATAGTCTAGTTAAGAGAATTTCTACTTCTTAGAATTGCAGATTGTGAGATTCGTAGCCTCTCAAGCTAATGGTACGATACTGGTTTGTAACAGACTTCTAATATTTCATGTAGAGTAGCCAACTTCAATGTCTTATTGATGTTTTCACTTTTCTAGTTCAAAATTTAGTGTTTACACAATTCCTAATCATTTCGCACGCTTGAAAGCCTCCCCTATGAAGATGGCTTCAGCAAGGATCAAAACTATGTTCACTTAAAACAGATTGCGCAGGCGTAGGTGTTTTCATTGGCGACGAGAAACTACTACGGGTGCAACATTCAGGAGCCAACTGAAAAATGTAAAGCACATATATGTATCGGAGTTTTAACTAGCTAGTTAACTGATAGTGAAACCCCATTTGGATTTGGCATATTTGACGAGTTCGTCCATCTCATCT
This sequence comes from Linanthus parryae, assembly GCA_023055425.1. Classification (NCBI taxonomy): domain Eukaryota; kingdom Viridiplantae; phylum Streptophyta; class Magnoliopsida; order Ericales; family Polemoniaceae; genus Linanthus; species Linanthus parryae. Next base: position 32,468,015 of record JALGPY010000006.1, read on the forward strand.
TCGTCGATGAATCCATCTCCGTTTTCATCGGCGTGGGCCATGGCACGGAACGCTCTCCAACCGCTGTTTCGCATTCCGAGGCTACGGAAGGCCTGCTTGAGCTCCTTCCTGCTGAGCTTCCCATCTCCATTAGTATCGTATCTCTTGAGAACGCCTTTTATTTGTTCTTCAGTTAGCGGAACCCTGGCCTTTCTGTAGCACCACATTCCCATTTTTGGAACAGACAACTCTAGTACTACTACTATGATTGAATAGTACTATTTGGTCTTGTGCTTTATTTTTGGGAATTCTACAATTTGGTCATTTATAGAACTAGTGCTGCCCCAAAATGTGTTTTTGAGTATCTGCTAGGGTTAATCTGGGTCAATCAATCTGGGAATTTTCTGGCCGACCATGCAATAATTGAGTCAACTCAAACGGATATATCTGATATTTGGGGATGAAGACGAACCATTATCCAAATATCTAGAGCAGAAATAGGTAGCAGAATGATTCAAGAGCATATTCAATTAACACTGAAAGAATTTTGGCATCTGTTCCTCCTACGTCATGGATTATATGTCATTCATTATACTTACATGGATAACAAGAATTTATATACACATATGTCGGTGTCATTCATCTGATTAGCAATCGATTTTATTTTTTTTGAGAAAAAAATCCAAAATTTTAAGATTACCATCAAGTGTTAATTCGAATAAGTTTTTTAGCTTTACATTGGTAAATAACAGTTGAATTTTGGATTGAATATTTGTGAGAAGTAAGACCAACATCATTTGCTTATAGACAAATTAAGGTCGTAGTCCTGACTCCTGATCATTCATAGGTCTTCTTGTGGGTAAGAGATTAGAAATCACCGGATGTGCATGCAGGGCGGCCCAAGATATTTTGGAGCTAGCCTAAATCGAGTAAAAATTTCGGGGCCCCAAATTAATAAAAAAAAAAATATACCTAAAAGAGTTTGGTTTAATATAAAAATTTTGTAGACTTCTAATCATTGTGTGTAATATATTAGATTCATGTTAGCTATAATTAATGTTCTTCAACTTTATAATATTTTGATAAGTAAAAAAAAAAAAATCACATTCGTCAATAACGAGATTCAATCTTGGATCAAACTTGTGGTAAAATTATTGATTACCACCAAACTAACATCAACTTCATTAAAAATGTATATTGAAGTATATAATTAACTGAACTATAGTTATCTTTAAAAAAAATTACAAGAAGAACATGCGGGCCCTGCCGGCCCGGGGGCTAAGGAAGCCGCCTCAATTGCCTAGCTATAAGGTCGGCCCTGTGTGCATGTTTGATAGGGAAATAGCTAAGGGTGTGAGCAGTGGCGGACCTAGGGGGGGGGGGGGGTGGGGGGCAGGGCCGCGACCCCTGCAAGGTCGCACATTCGTAATTGCCCCTTCTATTTCACATGTTTTTTTTCAAATTAGCAGGAATTGGTTATACGGGAATAATCATGTATCTGAATACGGCGTCAAGATATAAATACCGACCGGAGTACGTCGACAGTTACGTCGGAAGGATCCTAGCGGTTCTATTGCGTTGTTGGCATTAATTTGTTTATTAAATAAATTAATTAGTTGTTTATTTAATTAGACCTGGTTTTCTTTAAACGGTTCTTTTCCGGCCCGTATAGTCGAACCGTTTAGGTCTAGGGTTAAGCTTAATTTTGGTTTATTTAAAGTTTTAAACAGTGTAATCTCGCTCAGTTTTATCAATCAAGAAGAAATTAAAGTGTATTTTATTTTTAGTGTTCTTCATGTGTGTTCGTGTTTGTGTGCCAGATCGACATCACTATCAATTGGCCCCCTCAAAATTCAAAATCTCAACTATGCCCATTGTAGATACTGCTTTATGACATGGCAGATCTGGGCCACGTGGCAACCATCCAGCACACCATATTGTGCTCCACACACACAGGATCACCAGCCGAGCTGATCCATGTGGGGGCTGCGAGACAGAGCCCTCGCATACCACTGCACGGGACTTGTAGGGACTTTGTGGTCTGGAGGCTAGAGTAAGCCCTGTCGCGTGCGAGCCAAGCCCGCGCGCGACCTTTAGTAACTGTTTTGAGAGATTTATGGCACGAGCTCCATAAACCCGGTCAATCCGGTCAAACCCGGTCAACCTCGTAACGGTTCCGGTACTCGCGCACCACGTGCTCTAACGGTTCCTATATACTCGGACGAACGTGCCGTTATGGTTAAGCTAATTAAGCCGCCATTAATGGGCGCATTAACCACACTACAACGGTCATGTTCTCCAGTATATATACATCGTTAACCTTTCCATACAAAAGAGGACACACTGCCATACGCGGAAGCTCTGCCAAACCTCTGTCTCTCTCTCAGACATTGCTACTGACTTACTCTCTCCCTACACACACCCCTATTCTTCCTGTGCGATCCCTGATCCACTACGTACGGTGTACACGGAGGTCTCCCTGCCGGAATCTCTTGTGCACATTTTGGTGAACCCGACGTGAACTTACCAGCAAAAGCAACCATGTCTCAGGAGGACGATGTCAGCAACCGATCTCCTTCCACTGAAACTCCCTCGGGAGACGAGGCTCGCCGTACTCCGACGACTCCCGGCGAGGCGCCAACTTTAGAGTCTTTGGACGCCACTGTCCAAAGTCAGGCAAAAGCTCTCAAGTCTCAGTCCGCGCAGTTAGAACGGATCTTGGCCGTTCTGGGCACTCTTGCGCCAAATCCTCCACCTGCCACCGCTATCCCCCAGGGAGGAGGAACCCCTACCGCTCCAGGATTGGGAGTGTCGGCCACGCCTCCCAACCCTCATCTGCAAACTCCACCGTCGGCCGCGCAGCTGCCTTCGGTCCAAGGGTCGACGGCACAAATGCTGCCCCCTGCTGCTCACGCCTCTCAGCCCCCGGCTTTGGCGTCCAACCCAGCTCTGCAGTACACTCTGCCTCCACCAGCGACAATCTGGGGAAACGCGGGTAGCCAATACACTCCCAATCCTCCGGCAGCATATGTGTCGCCACCGCCTACAGCAACCCCTCCGTCAACTACCGAGGGAAGCATTCCAGAATGCATGACGTCTTTGCAGAAGCGCGTGGACTCCATCTTGGCTCATCAGTCGTTCGCGGATACCATCATCCCGAAGCTAGACAACGATCCACCCATCCCACGAGAGATCTATCTCATGCCTAACCCGGCGGGGTACAAGGCTCCCAAATGGGACAAGTTCGAGGACGTCAATGGAAACGCTCATGAGCATGTCATGCGTTTCATCGATGTCATGGGTCCATACGGAGCCGATCCCAAACTGCTGATGCGGGAATTCCCAAAAACTCTTGGGAATGTAGCATACAAATGGTACCGAACATTGGAGGCCGGATCTGTGAAAACTTGGGACGACATGGTCCAGAAGTTCTATACCAAGTTCTTCCAGATGGAAGAAAAGGTGACGATGATCCATCTCTCACGGATGTATCAGAAACGCGAGGAAGATGGAATCACTTTCATCAAGAAATTCAGGGCGAAATCCTTGGAGTGCAAGGATCCAATGCTCGAAAGCCGGCTCGTAGAGATATGCCTGCAGTGCATGCGAGATGAATACAAAAGCATGCTGATCAATTTGCAAACACCTACGTTTTCAAAGCTCATCGAATGCACGATGAACATCGAGCCCATTGTCGAGAGACAGAGAAAGAAGAGCGCTCCAGAACGACCTGCGAGCGGCACCACCTACAAGATCGGCAGATTTGGCTACAAGCGGGGACGCGAAGCTGAGGTCAATACAGTTTCGCCCCAGAAGCAAGCAAAGGCTGCAAACTTCGATGCACCACCTCTGCCATGCTCGGTGGAGGAAGCAAGCGATCTCTGCAGACAGTGGCGTAAGGACGGCGTCCTACCACCGCTCGAGAAAGCACCCTCCAAGGAGATGACGAGGGACCCTAAGTGGTGCGAATACCACGGCAAGGTCATGCACCCCACAGCCGAGTGCAAGAAGCTCAGATTCGCGTTCGATCAGAAGATGAAGAACGGCGAACTCATCGTCAGCGACCACCGGAAGGATGTGCGCAACAACCCGCTGCCTGCCCATACAGATTCGGGCTCAAAGGGCAAAGAGGTCGCCATGATCTCGATAGTGGACTTGGAAGAAGTCGCAGAAGATGGTCTGCCCATCATTGCTGAAGTCCATGAAGATGAAGACTACAGCATGGACACGGAAGATGAGCGTGCCGACCGCATGAAAGGGTCGCACGGCTTCGACAAATTCTTCAACGAGATGAACTTCTCCGAAAAATGTCGAGCGGACATGACAAAAGCAATCTTAAGGGTAGCAGAAGACTACGAGGAGGACCTCGTGGTCTCCAACGGGAAAGTTGTCAGGGCGTCCCGTTCCACAGAAAAGATTATGACCTTTTCTGCCAGCGACAAGAAGACAGATGCGAGCCACCAGAGGCCCCTGTACGTGACCGCCATCATCAACGGCGTCGAATTCAAGCGAGCATTCGTCGATGGAGGAGCAGCGGTCAATGTTGTTCCACTCCACACACTGAAGCTAGCAGGGATCCCCGAGCACAAGGTAGTCAAGCGTCCATCCCCGCTGGTGGGATTCGGGAGCGATTCTAGAATGACGATCGGATGGATCCGCCTGGGCGTTCAGATCGGCAAAATCAAGTGCTCGGCGAAGTTCTATGTCATAGACGCGAACACCACATATCACATGATCATAGGTCGGGCCTGGATTCATCGCTTCGACGCAATCCCTTCAACGGCTCACCAAGTGATGAAAGCTATCTGGAACGACAGGATTGTTGAGATACCGGCCTCAACTAACCCGTTCAACTTGGACGAAGCACATCTCAGCGAGGCGGTGTGGTTCACCGAGATGGCGGACGAGCAAACACCCGGACCATTCAACCCTACTCCTTTACCTCTCTGGGAGGACATCAAGGACCAGTCACCTGCAGGCGTGATGGTGACAAGGGGAGATGCCAAGGAAAAGCCGCCTACTCACGAAGAGGCGCCGCGCATCGCATATCATCGCAAGAATGTATACACTCTGAAGAGGATCGCAAAGCATGACCCCGAGGGCAAGGAGATAGAGAGCTTCTACGCCAACGGGAAGAAATGCTATCGCATATGAAGGTGCGCGGGGACGTCCTCACACGGGCATGGGGATGTCCCTGGGCAAATCAATCAAATCGAGCAAGTTGCGCTGACAGAAGAGCCAACACAGGGTACTCCAGAGGAGAAACTCAAAGAAGCGCCCGAATGCATGGAAGACAGGCCAAGACCACAAAAGCAAGAGCTAAAGGAAGTGTTCCTCAGCCCGAACGAGGAAAAGAAAAGGCCAGTCTTCCTGAGCGCGGACCTCACAAGCGAAGAGGAACAGGGACTGCTGCAGCTCCTAACTGAATACAAGGACGTGTTCGCATGGGAATACGACGAGATGCCGGGTCTGGACACGAGCATCACTATGCACCGTTTAGACATCATCCCAGGGTCTAAACCGGTCAAGCAAAGCACCAGAAGCTTCAGGCCAGAGCTCAACGTGAAGATCAAGCAGGAGATTGTCAAACTCCTAGATGCCAAGTTCATAGAGCCAAATCACCATCACACATGGTTGGCCAACATCGTGCCGGTGGTGAAGAAGAACGGACAGCTCCGCATCTGCGTGGACTTCCGAGATCTTAATCGCTTCTGCCCTAAGGACGATTTCCCACTGCCTAACATCGATTTGCTCATTGATTCAACGGCAGGCCATCGCATGTTCAGTTTCATGGACGGCTTCAGCGGGTACAATCAAATCAAGATGGATCCCGAAGATGCAAGGAAAACTGCATTCATCACTCCCGTGGGGGTATTCAACTATACGGTAATGCCATTCGGTCTTAAGAACGCAGGCGCAACCTATCAACGGGCCATGATGGCTCTATTCCACGACATGATGCACAAAGAAGTGGAATTCTATGTGGATGACTTGGTAGTCAAATCCAAGCATGAAGCAGATCACCTTGCAGACCTGCGAAAGGTGTTCAACAGATGCAGGAGCTTTCAACTGAAAATGAACCCCATGAAATGCGCATTTGGCGTGACTTCGGGGAAGTTTCTGGGATGCGTAGTCCATCGCCAAGGGATCGAGCCTGACCCTGCGAAAGTGTCAGCCATCACCAGCATGACGCCACCTCACGACCAAAGTACCTTGAAAACATTCTTGGGAAAATTGTCATATCTGCGGAGATTCATCCCAGCAATCGCCGAAATCACATGCTGCTTCAGCACTCTTCTCAAGAAGGACGCCGCGTACAACTGGGCTCCTGATCACGAAGCCGCATTCGAAAAGCTAAAGGAGCTACTCACATCCCCAAAGATAATGATCGCGCCTCAACTGGGATCGCCGCTTCTGCTATACCTTACATCGACAAGGAAATCTATAGGAGCACTCTTGGCTCAGATCTATGAAGGACAAGAGAGGCCTATCTATTACATCTCTCGTATTGTGCAGCCTGCTGAATCAAGGTACACGGACATCGAACGTCATTGCCTTGCTTTATTCTTCGTAATAGAGAAGTTGAGACACTATTTTGCATCGCACAAAGTAGTGGTGGTCACCAAAAGCGACCCCATAAGATACCTGCTAACTCACACTACTCCGGGCGGGAGATTGGCGAAATGGTACATGACCATCTCTCAATACGATATCACATGCGTGAAACCAAGAGCGATCAAGTCGCAGGCGGTAGCAGATCTGTTGGCACAGTTTCCCGACAACAGTCACGAACCTGTGATCGAGGAAGAGCTCGAAGGCCCTGAAATCTACGCGATCGACGTGCCCTATTGGACCCTCCACTTCGACGGTTCGTCAACCAGAAAAGGCGGAGGCATTGGGATAGTCTTGACAAAGCCGGACGGGGAAGTCATACAGATGTCCGCAAAACTCAACTTCGCAGTCACGAACAACGAGGCGGAATACGAGGCTCTGATCACGGGGCTCCGTGCGGCGAAAGCTTTGGAAGTGAGCAACTTAACAGTCATGGGAGATTCTAAACTGATTGTTAAGCAGGCCTCGGGCGAATATGGTTTAAAGGAGATCAACCTCCTGCCATACCGCACCCTAGTGCAAAAGCTGATGCAGCAATTCTGCGACGTGAAATACGAGCACAAGCCCCGAGCGGACAACAGGCATGCAGACGCCTTAGCAACTCTGGGATCTAAGGTCAGCATAGACAAATGCCCCGCAATGATTTCCATCGAAGTGCGAACATCTTCAGCATTAATAGAAGATGCGTGCGACGATGAACACATGGATGACGCAGACTGGCGAAAAGCAATCCTGCAAGCTATTGCGAAAGGCACCAGCAGCGAAAGCTGGGTACTCACGAAAGGATACTGCATCCACGACAACACCCTTTACTACAAGGGTCCTGGAGGAATACTCATGCGATGTGTCTCCGAGCAAGAGGGACAACAGCTGTTAGAAAAGATTCACCAACACGCTTGCGGAGAAAGCGAGGTGTCAATCTACAGGAAAGCTCAGAGATATGGCATTCATTGGCCAGGCATGTCAACAGCTGCAGCCCTGATACAAGGGAAGTGCGAAAGTTGCGCACTAATCAAAGATTCTCTACTCGTCGCTCTAACCGATGACGACACAGACTGGAGGAAGCCATTGTTTGAATTCCTCACCCAGGGCACCGTACCCGAATCGAGAAAAGAAGCCGACAAATTGAAGAGGAAAGCCTCTCGATACCTGGTTCAGGAAAACCTGCTTTGGCGAAAAGGTCACGAAGGTAACTTGCTGCGATGCCTAGACGGCAGGGAAGCACAAGAAGTCATGGACCTTTCTCATCAGGTGGAACACCAGGGAGGTGCGAAATTATGCAGACAACTCCTCTCAATCGGATACTTCTGGCCCACGATGGAAGTCGATTGCCGCACCAAGGTGCGACGCTGCCAAGAATGCCAATTCAAAGGGAACCTAGTGCACGCTCCTGCCGTGGATCTACATGCATTAGGGACGCCATGGCCATTTCATACATGGGCTCTGGACTTCATCGGCCCCATCCGACCAACGTCACATGGGAACCATTTCATTCTCACTGCAACCGAGCTGTTCACCAAATGGGTGGAAGCAATACCACTAAAGACGGCAAACGCGCTGGCTGTGGTTAACTTCATTCAGGAAAACATCGTATGCAGGTTTGGAATCCCAAACACTATTCTTTCAGATAACGGTACTCCTTTTGTTAATCGTCAGGTAGCTACGAAACTCGCGGAGTACAATATCAGGCAGATATGCTCTACCCCCTATTATCGAAAGGGAAACGGACAAGCCGAAGCGACTAACAAAACGCTATTGAGAATTCTGAGCAAGATGGTCGCAGATGACCACAAGAAGTGGGCCGACTCCCTTAACATAGCTCTGTGGGCCTACAGAACTTCTCCAAGGACACCTACAGGGGCCTCGCCATTTCTACTATGTTATGGGGCCGAAGCTGTAGTACCTGCGGAGGTCAGAGTCAATTCGGCAAGGCTGGCCTTCCATGCACTCTATGAAAATCAACGCGATCATGATTTAGTCTTGCTGGAAGAAAAGCGAGAACAAGCCAAAAGGACTAACAAGCGGTACCAAGAGAGAATCGCTCGCGCCTATAACAAGACAGTCCAGCGACGGGATTTCGCAGTTGGCGACCTGGTCTTGCGCGCGTCTGATCACTGCATGCGAGAAGCAACTCACCCAAAGTTCGCAGCTAATTGGGAAGGACCCTTCGAAGTCACAGAAGTCTTCGATAGCGGCTACTGCAGCATACGAAGGTTGCACGGCACAACCTCAACTCCAAGCTCAGTCAACATGCGCTGGATCAAGAAGTACTATCCTTGACTTCTCTTATTTCATACGTTTTATGATAACGTTGCTTAATGTCTCATGTGGCTATGATTAACGCAATCTCCTCTCCCATATGAGAGGATTGTAATCCTATCTCTCACGTATGAGAATGTCATAATAAAAGAATTCTCCCAAATGAGAAGTTCATATTTCTAGCTGTTTATATCGCTCTATTTAATTTGTTATTACTGTTAACAATGATTTATTTGCTGCAATAGCAGCAAACGCAAATGCGATCTTAATTGATCATCAAAGCCTATCTCTTACGATAGCAGCAAATACATAAACGCGATCTTAATTGATCACCAAAGCCTATCTCATACGATAGAAAACGCGATCTCAATCGATCATCTAAAGCCTATCTTTTATGATAGCAGCCAAACGCAAACGCGATCTTAACTGATCATCAAAGCCTATCTCTTACGATAGCAGCAAATACAAACGCGATCTTAATTGATCATCAAAGCCTATCTCATACGATAGCAAACGCGATCTCAATCGATCATCTAAAGCCTATCTTTTATGATAGCAGCCAAACGCAAACGCGATCTTAACTGATCATCAAAGCCTATCTCTTACGATAGCAGCAAATACAAACGCGATCTTAATTGATCATCAAAGCCTATCTCATACGATAGCAAACGCGATCTCAATCGATCATCTAAAGCCTATCTTTTATGATAGCAGCCAAACGCAAACGCGATCTTAACTGATCATCAAAGCCTATCTCTTACGATAGCAGCAAACACAAACGCGATCTTAATTGATCATCAAAGCCTATCTCATACGATAGCAAACGCGATCTCGATCGATCATCTAAAGCCTATCTTTTACGATAGCAGCCAAATGCAAACGTGATCTTAATTGATCATCAAAGCCTATCTCTTACGATAGCAAACGCGATCTTAATTGATCATCTAAAGCCCATCCCTTACGATGGCAGCCAATGCAAATGCGATCTTAAGTGATCATCCAAAGCCTATCTCTTACGATAGCAGTCAACATAAACATGATCTTAATTGATCATCTAAAAGCCCATCTCTTACGATGGCAGCCAATGCAAATGCGATCTTAAATGATCATCCAAAGCCTATCTCTCACGATAGCAGTCAACATAAACGCGATCTTAATTGATCATCTAAAGCCCATCTCTTACGATGGCAACCAATGCAAATGCGATCTTAAATGATCATCCAAAGCTTATCTCTCACGATAGCAGTCAACATAAACGCGATCTTAATTGATCATCTAAAGCCCATCCCTTATGATGGCAGCCGATGCAAATGCGATCTTAAGTGATCATCCAAAGCCTATCTCCTACGATAGCAGCAAAAATACAAAAACGATCTCAATCGATTAACAAAATCCTATCTCTCACGATAGCGGTTTACTCAAGTGCGATCTTGTATGATCTTTTTAAGCCAATCTCAATCGATCATCAAAATCCTATCTCTCACAATAGAGGTTTACACAAATGCGATCTTATATGATCTTCTCAAGCCTATCTGTTACGGTAGCAATTTATACGCAAAGTGATTTTAGTTGATCACCCAAGTCCGTATGTTACAATGGTAACGTAACTGCAGAACCATCTTGATAGACCTTCTAAAAGTCTATCTGCTGCGATAGCAATTCATGCGAAAAACTATCTCAAGCAATTCTCTAATAAAGCCTATCTTCTATGATAGCAATTCGCACCGCTCAATGATCTTAATTGATCTGTTAAAAAACTATCTGTTACGATGGCAAAGTTGTGAACGTGATCTCATACGATTTACAACGACCAACTGCAAGCCCATCCATCAAAATGGCACATCTGCGAAATTACGATCTCGAATGATCTAGCGAAACATCTGCGCATTAATGTCGCATGTGCGAAATAATTACATGGCATTATGCAAGGCAAAATAAGCCGAAACGCATGCGAAATTGTATTTTGTTGCAAAGAGAGCAAATGATACAAAAGCTATATATCATTATGTGTCAAATGACTTACAAGCGAAAAGCTCGAATCTAACTACACAGCCAACATGGCTAACAATACATTCGAAAAATGGCTGATAAGCCAGCAGAGACACGGTACGGAAACCCGGACTGCAAAGAATGAACCGCCCTGGCTTCAAACGCCGGCTACACGATGCCCAGATCTGTGGGTGAACATCTGTAGCAAGGGGGATCTTGCTCTAAAAAGAGCCACATGAAGTCGTACGCTCGACATTCCGCTATCCGACAAGACTGTTGTCAGATAGGCTCCCCATAACATTTGCCCAAGGAACTACCGGTTCCGGCGATCCACAGGCAAGCAGAAGCTCCAAAGGGCAAGGGCTCCTTGTAGACGGGGATGAACGCGACGGTTCGTCACCCCGGGCTCACAAACATGAAAGTGACGGATTCTTCTTCGGAGATGCTGAAGAAGAATCACGCCGTTCATTACGAGACGGTAGCACGGTCACTTCGGCGCTGCACCTCGCCACGAGGCGGCCGGAAACATGACCTGCACACATAATACACGAAGAAATTTCTTCGAATACACATGAGGTATTATCTGCATCCTCTTTATGATGGTTATAAACAGCCATAACCCTCATAAAGTGGATCTTGGAAACTATTTCTATGGCACAAAGCGCAAACTCAGGATTCAAAACTTGAAGTTGCCATGAATCAACGAAAAACAAGCGTTGAAGCCAGCAGTCATAAGGACTCACGGCAAAGCACATGTTTGGGATGAAGAACCCAAATGGCAAAGACAGGGTTTATATAGACCCTGTGGAGACTCTTCGGTTGCCTAAGATGAGTCAGCAAAATTCAAAAAGAGGGTAAGTTCAATCACTTACGCCTTGAAAAGCGGTAACAATCAATTACCCTACTAAAGGCTACGACGATTCAGTTGCGTATCCTAATAAATGACGGATAGTCATGATTCGGATGGACTTCCCAACGGAAGCGTGCTTATCTGCCGAGAAATTAGCGCGAAAATCAAGCAGAAAATCAATTGCTGATGTCATAATTGGATATGCACAGAAATGTCCAATCAAATCCCGAAAAGGGCAAAACGGGCAAACTCATTGTTTGTTGTTAAAAAAAGGGGGGGAGAAACCCTAGCAATATTACATTAATGTTTCAAAACATTACATTAATGTCTCAGCCATTTTCCTGTTTTCTTTTCAAAATTCGAAAAGTCAAAACAAATTCTTGATTAAGGAATCATGGGGCTCGAACTGCTCGCTCAGCTTCTCCACTTGTTTCACTTCTTGCTTCAGTTGCTCGAACTTGGCATTCATTTCATGATACAGCTTCAAAGCTTCATCAACCTTTTGCTTTTGCTGCTCCACCTTCTGCATCTCAGCTGCGAGATTCTGGTGACCGAGATTCAAAGTTACAGCTGCGCGAATCAGTGTAACTCTGTCCTTGAGAAATTTGAAACCAAGTCTGCCTTGGACTTTGAACAGGAGATTTTGGCACATGCCACACAGCAATTCAGCACTCTGGGCCGAAATGGTCGCAGGTGTAGCCGCAGACAGCTGCTCCATTATCCAGATGGCTTCAGTAAGGAATAGCCTCCTGTCAAAAGGTCCGATCTCCAGAGATCTCACAAACGATCGGGGGTATCTGAGACGCATTCGAACCACCCAGTCTACATCGGTTTGCTTCAAACCTGAGACATCAAAAATGGTTATAATGTCAGAACTCGCAAGCAAATAATGCGACGTGCGAACGGTAAATCTTTACTTACCAGTGCCTTCCAGAATTTCATGAAGAGAAGGGATGCGGGCCACTGGGTTGTTCGAAGACTGCCCTCGCTCCATAGCTCTCCTATCAGCTGCGAGCTCCAACCTCTCATAGTCAGGAGGAAGAGTGTAGGCCGCACCAGCTGCGACTACATTCCCAACCTGCGAGCCCCAAATGCTCCACGCAGGAATAGGTGCTTCCGGCTCAGTCATCGCTGGAGGCGAAGGAACAGCCGAAGTCGCCGGGCGGAGGACACTCCCAGATGCGAAAATGTTAGCATCACTTGTCCTTTCTTCCTCACCACCAGTACGGACACCTTCGTCCATCGGCACAGCATCAGCTTCGACGTCATCGGAGAGTTCGATGACATCCTCGAGATGCTCACGTGCGTGTCCAGCAGCTGCGACGGGCTTCTCGGTATGGGAGCTCGAAATTGGAACGTGGGATGCAGAAGGCTGACTTCTCTGCTCCAGCTCAGGTTCCTCAGCATGACCTGCGATACCAAATGCGATAAAGTGAGGTAACTTGTGTTATAAGTTATTTCGCTATCTTTACTAAAGCTAAGAATAAGCACCTCCACGCGAAGGTGGGATTGAGGTATCCTCATCGTACACTAGGGACGTGGAACCGTGCCCTATCAGTGTATCCTCACTAAGCAAATCTTTAAGAGAAGCATGACCTGGGACGCGAGTAAACCAGTCATGATTTTGCCTCAAGTGGCTACAGCCTAGTATGCGCATATCACTCAAAATAATTACCTGAGGGTTCTCCACATTTGCTTACCAACCAACGGCGAATGTCAAGCTTTGACACACCGTGCTTTAACGCACCCACAATTACATCTCTATAAGTAACTGCGAGATTGAAGATCTCACCTTTATCGCCACCTGCGATCTCTGCGAAGTCCGCTTGGACTTGCTCTAGCTCTGCTGCGTCCTCTCCAGGAACCTCATCTTCCTCCTCCACATGAGGAGCCACTTCTTCGGGAAGCTCGTCTTCCTCGCCAACTGGACGCACTAAGTCGTCAACATGCAGCTCCTCGAGGCTCCGCTGTTTCACAAGCTCGAGCTCCTCTTCCTCTCGCTGCCTTCTTCTTTCAGCAGCCTCCGCGGCTGTCTTCCGGGATTCAGCAAGAACATCCTCGCTTATAGGATCATCTGAAATGCCAGAATGGGCATCTTTCTTTTGCCTCTTGGCCACAAGGCCACCGACGGCTTCATCATCATCATCTGCAAATACATATTTGGTTCAAAGAAAAGAACTACAAAGAAGTCTAGATAAAGGGCAAGGAGATGCGACGGAAGTACCTCCTGATTCTTCCTCGCACATCACAACTGTTGCTTCTTCTTCATCACTTGCCTGGGGCTCCTGTCTCTCTTCCTCCTCTTGGTTGAATGGAACGAAAGTCTCAACTGCGAGATCTTTTCGCACTTTGCTGGGCATACGACCCTTGCCTTTGTCCTTGATGGAAAGGGACCTCACTGGGGGAGAAGCTGGAGCACTCCTAGGGGAAGAAATCGTAATTCCCTTTTGCCTAGGTCTCTTCGCTCTCGGCGCCGCAGTCGCTGGAGGGGACGGGTCATCTCTAGGAGGAGACGGAGCCGGAGGGTTGTCTATCAGCGAGTCAGCAAAAGTGTTCATGACTCCGCGAACTTTTGTTTCGACCTCGGCATCCATCCTCCATGCTAACCGGTACGTCTCCCCCTTCCTTCTAGTGGCAACAATGGTGTCCACCAGCGATTTGGAGCGATCACCAGCTGCGAACCTCCGCACATGACACTGAAACAGCACAGAACAAAAAGCATCAGCGCAAGGAAACTAAAAAGCTTAAAGCACATAAGGAAATTGCTTACCTCAGAAAACGCCTTGCTATATTTGATGACCTGCGCGTCACCCTTCTTGATTGCGTCGACTTGCTCCTTCAGAATGAAATCGGGGCACAAATGATTCTCGCGGTCCCACAGCGAGTAGCAACCATACTCAGACTCGCTCAAACTGCAATTGGGGCGAAACGGAAAAGAGTTTCTCTTGATCAAGGGGGCCTTTCCTGGCTGCGCCGCCGCCTCCGTCTCAATCCTCGTTTGCTGGGCAACCCAGTATGCGATCCAGTTCTGGGAACAACCACCCTTGCGAGTTCCCGCAGGCTGCTCAAAGGGAAGATTGCTCATGAGGACTGTCTCGCACTCCTTTGTCAGCAAACGCTTGTAGCACCCTCTGATAATAGACTGGGGCCAGATCGATGGGGCCACCGCATCAAAACCAAACTGAGGAGAGACCCGAGTAGGGTCAACATCCACTGTAAGTCTTTCATACCGTGGCGCGAGCTCACGAATATGCTCTGCAAGGGCAGGAAGAGAACCTCGCAGACACCAACAGAAGAAGTCACGATAGCGTTCGTGGAATTGCGGCCCCTTTTCAAAGAGAAGGTCTTCTGACAAGACCATACCTCTGGAAGGGTATAGCTTTGGAAACCACCGCACATTCTCAACACGTGTGGCATAGGGCCTGGCAGTAAACTCCTTTCGTTTGTCGCATATCAAACTCCAAGTACACTTGGTGTTGCTTGCTCCAAACCATCTCGCAGCCCTTCCGCTGTTGCGCGCCTCCGTCTCGCCTGGGGGACACCACTTCTCAAGTGGGAGGGGAGTTGGAGCATAAGACGGCCAGCGCTCGAAAACCCACATTGTCAAAAAGCTGATATTGACAAAGGTCAGGACATCGAGGCGGCCACGCGATTCCCTCATCGCCAGAACCAGCTGATCCAGCCTGTAATATAGCGTCCCCAGGACCAAGGGTCCGAGTGCGACTCTCTGGCCAAGAGCGAGCCTCACAGCAAGTGGCAGCACATGGTAGAAGACCCCGTCATGGGGATGACCATCAATCAGATACCTCGACAGCCAAGCACAGAGAAAGGGGCAAAGGGTTAAATGATAGCCCTTGCCCTCTACATAATTCTCGGCCTCCGGGTTCTCGCTCAAAAGCTTCTTAGTGATGCTGCTGTTCGCATAGTCTCGGAAGAAGTACTGCAACCACTTGTTCCAGGTATTCTTCGCAGACGTATCCATTAGCTGCCAGTTCGGAAGAGGCTTCGTAGTGGTCCACCGAGTAGAGATTTTCTTTACCTCTGCTAGGCACTCCTCCATCTGCGCGTACAAGGCCATTTCAGCAGATGTCCTCAAGTGGCTCAAGGGGTCCACCTCGCCCATGGGGGAAAGCTCATACAGCATTTGAACGTCCTCAAGCGTGGGGGCAGCCTCGAACTCAGCAAAATGAAACGTGTGAGTCGCGGGCGAATAACGGGACAGAAGGTCTAGAAGCATGGACTGATCCAACTTCACGGCAACACCCTTCATAGCACGGATAGCAAAGAAAATGCCGGCTTTATCAAGAGTCTCGGCATGATGATTCAATACGTGGTCAATCCACTCATCCATGTAGTCCAATTTCTGGACGAACGCTTGAGTAGAAATCGCAGTATACGGGAAGTGCCCGTTCTCGATCCCCAATCGGACTACATCCTCGGAACCAACCCACTCGAGCAGGGCCGAGTTAACTGGGCGAGTCAACGTCAGCAATTGCTCAGCAGGAACAGGATCAGGCATCCTCTTCGCCTTCACCCTCGCATGATAAAAATCCTTCCCACCCAGAAAGGGGGCTTTACGCCACAGAGCCTGCGGAAGCTCCGGCATCTCTTCGTCTTCCTTGACGGGTCTGGTTACTCTTGTCTTGGCCATTCCTGCGAAAGGGCAAGAAAAAGGGGGGGAGAAATACCACACCACACTTCAGTTTGAATTTTGGAATTTGAGATCTATGCAAACCAAAGCAAACAGTTCCGGTGCCAATTTCAGAAATTGGGGAGTTGATATTGTTGAAAGATTAAAACGAAGCGGGTTCAGAGATCAAAAGCCTCTTCACAAATTTCATGGATTTACAGATTCAATGCGATTCAAGGCAAACACTGGTAGTTTAAATCAAAAGTAAACGAGGCCAACCTTGTTTCCTTGAAGCTTGCTTGGATATGCACAATTGGAGAATACGATTTGCAGTTCTGAACTGGTGATTGATTATCTGGATCTGCTCTCGAAGATCTCCGGGTACCATTCACTTTAAGAGAAAGAAGTAATGCTTTGCAATGATGGGATACAAGGTATTTATCCAGAAGAATGAGGGGTTGCGTCCCTTCAGTAGTCGAATCGCAACCGTCACCGTCGTGTCGCGCAATCACAGGACGGGCTGACGTCACGCCTAAAACCCTAAAGGTCAGACGGCACGACTCTAGGGGTTTTAGGTCATAATGACACGCACGGGGGCTGAACCTACCCGTATTTGAATTGGTGCGTGACGACGACGCGCATATTGGTTTCCGCGCATGGAAGCCTATACAGCTATGAGCCTTCACGCGCAGAAAGGGGGCTAATGTAGATACTGCTTTATGACATGGCAGATCTGGGCCACGTGGCAACCATCCAGCACACCATATTGTGCTCCACACACACAGGATCACCAGCCGAGCTGATCCATGTGGGGGCTGCGAGACAGAGCCCTCGCATACCACTGCACGGGACTTGTAGGGACTTTGTGGTCTGGAGGCTAGAGTAAGCCCTGTCGCGTGCAAGCCAAGCCCGCGCGCGACCTTTAGTAACTGTTTTGAGAGATTAATGGCACGAGCTCCATAAACCCGGTCAATCCGGTCAAACCCGGTCAACCTCGTAACGGTTCCGGTACTCGCGCACCACGTGCTCTAACGGTTCCTATATACTCGGACGAACGTGCCGTTATGGTTAAGCTAATTAAGCCGCCATTAATGGGCGCATTAACCACACTACAACGGTCATGTTCTCCAGTATATATACATCGTTAACCTTTCCATACAAAAGAGGACACACTGCCATACGCGGAAGCTCTGCCAAACCTCTGTCTCTCTCTCAGACATTGCTACTGACTTACTCTCTCCCTACACACACCCCTATTCTTCCTGTGCGATCCCTGATCCACTACGTACGGTGTACACGGAGGTCTCCCTGCCGGAATCTCTTGTGCACACCCATCTAATTAGTGTATTTATAACTTGATTATTCTTATGATAAGATGATAGACTATGTCACTCTCGCCAACATTTCATGACATATCTACTTGCGATATATAAGATTTATCAAAATTATTATAGCATCATCTTCAAAATAGAGAATCATTTAGAAAAGTAAAAAAAAAAGAAAAAAGAAAAAGCTATATATTATTTTTAAATTAAAGGTCAGCCCCCACTCGACCCAAATCTTGTGTCCGCCACTGGGGTGAGTGATGTCGTAGCTGCTTTGTTCGCGTCTTGGAGTGTGTGGTACAAACCTTGTTCCTAGCAAAAATTGAGAATCTGAGCATGACTTGGTTTGGGGCTCGAGCTGATCAGTTGGCAAACCCGGGCATCCTAATTGGTTGAGGCACATCTTGGAATCTATATTCCACATCTTTTACTATCCCGATGACAGAGAGTAGGGGACCCTCGGGCTGAGGATCAACTTTCTTTTCTTAGAGAAAATATATGATAAAGAAATTTGTGTTGATCTTCGTATAGGATATGATGCGAGATATATATAAAATAACTAAAATACCCTTTACTTTGGAATTATCTGCATATATATGACATATAGTAAATGTTTGTTTTCAATTAGACATTTCCTCATTCATTTCCTCTTTAGTTTCAGCGAGAAACAATTATCTCTGTTTTGTTTTCGGTGTGGTCAGGTTTTAGGTAAAGATGAGAGAGATGGACGATACTTTTTTTGGTGCTCTACAACTAATTATAGTATAACACTTATACAAACTATCAGTGTTTGGCAGACACTCATTAGTTATAGAACACCACATGGTGCTCTGGTTGAGCACTACAAAATTTCTCGAGACGGTGGTCTTCTCTAAACAAGACAGTTTCCGATTTTCTTTTACACAAAAATTTGAGGAGTCTAGGAGTGTTCGTTTCTCATTCTATTTTTTTGTGACACTGCTACACCGGTGCCCCCAACCAAAACACCAAATATATTTAATAATATTTTCCAGACACATGGCAGTCCGCGGTTTGTCGTGTTATAAAACTCGGGATTAGTTACAAAGATCTTATCATCAGTGGGCACCGCGAACGTTTGCCTCGTTCGATAACCCAAAAAATTAGAATGAGATATAATAATAAACTAAAAAATACACGTTACCCGAACAGCCTCGATATCTCGTCCCATATATATCACCCCAACACCTTAAAAAAGGACGATGACCCCATTCCTTGTTCCCTCGCCCATCAGAAAATTCACAACTCATACCCAAATGAGAGCATGGAGTATCTCTAATTACAACTTATTTATTATTTATTTGAAAGAAGAAAATAAAAAAAGATAGTTCATCCGAGATCTCGAGTGCGAGCTTCTGAAGCAGCGTAGTGTACATTAGTATAGGGTTATATGTAAGATATTCTATGTAATATAAAGAAAAATGCACTAAATTATGATGCTGAATATCACAAATTTTCCTAGTTACGCCACTCATTTACGTTGGAGTAGCTTTAATCAGCCAATCAAATTGGTGTTGGCTCAGTGATAGGCCGTTTGTAGCCTCTGCATGAGGTCTCTCGGGTTCGTACCTAACTATATGATGTAATTCTTTTTTTTCAACTAGAAATTTTATAAAAGCAAACCCCAAACTCACACCAAACTACAATCAAGAACTAGCAACTTCCTAATTACGTCAGGAGGGTGGTACACTCAATCTAGTTTCAAAGATCTTCTAAGGTAACACCTAGCTATCATGTCTGCTGCTTGATTTCCAGATCTAGCAATTCATATTATGAAAACTTTCTTCTGCCACATGAGATTCTGAATGTCCATGATAATACTCTCAGCTTCAACATTGCAGCTTCTATTGGCATTTACCTTTTTTTACCAGTAATTGGTTATCAGATTCCACTACAATCCCTTTATCTCTTTGTTAAATTGCTTTAAGGGCTTCCCTTAGACCAGCTGCTTCAGCTTGGAAAGAACTCATGGTCATGCTTCTAGCTCCATCAGTTGCAATGATTGTTCCATAATCATCTCTCAGAATTTATCCAGAGCTCATACATCTGGTGTTTTCATTCCAGCAGGCATCACAATTTAGTTTCAGTTTGCCTTTTTCTTAAGATTGCCACTTCTTACTAATCTTAACCTGGGAACCAACAGCAGCATTTGGTTTGGCTTCTCTAGTTATTGCACTCCCATACTAAAACTTCCATCTAAGAGCTTTTGTCATGGTAGCTTGTGGATTTAACCGTTCTTGCTGAAAGATGAAGTTATTTCTGCTTACCCAAATACAAGATGCTAAGAAGATGGTTTTTTTTAGGAATTCCCTTTGTATGTAGTCATCTTTAATTCCCTTCAACACACTCTTACACCACCCTCTAACAGATTCCAAGTCCTTCAGCTCATCTTCCCTCAAGATTCCTACTCCAAACCAAATAGGAATCACCCATGAACACCTAAAGAGGGCATGAGCTTCATCCTCTATGTGGTCCTCACAGATATTACATTTGACACTTCTCCTGCACTTTCTCTTGCTCAAATTAGCATTACAAAGGGAGTGCTTTTGACAGAATTTTCTACAAATTTTTTTTCAACTTTTGGGGAACTTGAAGAGTTCATTTATAATATTTTTATTCTTCATCTTCATTGCTAGTCCCCACATTGATCACAACTCTTCTTCTTATCCTTTTTTCTTCCTCCTTCCATCTTTGAGTTGTTCTATACCCTAATCTCACACTATACACACCATTATGTGACCACTTCCACTTTCTTCTATCAACTTGGTGGTATGGGAATAGGAACTTGGAGTACAACTTTCAAGTCATGGGTGGAACGAGTGTTTTGAACTCTCTAACTTCTTAAATTGTCATTAATGAAGTCCTAGACTTTAGAATCTGGATAGTTACTTGTCAGCAAACCATTCTGATTTGAGATTAACCGCTTATCTTTGAAGAACTTCACCTTGTTTCCCTTTCCTGCAATCCACCTAAAATCAGCCTCACGACTTTTTCTTGATTTATACAATCTACTCCATACTGCAGCTGGATTCTTCCCTCTCTTGGCATTCAAGAAATCAGTATAGGGGTGGTACAAGCCTTGAAACACCTTGGCACATAAGGACTTAGGGTTTTAGCAATTCGCCGCCCCTTTTTAGCAACCAGGGCCTCATCCATAAATTGTAGGTTCTAAAATCCCATCCCCCCTTCACTCTTACTCTTTGCCATCTTCTCCCAAGCTACCCAAGCTAATTTCTTTTCATTTGGGTCATTACCCCCACCAAAATTTTCTAACAGTTTTAAGAATCTTCTCAAAGAAACTGTTTGGAAGTAGCATGACTGACATGAGATAGTTTGGGAGAACTTGAGCAACAGCTTTAATAAGAATCTCCTTACCTCCACTAGAAAGAATAATTTGCTTCCAACCTTGTAATTTCTTGAATACCCTTGAGTTTATGCTATCTTGAGCTTATTTTCTAGTTTTGCCCCAAAAGATAGGAGTTCCCGGATAAAAGAGTTCTCCTTTATATTATCCATCTTAAGAAAATCTTGTAGAGTTGTTGCTTCTTCTTCTGACACAGCTGGAGAGAAAAATACCCATGACTTTTTAGGATTCATAAACAATCCAAAAGCTTCACCAAATTGTCTGACCACTTTGAGAAATTGCTTTGTTCCTTTCTTCTTTGCTTGGATGAACACAATTACATCATCTGGAAATAACATATGTGTAATAGGAGGGCAGCTATGATGGATTTTAATTCCACCAATTCTTCCTTTATCCATCTTTCTCCCCAGCTTCTTAGTGAAAGCCTCCATAACAAGTACAAACAGATAGGGGGACCGAGGGTCCCCCTGTCTAAGCCCTCTTTGTGGATTTACCTCTTTAGTAGCCTGGCCATTAATCTTGATTTTATATCTCACTGTGAAATATGCTCTCTTTTACCCAATTACACCATATAGAGCTAAATCCCATCTTCTTCATAACTTCAAGCAAGAAATCACACTCAATAGAATCATAAGCTTTATTAAGATCCAATGTCATAGCAAGCTATTTCTCATATGTTTTTTAGCTCCACCAATATGATGAATAAGAGCTTGTGCAATGACAACATTATCCTGTATGGCCCTCCCTGGCAAAAAAGCTGATTGATTCTCTGAGATCATAGATGGGAGGTACTTCTTCAACCTGTTAACTAGCAATTTAGATATAACTTTGTACCAAAAATTGCATAGACTAATGGGTCTGAATTGGTTAGGTTTTTCAGGATGAGGAACTTTAGGGATTAAAACAATAGTGGTGTTGTTGCAGCTCTTGAGAAGATGGTTACCTTGGAAGAAATTAAGTGTGGCAGCACATATATCATCACCCACAATCTTTCAATTGCCTTGGTGGAATTCCCCTTGAAACCCATCAGGCCCAGGGGCCTTCCAAGGATGAAGCTCAAAGCAAACAGCTTTCACCCCTTCCTTTGTAGGAATTCTGGAAAGATCTTCATTCATTTCATCAGTGACTATTCTCTTCACAGCACTAATAGTGCTCTGTTGTCTACCCACTCTATGGCTTGCAATAAGATTGGATAAGTACTTGTCAAATTGATCTGTAATCTCTTTCTCTGTATTAATCCACCTCCCATTGGAGTCCATTAACTTACCAATTTGATTCCATTTCCTCCTTTCAATTGTAGTGGTGTGAAAGAACCTTGTATTTTGATCACCTTCTTTTAGGAACTGAATTCTTGATCTTTTCTTCCAATAGCTCTCTTCTTTTGTCCACAAATCCTCCATTTTCCGTTGAAGTCTTCTTTCCTCTTCCCTCTCCACATTAAAGTCCAGCATTTGAATTCCAGTGATCCTCTCTTTTGCTTCATTAAACTCCACATAGCTCTTACCATATTCTTCTTTATTCCACTTCAAAAGCTCTCTTCTGCATTCATACAGTTTCTGATCCAGTTTGTACATGTTTGATCCTCTACTATTCTTGCGCCAGCTTCTAGTAATAACTTCATGGCAGCTACTCTCTCCCAACCATTTCTTTTCAAAATAGAATTGATGTCATCTCTTCGCATTGATAGGGTTGGTATCCACCAGTAAGGAATTATGATCAGAACCTACTGCCACCTCCTGGCTAAGTATGGAGCTTGGATTGTTTATCTGCCACTTGACATTATGAATCACCATATCAATCATTTCTCTAATAGTCCCAGATAATCTATTATTTGACCAAGTAAATCTTGGGCCAACAAAGTTGTGTTCAATCATCTTTATTTTAGAGATGTAAGACCTAAATCTCGTAGCTCTCCATTTTTTAAGTTCAGCTCCGCCTTTCTTATCTTCAGCCTCTGCTATCTCATTAGAATCTCCTAATATACACCACGGAGATTGAATTCTTCTCTCTATTTGATTCAGAAAATCCCACACTTCTTTTTTCTTTCCCCAGCTTGGTAGGAAGTACAAAAAGTCCATATCTCAATACTATTCTCATAAATAACTTCAATATGAATAAAGCAAGAATTAATCTCAATAATACTTACATTCACCTCTTGATCCACCATAGAGCTGGGCCACCAACCATGCCTCTTGTTTGGAGTCGCCCCAACCCCTGAAAATTCCAACTCATCACTAACATGGCTCTTGTGGATGTCCTAGGCCAGCCACCACCGCCTCTGTTGCCAATATCTCATCATCTATTACTTGTATCTTTTCTGCAAACTCCTTCGCATCTTTTCTTTCTTGTTCTTCGATTGTTTCTGGGGGAAATAGGACCTCAGAGATTGCCTTTTCACTCTTATCTGCCACCCCTTTTCGTTTCCTTTGCATTCTTCTCCGATTCTGAACTGCCATGATGTATTCAATATTTTGTTTGATGGTCTCTTTCCGCTCATTTCTGACAATAATTTTTCACGACTCAGACTCCTTTGTAGTACAGATCCTCTTGTTCCTCTAAATTTCTTCCTCAACTTCTCTATCCCTTCTTCCCCTTTTTAGGTTTAGCAATCGTTTGAAGATGGTGGAAAACTGTATGTCTGTATAGGGGTTACCCATACCCGCCCCGTCTTTGTCGGGTTTCAGCTTTGGAATTAATTTGGTGGGCTCATCTATCTGATGGATCGCCCCTTTAACTAAAGCATTTGTTCTCCCTTCTATTGGGCTTTCATCGTCCGGGCTATCTAAGGGTTCTTCTACAAAGTAACTATTATTTGGGCTTGAATTTCCTGCAGCCCAATCCTCCCTTACTTCGTAAATATTAACCCTACTACCCTCATTTCCATTTTTACCCTCATGAGATGGCACTTGCTGACTCATTACCTCAACAGCGTCGTTATCCGTTTCTTGTCCTTTCCCAGCTGTCCTTTTCCACGTACATTCCTTATCCTTATCGTCACTATTGTCCGTACTCTCCCTCCCTTTCACGCGCTCGTCTTCTTCCTTTATTTCGTCTTCACCACGCGCCACCGTCCATCTCTCCATCTTCTTTGTCCAATACTCTGTTCCCCATCTACCTTCCGATCTACTCCTCAGATTCTCCTTTTGAGCTTCTCTCATTCTGGGCTCAGCTCTTAACTCGTGAGAATAGCCTGAGTTCATCCCCTATTCCTTTGTTCCGAACCTGCAATTGTAATCGGCGTATCCCAACCTCCCACACCTATAACAGAAATTTCCAATCCTTTCATACTTGAAACTAACCCATTTTTCCTCCCCCATCTTGCTTTCCAACATAAATCCTTGCGACGATGGGTTTTTGATAGCACCTTTTAGGGGCAATAATTATATAGAATTTATCACATGATAATATGTATTTGGAGAGTGTTTTGAGGCCAATGTTAGAGATTATAGGTCATTTTATCACTTGATGCTACCATGTGCTATATTGTTAGTCCGGGCGTTTTTCATGCATATTTTATTGTTATTTGTCAAATATAATCGCTTGGTATGTTTGTTCATGTTTTTTTGGCAGGGACGGATGCTAATCGGTTTATATGAGGCATGGAACGAACTTCAGAATCAATGGGAGCTCAAGTGGAGTCAAGGGAAGCCGAATTGGAGGAGCTTGGATGACCAGTCTAACCTATTTTGTTCATAGCTGGAGTTCTACAAATAATGTGGGGGTGAGACCAGTGCCATATGAAAGTATACTCAGAGAGACTTCCATCGATAGGTCACGGAGCTAAATCCGAGTTCGGATGAAGAAGATATCGCGTTTTGAAGTCAGGAGCAGATTTCAGGGGGCTTTTGTGCAATTACTGAAGACTTCTGCGGGTTATGATTGAAGAGCGACCTAGGGACGAAAATAATGATCATTCACGCCTATTGAGAGCCACGATCAAGGAGGAGAGCAAGGAGACTCCATTGGGAGCAACCTCAAGCATGGAGAAGAGCCCGGATCGCGCCAATCTTCCCGATTTCTAGCGTTTAATCTCTTCTTCCCTCTTTTAACGACTTGTATGGAGAAACTTTGTTGGGTTGCTAAGATTATTAGTAACTAGACGTTTTGCTAGGCTTCTATAGAAAGCATAGGGTTTATGTAGACAATATGTTTTCCGGATTTGAGAATTTGTTTCATGCTTTTGGATTTAGATTCATTGAATCAATGTTTAGTTTCTTGATATTGTTATTGAATCCAGTCTATTGACACGGCTAGATTAAGATTTGATAATCATGAGACTTAGGATTTATTCGTGAATCAATTTCTTACTTAATGTTAATTTCATTCTAGTTATTGTTCATATGCTATGCTTAATTCTTAGCAAGAACGGAGTGATCAACCAGACTTGTTAATTAGCTAGCGAGTGCGTGAAAGCGACTTAGACCTAGCTGTGATGAGATATGAACAAGAATCCTTAATCACGGAGACTGAGAAGAGACGTGTGTAGGATTGGCCTTAGTGGGTAGATTCGGTAGGAGATAGTGAGGTTGTCGTGTGGTGGTGGTCTGAGAGGACATCATTCCGTGCACTTTCGTTAGCCTACTAGAACGGACCGGTAGATGTAGGTGGACTTACAGGACACCAAGTAAACCGTAATGTAGAACGACATGAGACCGAGAGGAGATTGTCAGTACTATTACCCGGCTTAACTAGAATAGGATTAACGTGTTACTTTGCTAATCCGGAAATCGTCTACAACCCTAGGTGATCTAGAGATTGCGTAGTTTCTCCATATTTGTGTAACAAAATAAAAAATACAAAAAGATTAGTTTAGTTGTTATTTAATTTCTGTCACTTGTTTTTGGGTGACGCCTTAGTTAATCACAATTCTTCCTCATGTTACAGTACTCTAAGTTAATAAGTAAATAAATAGTCTCAAGCTTGTCCTCGTGGGATCGATAACTCGGGGTTGAAATATTACCCTATATTACTTGAACCGTGCACTTGCAGTAACACGTAAGAAAGCGTGTCAAGTTTTTGGCGCCGTTGTCGGGAACAATGGTAGATTATTTAGCTAGGAGTTAGTTTAGAGTAGTGTTCTTTTAGTTTGTTTTATTTTTTTTCTTTCTATCTTTGTGCTTCACAGGTTTCTTGTGAGTTTGTTTTTGCAGGAACGCAGGAAGCAGGAGACGTAATGAGCATGTGGAGCGACGAGGATTATGTGGGGATCTCTGATTACCCCTACTATTGTGCTAAATGCAGAGTGTGGCACAATGATGACACATGCTCAATGATTTGGTGCTACAAATGCAAGAAGGATCACAGGTATGAAGACGCATGCATATTTGATCAACCCGAGCTTCAGCACCACCAAGAGGACTCATCAGCAAGCATGGCGGACTTGAAAAATATTATGGGGGAGATCCAAGCGCGCATCACAAGGATGTCCCTTGTTACATATGAGCCACAAGAGGAGCCTGTGCCACATGCCATTGAGCCCCTAATCGAGCCTCTATGGTCACCATCACAAGATGGTTCGGATGAACCTCATTGGCTACCAGCTGTCCTAGAAGAGGTACATGAGTCGAGCGAATAATGTAATGTCAATGAACCAGTTGTGGAATTTGCCGTTTATGAGGACTCAGACTCTGATTCAGACTGGGGTGGACTTGTGTGTCCAACAATAGAGGAGGCGATGCTCGCTGCAAGGGAACATCTAATCATCTCACAATCTTGGCATGATTGGGATGACACCGATATTGGGAGTTTGTGGTGTGCTGACGATGAAGCTGGCGAAGAAATAGTGCCCATTACAATTGAGGTAAAATCCCCTAATCAAATTTGTAAAGACTTTTCCATATCTCATAAAAATCAAGTCTGCAATGAGTTGAAAAGACTTGTGTATGGAGAATCTTTTGGGGAAGAACGTGATGGGCAACTTCCAATTTCTTGTTCTATTGGCAATCCTATTGACAATCTATATGCCATAGTCAAGGAGTTGGAAATCATCAAGTGTGGGGGTATAGATGAGATGCATGTGTTTAATGAGGAGCATCAAGCACCAAAGGAGTACTACTGGGATGATTTCATGGCCAGAGACTCATTTGAGCCCAGTAGCACTCTGTGGAAGTTGATCAAGAGGATAAATTGCAAAATAAAGGGGTTGGCTTCCGCAATGGTCCGCCATCGTTAGAGCACAGGGGTGCTCGTGAGAAAAGGCTTATTGAGAGAAGATGGTGGAAGAAGAAGAAGTGGAGAGTTAAGCATTCTTCACTATCCTAGACGGTTGAGGTAATCGGGTCGGGCCGTCGACCTTAAATTACAAGCGCTTCTTGGGAGGCAACCCAATGTAGAGTAGGATATTTGTTATTTTATTTTTGTATTTAGTTCTCCATACTTGATTTTGAGAGGTTAGAGAGAGTGGTTTAATATTTTCAATGAGTGTACAGGACACAGGTACCGAAGAACCCTCCGGATTCCCTTGCACGCAAAACGAGAAACAACGAGCTAACCGGGAGCATTGAGCTTGATAAAGAAGCTACTCGAGGTCGAGGAGTAGCTAATTAATCATGAGGAATATGGTAGCAAGTTGGGGTATCGGGGTTGCACGCATCGGAATCCGGAGAGGAGATAAAAGTTCAAGAGCTTTGGAGGCGAGATTCTTTGCTCAAGAGAGATAAATTGAGAAGAATTGGAAAATTTCTTGGATTTGGGAATGTTCTAGTCAAAAATGGATTCCTCGTCGAGTGTGGAGTCCATCGGTGAATGAATCGCGTGAAACGGATGTCGGATGAAGAAGATAGAGCAAAAACAAGTTGGAGAGTTCCAGGCATTTCGGGCACCATTTGGGCCGAAATAGAGGCCGAAATGCCCCTATTTCGGCCCGAAATGAAAAGGGAATTCTGCTTCAAAATTTCCCAGTGATTTTGGCCTCTATTTCGGGCTGAAATGGAGGCCGAAATCCATTGATTTCGGGCTCCATTTCGGGCACAGCTCACTTTTTGGAGGTATTTTTGATACTTTTGGGGGGTTATTTTGACATTTTGGAGGATTTTTACAGCCAAGAACCAACCAACAAGTTCCATAACACCCCAATTTGGATCAAACACTCCTTGTCTTCATCTTCTTCCTCTCAAAACCCTCAAGAACACCAACACACCCCTAACCCAAAACGCATCCAAATCGCAAAATTTACGAGATTAACTCTTGAGCTTTTGAGATAGTGAGCGGATTGAGTGTGGGGGAATTCAAAGAGGAAGAGCTCCAAGAACTTAAATCTTCCAATTCGTTGCTTTGGAGGGGGATTCGGCCAAAGCTCAAAGAGGAACTTAAGACAGGGTCACCGAGGAGCTTAAGGAGTTACTCATGCCTTCACTAGCTCGTGTTTCCGAAAAATTTGGTACAATTTTCTCTCTCTTGGCTTTAATTCTTGCTTAGGAACTCTTGGGGCTTAATTTATTGAAAAAATTTACTTGTTCATACTTGATTATTGGATACTTGTTTAGCTCACTCCGACTAGACCTCACGTGCACTCACTCTGACTAGACCCACCGGCCCTACGCTTGAGCAGCTGAGTCCTCTTTATTTCACCTTATATTTCGTTGAGGACAATGAAGCGCTTAAGTGTGGGGGAGTTTTTAGCTATCGGCTAGTTAGCCATTGCATAGCCTTGTTACATGTAGTTTAGAAAGTCACGCTTGCATGTAGATGTCGAGTCGGTTAGTATTGCATGAGCATGTTTTTAAATATTTGCATTGTATATAATGTTGCACTCTTAAATATTGAGTCCACCTACCCTGTGTTGTTGGTTAATCGAGTTTGCCAGTTACATATAGTGTCAAAAAAATAAAGAAAAACCCTAAAAAGTGAAATTTTTGAGAAAGGGCAATTAAAGAGAGTAAGCGTGGAGAGGGCTCAATGATAGTATTCCCTAGGTAGTATGAATCTGAGGTGAGGTAGACACGCGAGAATCTGGAGTAGGAAGGCTATAGGGCCAATGCACTTGAGAGTTGTGAGTAGCTGTCTCTCAAACTAGTTATCCTACTAGCGCTACACCACCGTCACTTAGGTATTCGTCAACCCTCCTCGTAGTGGCAACGGAACAGCTGTGCGAGTGATTTTTATGGGGACCTCACGTCCCGTCTCCATCGCCTAGGTCCACTAGTTACCCCAATTTGATCCATTTAACCCTTTTATTCACAGCCTCTAGCCTAGGAAGCCATTTCTTGTGACTTCTATCACTAGTTAGAATGGTCCCTTCCTATGAGTCATGATAGAGGGAGTTGAGTTAGGGAGGTTCGATGAGGGTGAGCTGATTTGATACATATTGAGTGGACATTCTTACATGTCATCTTTTGAGGGGATGTGAGGGTGAGTTAGCGACGGCAACACACTTCTGTGTGGCGGTGAGTCGTGTCATTACACCACGATCACAGGTGGAGTGCCGTAGTGCGTGATACATTTTTCCGCACGATATGGGGTGGGGGTTGGTTGATCTTATAGGAGGATATGCTTGTACTTCATTCATATTTTCTACATTTTAGGTGATGAGGAGGATTGGTTGGAATTAGCACGTTTACACATTGACTACCGGGTTCGAGATATGTTTTACATCGAGTGTGGGGGTGTCGACACATATTTAACTATATTAGCTGATTTGACACATTCCACCACCACGTTATCTATATTGATTTGATCTCCTTGGATATTGTATCATCATTGGTGGCTCCATGTGCTTATTGAGAATGAAATTGAAAAAAGAAAAGAAGAAAAAACCAAAAGTTGAAATTGAAATGGAATAGGGAGCTGGAAATTAAGCTTCATGAAGACCGAGGAGATTAGCTATTGTTCGAGATCACTTCTTCACATTTGTGGCCGCGAGAACGGCGCTGCACCAGGATTGAGGGAATGAGTGCCGGAGTAGTTAGTTCGGTGGGGGTTCCTTGGATTTTGGTGAGGGAGTGTGAAAATCGGGTTTTTGTGAGTGTATCATGACGTCTAGGACTGCGCTTCTAAATTCCTATCCTACCCGTCCTAAATCCGTCAACAATTGAAACCCGTGGATAAATAGCTCGGATGGTAAGTGCTAGGGATACGTTTGATGAGTGTGCGGACGAAACTGGCCGCAAGTTCTACCGATCACCAACGTTATATAATCTTATAGGGGATGTGAGAGCCTTATGACATGCCGGTTTGTTCTTTGATATTGCCCAATCTCTACTAAAAAGAAAAAAAAAAAATTGTTCTTTAATTCCTTGCATTGTACATACTTGAGTTGCATTGTGCATATCATGTAGTTTGCATAGTCATGTCTTTTTATATTGAGTCGTGAGTCGTGTTGGCTAGCGAAAATTTAAGTATGCAAAGTGGTGGGGTATGCATTGGTTTGGTTTTTGGGTATGTATGCAATGTCTCAAGTGTGGGAGTTTTGTGCTTCATTGTTGCTCGGGACGAGCAAGAAAGTATGTGTGGGGGAGTTTGATAGCACATTTTAGGGGCTATAATTCTTTAGAATTTACCACATGATAATATGTATTTGGAGAGTGTTTTGAGGCCAATTTTAGAGATTATAGGACGTTTTATCACTTGATGCTACCATGTGCTATATTGTTAGTCTGGGCGTTTTTCATGCATATTTTATTATTATTTGTCAAATATAATCGCTTCGTATGTTTGTTCATGTTGTTTTGGCAGGGAAGGATGCTAATCGGTTGATAGGAGGCATGAAACGAACTTCGGAATCAATGGGAGCTGAAGTGGAGCCAAGGGAAGCCGAATTGGAGGAGCTTGGATGACCAGTCTGCACTATTTTGTTCATATCTGGAGTTCTACAAATTATTTTGGGGTGAGACAAGTTCCATATGAAAGTATACTCAGATATATTTCCATCGATATGTCACGGAGATAAATCCGAGTTCAGATGAAGAAGATATCACGTTTTGAAGTCAGGAGCAGATTTTAGGGGACTTTTGTGCAATTACTGAAGACTTCTGCGGGATATGATTGAAGAACGACCTAGGGACGTAAATAATGATCATTCACGCCTATTGAGAGCCACGATCAAGGAGGATAGCAAGGATACTCCATTGGGAGCAACCTCAAGCAAGGAGAAGAGCCCGGATCGCGCCAATCTTGCCGATTTCTAGCGTTTGATCTCTTATTCCCTCTTTTAACGACTTGTATGGAGAAACTTTGTTGTGTTGCTAAGATTATTAGTAACTATACGTTTTGCTAGGATTCTCTAGAAAGCCTAGGGTTTATGTAGATAATATGTTTTCCGGATTTGAGACTTTGTTTCATGCTTTTGGATTTAGATTCATTGAATCAATGTTTATTTTCTTGATATTGTTATTGAATCCAGTCTATTGATACCGCTAGATTAAGATTTGATAATCATGAGACTTAGGATTTATTCGTGAATCAATTTCTTGCTTAATGTTAATTTCATTCTAGTATTTTTCATATGCTATGCTTAATCCTTAGCAAGAACGGAGTGATCAACCAGACTTGTTAATTAGCTAGCGAGTGCGTGAGAGCGACTTAGACCTAGCTGTGATGAGATATGAACAAGAATCCTTAATCACGGAGACTGAGAAGAGAAGTGTGTAGGATAGGCCTTAGTGGGTAGATTCGGTAGGAGATAGTGAGGTTGTCGTGTGGTGGTGGTCTGAGAGGACATCATTCCGTGCACTTTCGTTACCCTACTAGAACGGACCGGTAGATGTAGGTGGACTTACAGGACACCAAGTAAACCGTAATGTAGAACGACATGAGACCGAGAGGAGATTGTCAGTACTATTACCCGGCTTAACTAGAATAGGATTAACGTGTTACTTTTCTAATCCGGAAATCTTCTACAACCCTAGGTGATCTAGAGATTGCGTAGTTTCTCCATATTTGTGTAACAAAATAAAAAATACAAAAAGATTAGTTTAGTTGTTATTTAATTTATGTCACTTGTTTTTGGGTGACGCCTTAGTTAATCACAATTCTTCCTCATGTTACAGTACTCTAAGTTAATAAGTAAATAAATAGTCTCAAGCTTGTCCTCGTGGGATCGATAACTCGGGGTTGAAATATTACCCTATATTACTTGAACCGTGCACTTGCGGTGACACGTAAGAAAGCGTGTCAGTTTTCAGTATTAATCTCCACTCTCAACCTGAAATACGGTCTGATACCCATAATCCCTGGGTTTAGGCCCTCCCAATCTACAACCTCACCTATTGCACCACCAATTCTCTTTGCATTCACCACCGATCGTTTTTTCTACGGCACATCTCTGACTTGAATCCACATAGGGCATTTCAGAAGTGCCTTTGCCTCAATCTTCTTGCCTAGCTCCCATTTTGTAAGGTTTAGCAGATTATTCTCAAGAAGCCATGGTGATTTCTCTCGCATTCTTTCATAATCTTCCTATCGCTAAACTCAAATGCAAAATTGTTAGCTTCCGACACCTCTTCGGAGAAAGGGGCTCCAATCTCCACCTTGCTCCTGAGAATCCCCGCTCCGGTGAGGATCTTCTTCATTGTGTGCTTAGTAATACCTTTACCATTGAAATACTTCCCCATAAGAACAAATTTATGTAGCCTCGGAACCACTTCAGGGCTCTCTGTTGGGAGATTAAACACCGCGAGAGAGGAGCGCCATAGTATGATCTGGGACACCCACTTACCCAAAAGGTCAACCTTACGAGTTAGGGCTCAAATCATACTATATTAACCATGAACCCCATGTCCACCATCTCGATGTGGGACAAACTGCTCACACATGTTACCCAACAATCTCCCCCTTCATGTGTGAGCCCTTCAACATGTTCCCCCTCGCCCGGAAGCATTCGCCGAATTTATTGGAATCGCCTTTGTGAGAGTGCACCGGACCACCATATGCCAGATCACCTGCTGGAGCAACACAGAAATTTGACCGTCCGCAGGAACACCTGTCCACCATTCATGGAAGACTCATCCATGAGAACACCGCACTTCTGACCCTTGATTCACCACGACAGTGCGCACGAACCTGGCTATGATACCACTTGTTGGGATTTATCACGCCGAAATCCCGCGCAACGGAAAATCAAACACGACCACTACACGAACACGCGATATGGTGAACGAGAAAATAAAGTTTGATAGCTCTCATAAAGATCTAATCGAATACTCATGGTCTCTTACTCTAAAACCCTCACAAGCAGAAACCGTCAACAAGGAGCAGTTGAGAGGAGGTAATAGAAAGAGAAAAAAGATAAAAAGGAAAGAAACCATGAGGAGATTATTATCAAAAAGCTAAGAACATTACGCCGACAACGTTTACAGGGGTATTAGACCAAGGTAGCTCACATATCTAGAGAGAAAACACTAGAGAAAGAGGCTGGCCAATATGATAGTAAATTTTAATCAGCCAACATCTTTCTATCCGGCCCAGCAGTGGTGTGTGTCACTGTTAGGTTTGGGTCTCCCTGAATAGCACTAGATACAATTTAACAATGGGCCGTGCCCATTAAATAATTAGACGGGCCTCAATAAACTAGTCCAGCCTCAGTGTTACCCGTTATCTCACCTACCAATGGGCCGGGCCTAGTAGTCGGACTCTTTAGTCAAATCGCTCTCATCCCTCTCACAACATTCACCGTTGTTGTTATCAAATGAAACCAAAAACAACATTGCGTCTTCCTTCTTCTTCTCGTCTTCTAATGGAGTCCCCAAAACCAAAACCCTCATTAGGCCCTCCCAATCCCCTCCTCTCTATCCCCTCCTTCATCCACCACCATTGCCACCGTATCACCGCCGTACTCACCTCGAAAATCGACGACACCAAGCGAATCGCCTCCAATTGGACTCGTCCGCCGTCGTTGAGGAACCCCTCGCCGCTGCAACTCTTTTCTCCTTCGCCTTTCGTGTCGAATTCTCGGCAGGGGAAGCACTTGTTCGATGTCGCTCTGAGCTCCGACTACGTGGCGAAGACGCTCGTCGGGACGTCGTTTTACACTGTGAGCAACTCCAACAACGAGTTCATGCTCGTTTCTGATCCTAAAAGCTTGAATTCGATTGGATTGCTCTGTTTCCGTCAGGAAGACGCCGAAGCCTTTCTCGCTCAGTTGAGACCTAATTGCATCTCTCGACTTCACTACGGCTCCTAGGGTACATAGGAGGTCGTGAGGTATCAGTTCTTATCGACAGCGGAGCGACACACAACTTCATCCATGCTGAGTTGGCCGAGAAGTTGCAGTTACCAGTTCAAGCCACCCCAGCTTTCAAGGTTGCAGTGGGTAATGGCGGCTGTCTCCATTGTGATACTACTTGTGGTGAAGTTGCTATTGATCTTCAGGGGCACACGTTTTTGGCTGAATTGCTACTCCTTGAGTTCCAAGGGTCGCAGGTCGTTTTGGGGGTGCAGTGGCTCCAACAATTCGGCGAAGTCCTTACATATTATTCCAAGATGACAATGAAGGTCAAGCATGGAGATTCTTGGGTGGTCTTGCAGGATTTGACAAAAGCCGCTTTGGGCGCAGACCGC
Source organism: Linanthus parryae (assembly GCA_023055425.1). Classification (NCBI taxonomy): domain Eukaryota; kingdom Viridiplantae; phylum Streptophyta; class Magnoliopsida; order Ericales; family Polemoniaceae; genus Linanthus; species Linanthus parryae. The sequence goes on from JALGPY010000006.1 coordinate 32,502,535, forward strand.
TCCTATTTTCGCCTTGAGGCCAAGACGGTTCTTATCCGGGGGGAGTTGATGCGGATACTCATCCGTCAACAGTACCAGCGCCACGACGGAGTACACGAGTACGCCAAACGCCTAAGTATCTCAAACATTACATTACGCAGGCGTAGTTAATTTATTTTATTTAGTTAGTAGTTTAATTTATTTTTATTGTTGAGCTATGGACCGGGTTTCTTTAACGGTTCTTTACCTATGGCCCGCTCATTCAGTAGAACCGTATCAGTTAGGTCAGTCTTTTCTTATTTAAGTCATGTAATTCCACAATTTTATTCAAGCAATCAAAGAAGAAGAATATTAAAAGTGTGTGTGGGTTAAAAACCCGTGTGTGTGTGGAGATCGTAGCTTCTCGAACTGCCACACGTTAGGTAAACCCTAACATTGACAAAATATGCTTCGCCCTAAGCGTGTGGTGCCCTTTGTTGTCGTCAAACTTTGGAGCAGATATACTACTCTATCTCTCTCTTCAATTTCAATGTGAGACTTCTGATATTTCGGACATGTAGAGCAGCCAACTTCAAGTTCTTATTGATGTTTTCACTTTTCTAATTCAAAACATTTTGTTTACACAATTCCTAGTCATTTCGCACGTATGAAAGCCTCCTTTACGAAGATGGCTTCAGCAAGGATCAAAACTATGTTCACTAAAAAAGATTGCGCAGGCGTAGGTGTTTTCATTGACGACGAGAAACTACTACAGGGTGCATCATTCACGAGACGAGCCAACTGAAAATAGAAAGTACATATTTGACGAGTTCGTCAAATATGTATCGGAATTTTAACTAGCTAGTTAACTGATAGTGAAACCCCATTTGGATTTGGCATATTTGACGAGTTCGTCCATCTCATCTTCGTTGATGAATCCATCTCTGTTTTCATCAGCGTGGGCCATGGCACGGAACGCTCTCCAACCGCTGTTTTGCATTCCGAGGCTGCAGAAGGCGTGCTTGAGCTCCTTCCTGCTGAGCTTCCCATCTCCATTAGTATCGTATCTCTTGAGAACGCCTTTTATTTGTTCTTCAGTTAGCGGAACCCTGGCCTTTCTGTCGCACCACATTCCCATTTTTTGGGGGAGAACATACAACTCCAGTACTACTACTAATCTACTAGTAGTATGATTGAATGGTGAAAACAACTTGGTCATTTATAGAACTAGTGCTGCCCCCAAAGTGTGTTATTGAGTATCTGCTTGTGTGTGGTTAGGGTCAATCTGGGTCTATTGATCTGGGAATTTTCTGGCCGACCTTGCAATTATTGGATCAACTGAGACAGATATATCTGATATTTGGGGATGAAGACGAACCATTATCCAATTATCTAGACTAGAAATATAGGCAGCAGAATGATTCAGGAGCATATTCAATTAACACTGAAAGATGTTGGCATCTGTTCCTCCTACGTCATGGATCATATGTCATTCATTATACTTAGATGGATAATCAGAATTTATATACATATGTGCGTGTCATTCATCTGTTTAGCAATCCATTTTTTTTTAGAAAAGATTACCATCAAGCGTTAATTCGAATAAGTTTTTTAGCTTTACATTGGTAAATGACACTAGAATTTTGGATTGAATATTTGTGAGAACTAAGACCAACATCATTTGCTTATAGACAAATTAAGGTCGTACTCTGATCATTCATAGGTCTCCTTTGGGTAGGAGATTAGAAATCACCGGTTGTGCATGTTTGATAGGGGAAATAGCTAAGGGTGTGAGCGGACCTAGGTGGGGGCGGGCAGGGGCCACGACCCCTGCAAGGTCGCACATTTCGTAATTGCCCCCTTTATTTCACATGTGTTTTTCTTCAAATTAGCGGGAATTGGTGATACGGAAATAATCACGTATCGGCGCCAAGATACAATTATCGACCGGAGTATGTTGACAGTTCCGTCGGAAGGAAAGTGGAAAAAAATGCTATATATATATATATGTATATATATATGTGTATATATATATATATATCATCCACTGTAGCACAAAATGCTATATACAATTTTAAACTATAGTTCAGCCCCCACTAGACCCAAATCTTGTGTCCGCCACTGGGGGTGAGTGATACGGTAGCTGCTTTGTTGGCGTCTTGGAGTGTGAGGTTCAAACCTTGTTCCTAGCAAAAATTGAGAATCTGAGCGTGAATTGCTTTCGGGCTCGAGCTGATTAGTTGGCAAACTCGGACAACCTAATTTGCTGAGGCACATCTTGCAATCCATATTTCACATCTTTTATTATCTCGATGACAGAGAGTGGGGGACCCTTAGGGCTGAGGATCAACTTTCCTTTCTTAGAGAAAATATATGATAAGGAATTTTGTGTTGATCTAATTGAGACATGATATCATATAGAATATGATGCGAGATATATGTAAAATGACTAATTTACCCTTTGCTTTGGAATTCTGCATACATATGACATATTGTAAATGTTTGTTTCCATTTTTATTAAGGCCTCTGTAGACATTTCCTCTCTCTCATTTCCTCTTTAGTTTCTTCGAGAAAAAATTCTCTCTGTTTTGTTTGTGGTGAGGTATGATTTTGGGTGAAGATGAGAGAGATGGATGAGAAATTTTTTAGTGCTCCATTAGAGCACCACGTGGTGCTCTACAACTAATTAAAATATAACACTTATACAAACTATCAGTGTTTGACAGACACTCATTAGTTATAGAACACCATGTGGTGCTCTGGTTGAGCACTACAAAATTTCTCGAGACGGTGGTCTTCTCTGGACAAGGCAATTTTCGATTATTTTTTTTACACAAAGATTTGAGGCGTCTAGGAGTGCTCGTTTCTTATTCTATTTTTGGTGACACTGCTGCACCGGTGCCCCCAACCAGAACACCAAATATATTTAATAATATTTTTCCGACACATGGCAGTTTGTCCTGTTATAAAACTCGGGATTTGTTACAAAAATCTTATCATCAGTGGACACCGCGAACGTTTGCCTCGTCCGGTAACCCTAAAAATTAAAATGAGATATAATAATAAACAAAAAAATACACATTACCCGAACAGCCTCCATATCTCGCCCCATTTATCTCACCCCCAAACACTGTAAAAAAAAAAAGGGCGATGACCCCATTCCTTATTCCCTCCCCCATCAAAAATTCATAACCCATGTCCAAATGAGAGTATGGAGTATCTCTAATTACTACTTATCTATTATTTATTTGAAAGAAAGAAAATAAAAAGGCAGTTCATCCGAGATCTCGAGTGCGGGCTTCCGATGCAGCGTACGTTAGTATAGGGTTTTATGTATGATATTCTATGTAATATAGAGAAAAAAATGCACTAAATTATGACATTGAATATCAAAAAAAAAATCCTAGTTACCCCATTCATTCACGTTGGAGTAGTTTTAATCAGCCAATCAAATTGGCGTTGGCTCATTGGTAGACGGTTTGTAGCCTTTGCACGAGGCCTCTCGGGTTCGTACCTAGCTATATGATGTAATTCTTTTTTTTTTTCAACCAGAAATTCAATTTTTTGTTCAACCATAAATTATATAAAAGCAAACCCCAAACGTACACCAAACTACAATCAATAACTAGCAACTTCATAATTACATCAGGAGGGTGGTACACCCAATCTACTTTCAAAGACCTTCTAAGGTAACACCTACCTATCATGTCAGCTACTTGATTTGCAGATCTAGCAATCCACCTTATGCAAATTTTCTTCTGTCTCATGAGATACTGAATGTCCATGATAATACTCTCAGCTTCAACATTGCAGCTTCTATTGGCATTTACCATTTTTACCAGTAATTGGTTATCAGATTTCACTACAATATCTTCATCTCTTTGCTGAAATGCTTTGAGGGCTTCCCTTAGACCAGCTGCTTCAGCTTGGAAAGAACTCACGGCCATGCTTGTAGCTCCATCAGCTGCAATGATTGTGCCATAATCATCTCTCATAATCCATCCAGAGCTCATACATTTGGTGTTTTCATTCCAACAGTCATCACAATTTAGTTTCAGTTTGCCCTTTTCTAGAGATTGCCACTTCTTACTACCTTTACTTGGGAACCCACAACAGCTTCTGGTTTGGCTTCTCTAGCTATTGCACTCCCATACTGAAACTTCTGTCTCAGAGCTTTTGTCATGGTAGCTTGTGGGTTTAATTGTTCTTGCTGAAAGATGAAGTTATTTCTGCTTACCCAAATACACCATGCTAAGAAGATGGTTTTTTCGGAATTTCCTTTGTATATGACCATATTTAATTCCCTTCACCACACTCTTACACCACCCTCTGACATATTCCAAGTCCTTCAGCTCATCCTCCCTCAAGATTCCTGCTCCAAACCAAATAGGAATCACCCAGGAACACCTAAAGAGGGCATGATCTTCATCCTCTATGTGGTCCTCACATATATTACATTTGGCACTTCTCCTGCGCTTTCTCTTGCTCAAATTAGCATTACAAGGGAGTGCTTTGACAGAATCTTTCACCAAAAGATTTTCAACTTTGGGGGAACTTGAAGAGTCCATATATAAGTTTTTTCTTCTTCAACTTCATTGCTAGTCCCCACATTGATCACAATTCTTCTTCTTTTGCTTTTGCTTACTCCATCAACCTTTGAGCTGTTATATACCCTGATCTCACACTATACTCACCATCATGTGACCACTTCCACGTTCGTCTGTCAGCTTTGTGGTACATGGGAATAGGAACTTGGAGGACAACTTTCAAGTCCTGGGTGGAAAGAGTGTATTGTATAAGCTTAACTCTCCAGCTTCTTAAATAGTCAATAATGTAGTCCTGGACTTTAGCATCAAATTCTGGGTAGTTACTTGTCAGCAAACCATTCTAATTTGAGATTACCCACTTATCTTTGAAGAATTTCACTTTGTTACCCTTTCCTACAATCCACCTAGAATCAGCCTCAAGAATTTTTATTGATTTATACAAACTACTCCATACTGCAGCTGGATTCTTCCATCTCTTCGCATTCCAGAAATTAGTATAGCGGTGGTACACGCCTGCAAGCACCTTGGCACATAAGGACTTAGGGTTTTGAGCAATTCTCCACCCCTCTTTAGACACCAGGGCCTCATTATAAATTGTAGGTTTATTAATCCCATCCCCCCTTTCACTCTTACTCCTTTTCATCGTCTCCCAAGCTACCGAAGCTAATTTCTTTTCATTTGGGTCATTACCCTCACCAAAAGTTTCTACCAGCTTTAAGAATCTTCTCAAAGAAACTGTTTGGAAGTAGCATGACTGGTGTGAGATAGTTTGAACAACAGTTTTAATAAGAATCTCCTTCCCTAAACTAGAAAGAATAATTTTCTTCCAACCTTGTAATTTCTTGAATACCCTTGAGTTGATGCTATCTTGAGCTTCTTTTCTAGCTTTGCCCCAAAAGAGAGGAATTCCTACATAATAGAGTTCTCCTTTATGATATCCATCTTAAGCAAATCTTTTAGAGTTGTTGCTTCTTCTAACACAACTGGAGAGAAAATACCCCTGACTTGTTAGGATGCATAAACACTCCAGAAGCTTCACCAAATTGTCTGACCACTTTGAGAATTTTTTTTGTTTCTTTCTTCTTTGCTTGGATGAACACCATTACATCATCTGCAAATAACAAATGTGTAATAGGAGGGCAACTATGATGGTTTTGAATCCCACCAATTCTTCCTTTATCCACCTCTCTCCCTAGCTTCTTAGTGAAAGCCTCCATAACAAGTACAAACAGATAGGGGGACATAGGGTCCCCTTGTCTAAGCCCTCTTTGTGGAGTCACCTCTGTAGTAGCCTGACCATTAGTTTTGATTTTATATCTCACACTACACATGCAATCTTTTACCAAATTACACCATATATAGCTGAAGCCCATCTTCATAACTTCAAGCAAGAAATCCCACTCAATAGAATCATAAGCTTTATTAAGATCCGTTTTCATAGCCAACCATTTCTCATCTATTTTTTTAGCTCCACCAATATGATGAATAAGAGCTTGTGCAATGACAACATTATCATGTATGGCCCTCCCTGACACAAAAGTTGATTGATTCTCTGAGATCATAGATGGGGGTACTTCTTCAACCTGTTAGCTAGCAATTTAGATATAACTTTGTACCTAAAATTGCATAGACTAATGGGTCTGAATTGGTTAGGTTTTCAGGATGAGGGACTTTAGGGATTAAAGAAATAGTGTTGTTGTTGCAGCTCTTGAGAAGATGGTTATCTTGGAAGAAATTAATTGTGGCAGCAGAGAGATCATCGCCCACAATATTCCTTTGTAGGAATTCTGGAAAGATCTTCATTCATTTCATCAGAGACTATTCTCTTTACAGAAATAATGGTGCTTTGTTGTCTAACAATACTGTTGCTTGCAAAAAGATTAGAGAAGTACTTGCCAAATTGATCCCTAATCTCTTACTCTGTATTAATCCACCTCCCATTTGAGTCCATCAACTTACCGATGTGATTCCATTTCCTCCTTTGAATTGTAGTGGTGTGAAATAATCTTGTATTTTGATCACCTTCTTTTAGGAACTTAATTCTTGATCTTTGCTTCCAATAGCTCTCTTCTTTTGTCCACAGCTCCTCCATTTTCTGTTGAGGTCTTCTTCCTTCCTCTTCCCTCTCCACATCAAAGTCCAGTATTTGAATATCAGTGATCCTCTCTTTTGCTTTCTTAATCTCCACATAGCTATTACCATATTCTTCTTTCTTCCACTTCAAGAACTCTCTTCTTCATTCATACGATTTTTTATCCAGTTTGTACATCTACTATTCTTGCACCAGCTTCTAGCAATAACTTCATGGCAGCTACTCTCTTCCAACCATTTCTTTTCAAAATAGAATTGAGGTCTTCTCTTCACATTGATTGGGTTGGTATCCACCAGTAAGGCATTATGATCAGAACCTACAACCACCTCATGGCTAAGTATGGAGGTTGGATTGTTTATCTGCCACCTGACATTATGCACCAGCCTATAAATCATTTCTCTAATATTCCCAGACAATCTATTATTTGACCAAGTAAATCTTTGGGCAATAAATTTGTGTTCAATCATCTTTAGTTCAGATATGTAAGAGCTAAATCTCCTAGCTCTCCATTGTTTAAATTGAGTCCCCCCTTTCTTATCTTCAGCCTATCCTATCTCATTAAAATCTCCCAACATGCACCATGGAGATTGAATTCTTCTCTCTTCTTGCTTCAGAAAATCCCACACTTCCTTTTTCTTTCCTCAGCTTGGTGGGAAGTACACAAAAGTCCATATCTCAATACTATTCTCATAAATAAATTCAATATGAATAAAGAAAGAATTAATCTCAATAATACTTACATTCACCTCTTGATCCCACCATAGAGCTAGGGCACCTGCCATGCCTCTTGGCTCTGCATACACTGCATTGTGATACCCCATTCTTCTTCTCAGCACTTCTAGCTTATTCTTAGTCTCCATTAGGTACAACAGATCGGGACGATGGGCTTGGTGAAGCCCTCACAATTGTTGGATTGTTAGGAGTCACCCCAACCTCTGACAATTCCAACTCATCACTAACATGGATCTTGTGGTTAATCTAGGCCAGCCACCACCGGCTCTGTAGCCAATAGCTCATCATCAGGTACTTGTATCTTTTCTACAAACTCCTTCGCATATTTCCTTTCTTTTTCTTTAATTGTTTCTGGGGGAAATAGGACCTTAGAGATTGCCTTTTCACTCTTTTTGCCACTCTTTTCTTTTCATTTGCATTCTTCTGCGATTCTGAACTGCCATGATGTATTCAATATTTTGTTTGATGGTCTCTTGCCGCTCATTTCGGACAACTATGTTCCACATCTCAGACTCCTTTGTAGTACAGATCCTCTTGTTCCTCTGAATTTCTTCCTCACCTTCTCTATCCCTTCTTCCCCTTTTTAGGTTTAGCAATCGCTTGAAGATGGTGGAAACCTGTATGTCTGTATACGGGTTACCCCTACCCGCCCCATCTTCGTCGGGTGTTTGATTTGGAATTAATTTGGTGGGCTCATCTATCTGATGGGTCACCCCTTTAACTAAAGCATTTGGGCTCCCTTCTAATGAGCTTTCATCGTCCGGGCTATCTACGGGTTCTTCTACAAAGTAACTATTATTTGGGCTTGATTTTCCTGCAGCCCAATCCTCCCTTACATCGTAAATATTAACCGTACTACCCTCATTCCATTTTTACCCTCATGAGTTGGCACTTGCTGACTTATTACCTCAACAGCGTCGTTATCCGTTTCTTGTCCTTACGCAACTGTCCCTTTCCGCGTACATTCCTTCCCCTTATCGTCATTGTTGCCTGTACTCTCCCTCCCTTCCACGCGCTCTTTTTCTTCTTTTCTTTTGTCTTCCCCATGCACCACCGTCCAGCTCTCCATCTTCTTCGTCCAATACTCTGTTCCCCATCTACCTTCCGATCTACTCCTCAAAGTCTCCTTTCGAGCTTCTCCCATTCTGGGCTCAGCTCTTAACTCGTGAGAATAGCCTGAGTTCATCACCTGTTCCTTTTTTGCGAACCTGCAATTGTAATCCTTTCATACTTGAAACTAACCCATTTCTCCTCCCCCGTCTTGCTTTCCAACATAAACCCTTGCGGCAATGGGTTTTGAGTATTAATCTCCACTCTCAACCTGAAATATGGTTTGATACCCATAATCCCTGGGTTTAGGCCCTCCCAATCCACAACCTCACATATTGCACCACCAATTCTCTTTGGATTCACCACCGGTCGTTTTTCCGGCGGCACACCTCTGAATTGAATCCACGGAGGGCCTTTCAGAAGTGCCTTTGCCTCGATCTTCTTGCCTAGCTCATATTCTTTAAGGTTTGGCAGATTATTCGCAAGAAGCCATGGTGATTTCTCTCGCATTCTTTCATAATCTTTCCTATCGCTAAACTCAAAGGCAAAAATGTTAGCTTCCGGCACCTCTTCGGAGAAAGGGGCTTCAACCTCCACCTTGCCGCTGAGAATCCCCGCTCCGGTGAGGATCTTCTTCATTGTGTGCTTACTAATACCTTTGCCACTGAAATACTTCTCCATAAGAACAAATTGATGTAGCTTCTGAACCACTTCAGGGCTCTCATCAAGAACTAACCGAATACTCATGGTCTCTTACTCCAAAACCCTCACAAGCAGAAATTGTCAACAAGGAGCAGTTGAGAGCTAGTAATAGAAAGAGAAAAAAGATAAAAAGGAAAGAAACCGTGAGGAGATTATTAGCAAAAAGCTAAGAAAATTACGCCGGCAGCGTTTACAGGGGTATTAAACCAAGGTACCAGTCTGTCCCAGCTCTTTGTTCCCAATTTGACTTTTGTCACTATTCATTGGGTCACTTTGATCTGGTGGGTTTTTTTTGAACAAGGTACGAGTCTGTCCCAGCTCTTTGTTCCCAATTTGACTTTTGTCACTATTCACTGGGTCAATTTGACTTTTGTCACTTTGACATGGTGATTTGAATAGCAATCCGATGCAATTTTTTGATAATTTCTTCATGGTGTTGTAGAGTAACAGTTGCTCTATAATATGGTGAAAAAATTATCAAAAAATCGTATTATTTTACTATCCAAATCACCCGGTCAAAGTGACTCAGATACGAGTCAAAAAAGTCAAATGGTAACAAAGAGCTGGGACAGACTGGTAGCTCACATCTCTAGAGAGAAAACCCTAGAGAGAGAAAGGCTCGCCACATATGATGTAATTCTCAAAAAATAAGTTTTAATCAGCCAACATCTTTCTATCCAGCCCAGCAGTGGTGTGTGTCACTCTTAGGTTTGGCCGTTTGGGTCTCTTTAATAGCACTAGATAGAATTTAAAAATGGGCCGGGCGCCCGGGCCCATTAAACAATTAGACGGGCCTCAATAAACTAGTCCAGCGTCAGCGTTACACCCAAAGCAAACACTTACCCATTATGTCATCTACCAACTTTACCCCCATTAGATTTACTGTCTTTCAGGTCATCATCCTGTCCACATGACTTCCAGTAGTTGGACAGTTTAGTCAAATCGCTCTCATCCTATTCACAGTTGCTGTTATAAAAAAAGAACTAAAAATAACCCCACGGCGTCTTTCTTCTTCTTCTTCTTCTTCTTCTTCTTCTCTGAACTCTCTTCTAATGGAGTCCCCAAAACCCTCATTACCCCCTCCCAATCCCCTCCTCTCTATCTCCTCCTTCATCCACCACCATTGCCACCGTATCTCCGCCGTCCTCGCCTCCAAACTCGACGAAACCAAGCGAATCGCCTCCAATTGGACGACGCGTCCGCCGCCGTTGAGTAACCCCTCGCTTCCGCAACTCCTCTCTCGTTCCCCTTTCGCGTCGATTTCTCGGCAGGGGAAGCACCTGTTCGATGTCGCTCTGAGCTCCGACTACGTGGCGAAGACGCTCGCCGGAACGTCGGTTTACACGGTGAGCAACTCCAACAACGAGTTCGTGCTCGTTTCTGATCCTAATAGCTTGAAATCGATTGGATTGCTCTGTTTCCGTCAGGAAGACGCCGAGGCCTTTCTCGCTCAGGTCAGTCCTAATTGCTTCTATCGGCTTTTTAGTTAGTAGTATGTGATTTGTTAGTGAGGTTTAATTGATTGTGTTGAATCTAGGTGCGTTTGAGGAAGGGTGAGTTGCGGAGCAAGGCTAGGGTTGTTCCTATTACGCTTGACCAGGTTTGTGCTCTGTATCATGAATTTGCAATTTTCAATTGCTTTTGTGCTTTTTCTCCACGAAAATGTATGATTCTTCTTGATTATAGAGCTCAGGAAAGATCATTTTGAGATATGAGTGCACAATTGATAGGGCTAGTGTAAATGTCGATGCTGTCTAGCTCAATGGGGGTTCATAAACAACTTGATAAGGATTAAGGAGAGTAAATAGATGCATCAGTTTGTGATTTGCAGTAAATAACTGAGAGAGTGATCATACGGCCAATACGGTTGAAGGAAATTATTGTGAAAGTTGAAGTATCTCATTTTGGTTATACTACAAATTTTAAAATTTGCTAGCTGTACTTTCTATTTCTGATGAATGTCGACGAGGAAACGTACTGTGGCCACTTTTGGTGCAATGGGACTAGTAAGTTTTTCTTGTCTTTATCCATATGTATGACTGGTACTTAAGTTACCTGGAACGCGGATCGTTCCGGTTCGTGGAACGGGAACGGAATCGCGGAACGCCATACCCTATGAAATTCGGTACGCCAAGGGTAGGCTTCTTTGGATAACCCTTATAGGAGTTGTACCATTTATCGCAAATCAATAAGTGTAAAACTGCTCAACATATGCAATATACAAAAGTCAATACTCTAAAATGGATCTAACTTAGCAAATCCAAATTTAATTCCCCCTTCTACATAGATGCTTTAGGTGAAAATAGTGAAATAAAATTGGGATCGCCAAATTAAGCGAACTGGATCGCTGGTGTTCCACAATTCGGAACGCGTGATCCAATTCGCAATTCGCAGGGGTACAAGTGAATTGTGGTACACCATTTGGTTAATATCTTTTTCTGAAAATGGAGGGTGCTTATTCCAGCCTTTCATAGAGTGATCCTCCAAAACATTTGGCTTTTCGTTCTTACTCCAATGATTCTTTGTACTGAACCTGACCTTTCTCTATAGTATTCCTTGATGTTCATACGATCGTTTTCTGTTATGTTTAACTAGACCTAATGCTGATGCTATTTTCCCCCTCATATTGTATAGGTCTACCAGTTGAAGGTCGAGGGAATTGCATTTCGATTTTTGCCTGATCCTGTTCAAATAAAGAATGCATTGGAGGTATATAATTTTCCTGTCTTCTAGTGTCTGGAGGGAATTTCATTGGCATTACTCTAAAAACCATATGAAGGAACAGTATTTTTTTTGGTCTTTCCTTATTCCTTTGTCTACATTGCTATGTTGATCATCTGGGCGTGTTGATCATCTGGCGCTTCATGTTAAATGGTAATCATACTGCGGCATGCACTTTCCAAATTGGATAAAATACCATAGGGTATCTGGTTAAAGTCAATTCTTCAGTGCACAAGCTGTTATACTTAATGGACTTCCGACATCCTGTATTTTTGAACTTTCAAGTCCATCATTTCATTATTGAGGTTGTCGTTTCTGCTTAAATCTCAAACCTAATAGGCTCCAAATATTGTGAATGTTGTAGTTTCCTTTGTCACATTATTACGTAGTAATAGATTTTAACCTCTTATACAATTATAATAGGCCTTAAGACGAAGATCGGCTGACTCAGCTCATTTACCAAATTATTGGGACTGCCTTAAGTGCTTTACATAAGACGAAGATCGGCTGACTCAGCTTGTTTACCAAATTAATGGGACTGCCTTCAGTGCTTTTCATCTCGCATTTTGTTGAAGTTGTGCAACTATATGAACATATTACATGTATCAATTGATTTCATCAAGTTTTTGACATTAAGAAGGCTGACATTATGTTCTCATGCTTGCTAGCTAAAATCTTCAGGTAGCAAAAGTGGGTTCGACGGAGTTCCTGTTTTTCAGGTATACTTGTTGTATTGAATTTTGTTTTTTCTTCAAGCATTGAGAAGAAAGTCAAATAAAAACATGGCATGAGACATTACTAGTTCACATGATATGTTGCCTATATTATTTTTTAACCATAACCACTTCTTAGTTATGTTAGGTTATGGAAAAAATGGAGGTTCTTTGATGATAATGGCATGCATATTCATATAATGTTTCTCTCAGTATTTTAGGCGAATGTCGGATTCTATCTCACATTGAAATGGTTCTATTAGTTGCTAAGTCAAAAGATATATGGCACTGTTGGCTTTGCTTAGTGAACGATTGGTTCCTTCATTTGCATAGCTCTAAATCTATTTTTGGTTATGTACAGATTGCTTGTATGCATTCACACCTCCACTGAAGCCTGATAAATTAATTAAGTTTATCCTACGCATACGCTAAGTAATGAAACGGATTTGACTCGACGCTAGACCAACCTAAATCCATATCTAATTCACAGAATGCTGCACCTGCCGAATCATATTTTGAAACATTCGATTTCTTTCATTCAGTAGCCTGATGTCCTTGAACTAGAGCTCTATCTAGCTTTCTGATTTCATTGTTGAGTCTGCTGGGATTGTCGAATTTCCAAGTGGATACCAGACTCTGATAGTTGTATTTCTATCTGCAGTCCGATCTTCTGGCCGTGAAGAAGAGAAATAGGCGTTATTGCCCCATCTATTTCAGAAAGGTTTGTTTACTCCTGTAGCTGCAGTTGGATAGCTTTATTTCATACTTGAAAATTATATTTGACATTTATTTTTTTGAAACAGGAAGACATAGAAAAAGAACTCTCAAGAGTCTCAAGAGCATCAAGGGGACCAGGGGTTTCCCAGCACATCATGGTAACAATTCAAAAATATTATACTACGACATAACTCAGCAAGAAGGGTCATGAAAAGATGACATATTCCAAGCATGACCGACCAACTTGTGTATTTTAACAGAATATTGCAGTGATTAAATGTTATAAAATTGCATCAAATACTAATCACTAGTCAGATCTTCCATGACCTTAAGTTATGCCCATAGTTTCTTAGAAATCATATCTTCTAAAGCTTGGAATGGCAAAAAAAAGTCGGATGGTAACTTCTTTGGTTTGATTTGAACATCCAACTGGTAAAACTCAGTAGCTGCGTTACGAAGATTTTGTTAATCTAGACGCTAATCCCAATCAAGTTTGTAATAATTAGTGGGAGCTGATAATTAGAGCACGACAAATGGTACTTACAGCACAAAAAATTCTGGACAGACCACAATACCCTTAGTGCTTCATAGTTTTAATTAGTGATGATGATTCCTTGGTGATTGTGTTCTTCACACACATACCACTTCTTTCTCACCCACTCCAAAGAGGTCTTTTTCTTCTTCGACTAGAAGTGGCAAGTTAGACTAGTATTATTGTGACCTCCCTGGCAGTCCTTCAGCTTATTCCTCCACCTTGAACAATTGGTGCCTAACAATTCAAGATTATGTGTTTGAATTGGGTCTGAGTTGGGTTCTCAATCGGTGAGAGATAAGGGATGTTTGCCAGAGAGGGCAAATCAAGAATTGAGCGTTGTTTGAGGCTGCTAGACTTTGGTGATTGAGAGAGGAGCTGTTGATTCTAATGGCAGTTCTGGGTTTGGTCGAGGAAAGGGGTGGTTGCCTGTGGTTATTTATAGTCTGTGTATTTGGTGTTGTTCGGATCAGAACCCATGGCGCCTTGGTGTAGGTCGATCGACGGCGACGCTGGGTTGTTTTGCAGGTGGCGGTGTCAATGGAGTTGGTCGGCAGACGAAGGCGGTAGTTGGCATGAGTACGATTGGTTCTTGGTTTGGGTATTCAATGAGTGGGGTTGTTGGGTGGTGAAGCAAAGCACCGCCAGACCCCAAACAAATGTGTCTTCAAGTAGACAAACCCAGACACCCACGAACAATCTCTACCCCAACACGGAACGCCAGACAAGATTTGATCAATTTTAGATCAGATATAGACTGGTAGAGGAGAGAGAGAGGGATCGTGTTGTTGGTTTCGACTTTCGAGTATGTGAAATGGTATCAAAATAATTGAAGCACTAACCAGTGAGGGACCTTTTAGTCCACTAAAATTTAGTTGTGCTGTTAATTAGTCTTTTCTGTGCTGTAATTATCAGCTACCTATCTAATTGGTATATTTCACAAAAGCTTACCATTGAGGTTCTCAGCTGGTGAATATATTTTGAGACCAAACCTTTCAAATTGTAGTCACCCTCTTATTTTTTGGTGTGTGTGAAAATTTCAAACTATAATACTTTAAAATTTTAAACAGGTGGGAAGTCTTGAAGATGTTCTCAAGAAAATGGAGGTAACAGAATCTGAATGTTTTAGTTAAATAAGATGATTGTTCTTGTTTGTTGGTTACTAATGAGCTTGTGAAAATTTAATGTACTACTGGTTTGATCCAGATAAATGAGAAGAACTCTGGTTGGGAAGATCTTATCTTCATTCCACCAGGTAAAAGCTATTCCCAACACATCCAAGAAGTGGTGAACGCTTGATGGTTTTGACCGAAAACAGCTGCTCACAAAATGAGTGGAGACAGAAGCAGGCAAGCATGGCTTATTTTTGCAAGGTTTATAGGGATTGCATGTCATTGAGCACCGTAAATCAGAAAATTGCCTTTGGCATCCCTTGTCTCACCGACAATGCTCCGTGTATGTGTGAAAGATGTCAAAACAACCTATTTGTTCAGAAAATGTTCTTGGTGGCAGCAACTCGAGAAAAGATAACCATACAGGAAGATGTGATTCAGGAAGCAGTCTATAAAATGCTAGAGTTTATTTTTAATTTTTTTTCTTGAATTTGATCTGCTAAAATGCAGTTTATTCCTTTCTATGATCTGCTAATCACATTTTTCCAAATGTAACATAACACCTCTGCTGTTGGTGCTTGGGAGCATATTGTTTGTGATCCGTTAAGTATTTGTCTCCAAAAACCAATTCCCTTGGCCTCTTTTGGTTAAGGGATAAAAATCACGGGGGATAATATATATAGTGGGATAAGAGGTAGGATATGTTGTACTTGGACAAGGCATTATTAATATTTTTGGTTCTGGGTATTTGATTAGAACGGCATATGAGACGGGAGTCCAGGACAAGATGCAGAGATATGTAATAATACATTTTGGTAGTGTAGGATAAGAGGTGGGAAATGTGTAAAAATTATCACATTAACATATTTTTTTAGGGTAAAAGACAAAAACCACCCCTTGAGTATGGGGTATATACAAAAAAACCCCTCGTGTTCGGGGATATATAAAATCCACCCTCGGAGAGGACGGCAGTTAGTCAAAGACCACCCTTCTGTTAATGTTGGTCAGTAGGGGGGTGCAATTTGTCTTTTTATGACCATTTTGCCCCTCTGTGTTTGTTTTGTTGATGTTCTTGGTGTTGTTGGTGTTCGTGACCACCTCCACCTCCACCACCACATCCCCGCCATACCACCACTGATTTTCACCGCCGCCAACAACGCCACCACCTTCCCAACCACCACCACCACCACCACCACCACCACCACCACCACCACCAACAACAACAACAACAACAACAACAACAACAACTTATAATTCCACATTGTTTGAAGTCCAAAACTTCAAAACTTGTCAACCTACATCAAAAATTGAAATTAAAATTAAAATTTAAACTTCAAAAATTGAAGGGGACAACCCAACATATGCTATTCACACAGACTTCATCATCATCATCATCATCGTCATTATCAACAATTGAAAGACCCAACAAACATCCGGCCATAAATAGTTGTGGGTGTGGGTTTGGTTTTGGGTCTGGGGTAATCTGAATGTGCTTCACTGGTGGTTGGAGGTGGTCATGGCCATCAATTGAAGACCTACCTTGCTCAAATCGAGCCACCAACATCCAGTAACCCAAAATTGGAAATTGTCTTCATCTCCACAACCATCACCGCCAGCTTGCCCTCCACTTGCAGTCTAAAACCTATGTACACCAAAAACCACAATTTGTTTCTCCCAAATGAGAACCCAATACAGGATTTTGAAACAACCCTCGAACAAAACAGAGGAAGAAGAAGAAGACGAAGAAGAGAGAGAGAGAGAGCTGTGATGTCAGACGACCATCGATGGGCTTCTCTGCGACCTCCCTTGGCCCCTCTTCCTCGTCTTCTTTCTTCTTGTTTCTGCTCCGAAGAAACCCTCGCCGAGGCGCCGACCTCCCTTGGCCCCTTGGTCTCCGCTTCGATTCCTGACTACTCCTCTGATCCGCCTTCTCCGTCGTCGTGTCGGGAGGATCGGGGAGGCTCAGACCTCAAGTCCGATTGCAGCGGTGTTTGCTGGGTTAGTTGTCCTGGAAGACACAGACCCAGCAAACACCACTGCAATCGCCGCCGCCAAAGCCCCTGGACCCAACAAACACCACTGCAATCGCCGCCGCCAAAGCCCCTGGACCCAACGCCGTCAAGGGACGGTCCGATTGCTCCAATCGACGAACTCCAATTGAGGCCTATCGTCGCGCCGGAGCTCGTCACGCCTGATTTGCACAACCACGAAGCCCTCGCTGCGTTTCTGGCGAAGCAGCAGCCGGAGAATCCCCATGACTCAACACCGCCACTGCTCCAGTCACCACCGTCAAGGATAGAAGGATACCGCCGTCGGAGGCGCCTCCGGATCTGGGTTCATCCGTCAGAGATGGGAGGAGGGAGACGAGGAAGAAAAAGGGGAGGTTGTTCGTGAGAGAGAGAGAGATGAGAGAGGGTTGCGGCTAGGGTTAGGAGAGTGAGAGAGAGAGAGACAATCGAGAGAGACGGAGGAAGTGGAGAAGAGAAGTGTAGAATGAAGGAGAAGAAAAAGTTTATATAGTAGGGTATTTGTTTTTAATTTGAGGGTAAAATAGTACTTTAACGATTTCCGTCCATCTCCGTTAGCTGCCGTTCATCTCCGAGGGTGGATTTTGTATATCCCCGAACACGAGGGGTTTTTTTGTATATACCCCATACTCGAGGGGTGGTTTTTTGTCTTTTACCCATTTTTTTATTGTTTTTTGTAAAGAAAGAAAAACATGACGTTATAACATTTGCAAGAGTTTGAAAACAATCTTCTAAAAAAAGGAGTTTGAAAACAAAGAGCCAAGAATAAGCACAAGGCTCAAGAACCTGAACCTACCAAAACAGCCAAACAAGTCCAAGGCTGAACAAAACCAACAGAAACATCACTTACATTGCAAGCCATCAAATTACAAAACATTTTAAGGCAACACATTTGCTGCAAAGAGCATCTTCAGGTCCAGGAGCCTCCTCTGCCACGCCACTGGGAGCTTCCTCTTGCAGCTCTCCTGATCCTTCTACAGCGCTGAGCAAGAACATGAAAAAACAAGTGATTAATAATATGAAAATGAAAATGCCTAAAGCCTCTGCTAAGCAACATATGAAGGACTGAAAAAATCAAATCCAGGGCGTCCAAAGGAGAGTGATGATGGCTGATCTTTCTGTGGAAATCCATAACCATGCCATTGTTCTGAACTGCCCAGAAAACCTCCCTACTCTTGTTCCTCCTTTTAGACCAGAAGAACACAGAGGATTCTGTCACTGCAAGAATTGCTAATAATACAAAACTGGTCTCTCGTAGCCTTCACAGTATCAGGCACTGTCAAGGAAGAAGTTATCCATGCCTCATGGAAGTTATTGGCCAAGACCTTTGCTTGAACAAGTGGAGATAGTGTGCTAAGGTTGTCCACCTCCGTTCTGTTGAAACAGACTGAGTTTCTATACTTTCACATAGACTGGATGATTCATGATTGCACCACACCAACTAAATATAATAGGCCTAGCATGCACATTTGTATTAGCCAACAGAGCAGTGAAAGTATCTCTAAGGGTAAGACCAATACTGATGTTGAAAGGAGCAAGAGACCAGAGAATTTTAGCAAAATGACACTGTAAGAAGAGATGATCAAAAATCTTTTCAGATTGACTACACAAAGTACAAGAAGAGCAATTAACCAGGTTGATCTTATGTAGAAAATGTTTGACTGGAATTCTGTAATTCAAAGCTTGCTCAAATAAAAAAGAGCACCTTCTGAGGAAGCTTAAGTTTCCAGAAATCATTCCAGGGAAAGTTCCAAATGATACCCTTCCATCCCTTATCCTTTCTACCACAGTGAATGTTATTAAAGTAGTTTTAATGAGCTGGTGATAAGCATAAGCCACAGTGAAATCACAGCTGGAGATATGTGTTTGCAGCCAATGAGGAAGAGAGGCAAATATATTCCTATCCCACACTTTAGAAACAGTACTCTCCTGGCAAAGAGAGGTTAATCACGTGCTGATGTCTAATTAACAAAGCTACCTATCAGGACCTTAAACGCAGACAAAGTTACGACTCGTGCTGTTCATGTGGTTGGTTAATTTGTTTTTGGTTTCTGTTGACAAAGTTACTAAAATCTTCATTTTTTTATGGGGTAATATCGTCTTTTTTTCAAACACACACATTATTCTCATCTTCCCTTCCCCGGGTACAAAAAAGATAAGAGGGATAAGAAAAACAATTTTATACATGCTCCCTATGCTGCACCAAAATACAGGATAAGGACTAGTGTGGTACAAAACTATCCATATCCCCCTTCTTTGTC
Organism: Linanthus parryae; assembly: GCA_023055425.1. NCBI lineage: Eukaryota > Viridiplantae > Streptophyta > Magnoliopsida > Ericales > Polemoniaceae > Linanthus > Linanthus parryae. Next base: position 32,521,699 of record JALGPY010000006.1, read on the forward strand.
CCTTATCCAAACATAGGCTATGTAGGCAAGTTACACTCTATCTGGAGAAGTTCACAATGTGGAGTAAGTTTTTTTTTTTTTTTTTTTTTTTTTTTATTATTTTTTTTTTTGAAACATAGCATTCACAGACTGTTGAACCTCGACGCCACCGATACGTTGACTTGGGTGTGGTCCCGTATACGTCGGGTCCCAACTTGTTTGCGTTATTCGGTACTGTTGGTAATATTTTGGTATGTTCCATAGTTAGAAATTGTTTGTAGTAGTGAGTTGAGCACAAGAACATGTGTGGATAACGAAGTCAACCTCAGTTGTTGCCATGGTAGATTTTGAGGAGTTTGGAGCAGGGATGACAATTGAATCCGATATGATAGGGTATTCGACATGATCTGACTTGAATGCAGCATATCTGATCCGGTCTGTTAAAACAAGGTTCGGATATGTGATCCGTGAATCCCGATTCGATTTGATTATGTTATTATACCCAATAAGTTCAATAATATACATGTATTACTATAATCATAAATATATTATATACTATTTTACATTAAATAACGTCATGCATTTTTCATAAATTTGAATTTATTATGATACAATTGGTGAATTTATACTTGTAAAGTAAAAATTAATCTAATTTTGATTCTAGTGCATGATAATATTAGGTTAGATAAACTAAAAATATCGTCCACCATGATGGATATTCCGAATAGAACCCGGTGAAATCAGATTTGTATTTGATTCGATTCAAGCCATGTGGATCGGATTTGGATATAGGCTGATTCAATCCAAAGTCGATTTGTTGTCATTCCCAGTTTGGATTTACTTCACTATGTTCATTTAAAAATATGGAGTTCTGGATCGTAGCATATTCGCTTCACTGCCTATGGACTTAGTCATTACTTTGTGTCAGGGTCCGAGTTCTTGACCTGAGATTCCGGCGATTGAATCCTCATAATCGGTGCTGGATTAGGGTTTCACAGTAGCAACCGATCTCGTTGAGAGAGGAAGATAGAGAAATAAAAAGTTCACAAGCGAAAACATGTTTAACCATTCATAAGATTCATCCATCCTCGAGCGCTACTATATGAACGTTGCACATGGAAGACCTAAGGCATGAGAAACGATACAACTAACTTGGTAAAACCATAAGTAACGACATTGACCCCTTTTTACTTTTGATTGTTGTACTAACTGAAACGACGTCATCCCACTAATTATTTAAATCCCTTTTCAGATAACGTTCGACTTCATCCAACTGTAGCTACTTCATCTCATCTTTTAATCCGATGACATCTGCTCCATTTCAAGTTACAGTTCATTTAGTCATTCCTGTATTTCTTGATCTCGTCTCCTCTTCTTGCCACTTTGACATTTTAGTATAGGACCGTCCATTAGCTTGTGACAATCTAGTGACTTCTTAAAATGTGTCACATTCAAGTCTCTAAAATTTACATTCAAACAGCAAGAAGCTCCGCTCAATCGTCTATCCACGGGCAATGACAACGGAAGAAGAGCAACATACAAAAGACGATCGAAACCGAACTGTTCACACCCCTACTTAGTAGTAGTCACACTCAGAGAGTGGACGAATCCGCAATAACAACAACAGTAGGGTAGGAAAGAGCAAAAAACAATTAGTACTAATTAATGTAGTAATCAGCTTCTGTCCATGCCATAGACTTAATTCGTGGACGGTGCATCTTAGAGAGAGAAAGTGACGCGATAAAAGGACACATCGGCCATCGCCGTGAGCTGCCGCTGCTGCTGCTTTTCTTCTGGCTCGCAATCAATCGGAGATTTGACTTCTCTCTCTATCAATCCTTCGATTCACAGTACAAAGTACAACGATTACAAAGAACAAACAAGGACGGATCTAAATCTCTGAGAACAAGTAGGCTCCACGTATTCTCTCTACTATTTTTAGCTCTAATTGCTATGGACCTTTCGATTTCTTTCGGTGAATTCGGAGTAAAAGTTCCATCTTTTATATCTGTAACCGCAGCTTTTTGTTCCTTCTCTCTTCTGGCGCAGGGAGAGCACTCCGGATAACATATCCTCCGGTACTTTTGACTTTGTTCCTGCCCCCCAACCTTCCTGGTAAATTTTCCTCTTTTCCGGTTTTGATTCGTCATCAGAATGTTAATTTGATTCGTTTTTTGGAGATATTTTGTCAAAAATGTATTTTGCCTGGTTAATGAATGGAGAAAGTTGAGTTTTTTTTGGTAAGTCTGGCGTGATTGGCTGTTTTGGGGGCATTTTTGCAAATCCTTCCCGATTAAATCAAAAATATATTATGAGGCTTTCGATTGCCATTGTTAATGTAACTGTATAGATTCCATTTTTATCTATCAGATTAATGAAATAAATTTCTTAAATCTATCTGGATTCTTGAACAAATTAATTGATTATATGTCTGTTTTGAAATGAGAAAAGGTTATATAGTAGGAGATTGAGAGCTTCTGACAATGATGGGAGAAAATAGCCGTATAAATCATCTTCTTTGTTTGCGAAAAGAACATCTTCGACAGTATGCTTGGCTTTGAAATTTCCCCAGTAAAATATATTCCAAACTTGATAATTTGATAAATTGAAGGTACATACATGAACGTGTTTAATGCATACGTAAGCTAGACTGTGTAGAGTTCATCACTGAAACAGATATCTCATACTAAAGAACCAACGCACAGTGCAAATTAACTACTCTGTAAGGACCGTAACTGTCTCGGGTACCTAAATTTCCGAGTTTAGTGTGCTATGTGCTCCAGGTCCCGGGCATAATATGTGTATTTCCTGTCAATAGCATGTCCAAAGTTCTATAAATGTATTACTCTTCGAATAAGGATCACTAGTCATTTTTTATTGTTGTTATCTTTGATAATTCTTTAGTGCTCTCTATGCTTCGGATATGGGGTTATAGTGTAAAATTATTTGGGAGGACGTGGCAAATAACTAAATAGAGAAAATGCTCCCATTTATCTTAATGTGTTATACGATTGGTATTTAAAGTGTGTACGCAACAGACAAAAAGAGATAGTTGGAGAAAAATAAGGTGACTGCATTCTTAATTCTTTTCGTAACTGAGTTCAACTGCTATGTGATGAAACTATACGAGAGACCGGATTGGATTTACAGTCATATGTGTAGAGAGTCATAAAATCATAAACCTCTCATGGAGAGAAAGTGATGAATGCTAGTCGGAGTGGTTGTTTCCTAGTCACGGCTAGTAGTTGGGGAAACATAGGTTCGGTCAAAGAGAGAGGACTTTCGGTTGGATGGGTTTCCTAAGAACAATCAGGCATGAGGCAACTGATAAGAGATTGGAGCTTTATTAGAACTAATATATTCATGACAAAGGTCTTTCGTTACTAACGCTTAACACTGCACTAAATTGTCCGTGCGTGCTTCATTATGGGCTATGAAATGTGACTTCTCCTCTTCTGTAACAGTGGATGCATGATTCAGATTCCCATACGAACACTCCAGTCTCCAAACCAAGGGGTTTTTTTATTTATCCGCGGACCAAACAGAACTTTGGAAGAAAACTCCGCAGCTTGTATGTTTCAGTATAATATCACTTAGATATGCTAAACAATAATGTTAATCCGCATCATGTGTTGAGCTGTATAAAATTTGTCTGCATCATGTGTTGATAGTAATAGGTCAATTTTTTTTGTTGTTCTGTATGTAGTAGAGTATAAATGGGAAATAAATAAGTGAATCATATGTTGCATATGATAAGTAAATAAGAACAAGGTGCAGCTTTGGAGGTATGTGTGGGTTTAAGGAAACCTTCCAGAAGTTGCCAAATTGGTTTCGATGATGAATGGTAATGGTTGGGGATGAACTGGCTCAACATATCCTAGGATGGAAACTAATGGTGTATATTTTTACCTTGCACCTTAGATACAATCATCTATGCATAGAGCTCATATTGCATCTAACGTAATATAAAATTATAGGTGCCACATTATTGACTTGGTTGATTCAGCTTGAGTTTATCCATTTATCTCTTCTCTATTCTCTGCAACTTGCGCGCACAGTATTGTAGGAGTTTGCTGATCAAGCATCTTGGTAGTAGCTTTAACTAATCAAAACACTAGGAACCATGCATTACATATTTTTGAACTCATCATAACATGCTATTGAGAATGTGTAATAGCAACACTATTTAGATTCCTCAAGGTAATGTAAACATGTAAAACAAAATTACCGTCTTGGTATCTAATCAATGGATATATTAGTTCCTCAAGCATCATGGGAGTGTGGCTATCAACATTGTCTAGAGTTCTAGGTGAAAACTACAGGCCGGTATGACATATTCCTTATATGGTGTTTAATTGTGTATGTAATATTGGAGTCGGTGACGTGTACGGTAAAAGATAATATCTAGCTAGAAGCATCACTTATTCTTTGACTTATATTCTATCTTTCAGTGACAACGTGTCCAGCCCTTTATGCTTCTGAAATGATCTATTGATTTGGTAGTACTTTATTGTTACCGATTTCTTCTCACCTAAGCTAGAACCAGCATGATTCCTGTTACCTAAGAGCTTGAATTGGAGAGGTTTCAGGGAAGCACACAGTTAATTTAGTTCCTCAAGCATCTTGGGAGGGTCGCTATCAACAATGTTGACAGTTATAAATGAAAACTAGAGGCTGGTATGACACAGTGTTTATGGTGTCTAATTGTCTATGTAATGTTGAGTTGGTGACGTGCCCGGTAAGAGATAATATCTAGTTAGAAGCATTACTGAATCTTTGATATTATTCCTTCTTTACTATGTCGATGTGTCAAACACTTTATGCATCCGAAACGATATATTTATTTGGCAGTACTATACTGTTATCGACTTCTTCTCACCTAAGCTAGAACCAGCAAGATTCCTGTTACCTAAAAGCTGAAACTGGAGGGGTTTCCATCTAAGCATGCAGTTGAATTTGTGGCTTAATCAGCCTGAGCTTTGCCACATTTTGGTTCCAGAAATAAATAAAAGCTTGCAGGCATTTGGAATTGAATACACACCTGCTTTTATTTGAATGTTTTTTCTTCTTCTTGTAGCTCATGATGTGGGAGAATAGGTGGTCTGTGAAATTGGAAGACAGTAACACGGCTAGTACAATGATAGATTTTTTTGAGTAATAGATAGAGGGAGTGTGGCTGAAGGAGTGTTTTTCGTGGATAGGAGAAGAATAAGGAGGCATAAAAGGGGTGGGATGGAGGTAAATGGGGCAAAAAGTCTTGCTGGATCTTTTCATTTAACATCCTTTAGATGTAAGTTTCTAGTGTGAGCTTCCCTAAAGTTTCGAGGATGCTCCATATTGCTTTAGAAAAATAGACTAGTGGATATTGAGTATTCTTTCTATGCTTGTTATGTACCATGACTTGTACTCTTTCAACTCTTGATTAAGATTTTACTAGTGACTTTGAAGAGGGAGAAAACAATAAGAAATGAGACAAAAAAGAAGGTAATATAACTTCTCGTCGCATTACCATGGTTGGTGCACTTTAATAGAACATTATTTGATGTAACTATGATCTGCTCTTAAGCTTAAAGATTCTTTAGAAAGATAGACTAATCGATACTGAATATTTAAGCTGTTCCAATGATTTTGTAGGATAAGGCCCATCCTACATCAATTGGCGAGGCCTATTGTTAATTACAGGTTCTTTATTATAACTATTGCTATGATTCACTAGTTACTTATTTAATTATGATGAGGTCCTCTTATCACTACTGTTTAATATCATTAAGAACCTGGGAGTTGGTATTTCTTCGGTCACCTACTCTAATAGACTAGATCCGATCTACTACTATTAATTGCAAGTTCCTCTCCTACAATAAACCTAAGGGATTAGATTGAAACACAGATGGGACACTTCATTGTTCTTGTGTTGCCTGGTTGTTTAACGGGTTCAATCAATTTCTTGTCACCTGTAGGGAATGTCACAAACGTACCAGAACTAACTACAAAGGAAAATATTACTCTTCTTAACCAGACATGTAAATGTACTCTTTTGGTAACCGTAAATGATTATGAGTGTGCATGCTTCTTGATATCTGGTTCTTGGAAGAAGAGATTGGCAAGTGCTCAAAACCTAAAAATGAAGGGCACGTTTTTTCTTAGATTTAGGTCCAATTGGACCACATCATATAACACACTGAATACATTTCTTTAGGGGCGATCTCTAATGATTGGAATAAATCGTTATTGGTTCTAGATCCTCCAATCCCCCACTATCCAAATATGGCGAGATTTTCCGGAAGGGATTGATTCTTGCCCAATTTAGGGTGCAGAAGAAAGAATCATCGTGGGAGGCTCATTACAAATTCTCATGTGTTGTCAAAAGATGTGTTGTTGTTTGTTGTTAGTTGGTTGATAAGACATGAGATTTGAGATGTATGTCTTGCGCTGAGCCGTTCTGGAAAAAAAATGAGAGATCAGAGAATGTCTTTCTTATGAAGCATAATTGATTTGATGCGAGACTCATTATGATTATTGCGAAGGATTGGAAATGGGTTGGATTGGTCCTAACAGGTATTCATGGTGATGTTAGGAACTGTCATGACCACAACATTCAATATGAACCTATGCATAATCATGGAATTGTTTGAAGCAGCAATTGGGGCAAAAGGGATAAGAGAGGGGAAAATGTGATAAAGAAATTATCAAGTTAGGGAATATCTTTAGAGCATCAATTACTACTATGTGATTAGTAGATTTCTTGTCTGTCTTATACTTGAACATCTCCATTTATCCTTCGTCTTATGGGCAACAAAGAGGCTTGATGGATTGTTAAGGGGAAATCTACAGAGGGTTTTACTAGTAGTTTGGTGATTAGGAGTCCGTATCAGTGTTGAGACGAGTAGATTAAAATCTTCGGCAAGACCCTGTTAGGCAAGTTGTTGCAGGTATTTGCTAGTCATCAAGATAAGTGTTGGAAGTGGGTGAGGGCTAAGAAGTTTTCGGACAAATTAAGTGTGTTCTGTTGCTGGGAGCATAGTGGTGAAACTTCGAAAAGGCATCAGGAAATGGTGGAGATGCTTGGGGTGTATGTTTGATGTGTGGTTGGTTGCGGTTATTTGTTAATTTTGTGAGACATGACTGCTCGTGTAGTGCGAGCTTAGACCTTTAGCTAGAGTATTTCTAATTGGTAGGTTATCTGCAAATAGGCAGTAAGGACGTTTGTTTTTTTATGCTTGAATGTATGGTTCGCTTCTGGGCTATTTTGTTTCCTTAATTTGGGGTTGGCATTTGGAGAGGCTCTTGTTTTGTAAGCTAATAGTTTATCATCTCTCATTTTATTTTTCTTGACAATCCTTTCTAGTATTTATGCATGTACATGGCATCTATCATGCGCTACGGTATGGACACGTGGATGATTGTTCTGGGATTTGCTTGATCGTCCTTTGGGGTTTCAGATCGTGTTTTGCGCTGGTGGAAAATAGCTACTGGTAAGCGATAGTCAAAGAAACCGCAACCCTTGTGAAGAGCTAGTACGGCTAGATAATAGAAGATTTTAGTCGTGGGGTATCTAATCCCCATATAGTATCTGTGATTTTAGTCCTGGATAGTTGAGGGTTGATTCAAGAATTTCCTTGAAACTAAATTTTAATTGCATAACTTTTTTCAACCATTGTCTTGTATGTGTTGGTAATATTCCTGCCACCAGTGGGTAGTGGGACCAGTAAGGAGTTTGGATGGACAAAGGCAGAAAGAGTTCTTCAGTTTGTCGTCTACCTCCCTCCTCGTGTTTTGTCCTGTCCTTCCATCCACCATTGTAAACTATCAAAAAGTTACCTTTCAGGTTCAAAGGCCTTAAATGTCACCGTTTCCTAATCATTTATAGGATTTTGCTTGCTCCTCTCCATCTCCATAAAAACCCCAAATCTCTTTGTCCTCCAAAACAATTTTAAAGTAGACTTAGAAATGTTACGAATTGGATTTCCCCGAGTTACGAAAGGGACTTTGATCATACAGAGCTTGTATTCAAACTAAAAAAAATCAGAGCAGGTATTTGGTGGTCTGGTTGTATGGGTTGCGGGACAACAACTTAGAACGGTCGAACTCGAATTTCGGCAATCGGTCAACAAATCAGCAATGGTGTAGGTTGAATTGGATGTATGTTCGATCCGATGAAGTGACTCGATGATTGTGTGACAATGGAGATGGGTGAGTTTTTGGGGTTCGTTGAGTTCGTCGGTCTTATCGGAGATGAGTTATGTTGTAACATCGGTTAAAGACATAGAGAGTAGGGGCCGATGGCTCTAATGGCGTCCGGCATCTCTGGATCGGGTTTTGTGGTCGAGGAACAGAGGGTGGGTCGGGTCAGGTCGGTGATTTCACCTTTGTCTGTAGAAGGCTACGCGGTGGTGGTTGCCAAGTGGTGGCTGGAGGGTTAGAACAAGGCACCCTAGGGGCGGCAACTTCATCCTCTCTATCTGTTCATGTTCCCCTTTTTCTCCACCCTTCGTTCTTCTGTAAAGTTTTTTCCTTCTTCACATCTCCAAGCATTCTCATCTTCCTTCTATTATTCTCACTCCAGCCTTTTCATTTTCACTTTACATATTTTTTCTTATGTAAGTTAATTGTTTCTGAACTGACAAACTTACCCTTCTTATAAGGATGGTGTTAGGATGAAATATTCTCCCAGTTTCACATTGACCTAGTTTTTGCAAATGGGAGTTCCACTAAGCTAGTTCTAGAAGAGGAGGTTGCAATGTGCTAGTTTCGACATACTGGAGGTATGCATTAAGTAATTAAGCCTAGATCTTATTGTTACGTTCTGCCAAGTCCTTATTAGAGTACGAACCAGACAAGAAAAAAGGCATAATAATGTGAAGTCCTGTACTTAACGAAGAAACTAGGAAGTTCTTGAATGGAAATTAAAGTTCACATGTCATTTTATTTACTGGTTTGTTTACCAATTACCTCTCTTCCTGTTCTTGCTTCGCACCATTATTGCAGGGTATACTAGTAATTAAGATACGAACTTTTACCTTTCTCCTGGTTTTTGAATTTTGTTTCAGGTAGCTGTTGCACTTGTCTTTGCACATTGTTGGAATGGAGGATAAAAGAGATGCTAAAGAAAATGGTCCTCCTGAACCTTCTGGAGTAACGTCCTCTTCCAACAATATGGCTCACCTCGGTGATGATGCTTCAATGGGACAAGATAAATCTGGAGAAGTGGAGCCCAAAGTCGAGCAGAAGGTTTTCGTTCGGACAGACGAGGAGCTAGATATTTTGCAGCCTCGACAAGTGGATAATGTTATTGATCCTCCTCTAGAACCTGTTCCTTCAACTACACCAAATGATGCTTCTCCTGAACCTGCTCAGGACTTCTCCTTCGATCTTGTTAAGGGAACAGACTTATCAGGTTTCTCAGATTCTGTATCTCAAGGAGATCTTTTAGTTCCTGGTCCGATTGCCGATGGTAATTCTGTTGCTATAAATCCATCTTCTGAATCAAAAAACATGGAGAATGGCCATGATGCAGTTTCATTAAATGATGTATCGCAAGGCAAGGAAGCCATTAAAAGAACAGATGCAGAAGTTGGAAATGGGCATCATGAAGTGCCATCAAATGGAACTGCTCAAGCTGCTGTGGCCTCCACAGATGCCACTAAACCCGAGCCCATGAAACCTTCTGAAGTTAAAAAGGCCAACATAAACAAAGGTCTGATTGATACAGCAGCGCCTTTTGAATCTGTTAAAGCCGCTGTTTCCAAGTTCGGTGGAATAGTTGATTGGAAAGCACACAGGGTCCACACTGTTGAGGTATATCTATTATCTCATCCAAATACATTCTTTAGTTACTTCTTTAAACATATTCCGTAGCATATTCATCACACGACTGGCAACGGGTCAGATCTGAATCGGATCAGCCCCTTCCCGATCCCTATCCAACTAGGAGGAGTGGGATCCAGATCCGGTCCAGATCCGTTCGGATTGTAGCCGGATTCGGATCGCATCGGATCAGGTTTCATTTAGTTGATCCAAATCCGATCCGGAGGTCCATATAGTATGTTGCCGAATCGGATCCGGATCGGGTTTGCAACAAAACGCAATAAGAAAAGTAAATAAACACTATTGCCTACCCTAAGTCTTGTTTGTAAGTTAAGAAGCCTATAACACAAAAGATAAAACTTTGTAGGTTAGGGTTAGTGTTGAATTCTTCTTGGAAGTGTAAGTGGGGAGGAAATAGGGTTATATTTGTAAAGCACATATACTTCGGAGTTCGGATCGGGTCGGATCCACGGTGGATTTGCCCTCAGATCCAAATCCAGATCCGGTCGGATCTGGCTTTCCGGATCCAGATCCGATCCATTTTCAATTGGATCGGATTTGGACCTGATCCATTAGGCTTGGATCAGATCGGACCGTATTGCCATCCCTACACACGAGTCAACATCCATCCTTTTATTTCCAAATCCATCATTTTCTTTATTTTTTTAATTGAAATGGTTTTGTTCTAGCCAAGGAACAAAACCATGTTAATTCTCGCGTTGCTTCAAGAAAAAGAAATAAGAAGCAAGCTTTTACATTGTCCATGTAGCAACCTATACTTTGACATTGACTAACCACCAGCGAAACAGATAGATTTCCAAAGAAAATAATACGCGTGTGGTCATAGTTTTTTTTAATTAGATTAATCTCTTCCAGAAAAGCACTTTGGACAAGTTATACCTCGCTATCTCTGTCTCAAAGTTGAACTAGAAATGACTGAATGCATCATTTGATCTACACAGAGACGCAAGGTTATAGAACAAGAACTTGAGAAAGCACAAGAGGAGATTCCAATGTATAAGAAACAGTCTCAGGCTGCTGAAGAAGCAAAGCTTCAAGTATTGAAGGAGCTAGACAGCACCAAGAGACTCATCGAGGAATTCAAACTCAATCTAGAGAGAGCACAAACAGAAGAGCAACAAGCGAAACAAGATGCAGAACTTGCCAAGCTCAGGGTGGATGAGATGGAGCAAGGCATTGCTGACGAAGCTAGTGTGGCTGCCAAGGCACAGCTCGAGGTTGCTCAAGCTAGACACGCAGCTGCTGTTTCTGAGCTGAAAATCGTCAAGCACGAGTTAGAAGAACTTCGTAAAGATTATGCTCTATTAGTGATTGAGAAAGACCACGCTCTTAAGCGAGCTGAAGAAGCTGTTGCTGCATCAAAAGAGGTTGAGAAAACAGTCGAGGAACTGACGATTGAGCTGATCACCACAAAGGAAGCTTTGGAGTCTGCCCATGCTGCGCATCTAGAGGCAGAGGAACAAAGAATTGGAGCAGCAATGGCAAGAGAGCAAGATACGCTCGACTGGGAAAAGGAACTGAAGCAAGCAGAGGAAGAACTAGAAAAACTAAACCAGCAGATTTCTTCAGCAAAAGATCTCAAATCAAAACTAGATACAGCTTCAGCATTGCTTGTGGACTTGAAATCTGAATTAGCATCTTACATGGAATCAAAGCTGAAGCAAGACAACAATCCAGAGGGACCTGAAGATCATAAGAATCACTCTGACATCCAAACAACGGTTGCTTCAGCGAAGACTGAACTTGAAGAAGTCAAACTCAGCATTGAGAAGGCCATCGCCGAAGTAAATTGCTTGAAAGTTGCAGCCACATCATTGAAGATGGATCTAGAAAGGGAAAAGACAGCTCTTGGTGCCATTAGGCAGAGAGAAGGAATGGCCTCCATAGCCGTTGCATCTCTTGAAGCAGAGCTGAGCAAGACCAAGTCTGAAATTGCTGCCGTCCAAGCGAAGGAGAAAGAAACAAGAGAGAAGATGATGGAGCTTCCAAAACAATTACAAGAGGCAGCTCAAGAAGCAGATCGTGCAAAATCACTTGCTAAACTGGCTAGAGAAGAATGGCGAAAGGCAAAGGAAGACGCAGAGCAAGCAAAGGCAGGAGCAAGCACCATGGAAAGTAGATTGCTTGCAGCTCAGAAGGAGATAGAAGCTGCGAAAGCTTCAGAAAAGTTGGCTGTTGCAGCGATCAATGCCTTGAAAGAGAGTGAATCAGCTAGAAGCCACGAGAATCCAGATTCATCAACTGGTATAACAGTTTCTCTAGAGGAGTACTATGAGCTAAGCAAGAAGGCCCATGAAGCAGAAGAGATGGCTAACGCGAGGGTGGCGAGTGCGACCTCCCAAATAGAGATAGCCAAGGAAGCTGAGATGAAAAGCTTGGAAAGACTAGAGGAGGTTAACCGTCAAATGGTTGCTCAAAAAGAAGAATTGGAGATTGCTCTGCAAAAGGCTGAGAGGGCCAAGGAAGGTAAACTTGGTGTTGAACAGGAACTGAGGAAATGGAGAGCAGATAGTGAGCAACGACGTAAAGCCGGCGAATCGGGTCACGGGCCGGTGAACCCGAGAGCAAGCTTTGAGGGGAATAATAATGAAGCTAAGAACTTTGTGATGGTACCAGGTTTAGGTGAAACAGTCCACAGAAAGCTCACTCCAGAGGAGGTTATACTTGCAAGCAACAGCATCAGTGAATCTGCTGAATCTTCTCCGGAAGTTAATAAGACGGGGAAGAAGAAGAAGAAATCTTTCTTCCCTCGCATTTTCATGTTTTTGGCCAGAAAGAAAGCGCATGCGGCCAAGTCGTCGTAATAATCTCTCATACATACCGGTTTGGTCTTCAGTAGTTTCTCTTTTCTTTTCTTTTCTTTTTTCTTCCGATAGAAAGACTTGTGTATTGTACATGTGGGTATATCTTTGTATGATAAATTGATTGTAAAATTATAACTTTTTTTTTTTGGTGGAAAAATGGATTTGAGTGGTTTGTGGGCTTAAGAACTTGTTGAACTTTGTTCTTGCCCCTCTTTTCTGGGTGGTAACTGCACAATATCTTGGATTTGTGATGTATGGCTTGGGGCTTGTAAATTTGATTGTATATTTAAGTGTTTTGGATGTTTGAATTCGTAAACTTCTCTTTAACACTGAGGCTAAAAAAAAATATCACTTGTCAACCAGACCTTTATTTTGATATATACGACGTATAGGGGAACTATTTTCTGCTCTTGGTTTAAATTTACTGATTTCCTGAGGAAACCACAATTTTGTGATGACTGCTGAATTTAGTTAATGGTTAGTGCTTCCGTAAAGAACTGCCAAATTTACACAGAGACAAATTTTTAGCTGAAGCTTTTTCAGCCGTAAAGTAAGCTTCCAATTCATAAAATGGTCTCTGTAAATGTGTTGCAGATGTCGTTGAAAGAAACCATAAATGCTTGAGAAAACTCAGAAAGTGAAATCAAGGACTGATGTTTATTGGAACATAGATAGAGGTTGTTGTTGAATTAATACATGAACACAGACAATTTTCTGCATATAGGAACTACTACTACATAACTGGGTTCTGGTTTATTTCTACTTTCTCAAGTATCTCATTCATTATACTGAAAATCACAAACTTTTGGAAACCCAACACCAATGATGTCAAGTGGAGCAGAGTACGGCGCCTTTGTCTCTCCTCACATCTTGGAAGGCTTGGGGAAGATGTCGGGTGTGAATTTCTGGGCAGCACTCAAGCTTCCCTTAACCTTCATCGCACCTCTGCATCAGTTGAAACAAAGAAGAAAAGAAGAATCGAGTCAATGATCCATCAGCAAAGTGAAAATGGGAACAAAAATAAAGGAAATTAAAGAAGAGGGGACACTCCGAGGGTATTTATAAACAAAAAATGGGACATACCTCATGAAAGCAATTTGGGGATTCATCTTGCCGGTAGCAATCTTAACAAAATCATCGTCCGTGAAGGAGAAAGTGGCATCCGGCTTCCCATCCTCGTAAGTCCCTGAGAATCCCCAAAAATAGTAAGAGGGATCATAAATTTACACAAAAATCATGCAGCTTTCGAGCATAATTTTCTTTCCAAACAGGATACAGAAATGCGATTCTTCAGTGTCTATCAGATCACGCAACAGTCTAGGAGAAATATGTAAATCAAGGGAGCAACCTACACTACACGAAATATGAGTTTGTTTTGAGACAGGAATGCATGAAGTGGTATCCTATAAAATTCTGTGCAAAATGTCTTTTTTCATTCTTATGTGTGTTACTGTGTTAGGTGGTCTCAAATATGATAATTTTCTGTATGGTCAAGGACCATATGACGTGGTGCTCTGCAAGGGATTCCACCACCAGAGAATGATGCAGGCAGCCGCAGTGATGAGTGGTTGCGGTGCCCCTGCAGAGCAACCATGGAAAAACCTTTCCTTAAACATTCTCAAACCTAATCTCAAAAGTTGAAGCTGAGTTACCCCCTCACTCCTATCAGCAACTATTACTCATTCGTCCCATTTATATTATCCTACTTTCCTACAATGGAAGTGTCAAAATAATTCGCATACTTCAAAAAAGAATTGCCAACTTTTTCACTTTACACCCTTTGGGGGTGTAGTTGAGTTGGTCGGGTTAGCATTCTTAAGACTTTGGGCATTTGCCTTGAGATCTTGAGTTCAAACCTTGGGGCAACCCAAGGGCTGCCTATTGGCTTCCTCAACTGCGAGCCTGTCAGCCCAGGTTTTCTCAGGTTTTGTTTACCTCTCTAGTGTGATTTGCAGGCTATTGCACTAGAGCAGGGGTTTATCAAGTACGCACCTGAAGGGTAGTTGCGGGTTATCACGTCATACAAAAAACACTTTTTTCACTTTACTTATCCACATACCTTTTATCTCTTTCTTACTCTTTCACTTTTCAAGAAAAGTTACATGTCTGATTGAGGACAATATAGTAAATCTACGAAGTCAAAAGCATCTCCTCTCCTTAAGGTTCGTGAAAAGTCAACCAGGACAATTATTTAGGGACGGAGGGAGTGAGTGACTGACTGACTATCATCTCCATTCCACGACCGATGTGCAAATACCCTCCTAAACAATGAGCTTGATAAAAGCATATTGAGGTGATCAAGTTACTCCCTCAAATCTTCTCAACACAAGCCATCTGCTTATTCCACAACCAATGTGCAAATAACCCCCTCAACAATGAGCTTGCTAGCAGCATATTGAGGCGATCAAGTTACTCCGTCAAGCCATCCATAACCGAGGTGCAAATAACCCCCTCAAGAATGTGCTTGATAATAGCATAATACTCCGTGTTTTGGGATTTAGATAATGACTCGTTATATCTATATACTAACTAGTACTACATCTTTTCAAATTCAACTTTGAGTCTCCTCCTAAACTGCTGTAACTTCAAAAGTAGTCAAACTATGAAACTTAGCTCTCTTCAATCATAAGAGGATGAGAAATCTGATAACAGTGAAGCAGCTAGGAACATACTTAAGGTTTGATTTGATTGATGTTGTTGCTTGATTCAAACAAAAATGAAACAGCAAAGCCAGAGATTAACAAAAAACTAAATAGTACTACAACAAAAATTGAGTAGCATTAGGGTGAAATTAGGAGTAAAATTAATTGGGGGGTGGGGGAGTAGAAAGAACCTTTCTTGACTTCTCCTTTCTTGAGATCAACGATATAGCTCTCCTCGTTAAATCCAATTTTCTGCGATGAAATCGAACCCAAAACCCACAAACAAAATTAGGTTGGTTTCTCAATTGTGGGTTGTTGTTATTATTATAAATCAATAAAGACCACAACTTTAAAGAAGAAGAAAAAGATGACAACCTTGGGGGCGACTTTGATCTGATAAACGAGGCCGATCTTGGTGAGGAGCTTCTTGCCTTCGTCGGTCTGGAGGTGGAGCTTCATCTGATCCATCAGTGCGTCCGTTTTAAGAGGATTCGCCATTGGAGCTTCTGCAACTTCTTCTTCTTTGGAAGGAGGAATGGGATTTGGGGTTTTGTTTGGCAGTTGAAACCAAAGAAGGTGTGGGAGATTTATTACTCTATTTATTTAAGCTTCCGTAGAGGAATGGGGAGGTTGACGGGGATGGATCACTCATTCATTATTGATTTGAGTTGATTTCGCAATTCCCAACTACTACTCGGAGCGCGAGCTAACCAACGATGGTTGGAAGGAACCGGACACGCAATTCAATGCCCTTTGCTTATGCAGGGGCATCCGCATCCCTATCCCCGGAGAGAGTATTCAGTGCATTTGGATTAAAATCTGCAATTTTATACAATTTCATTTGTTACGGCACAAAATGTTAAGCCGAAAATAAGCAGACTAAAATAATCTCGGTGTAATTGCATAATCTCTAATTTTTGGAATCATTCGGCCGAAAATTTAAAAGAAAAATAATGTTAACGTATTTTTTATGATTGCTGCAATTTATAACTGAGTGGTGTTATGACTTTTTTTTTTTTTTTTTGGTAAAAAAAAGTTTAGGGGGAGGGGAGGCTGCCCCATCCCAGGGTCAGGGCAGACCTTAGGCCTCTTTGAGGGCTTACAAAGGGAATTACAGATCACCCACCAAGAGAGACCGCCAGCAGCGGGACTCGAACCCAAGCCTCGGTCTAGCGAGGAGACGAGCCTTACCAACTCAACCAACTCTCATTGGCAGTGGTGTTATGACTTGAGTATCAAGCAAAAACGATGAATGAAAACAAAGAACTAGAGACAAGAATTAACATGGTTCTTCACTAGTTTTGATATTAGCTACCTTCACGGTCAAAACTCAATATTTTATTGAGAGAAATCTCCCGATTACAACCACATGACTCCGAGCCACGACTGTAGCACGCATTTATACTAGCATACCGACTTAGAGCCGAGAAACATCCATAAACATTCCAAAACATACTTGGAAACAAAGCGAACCGACTCAGCCTATTACCATTCGCATGATCTTACTTTCGTGCGAAAGGGCAGAAACTCCAAACACTTTGCTTCATCTTTGTCTTTCTCCGTTGCCTAGTGTGCTCACTGAAATTCCTCGGAGAGATCTAAGCCTGCACCTCAAGTACAGAATAGGGACATAGATAGATGTAGGGTGTGTGTAGGGAGAGGGTAAATAGTTGCAACTGAGAGAGAGAGAGAGAGAGAGAGAGAGAGAGAGAGAGAGCTTAATGGCAAGTGTAGAACCAGTGATCAACCAGTGTAGTACTGCAGTCGCAACGGAGGGATAACGATCCTATATATAGTGGGGAAGTGCCCGTTGTGAGGGGGTTAATGCACCATAAATGGCAGCTTAATGGCAAACCCCGTAACGGCACGTTCGACCGTGTATATAGGAATCGTTAGGAACCTGACCGTACATACCGGAGACCGTTATGAGGTCAAGCCGAGTTTATAGGACGTGGCCATTAAGTCTCTCAAAGCAGTTACAAAGGGTCGCGCGCGAGCTTGGTTGTCGCACGCGCGCGACGGGCCTTACCCTAGCCTCCAAACCACTAAGTCCCTACAAGTCCCGTGTTGGTACGCGAGGGCCCTGTCTCGCAGCCCCCACGCGGATAAGCATAGGTAGTTATCCGGTGTGTATGGAGCACAGTTGGGTGTGCTGGATTGCTGCCACGTGGTCGTGATCTGTCTTTCCAGAAAGTCGTATCTACATTAGCCTCCTTTTGAGTGAATGTCACGCGCGCGTCCGTTGTCCAGTCGCGCAAAATTAGCCGTGCGTGGGCCCCACACAAATGCTTTGAATTTTGTTAAAATTCAAATTCCTAGCCCTCGGTCATAGCCATGATTACCTAGGGTTTAGAAGAATCGTTTAATTTCTGACGAAGCGTGGTCTCTGCGAAGCTAATCAGTTGCCATCCATGATTTTTCGCCTATTTTCGAGGCAAGGATAGTTGATAGGTCGTCAATTTCTCCGGATTCCGAAGCGTCGCTGACTAAGCAGACGTCAGCAGTCGTGACCCTTCAATCTGAAGGATTATTTAAACCCTTTCCTCTCTTCAATTAGAACTTTTCCATTGTTGCTGCTTCCAAGTTCGTATGCATCGGAGAGAGAATCCTCAAACTGAAGTAGAAAACTTCGATCAAGTTCTTGATCAGCTTGCTAGCACCTTTTCTCAAGCGATTAAAGCTCACAATCGTCAACACGGTGAGTGTTTATAACCCTTTTCAAAATTTTGTGGTCAAGTTTTGCTGATATTCTCCTCCCACTTTTTCTTTCCTCTTGCATGTCGTTGATTTTTAATTTGCTGCTTTATGCCCACAGAAATGCCCCCTAGAAGACAAGCAAGGAGATCGTTGAAGTTTCGGAGCTTCCCAAGGAACTTTGGTACAAGGCTCCTTACCTGGGTGGCGATGATTTTTATGTGGCTACTATTAAAGCAACCACTCTCCGGGCGTCTCCAGTAGTCGATCTTCTCCAACTTGCGCCCGGGCCTTTAAGCTCTGACTGGGATGTGGCTAATACCCAAGACGTCCACATGCTTGGTATCGAAGCTAGTTTGTATGACTTCACTGATATCCTTCCGCAAACTTTTATGGAAGGGCCCGACTGGATGGAAGATGGACGGAGTTCATTCTCACTAAGTATGCAAGGGAGTTGAAGCGGGCCAACATTTTCCACGCCGTCCGTGCCACAAAGGGGCTACATATCAGGGTTGACAACATCATGCTTCAGAACCTTTTTTCCAGGTACTCTAAAAGGACACACACCTTTCACTTTCGGGATTACGAAGTTGCTCCTACCTTGGAAGACACTGAAGTTTTGCTGCATCTTCCAAGTATGGGGGTTGTTGATCCTCTGGCCGCCTTGACCGATCCGCAAGAGCTTCAACTTTTCGTAGATATGAAGGTCTCTATAGCAGACTTGAAGAAGGCTACTTCGAGATGGAAGTCAGGCGCGACCAGCGCTAGCAAGGAATTTGCATATACGCCTTCTAGTTCTAAAACCAGCTGGTCGAAGTGGGTGATGTACTTCTTCAGGGATTATGTTGAACCACATGTAGCTCGTGAATGGCAAGACAAAGACCCAGAGGCTGCTATCAGTGTTGACGGAAAGGGACTGAGTGTTACCCTCTGTGGCTACCTGTGCATGTGGTTATCGCGCTACATGATAGATGGGTTTCCTCGCGACAGATTTTTTTCTCATGTACTCGCCCTTGCCGTGAGATTGTCACTTGGCCAAAAAGTAGCCTTAGGGACCCTTGTATTAGGGTCTCTTTATTACCGCCTTGATTTAGCTATGGAGCATGATGAGCAGTTGCAGGGGAGGGTTGACATCACCACCTTTGTCAATACTGCATTTTTATCTATGTGGGCTTTCGAAAGATGGCCCGCGTATGTCCCGGACCCTGTTGCTGTGAATTTGTGGAACGCGCCCAATGCCAGAATCCATTACCTTTCTCCTCGATCGTGGCTTTGGTACAAAAGAAAAGCTCCCCAACACTCTTTTGATCTTATATGTGACGATGTTCGTTATTTCCAACCTCGCCCATACGTTACTCGTATGGAAGACAAAAACATAGATTTCTGGGAAGATTTCTATCCCGAGTAAAACCGTGAAATTACTGCTGATCACATTACCAAAAGAGATCTACAGCAGGTTTGTTAATTGGGTGCGAAGGGGACATCTACCCGCCTTGTCAGAATATGCGCCCGGTCCTGAGACCTCCAGTTATGAGAAGCTGACCGTGTTCCACGATCCCATTCGCGCGAGCCCCCAGTTTGGGTATGACGCTGTCACTCCCCCGTTGTGGCCCGATTCTGTTGTTAACGAATGTTATGACAGTGTCATACACGGTCTGGGTACTTCTCTTCTCCTCGCTGAACTCCATCTGATTCAACTGTCACGCCGCAGGAGAGGTAAAAATAGTCATGGCTTGGTTGATTTCTGGAACTTTCAAACCCATCGCCTCATCAACTTTTAGAACAGTCCCAGCCATGCTCTTCTCCAACCTAGCAAGACGCCTGCACTTTCGACAAAGGAGTACCCCTTCAACACAACCCGTGCTCGTGATGATTCGTGTTACGGTTTTTAATCTTTGTTGGCTAAAGATCGACATTTGTGTGCTCAATTTTATTCTGGAGGAAAAGATTGACGTCCTCAAACAAAAATCTTTTACGGCCAAAGTTAGATATGTTGACTCATTCATCTAGGTTTGCTCGCACCTCCTTCCCTTTATTTTTATGTTTTCATGTGCCATGTCTCATTTTTCCCTTTCCTTTGTATCAGTGCTGCTTGAGGCGCTTCGCCTTTGGAGATCGTAGCGCGAGTTTCATCGACCGCTTGCGCGAGGAGAAGGAAATCTTACAGAAGTCCTCCGTTCCTGATGGTCGTATTGACCCAGCCAGGCCCATGAATCCTGAAGTCCAACAACTTTTATCTGATTCTTTAGAAGCCTTTCTGACTTCAATTGGTGAAAGCTCAAGGAGAAAGAGACCTAGTGACGAGCCTGATACTAGCGACATAGCTTCTCGGCAACCGAAGCGTTCTCGCACTGCAATCACCATGCGGTCTGCCGCCAATCTAGTTTCTTCTGCCGTAAGAAATGACTCCGATGAGGGGGGAACAGAAGAAATTCCCCTTGTTTCTGATGCGGGCTCTACTGGGCAGACTGAGCTGGGAAGAATTCCTGGAGTTGAAAATTTTATTGATAGGGATCATGTCAAGTCCCAAGGGCAGGGACACGATGCTACTCCTGGTACCCAGCAATACATTTTTCTTCGGACAAAGAAAATGGCGGAGAGCTTGAGTCCCTCAATCATGATATCAGGTCTGGCGAGCGTGTCGTTCCGGCCACTAATCAAAATGTTAGGAGAACTGAGTCAACCGGGCCCGGCGCCCCTCCTGCGCCAATCATTTCGAGGAATGTTGCCTCTATGGGAGGTTTAAAATTGGATTTTGATGCTCTCTTCTCCGAGAACCTGTTTGAAGTATGGGGTTCGCGGGCTTCGAATCCCGCTGCAAGTGAGAGAAGTTTCATAATCCCTGAGTCGTACTTCGCGCGGGAATCTCAAGTAGATCAAAGGTTGGCCGAGATAGTTAGTTGTAATTCGCAGACAGTGGAACCTGTCGCCCCTCTCCGGCAGATCGTCGAAGGAACCAGTGAGACTCTTTTTCTTTTGTTCGTGTTCTACCTTTTCCGAACTTCATGTTTCTGATGAATAATATTCTTACTTCTGCGCGCGCGGGTATCGATCAAGCTTGCCTTGAATGGCTGATGAAGGTGCGCTTGTCTTTCCCCACTGCATTCGCTAGGATTCTGGAGATGTCTCCAAAAGAAAGAGGGGAACTCTTAAGAAAGATGGTTTCTCTTTTGGAGAGACTTCACGCAACTACACCCGCGAGTACCACAGTTGATAGTGCCAAGGCCCTCCTTGCTAGTGCGGAGGAGCTTCAGTAGAACTGATAACTCCACATTAGGAGTTATATTGTTTACGAGTCACTACCGTTTTGCGAGCGTTTCGGTGCATTTACGTGAGAAATTGGCAAAATCCGAGTTGTTTTGAGCATACGTGAGTTATTGAGCTTTATTTCGTAATCCGGGCGTTTTTTGTATGATTTATGTATGGTTTATCGCATGTGATCTTCCGGTATGTTTTCGAGTTGTGTATTTCAGGAACCGGGAGCTTGGAGCGATGATTTTGGAGCGGAAACGAACTTCGGAACAAAAGGATAGCTCAAAGATATGCTCGGGATTGGAGACGAGAGAGGAGGAATCAAGAAAAGAGCCAAGAAATTGAAGTTTGAAGGAGTGTTCGTGTGAACAACTTCTTGTTCGCACGAACACAATGCCTTAGAATTATTTTTGAAGGACAAAAGAAGTGAAAAAGGGACTGCTGGAAAATAAGAACAGGAAATCTGTTCACACGAACACTGTTCGCACGAACAGTCGGGTGTTCGTGCGAACGCCAGATGCAATTTTTTGGGTTCTTTTGATAATTTCTTGAAAGTTTAAAGAGTCCAGCCCTATTATAACGTGAGGGGACGATGATAGAGAGGTATTCACACAAGTTTGGAGTCTAGAGAGCTGGAGAAGACGGCCAAGAACGCTTGGAGCTTGGAGGATCATCAATAGTGAAGAATTTCGCGTTTTCTTATCGTTTCTTCTTCTATTCTTCATGAACTTAATTATTTTGGATATGTTGAACAATATTATGTCTAGCTAAACACTTCAAGCTAGGTGATTGATGAAAACTAGGGTTTGATGATGTATTTCCGAATTTTGGACTTGATGCATGCTTTTGCTTAAATTCTATGAACGTTCTATTTACCCTAACTATTCTTGTACTTAACTATTAATGTTCTTGGCTTGATCACCCTTAGAACGTTACTTGTTGATAGGGTTGCACGAAAGTTAACTCGTTGAGACGTGGTAAAGAATAGTTTAGGTGATCTTGTAGTTTCTTGAGACTGAGAGGAGATAGAAACTTGATTAATCGTGTGAGGGTAGTTTCGGTTGATTTTGTTAGAACTTAGTGAATTCGGTGGACCGACAGGACCCGGTGAACGAGCCTAACAAATCAACTAGATTGTAATGATAGACGGAGGTGGACCGAGAGGACCCGAAAGCTATTGACTGCACAAATTCACGTGAGATCGAGAGAAGATCGTGATGAGCATTACCCGGTATAACTAGAACGTGCGTAGAGTGTTTCAAGTATAACCCGGAAATCATTAACAACCCCAGGGACCATCAATTGCCTAGTTCTTCTTTATTAATCGTATTCAATCACAAGTTATTTTTGTTTAAAAGTGAAAATTCTATAAAAATATTTAGTTAGTTGTCATTTAATTTTAGTCGCTTGTTTGTGGGCGACAACTTCAGAAAATCAAAACCCTTCTTACTGGTTACATAGATATCTCATAATTAATCTATAGTAAACTAATAGTCGTAAATTCCCTTGGGTTCAATACTCGGAGTCGTTAAATACTCCTAATACTACTTGATTGTATACTTGCGTTTAAGCGCGTAAAGAATTCGCGTCAAGAACGCGGCGGGGTATTTGGATTTGGAATTCCTTGTGCAGAGATTGATAAAGATCCGTAATTATGCGCAACTTAGATCCGAGTATGCCTCCTATAGGGAGGATACAGCCGCTCTCATCGTGCGCAAAGCGGAGTTGGAGCGAATGGCCAGAGAATTTGAAGCGACCACTAAACGCCATGCGGATGACAAGGCTCGCTTAGAGGAACTAACTGCCAACAGTATTATGTTGTCTGCAGGGGATTCCCTCTTGTAGGATCTTTTTGAGGATTGAGTTTTTCTAGAATTATTCCTTCTAGCTTCTTATCTTAGAATTTTGTGTTCCTTGCGACCATGATCTTTGGATCGCCTACTTATGTTTTGCGCGTACTGGCTCCGCGTATTATTGAAATGATACTTCCATGATTTTTATTGGTTCACGTCTTTTCATGATCACAAAGTCTTATGTAATTTCTCCTTTGAATGATATAACCGTCAGGCTTAGGCCTTTGCGAGCTATGACCATCTAGGCAGGTGAATTCGCGCGTGGCTACGCATAGTTGTCCCTATGAGAAGAATTTATATTTGCGCATGGTTGTGCTCGGATGCTGCCATATGAGACAGGCTTATGCACGCGTCTTGTTGCTACCTAGGCGTGCAGACTTACACTTGACTTTCTATGAGTTTTGCCGCTTTCGTAGAAAGATAGGCTTTGGTTGCATTTGACTGCTATCTAAATAGATAGGCTTTGAGTTTGCAATACTGCTACCATATGAGGCTGGCTTACATTTATGTCTGCTGCTATCATATGAGGTAGGTTTTATGTTTGACTGCTATCTAGGTAGATAGGCTTCTAAGTTTGCAATCCTGCTACCATATGAGGCAGGCTTACGTTTATGTTTGGCTGCTATCTAGGCATATAGGCTTTATACTGTTATCGTATGAGATATGCTTACGTTTTTGGAATGACAAGATAAAATTCGTAGATGTTAAAAGAGCTCTCTTATGGGAGAGTTTTTATTTATACGATTCCTCATATGGGAGGATTTGCGAAAGATATCTAATGCAAATATTTGATCAAAGTAGAAAGGAAAAGTTAGGGATAATACTTTTTCAGCCACCGCATGTTGACCGGTGTTGGAGTGGTGGCCGTTCTGTGGCAGCGTAGGATGTTGCAGTTACCATTGTCGAAGACTTATTTGACTTCTTCCCAGTTAGCCACAAACTTGGGATGGCCTGCCTCGCACATTCAATGGTCAGAGGCTCGTAGGACTAGGTCACATACTGCAAAGTCCCTATGCTGGAACTTTTTGTTATAGGCGCGCGAGATCCTTTCCTTCTATCTTGTGTTTGCTCTTTTAGCCTCCTCGCGCCGTTCCTCTAGTAGGACAAGATCATGGTCACGCTCGTTGTCATAGAGGGCACTGAAAGCCAGTCTCGCTGAGTTCACTTAACTTCGGAAGGGACAACTGCTTCAGCCCCATAGCATAGTAAGAACGGGGAAGTCCCTGTAGGAGTCGTAGGCGATGTGCGATATGCCCAAAGCGTTGTTCCCAAGGAATCTGCCCATCTTTTGTGATCATCCGCGACCATTTTGCTCAATATCCGCAGTATCGTCTTGTTGGTGGCTTCTGCTTGCCCGTTTCCTTTTGGGTAATAGGGTGTCGAGCATATTTTTCTGACGTTGTACTCCATTAACTTTTCGGCCACCTGACGATTGACGAAAGGAGTCCCATTGTCAGATAATATGGTATTAGGGATACCAAGCGATGCACGATGTTTTCCTGTATGAACTTACCACGACTGCTGCATTTGCCGTCTTTAGTGGGATTGCCTCAACCCATTTAGTAAATTGCTCTGTTCCCGTGAGTATATATTCATTTCCGCGCGAAGGGGTTTGTATCGGTTCGATGAAATCCAGTGACCAATTATGGAACGGCCATGGAGTTCCTAACGCGTGCAAGTCGACGACAGGAGCATGAACTAAATTTCCATGGAATTGGCATTGCTGGAATCTTCTAACTTTTACATGGCAACCAGCTTCCATGGTTGGCCAGAAGTACCCGACTGTTAGGAGTTGTCTGCATAACTTTGCACCTCCTTGATGCTCTACTTGATGAGACATTTCCATGACTTCCTGGGTCTCTTGCCCGCTTAGAAATCTGAGCAAGTTTTCTTTGTGTCCTTTTTGCCATAACAATCCTTCCTGCAAGATGTATCGAGTTGCTTTCCTTCTCAGCTTATTAGCCTCCTTTTTGTCAGTAGGCAGGGTCCCATCCCGCAGGTAGTCAATTATTGGTGTTCGCCAATCCTTATCTTCGATTGCGGCGATTTCCAGTGAGTCTTTGATCAATGCACACTTTTCGCAGTTGCTCTGTATGATAGCCGCAAAGTATGACACATGCGGCCAGTGGATTCCATACCGTTGAGCTTTCCTATAGATGGAAATCTCATCATATCCGCATGAATGTTGGTGGATCTTCTACAATATTGCTCGACCTTCTTTATCTGTTACACATCGCATGAGGATGCCCCCAGGGCCTTTGTGGTATAGCAGGCCATCATGTATGCAAAATCCCTTGACGGAAACCCAAGTTTCTTTACTGGTTCCGTCAGCCATCGCGCGTAGAATGGGCTTTCTCCAATCTGTCTCTTCAAAAGGATTCTCCTCCAATAACTCTTTTAAGAAAGACGGTGCCGCTTTGACTTGAATCGATATATGGGCTGGGCATTTTTCAGGGCTAATTTTTGACCCCAAAGTAGCCAGTGCGCCGGCATGACGATTATCGGATCTGGGAGTGTGCTCGTATTTGACGGATTCGAATTTATGGACCAACTTCTGCACTATTGACCGATACTTGAGCAAGTTAACTTCCTTTAGAGCGTACTCTCCCGAAGCTTGCTTGACGATTAGCTTCAAATCTCCCATGATGATAAGGTTCTGGACCTCTAAGCTTTGGTGCAAGGAGCCCTGCAATCAAGGCTTCATATTCGGCTTCGTTGTTGGTCACCGCGAAGTCTAGTTTGGTTGACATCTGGATGACTTCTTGGTCAGGCTTGATTAACACTACTCCAATTCCTCCTCCTGATCTTGTCGAAGACCCATCAAAGTGCAGCTTCCAATAGTGATCGCTGATTTCATATATCTCAGGTCCTTCAGGCTCCTCCGACACAGGTTCGTAGTTTTCGTCTGGGAACTGGGATAGCAGATCTGCCAATGCTTGGGACTTGATTGCCTTTGGTCGCATACATGTTATGTCATATTGGGAGATGGTCATGTACCATTTTTCAAGTCTCCCGGAGGGAGGTGAATGCCTTAGCAAATAACGTATATGATCATGCTTTGTTACAACAACCACTTTGTGAGAAGCAAAATAATGTTTTAGCTTCTCGATAGCGAAAAACAAGGCCAAGCAGTGTCGTTCTATGTCTGTGTATTGGGATTCCGCAGATTGGATCATGCGCGAGATGTAGTACACTGGCCTTTCTTGCCCTTCGAACTCCTGGGCTAGTAACGCTCCAATGGACCTCTTGGTTGAATTCAGGTACAAAAGTAGAGGTTACCCTAGCTGAGGTGCGATCATGACCCTCGAAGACGTCAGTAGGTTTTTTAACTTCTCAAATGCGGCCTGATGTTCCTCCGTCCATAGGAATGTCACGTTCGTCTTAATCAAGATACTTAAGCAAAAGGTCAACTCCGCAATGGCTGGTATGAACCTTCGCAGATACGACAACTTCCCTAAGAATGTTTTTAATTCAGTTTGAGACCGTGGTGTAGGCAAGCTTGTGATTGCTGAGATCTTGGCCGGGTCAGGCTTGATCCCATGTTTGTGGATTACGCAGCCCAGGAATTTTCCAGATGTTACCCCGAAGGCGCACTTCATCGGATTCATTTTTAGCTGAAAGGCGCGACATCTGTCGAAGACCTTCCTCAAGTCCCTTAGGTGATCTTGCTTTCGCCTCGATTTGACCACCAGGTCATCCACATAAAATTCAGCCTCCTGATGCATCATTTCGTGGAATAATGCCATCATCGCGCGCTGATACGTTGCCCCTGTGTTTTTAGACCAATGGGCATAACCGTGTAGTTGAAGACCCCTACAGGCGTGATGAATGTCGTTTTCTTTGCGTCTTCTGGTTCCATCTTGATCTGGTTGTAGCCACTAAATCTATCCATGAAGCTGAAAATTTCGTGGCCGGCGGTGGAATCAATCAACGGGTCTATGTTTGGCAGAGGGAAATCGTCCTTCGGGCAAAACTTGTTCAGGTACCTGAAATCGACACATACACGAAGGCTTCCATTCTTTTTCAAAATAGGGACTGTATTTTCGAGCCAAGTCGGATGGTGATTAGGCTCGATGAATTTGGCATTCAACAACTTGACAATCTCCTCCTTGATTTTGACATTTATCTCGGGCCGAAAGTTTCTCGCACTTTGCTTGATTGGCTTTGACCCTGGGACAATGTCCAGCCTATACATAGTGATGCCTTGATCTAGCCCAGGCATCTCGTCATTGATGTGCAAACTAACGTGCTATTCGCGAGTATACGAATCGAGTAATATCGGGTGTATTTTAACTCGGGTGATCGTTCCCACGAGGACTATTTTGAGTTTTTCGAGCAATCAATTTTAACTTTCAGAGTGTAAAAGGAGGAGTATTTTAAGAGTGTGATTAACTATGAACTAAAAATAAACAAATAAAACGTAAATATTTTTGTGACGTTTTTCTGAAAATCGTGAAAGTTGTAAATTAAGGGTTTGGAATACTAGGTCCCAGGATCCCCTAAGGTTTCTTCAGATTTATGTTCTTTATTTTGATATGAAAACACTCAGCATTTTTAATTACCTGTGCCACGTATCGATTGTGCAGTACCCTATCAGATTCCACACGCTGTCACGATCCTGCAGACTTTCGGATTCCTGTTAAGCTGCCTAAGTCTGCAGTCTCGATCTAAGTCTGCTAGGGTTTCTAACATGTCCTGATGGCCCGGGTCAAATTCTCTAACAGTTGGTCTATATGTTTTGGCTATCCCTATCTCCCTTTCTCTGGTCGGTCTATCAGGGTAAGGTACTAAATCCTGTCTTTTCTTCCTAACCCTAACCTGACGTTTTCACCTACAGGTTCAGTTCTGTAGCAATTCTGGTTCACGACTCCGATCATGCATAAACGAATATAATCAAAGACAAAATAACTGATAATACTGCTGAATTAAGATAACGTAATCATGAATTCATAATCAAACTGCAGAACAATGTCTAAAAACGAAACCCTAGGTTCACCGAGAACCTAGGTAAGAGGTTACGCTACTAAACGACATAATTAATTAACAAAAGTTTCTGAAATTAAGAGAGAGAATAAGATCAAACTAAGTCTTCGGATCTGGATTCGCGCTTTCGTGCACTCCGGGGATGCTCATACTTCTCCTTGGATGTATTGTGTCTTCAAAACGAGTCTGGACGAGTCTTTTTATAGTGCTGGAGACATTTCTGGAACTTGCCGTTATTTAAGAAACTGCAACTGCCCGAAACCGCCTCCAAATTTGTGTTGTCTACGTAAAATACGCAGCCCCCTTGCATAAAATACGCAGACAGGATCCTGTCTCAACTAAATTCTTCTCTTCCTCCTGCTGTCTGCGTAAAATATGCAGTCATCCTGCGTAAAATATGCAGACAAGGTCTTCTCTGTTCCTTTTTCCTGCGTATTTTCTTCCCCTGGCTGCGTATATTACGCAGGATGCTGCATAAAGTACGCAGACAGGGTTAGAAACTGGCCAAAATCCTCCCTCTGCCTTGCTGTTTGCGTAAAATACGCAGCCCCCCTGCGTAAAATACACAGACAGCAAGGAATACTGCTCTTTTTCTGCTTCTTTTGCCTCCTGCTGCATTCCCGAACAAATCCTGCTGCATTCCCTAGCCCTGTTCCTGCATAGACAACGCGAACACACCCGCGATCATATCCAATAAAAGTATGGAAAATGCATAAATTTATAAAGAGAAAATAACCGTCTCGTTCTGAAAACCGAGGCTTTTCGAGGGTGAATTTCAGCTAAAACATGACTTTCCGGCACAAAAGTACGTCAAACCGAGCTACAAGATAACCCCTATTTGGGCGTTATCAAATACCCCCGCACTAAATATTGCTCGTCCCGAGAAATTCCCTTGCATACTATCCTATTTGCATACAACTCTGTCTTTGCAAAACGACCCTGCCGTGCATACACTACCTCTGCATACTCCCTGTAATTTCATACTCTTTCGACCCAAACCGTATAACCAGACGACTCGATAGAAAGACTGACTCAGACAGAATATACGAAGACTCAATCAACAATGACTCAAAAAGTACTAAAGACAAATGATATTTGGTGAGACTGGGCAATCTCCAAAACGTAACCGGTCTGTCCTCAAGGCATCACCCTTTCCAAAAAGTACTTCCCTGCAAGCGATCGGTAAGTCTGAACAGATTTCTTTGGTGGATTTAAGCACTGGACCCAAGTACTTTTACTTTTGCTATCAACCTTAGCGAATCCCTAGTTAACCTACCATCCGACCGATTTCCGAATCAAGGTTCTAAGTCTAACAGGTAGGATATATATATGTGTATAGGCACGACACAATCCTACTCGTTATGACATTCTCACAATTTCCCAAACTCACACCCCTCATCGAGTTCCCGAAAAACTGCCTGAAACAACTAAGTTCTTGCCTTCTTAATCTCCCTGGCTGCCGGTGTGTCTTTGCCTTACTCGCGGCCAAAAATGTGAAGCGGTGTAAATGTCTCGAAAATCGTGCTACCCACTCAGCTTTTGACTCAATAATATAAATAACTGAAAAACTGCAAAACTAGAACATTCCTCTTCTTCTTCTTTTTTTCCTTTCCTTTTTTTCTTTTATTTCTATATATATATATATATATTTTACTTTTTTTTAATAATAATAATAAGACGCTATATATACATGAATACAGGAATAACAATCAATAAATGGACTAAAGCTGAGTGAGTAAAGATAAATTGCTGTCGTGGGGTACGAAAGATTTCCTCATGTGAAGTACCCCCACACTAATCCTGAAGCGCTGATCCTGTAGTCGGAATGATACTGTGCAGTCCCACCGAACCTCCTCACCACCAAAGCTGTAGAAAAACGGCACAACCACCAATTAACCCTACAACCCCCGGACCCCATTTTGTGCGGAAAGATGTCTCGCACGCGACTAACTCCTCCCGTGGTCACTATGTAATGCAGTGATCCACCTCCGCAATTAATGCAGTCGCCACTAACTCACCCTCTCCTTCCCTCGTAAAACGTGTCGATGTCAAAACTGTCCAAAACTGATATGTCTTGAAGCTCTCCTATCTTAAACCCTCCCTAACTCACTCCTTCTGTCATAACGCGTAGAATAGCAAACTAACGACTGATGAAGGTCTGAAAGAAGGCTTCCTAGGCTACAGTGGCTATGAATAAAAGGGGTAAACAGCTTCAAACGGGTTTACTAGTTGGACCTAGGGGTAAGAAACAGGACGTGAGGTCCCTTGATAGCCAGTCACTCAACCGAAAGATGCGATGACCGTGACGGCGCCCGTGGGCGGGTTGTCGACCACCTAGATGACGGCGGTGTGACAACTAGTCGGATCCTTAGCTCAGGTAATAACTACTTGCGGATTCCAAGGGTCATTGGCTCTCACCTATCTACTATACCTCGGTGCAAGTTTTCTTTTCTGTCAAAGGATTTAACCTTGATTTCTCTCCAGTTTCTGTTATCTCGATTGCCCTTTCTCAAAATTTTCTGATTTTTTAATTTTTAGGATTTTCTGAAAATTTTCGTTTTTTTTAGATATACACAATGCAAGGCCATAACGTTTGTGGTGGGTTGACTCAAATAACGAAAATATGCAGACTCAAAAAATAAAAAATAAAAACTGCAAATAAATATGAAAAAATGTGCAGACCGGGATGCATACATGACTCCCACCCCCCACACTAAGAGGTGACATGCCCTCATGGCACTGACTCGTCTGGACTGTACGACGGGTCTGACCCGGTCTCGGATGATCCGGACATGCTTCTGGGTGAGCTGCTGGTCTGCCGAAATCTGGCACTAGTGGACTGTCGTGGGTGCGAGCTCGACGACTGGCGTGACTGTGAGTTCGATGACTGTCGGGACTGTGTCCGGGATCCTGAGTGACTGCTAGATGGTTGTGGATCCGGATCTGTGGCAAACTCACTCGAGCTCGCCTCGTCAGACTAGATGGTAGTGTAGCCACTGGAATAGGAGGCAGGGAATACAATGGGTAAGGGCACCTCTCGGCCCGCATGTCGGGCGGCCTCTCGCTGCTCCTCTCGGATGGCAGCAATAGTGTTGCGAAGGTCTTTGGCCATCTTTTTCTGGGTCCTATTGGTGTGCTTTAGGTATCGAAAGAGTTTACCCATTTTCCTAAGCATCTATTCCCCAAGGGACTCCTGGCCAGCTCGACATCCCTCAACTCCCTCCTCAACTCGGGCCAACCTACGGTTCATGACCGAAAGCGGGGGTGGACCGGTCGCAGCTCTTGTCCTAGGTCCGGCTCTCTAACTCGGTCCGGGTCTCTAGTCGACTACCCGTGGTCATGGGTGGACTGAGAACGCCTAAGTCTAGGTGCTCCCGTCCCCCAAAGTGGGTCTATCATGCGTTGATCTCCTCCTAGAGGCAGGGGCAGGGGCAGGCTCATCCTCCTCCATAGGGTCAGCGTCAAGGTCAATCATCGGGTCATTAGGTCCCGGACCCCCCCTCTAATCTTCCTATATGCCTTAAGTATAGGGGATGTCACGTCACCCTCTCCCTCCACCAAGGGAATCTGGTAGTTCCGAGCCAGCTGGATAATCAGGTTGCTATACCCGAGTCCCTTCCGGCTCGTGGAGGCATTTCGCTCCATAATGTAGGTCCAGGTGAGATGGGCAATATCAATCCTCCTACGCATCATGAGACAGTACACAAGAAGGGTAGACTCATTTTCGAGGTAGGTAAAGTGTTGGATCCCCACAATACGGTTCACCACCCAGTCGGCCCACCACCTCGCGGGTTTGCATAAAAATCCAGAATGTAGTTTAAGCCCTAAGTGTCCATCTTCGTCCCCCTCGAAGTGGGCCCCCGCGGCCCCACCAGTCAAAACCCTCAAAGTTTCCTCATCCGGTGGCGGGTTGTTTTTGGCTAATTCGTATGCACACGGCTCATTTGACAGGGCAATCCCGTAAGCCTGCCTAATGGACTCAGGGGTCAGCAAAATATAGTCCCGACGACAATAAATCCACCGTGTGTCAGTGTTTTCAGCGTCTCCAGCATATAACAGGTTACTAAAGAACTCCCTGACTAAGGCTGAGCTAGACGCACCCTCAAACCCGGCCAGTGACGTGCCAAAAATGTCTGCTCGACTGGAAAAAGTCACCATCTGGATTGGCATCCTATCCTCATCTACTTCATAACAGAAATCCTTAGCCAACTTATAGTTCGGCTTCCTACCCGTCAGATAATAGAAATGGGCCGCGTAGTTCACAAAACGGTAACTATCATAGTAATGCCGCCTAATGTCTGGTGCAGGGTAATCAACTGGCTCGTGGGCACGGTTCGGGTCGATGACAGGTTTGACCAAATCCATGACAGTAAATATGAAAAACGTGCAAAAACAGAAATCTACTATAAGTGCGCGTGAATTCGTGCGTCTCAGCAAGTAAGCCCCCTAAAATCTACCAGAGATCCACACGACACGGAAACCGAGAAAAATCGCAGAAGCAATTACCCGGCTACAGGTCGTGCTTAAAACGAAAGAATAAAGAGAGGGAGTTAAATTTGGACCTTCCCACAAAGGGGGTGAAGTGCAGAATTCGGCAAGGTCTTCGCCGGAAAGTCGCCAGAAAAGTCGTTTTTGCCGGAATGAAAATCCGAGCACACCCACACGTAGCTTTCTTCCTCCTCTTCAAGCTTTCATTCTATGAATTTTTTCGGTTTCGCTTCAAACTCTACGAATTTGAGATTTTCTTGAAGAACACCCTTCGGTTTCCATCAACCCCCACACTAGCTCGATGCCAATTTCTAGAAACCGGGACTAGTTTCGTGCTCCTTGCGACGAGGGGATTCCAAATATGCCTTCAATTTTTGATTCCGGGCACGTTTGAGAATTGGCGTTCTTTGGAGCTTGAGAGCTATGGAGGTAGAGAGAGAAAGAAAGAAGACAAAATGACCTCCCATGGCCGGCCTCCATATCTTTAAACCGTAAGTGCCAAAATGACAAAAATGCCCCTCTCTAAAAATGGTCAAAAACTGAGTTTTTGTGCGTATGATACGCATATTGTGCATATTTTACGCACACAGTGGTACTGGAGTAAACAAAAAAGCAAAAAAAATGACAATTTGCGCGCTGGACTGCGTATAATACGCAGGTTCTACGTAAAATACGCAGACAACATGTAATTGTAATTTTTTTTTTCAAAATAATTTTTGAAATTTGCTGCTGGCTGCGTATAATACACAGGATGCTGCGTAAACTACGCAGACAGTGGCAAAATTTCAATTTTTCAATTTTTTTCTTCTTCAAAATTTTGATTATTTTGGCCTCGGTGTGTGTAAAATACACACACTGTGGGTCTAGGGGGGATTTTTTCTCTCTCTCTCTCTCTCTCACCTCTGTGAGCGTATAATACGCAGAAGTGTGCGTATTTTACGCACGCAGCAGTTTTCTGTTCCTTTTCGTTTGGTTTGTCTGCTCTGTTGTCCTGCACATGCTTAGTTTACATTAAATACACACTCATCTCACTTCTCTCAAAATTCAGAACTTAAAATAAAAGCTGAAAATATATTAAACTTACTATGTTGGGTTGCCTCCCAACCAGCGCTTGTAATTTACGGTCGACGGCCCGACCAAGTTACCTCCTGTTCGATCACGGGTCGTCGAAGTAGATCGGATCTACCTTGGAGACTTCGGAGTTCTCGAGATACGGCTTGATCCGGTTTTCCTTCACCCTGAAGCTCGAGTTATCTTTTGGATTCTCCAGCTCAAATGCGCCCCATGCGAATATCTTCTTGATGATGAACGGTCCCGACCAACGAGATCTCAACATTCCCGGAAAGAACCTTATTCTCGTGTTGTAGAGAAGAACTTTGTCCCCTTCGTTAAACTACTTTGGCGTGATACGCTGGTCATGCCACTTCTTTGTCTTCTCTTTGTAAATTTTGGCGCTCTCAAATGCCGTTCTGTGGAACTCCTCTAATTCCAGCAGCGCCATCTTTCTCTTATCTCCGGCCAGTCTCTCATCCATATTGAGCAGTTTGATAGCCCAATAGGCCTTATGCTCTAGCTCAACCGGAAGGTGACACGCTTTCACAAACACGAGCTGGTACGGTGACATTCCCAGCGGTGTTTTGAAGGTTGTCCTGTATGCCCACCGCGCATCATCCAGTCTCATTGACCAATCCTTTCGACCCAGATTGACGGTTTTCTCGAGAATGCCCTTGATCTCCCTGTTTGACACCTCAGCCTGTCCGTTAGTCTGGGGGTGATAAGGCAGTGATACCTTATGGATGGACACCCCGTACTGCTTGAGTACCCTGGCAAACACTTTGTTAATAAAGTGTGACCCTTCATCGCTGATCATCGCTCTAGGGGTCCCGAACTGTGTAAATATGTTGTGTTTCAGAAAACGCTCATCTGTCGCTGCATCATTTTTCTGACACGCTATCGCCTCGATCCACTTCGTCACATAGTCCACTGCCAGTAGTATATACAGATTTCCCATAGAAGACGATAACGGCCCCATGAATTCGATCCCCCATACATCAAAGGGTTCAACTTCCTGCCAAATAGCCAAAGGCATCTCGTCCCTCTGTGACGTACTCCCTGTCCTCAGGTATCTATCACATCCCTGAACATAATCATGACAGTTGTGTACGAGAGAATCCTTTGAGGAGGATTCAATATACACCAAGAGCGGGGGATAGAAAGAACATAGAAAGAGTAGGGTGTGTGTACGGAGAGAGTAAGACAATGGTAACTGTGTGAGAGAGAGAGAGAGGATTTTGGCAGAGCTTCCGCGTAATTCAGGTGATTCCTCCTCGTATGGAAAGGTTAACAATCCTATATATAACAGAGAATGTGACCGTTGTAGTGGGTTAATGCACCCATTAATGGCGGCTTAATTAGCTTAACCACAACGGCACGTTCGTCCCCATATATAGGGACCGTTACGCACTTCGTCCGCGTAAACCGGAACCGTTATGAGGTTGACCGGGTTTATGGAGCTCGTGCCATAAATCTCTCAAAACAGTTACTAAAGGTCGCGCGCGGGCTTGGTTGTCGCTCGCGCGCGACAGGACTTACTCTAGCCTCCAAACCACTAAGTCCCTACAAGTCCCGTGTGGTGGTATGCGAGGGCCCTGCCTCGCAGCCCCCACGTGGATCAGCGTGGGTGGTGATCCAGTGTGTGTAGAGCATAGCTAGGTGTGATGGATGGTCGCCACGTTGCTAAGATATGTCTGTATAGAAAGCACTATCTACATTAGCCCTCTTTTTGCGCGTGAAGACTCCTAGCCGGATAGGCTTCAATGCGCAGAAACCGGTGCACGCGTCGTTGCCACGCACCAATTCAAATATACGCAAAATCAGCCCCCGTGCGTGCCATTATGAGCTAGAATCCCTAGAGTCGTGTCGTATGCTCTTTTAGGGTTTTAGGCGTGACGTCAGCTCGTCCTGTGATTGCGCGATTCGACGGTGACGGTTGCGATTCGACTGCTGAAATGACGCGAATCCTCATTGTTTTTGAATAAATATTCTATGCCCTCCATTGTTGCAAAGCATCACTTCTCTCTCTAAAGTTAATGTTACCTGAAAGCCTTCAAGAGCAGATTCAAGTAATCAATCACCAATTCTTCCTTGTCAATCGTCTCCTTCAACTTGCTTCACCAAAACAAGGTTGGCTTTGCTCAGTTCCATTAATGTATTTAAATATCCTTTGAACTGTCTTGGATCTGTAAACCCAGAGTTAATTGGAATACGCCATTTATTGAGAACTGCAAAATAGGCTCTTCTTAAACCCCAAAAGATTGATTCACCAGATTGTAACGATTTCGAATGATGAACTTTTCTGAAATTCTGAGATTCTAAACCCAGAACTGACCCCGAACTGTTCATCTTCTTCTGACAAACCAAAATTGCTTTCTGAATCTGAACTGAAATTTAAAATGAAAGTGGTATATTTCTCCCACTTTTTTTCTTACTTTTCTGCAGGAATGGCCAAGACAAAAGGATCTAAACCCGTTAAAGAGCCTGAAGAAATACCTGATCTTCCAAAGACCTTGTGGAGAAAAGCCCCCTATTTGGGTGGAAAGGATTTTTATCATGCTAGGGTTAAGGTGAAGAATCTACCGGCTCCTGCCCCCTCCGGAGAATTGCGAACACTGACCCCGCCTACCAATGCAGCCATGTTAGAGTTAATCGACTCCAAAGATGTGGTTAGGCTAGGAGTTGAAAATGGGTTTTTCCCTCATACTGCAATTTCTACCCAGGCATTTGTACAAAAATTGGATTTGATGGATGAATGGATTGACCATGTATTGACCCACCATGCCATCGCTTTAGACAATGCTGGGATTTATTTCGCAGTTCGTGCTAGGAAGGGTGCTGACGTGAAGTTGGACCCATCCATGCTTCTAAACCTTCTTTCTCTCTATTCACCTGCGACCCACACCTTCCATTTTGCTGAGTTTGAGGCTGCTACTACTTTGGAAGATGTGCAAATCTTGTATGACCTTTCTCCTATGGGCGAAGTGGATCCCCTGAGCCCTTTGAGGACTGCTCCAGAGCTTGCTCTATATGCGCATATGGAAGAATGCTTAACCGAGGTGAAGAAAATCTCTACTCGCTTGAAATCTGCGAAATTTCTTCCCGAATGGCAGCTTGTTGAAACTTCTGCAAAGAACAACTGGGGCAAGTGGGTGCAATACTTATTTCGCGACTATGCGAATGGTAGTATTACCACGAAAATTGTGGACAAGGATCCAGATGCGAAGAATTATATAGAGGGGAAAGGGTACCATTTAACCTTGTGTTGCTTCCTCTGTGCCTGGTTGTCGAGGTACTTGATTGATGGTCATCCTCATGATGGGTTTTTTTATCATGTCCTCCCCCTTGCTGTTAAGTTGGCCCTCCGCCAGAGAGTCCCACTTGGGCCTCTGGTCTTGGGCACCTTATATCATCGATTGGAACAACTGGTAGTGGCGATCAAGGACTCTCGCAGTCGTCTTGATGTGTTGACTTATGTCAACATTGCATTCCTTACCATGTGGGTTTTTGAGCGATGGCCCTCTTATGCTCCTGTTCCTTCTAGGCCCAGCAAGTGGTGCGTCCCAGGTGCGGAGAATGAACTTTCCAGTGGGAGAGTTGCTCGATGGTTTAGAACCAATCTTCCTAAGTGCACTTGGAGTCTGATATGCGATGAACGGAGCACGTTTACAGCTAGGCCTTATGCCACGCGTATTGAAAACGTGCGATGGTTTCCGAAGCTGTACCCCACTAGATCTGGTGCTTATTCAGAAGAACTCCTTCTCGAAGGTCATGAGCGCTATCGCGAATTCTTCTGCTGGTGTCTAAGGGGTTCCCTTCCTGCTCTTGCCGAATATGTCCCTGTACTTACTCCCAGGTATGAAAGGATCACAGTCGATGTTGAACCAACTCGCGTCTCGCCCCAGTTTGTTTTGATGCAGTGGCGCCTTCCATTTGGCCCAAGTCAATCGCAAGAAACTGCTACAAGCGACTGCTGACAGGTGAGTGTCAAACAATCTTTCTGAGCAACTTGCCCTTCACCCAACATTCAGGTAGCCGTGAAGGTCGCCTCTCTAGGAATTGGATTTCTTACTGGGCTGCTCAGCAAGCCAGGTTCGAGACGCACTCGACTCCTCAGCCCAGCAAGGCTCCTGCGATCAAAAGGAATGCCTTTCCATTCCATCCTAATTGCAGCTTGGATGATTCCCAGTATGGCTTTTACTCCTTGCTGGATCTTGACAATCATTTGTGCCCATCCACCATTCTTGGGGAGAAGATGACCGGTGTTAGGGAAGGAGCTTCGCATGTTATCAAGTACAGCGAAGATTTTGCCAAGGTAAACAATTTCCTTTATGCGTGCTAAACTTCTTTCTCTTGGTGCATTGAAACTTACACCCCATTTTCTGTTTTAGTGCTATCTGAGGAGGTTCGCATCTGGAGAGCGCTCCAAATCGCTGATCAACTCTATTGTTGCCGCGAAAAGGCAAGGCAAGGAAATTCCTGTAACAATGGGACTGACTCCCCAAGTAGAGACTCTGATTCGCGAGGAAATGGATGCGTTTGCTAACTCGCTGATAGACAATACTCCCGTAGTGGAGGCAGAGGTTGCCCCAAGGGCCAAGAGGCAAAAGCAGAAGGGCATTACAATCTCCTCACCTCGTAAAAGTGCTCCAACTCCGTCTCCTGCGAAGTCTCTTGCCTTTAAAGACAAAGGCCAAGGTCGCATGCCAAGTAAAGCGCAGAAAGAGCTCGCGGTTGAGACTTTCGTTCCTTTTGGTCAGGAAGAAGAGGAAGAGGAGGACGAGGGAAGAGAAGTGAGAGAAAGAGATGATGAAGAAAGAGGAGAAAGCGAAAGAGAGGAAGAAATAGGTGAGATACGAGAAGAAGACTCGGAAGGTATCTCAAACAAACTTGTCTTCTTCATGCTTTAGCTCTTGCAATAGTTGCTAATTAGTTTGTTCTTTCACAGGTGATGACACAGAAACCATCAGCGGCCTCCTGGCCAAGGAGAAGAAAAAGACCAAAGATTCTCGCTCTGGCATTTCCAGAGAGACCATAGACGAAGATATCCTTGCTGAGTCTGAGAGAATGGCTGCTGAAGCCGAAGAGAGAAGGAGGAAGCTCAAGGAAGATGAGATCGAGCTCATAAAAAGGAGAAGTTTGGAAGAACAACATGTTGATAACGCGGATGCGACTGCTTTGGAACAAGCTCAAGAGGACTTTGAGGAAATCGCAGGCGGCAAAGAAGGTGAGATTTTAAACCTTGCTGTGACTTACTAAGAAGTAATTATTGGTGCGTTAAAGCATGGCTTATCAAAAGATGATATTCGCCGATGGTTAGTAGGCAAGTGTGGCGAACCCTCAGGTAATTATTCAGACAATATTTGTAGACCAAGCTTAATAACCCACTTCTCGTTGTAACGAGTTTCTTCGCACCCCCAGGTCACGCTCACCTTAAAGATGTGCTTATTGAGGATACTCTAGTAGGATACGGTGTTGCATCTTTAACATATGATGAAGGTGCTGCGATCTCACCTAAGTGTGGAGGTGCTCGCTTTGATCTATCAGAAATAAAATATTATGTATGATGCAAGTTACCTTAATATTTTCTGTCTTGCATCGCGGGTGATGCTGCCACCACACAGGGTTCCCCTTGCAATGTATCAACTGCTAGAGAGGTGATCGGCGAGGCAGGTGTTGACGACCCTGATGAGGATATGCCGGAACAAAGGAATCAGCTCCCTACATCTTATGCCCCAGAGCGAAGCTCTCACATCGAGAAGCCTATCGCAACCACTGAGTATGCGGGAGAACCTCTGGAGGATATCATTAAGGTATCTGATGATGTCGAAGTTGACACCGTGCTAAGAGAAGAAGACGCTGATGCTGCAGTTGAGGAAATGGAAGCGGAGGGTGTTGGAGCTGAAGTTCATGAAAAATGAACAGGTCATGGAAGACATAGCATCACTTGCAAATGTTGATGTTCAAATGAATGCTCCCGAGCCACAAGGACTTCTCGCGGCTGAAGAAGTTCCTAGTCAAGCAGCAGTCACTACTGCCACCGTTCCTTCCACCGAGGTGGATCTTTTACAGGTTCCCCCAGCATGGAGTTTTTGGAGTTCACAAGTTGGAGCGGCCGTCGCACCTGCTACAACTTACACCCTACCTGCCAACTATGATGAGCTCGAACTCGCGGCTGACAGACAAGCAATGCAACAAGGGCATGCTTCAGCTTTTCCAGCAATGCGCATTCCCTCTTTGCCTGAGATCCTTGAAGGGAATGGTATGTTACCATTTTTCGCATTCTACACCTTTGTTTAAAAGCTTTCATTCTCTAAGCTTGGATCATTTTTTTGTCAGGAATGAAGCAACCTGACGTGGATTGGCTGATAAGGATGCGCCTCTCATACCCATGGTCATTCGCGAAATCTCTGGAGATAGAGCCTTATGACAGGAGGCTTTTCTTGACCGAAGCCATCTGGATCCTGGAGCAACTGTCTGTGGCCACCCCTGTGACCATTTCTCCTAATAGTGCACGGTTGCTTTATAGCACATGCAAGGGGCTTCAGGCTAAAGTTCAAGGCAAGCTAGGCTTCGGGTACCTTCTCAACAGGATCACCCAGATTCTCGCATCTGTGAGTTTGAAGCGCGGCTACCACAACCTCGCATCTGAAAGACGGAAGTTAGAGGAACAAAGGCAAAAGGCTGAAGAAGCTGTCAACCTCTTTCATGCGATGAATGCCAAGTACGAGCAGTTGAAGCAAGAAGTGGACCAAGCAAGAGAGACGTCGCTCTTGTTCTCTCCAAAAGATCCTTTAATCAAGGATTTATTTTAGAAACAAAAATATTATTGTAATGCTAGTGCTTCTCCCCCCTTTTTATTTGAAAATTTATGTCCAATTTTGCCCCTTTGAGGATTTTGCACTCGTATCTTGATGCGTATCAATTATGACGTCACATGGTGACGTATCTGCCTTGATTTTCGCGCTAATGATTTATTAGATAAGCACTATTTCCTTGGGAACCCCATCCTTATTATGACCTTCCGTCATTAATTAGGGCGTGCCACCGAATCTCCATAGCCTTTAGTAGGGTAATTGAATTTTACCTCTTTTGAGACGTAAGTGATTGATTCTTACCCGTTTCCCAAGCTTTTCTGACTCATCCAGGGAACTAAAGAGTCCCTTATGGAGTCTATATAAACCCTGCCTCTTGCTGCTTGGGTCCTTCATCCCAAAATGTGGCTTACCATGAGTCCTTACGACTGCTGGCATCAATGCTTGTCCATTGTTGATTCATGGCACTTTCAGGTTGTGAAACCTGAGTTTGTGCCTTGTGCCATAGAAATAGCTCCCAATATCTTCTTTATAAAGCTCACCGATCTGCATGATCACTTTGAAGAAGATAATACCTCATGCTTCTACGAAGATTCTTCTTCGTCTATTATGTTTGAAGGTCGTATCTCCGGCTGCCTTCCGGCGAGGCGCAGTTCCATACTGACCTTTTTACCGAATCGTAATGAATGGCGTGTTTCTCCTCTAGCTTTCCTAGAGGAGAACTATTTGCCACCATTGTTTTGAACAAGGTCTGACGAGCCATGGCGCTCGTCCCTCTGCGCAATAAGCTTCCTGCCCCAGGAGCTGTTCTCCACTTGTTCTTTGCGTCCGCATCCGCCAGGACATGAGGTTCATCTGGCACATCTCTTGGGAAGAAGACCAATCAAGAGCCCTGTTCAGATCTAGAACCTCGACGATAGCGTCACATAGCTTTTGTTAGGGCCTGTAGGCCGTTCATTTCATAGTAGGAAATTTGCTTAGTATGAGCTTTAGCTTGTAAGCTGCTATCTAGACAGATAAATTGTAAGTCATTTTGACAGTTAATGAAATGCATTTTGGTATTTGTTGTTTCTGTTTGATACAACAAATTGTAATATCGCATGCGTGTTTGCTATACGACGAAACAAATTATGTTTCTTTCGCGTTTTGCATTCGGATATTGCCCGAATAATTCTGTATCTCAAGCTGATAAGTTTTGCATCGCACCGGGTGTTGTTGCTATAGCTTGCTATCTAAGCAGATAGGCTTACAGATCAGTTAAGATCATGATTCGGTATTGTTGCTATCTGAGCAGATAGGCTTTGCTCGCACAAAGGCATTATTATAATTGCTGCTATCTAAGCTGATAGGCTTTTGATCACTTAAGATCATATTTAAACATTGATGCTATCTCGGCAGATAGGCTTTGGAACGCACAAGGGCGTTGTTACTTTCGCTGCTATATAGGCAGATAGGCTTTTAGATCACTTAAGATCATATTTAAAAATTGTTGCTATCTCGGCAGATAGGCTTTGGAACGCACAAAGGTGTTGTTACTTTCGCTGCTATCTAGGCAGATAGGCTTTTAGATCACTTAAGATCGTATTTAAATATTGCTGCTATCTCGGCAGATAGGCTTTCGTTGTAAGTAAGCAAAGAAGCAAATAAGATGATAAAAGACAACTAAGGTAATAAAATTCTTCTCATATGGGAGAATTCTTTTTATTAAAAGCACCCTCATATGGGAGAGGCATGACTACAAGTTCCTCATATGGGAGGAAACAACACATGAGTTCATTGGAGGACTAGACATACAATCCAACAATATTTTTAATCCAACATGTACGTATAA
The DNA here is from genome assembly GCA_023055425.1 of Linanthus parryae. Classification (NCBI taxonomy): domain Eukaryota; kingdom Viridiplantae; phylum Streptophyta; class Magnoliopsida; order Ericales; family Polemoniaceae; genus Linanthus; species Linanthus parryae. The sequence goes on from JALGPY010000006.1 coordinate 32,563,918, forward strand.
AGAGAGAGAGAGACTAGGGATAGTACTTTTTGATCCAACGCATATTGACCGGACTTGAGGTTGTGGCAGTCCCATGAAGTCTCTTTATGGTGCAGTAACCGCTGTCAAAAACTTCTTTAACCTCGAACGGTCCTTCCCAGTTAGCTGCGAACTTTGGATGGGCCGCTTCCCGCATGCAATGATCTGAAGCTCGTAAGACCAAGTCCCCAACCGCAAAGTCTCGGTGTTGAACTGTTTTATTGTAGGCACGAGCAATCCTCTCTTTATACCTTTTGTTGGCCCGCTTAGCTTGTTCGCGCTTCTCTTCCAGCAGAATCAGGTCATGATCACGTTGATTGTCATACAATGCATGAAAGGCTAATCTCGCAGAGTTAACTTTTACTTCCGCCGGTACAACGGCTTCAGCTCCATAACATAGAAGGAACAGGGACACTCCCCGTGGGAGTCCTTGGCGAAGTTCGATATGCCCATAACGCTATATTCAAAGAGCTGGCCCACTTTTTGTGATCATCTGCGACCATCTTACTCAAAATTCTTAACAATGTCTTGTTTGTTGCTTCTGCTTGACCATTCCCTTTTGGATAATAAGGAGTGGAACAAACCTGCCTTATGTTGTACTCCGCTAGTTTCGCGGCCACCTGTCGATTTACAAAGGGGGTGCCATTATCCGAAAGGATTGTGTTAGGTATTCCAAACCTATATATGATGTTTTCTTGAATGATCGACCACCGCGAGCGCATTGGTTGTCTTGAGCGGTACTGCCTCCACCCACTTAGTAAACAACTCGGTCGCGGTTAGAATAAACTGGTTCCCATGCGAGGCCGGTCGAATGGGGCCAACAATATCTAGAGCCCAAGTGTGGAACGGCCATGGCGTTCCCAACGCGTGTAGATCTATGGCAGGGGCATGTACGAGGTTGCCTTTAAACTGGCATTCCTGACATCTCTTTACCTTGGTGCGGCAATCTGCCTCCGGCAAAAAATAACCAACTGTGAGGAGCTGTCTGCATAGTTTTTCACCCCCCTGATGCTCTACTTGGTGAGATAAATCCATCACCTCTTGCGCTTCTTGGTTATCTAGGCATCGGAGTAGATTACCTTCATGACCCCTCCGCCAGAGTATGTTTTCCAGCACCACATATCGAGCTGCCTTTCTTTTAAGTTTGTCGGCTTCCTTTCTTTGCTCAGGCTCGATTCCTTCCGTGAGAAAATCAAAGAGTGGCTTTCTCCAGTCCGTGTCATCGTCAACCAAAGTGATTGTTAAAGAGTCCTTGATCAATGCACAACTTTCACAATCTCCTTGAATTATTGCAGCAGCCGTGGACATGTCCGGCCAATGAATCCCGTATCTTTGGGTCTTTCGATAAATCGAAACCTCACCTTCCCCGCAAGTGTGCTGGTGAATCTTTTCCAATAACGCTTGCCCCTCCTGCTTCGAGACGCACCGCATGAGTATTCCTCCCGGACCTTTGTAGTAAAGGGCGTTGTCATGTATGCAGTACCCGTTAGTGGATGCCCAGTTTTCTTTGCTCATTCCCTCTGCAATTGCGTGCAATATTGGTTTTCTCCAGTCTTCGTCATCCATGGACTCATTTTTCGCATGCGTCCTCTATCAATGTCGGTGAAGTTCGGACTTCGATTGAGATTCTCGCTGGGCATTTGTCTGCACTAACTTTAGACCCCAGAGTGGCTAAAGCATCAGCATGCCGATTATCAACTCTTGGCGTGTGCTCATACCTGACATCGCAGAATTGCTGTACCAGCTTTTGCACCAAAGTCCGATAGGGTAAGAGATTTACCTCTTTCAATCCGTACTCGCCTGAGGCTTGTTTGACGATTAACTTAGAATCCCCCATAACCGTCAAATTGCTTACTTTCAGTGCTGGCTGCACGAAGTCCTGCAATTAGAGCCTCGTACTCCGCTTCATTGTTGGTTTCCGGGAAATCAAGTTTCGTGGACATTTGGATAACTTCCCCATCTGGTTTAGTCAAAACAATTCCAATTCCTCCACCTTTCCTTGTTGATGATCCATCAAAATGAAGCGTCCAATATGGTAATTCGACTGCATAGATCTCAGGTCCTTCCAACTCCTCCTCAATCATGGGTTCATAGCTGCTATATGGGAACTGTGCCAGGAGATCAGCCACTGCTTGCGATTTGATTGCTCGTGGTCGAACACATGTGATGTCATATTGTGAAATGGTCATGTACCACTTTGCCAACCTTCCGCAGGGAGAGGTGTGCGTCAAGAGGTACCGTATGGGGTTGCTCTTTGTAATCGCCACAACTTTGTGCGAGGCGAAGTAATGTTTTAACTTTTCTATCACAAAGAACAAGGCAAGACAATGGCGTTCGATATCTGTGTACCTTGATTCAGCTGGTTGTACTATGCGAGAAATGTAATAAATCAGCCTTTCTTGCCCTTCATATTCCTGAGCCAAAAGCGCCCCTATAGATTTCTTCGTCGACGTCAGATACAACAAAAGTGGCGATCCAAGCTGAGGCGCGGTCATTACCCTTGGCGATGTGAGCAGGTCCTTCAACTTCCCAAATGCGGCCTCATGTTCCTCTGTCCAATTATATACATCATTCTTCTTGAGGAGATCGCTGAAGCAAAAGGTTATTTCTGCGATCGCTGGAATGAACCTCCGCAGGTAAGATAATTTCCCCAGGAACGTCTTCAGAGTGCTTTGATTATGTGCTGTCGTCATGCTAGTGATAGCCGATACCTTCCCGGGATCAGGCTCGATGCCTTGGCGATGTATTACGCATCCTAAAAACTATCCCGAGGTCACTCCGAACACACATTTCATGGGTTTCATCATTAGTTGGAAACTCCTGCATCTTTCGAATACTTTCCGCAGATCCCCCAAATGGTCCGCTTCCTCTTTATACTTGACAACCAGATCGTCAACATAGAACTCCACTTCCTGGTGCATCATGTCGTGAAATAGAGCCATCATTGCTCGTTGATAAGTCGTGCCCGCATTCTTGATCCCAAAATGCATGACTGTGTAATTAAAGACTCCCACCGGTGTGATGAACGCGGTTTTCCGTGCATCTTCAGGGTCCATTTTGATCTGGTTGTATCCACTGAGGCCATCCATGAAGCTGAACATCCGGTGACCCGCAGTAGAATCGATGAGCAGATCGATGTTGGGCAACGAGAATTCGTCCTTGGGGCAGAAGCGGTTGAGGTCTCTGAAGTCTACGCATATGCGAAGTTTCCCATTCTTCTTTACCACAGACACGATGTTAGCCAACCAGGTGGGATGATGATTCGGCTCGATAAATCTGGCATTCAACAGCTTGACGATTTCTTGCTTGATTTTCACATTTATTTCTGGCCTGAAGCTTCTCGCTATTTGCTTTACCGGTTTAGATCCCGAGATAACATCTAACCTATGCATAGTGATGCTCGTGTCCAAACCGGGCATCTCATCATATTCCCAGGAAAACACATCCTTGTATTCAGACAGCAATTGCAGCAATCTTGCTTCCTCATCGCTTGTGAGGTCTGCGCTCAGAAAAACGGGCCTCTTCTTTTCTTCGCCTGGGCTCAGGAACACTTCTTTCAGTTCCTGCTTCTGGGGTTTTGGCTTATCCTCCATGCATTCAGGTGCTTCTTTCAACTTGTCCTATAAAGCCTCCGATGTTTGCTCATCTACCTTCGTGAGACGCTCGATTTGACTGGGGGTACCCCGAGCACCTTCATATGCGGTAGCATTTCTTTCCGTTGGAGTAGAAGCTTTCTATCTCTTTGCCCGCAAGATCATGTTTTACCACTCTTTTCAAAGTGTACACGTTCTTCCTTTGGTAGGCGATCTGCGGTGCCTCTTCGCGTGCGGACAACTTTTCCCTGGCATCCTCCCTCGTCACCATTACTCCTGCTGGCGACTGATCCTTGATATCTTCCCATCGAGGCAAAGGAGTCAGGTTAAATGGCCCCGGCGTTTGCTCGTCCGCCATTTCAGTAAACCATACCGCTTCAGTGAGGTGCGCCTCATTTAGATTGAAGGGGTTTACCGAAGCCGGTATCTCCACTACTCTGTCATTCCAGATGGCCTTCATCACCTGGTGAGCTGTTGAGGGGACCGCGTCGAAACGATGAATCCAAGCTCGCCTTATGATCATGTGATACGTAGTATTCGCATCAATGACGTATAATTTGGCTGAACACTTGATTTTCCCTATCTGAATGCCCAGACGAATTCATCCTATCGTCATCCTGGAGTCACTCCCGAATCCCATTAGTGGGGACGGGCGTCTGACAATTTTCTTCTCCGGGATTCCTGCCAACTTTAAAGTGTTGAGAGAGACCACGTTGACGGCTGCTCCTCCATCAACAAATGCCCTCTTGAATTCGACGTCATTAATCACCGCCGTTACGTATAAGGGCTTCTGGTGGCTCGAGTCCGTCTTCATGTCACTTGCGGAGAAGGTCATAATCTTTTCTGTGGAGCGAGACGCCCTTACAAATTTTCCGTTGGAGACCACGATGTCTTCCTCGAAGTCTTCTGCTACCCTTAGAATCGCCTTTGTCATCTCTTTCCGGCATTTTTCCGAAAAGCTCATCTCGTCAAAGAACTTGCTGAACCCGTGCGACCCCTTCATCCTTTCAGCACGTTCATCCTCCGTGTCTATGCTGTAGTCCTCATCATTTTGAATTTCAGCAATGATAGGCAGACCGTCTTCCGCAATCTCTTCAATATCCATAATCGCAATCATGGCTACCTCCTTGCCTTTCGGCTCTTGCTCCGCATGAGCTGGCAGCGGATTGTTTTACACGTCGTGCCTCTGGTCGCTGACAATCAACTCGCCTTCCTTCATTTTTCAGCTCACCATGTGCCTAAGTTTCTTGCAGTCAGCTGTGGGGTGCATAATTTCTCCGTGGCATTCGCACCACTTCGGGTCCCTCATCATCTCCTTAGAGGGTATCCTCTCGAGTGGAGGCAGAACTCCATCTTTAAGCCACTGTTTTCATAATTCAATCACTTCCTCTATCGAGCATGGTAGAGGCGGCGCATCTGAGTTTGTAACCCTGGGATGCTTGTGTGGCGAAACTGCATTGACCTCAGCTTCGCGCCCCCTCTTATGACTAAATCTTCCAATCTTGAAAGTGGTTCCCCCTGAGGGTCGTTAAGGGGCGTGCTTCTTCTTTTGCCTTTCCACTATAGGCTCTATGTTCTTTGTACATTCAATTAACTTTGAAAAAGTAGGAGTTTGCAGGTTGATTAGCATACCTTTGTACTCATCTCGCATGCCTTGCAGGCATATCTCCACGAGCCTGCCCTCAAGCACTTCATCTCTGCACTCCAATGATTTGGCTCTGAACTTCTTGATGAAGGTGACACCATCCTCATCGCGCTTCTGATACATACGGGAGAGATGAATCATCGTGACCTTATCCTCCATCTGGAAGAATTTCGTTTAGAACTTCTGAACCACGTCATCCCAAGTTTTGACAGATCCAGCCTCCAGCATTCTATACCATTTGTAGGCCACATTTCCCAAAGACTTTGGGAATTCACGCATCAGCAACTTGGGATCGGCCCCATACGGTCCCATTACATCGATAAAATGCATGACATGCTTGTGAGCATTCCCGTTGACATCTTCAAACTTGTCCCACTTAGGAGCCTTATACCCTGCGGGATTGGGCATCAGATAGATCTCGCGTGGGATAGGCAGTTCGTTGTCGACCTTCGGAATAATGGTGTCTGCAAAAGGTTGATTGGCCAGGAAGGTCTCTATGCGCCGCTGCAGCGATGTCATACATTCCGGTGCACTCCCTCCAGCAGCAGGAGGAAGAATTGTAGCTGGCGGAGACACATATGCTGTGGTCGGGCTAGGGGTGTAAGCCACGTTGCCCAGCAGTGCCGGCGGAGGAGGCAAGGAGTATTGTGAAGAGAGGTTGGGTGCCACGGTTGGTGGTTGGGGAATATCTGTGGTAAGGGACGGTATTTGGGCCGTTTGCCCCTGGATAGAGGGTAATTTCACCATTGCTGGTGGAGTTTGCGAATTAGGGTTAGGCGGTGTAGGTACTACTCCAGTTCCCTGGGTTGTAGAGGCTCCTCCTCCCTGAGAGACAGCAGTACTCGATGTAGGATTCGGAGCAAGGGTTCCCAGGATGGCCATTATCCGATCCATCTGTACGGATTGAGGCTGGAGGGCCTTTCCCTGATTTTGGATAGTGGCGTTTAAATTCTCCAAAGTCGGAGTCCCACTGGCGGCTGCAGAAGCGTGACGGGTCTCCTCTCCCGAGGTTGTTTCCGTGGAGGGAGATCTGTTGCTGACGTCGTCCTCGTGATACATGGTTGCTTGCAGTGGTAAGATTCACGTCGGGTTCACCAAATGTGTACGAGAGAATCCTTTGAGGAGGATTCAATATACACCAAGAGCAGGGGATAGAAAGAACACGAAAAGATTAGGGTGTGTGTAGGGAGAGAGTAAGACAATGGTAACTGTGTGAGAGAGAGACGGGATTTTTTCAGAGCTTCCGCGTAATTCAGGTGATTCCTCCTCGTATGGAAAGGTTAACAATCCTATATATAACAGAGAATGTGACCGTTGTAGTGGGTTAATGCACCCATTTAATGGCGGCTTAATTAGCTTAACCACAACGGCACGTTCGTCCGCATATAAAGGTACCGTTACGCACTTCGTCCGCGTATACCGGAACCGTTATGAGGTTGACCGGGTTTATGGAGCTCGTTCCATAAATCTCTCAAAGCAGTTACTAAAGGTCGCGCGCGGGCTTTGGTGTCGCTCGCGCGCGACAGGACTTACTCTAGCCTCCAAACCACTAAGTCCCTACAAGTCCCGTGTGGTGGTATGCGAGGGCCCTGTCTCGCAGCCCCCACGTGGATCAGCGCGGGTGGTGATCCAGTGTGTGTAGAGCACAGCTAGGTGTGCTGGATGGTCGCCATGTGGCTAAGATCTGTCTGTCTAGAAAGCACTATCTACAACAGTCCTTGAAAAGTGTCGGCCAAAAGAAACCTGACCGCAGTACCTTATGTGCCGTGCGGGTCCCTCCGAAGTGACCCCCACATTGAGCCGAGTGGCAGTGCCTGATCACGTTCCAGGCCTCGTGAGTCGAAACACACCTTCTCAGAATGTTGTCGGCTCCTTGCTTGAACAGATACGGGTCGTCCCATTATTACTGCCGGCTCTGCGAAATGAACTGTTTCCGCTGTGACGGGGTTAGGTCCTCGGGCAGCGTGCCACTCACCAGATAGTTGGCTATAGCATAGTACCATGGTCTCCCCAATTTGACTGTCATGATGTGCTCGTCCGGAAAGTTTTCTTTGATTGGTACCGGGTCCACCTTAGCATTCTCAAGCCTGGAAAGGTGGTCCGCTACTACGTTCTCAACTCCCTTCTTGTCCCGGATTTCCACATCAAATTCCTGCATCAATAATACCCACCTCAGCAGTCTCGGTTTTACGTCCTTCTTGTCCAGCAGATATTTCAGGGCACTATGGTCGGTAAAAACGATTTGACCCGACCAAGTACGGCATGAATTTGTCCAGGGCTTATACCATAGTAAGCAGTTCCTTCTCTGTAGTGCCACAGTTGACCTGGGCATCGTTGAGCACCCGACTTGCATAATATATCACCTGGCAAACCTTGTCCTTCCGCTGCCCCAAAACTGCACCGACTGCATAGTCGCTGGCATCACACATCAGCTCAAACGGAAGTGACCAGTCTGGCGTAGTGATTACCGGTGCTGTGGTCAGCTTCTCCTTCAAATGGTCAAAGGCCTGCTGGCACACTGCATTAAAGTTGAAGGGCACGAATTTTCCGAGCAAAGCGCAGAGTGGCTTTGTGATCTTGGAAAAGTCTTTGATGAATATCCGGTAAAATCCTGCATGTCCCAGAAAACTCTTGATCGCCTTTACGGTTGTCGGGTATGGAAGCTGTTTTATCACCTCGACCTTAGCCCTGTCCACCTCGAGTCCCTTGCTGGAAATTTTGTGACCCAACACGATCCCTTCGATGACCATAAAGTGACATTTTTCCCAGTTCAATACTAAATTCGCCTTCTTGCATCGGATCAGAACCTGGCCCAGATGGTGCAGGCAGTCGTCAAAACTATCCCCGAATAGTGGAAAATCGTCCATAAAGACCTCCAGATTTTTCTCGATCATGTCGGAGAATATCGCCATCATGCATCTATGGGACGTAGCTGGAGCGTTACACAACCCGAATGGCATGCGCCGGAAGGCAAACGTACCGTACGGGCAGGTAAACATTGTCTTCTCCTGATCTTCCGGGGCTATGCAAATCTGGTTGTACCCGGAGTACCCGTCCAGAAAATAGTAATAGGCGTGATGGGTCAGCTTGTCCAACATCTGGTCCATGAACGGCAGCGGGAAGTGATCTTTCAGTGTCGCATCGTTTAGCCTCCGATAGTCCATACAAATCCGCCATCCTGTAACGGTGTGCTGCGCATTATGTTCCTGGTCCTCATTCTGCACTACCGTAATACCCCCCTTTTTGGGCACGCACAGGACCGGGCTGATCCAAGTGCTGTATGATATGGGGTATATGATTCCTGCCTCCAGCCACTTCATGACCTCTTTGCGCACAACATCCTTCATGTTCGGATTCAGTCTCCGCTGGGGCTGAATCACCGGTTTCTTGTCTTCTTCAATCCTGATTTTGTGCATGCAATAGGAGGGGATGATCCCCTTAATATCTGAAATCGTCCAGGCGATTGCTTCCTTGTGCTCTCGCAATACTTCCAGTAGTTTCTCCTCCTGTTCCTGAGATAATAAAGAATAAACAATTACGGTCAGAGTAGTATTATTACCAATGTACGCATACCTGAGATGGTTTGGGAGCGGTTTAAGCTCGAGTGCGGGTGGCTCCTTGAGTGATGGAACTAGGATCATCTTCTGCTCGCCATCTTCGTCCCGGTGCAAAGTGGTCCAGTCTTCGGCTCTCATGGCCTGCTCGCACCGAGTCATCTCCTTTTCTTCTCCGTACATGCTATCAATCTCTTCCCATAGCTGATCCATCTCCTCGTTTTACCATCCTTCTTCAACCACGTCTATGGCAAATATATCTTCGTGCTCATAATAATTTGGCAGTTGCAGATTTTTAAAGACGTGAAATTTAACCTTGTCCTCGTTAATCTGCATGGTCAGTTCTCCGCTCTTGCAATTTATCATAGCTTCTCCAGTGGCCAAAAATGGTCTGCCCAGTATGAGATGTACCTCTCCTCTCTCCATGTACAGAATCACGAAATCTACCGGAAAAATCAACTCTCCGACCTACACCAAAATATCATCGATAACTTCATATGCCTGTTTTACGGACCGGTTTGCCATATGCAGCATAATTCTGGTGGGCCGGTGTTCACCGACTTTCAAACTCTTGAAAATCGTTAATGGCATCAGGTTGATGCTGGCCCCTAGGTCACACAACGCGTGTAAGCATTACCGAGGGTGATCGGTATAACAAAACTGCCATGATCCTTGATATTCCTCGGTAGCCCATTCTTCACTCAGTTGCTCACTTCTGCCGTCAGGTTTATAGTCTCGAAATTTCTCATTCGCCTCTTCCCATACAGAATGTACTTGAGGAATTTGGCGTAAAAGGGCATCTTTTCCAAAGCCTCAACAAAGGGTATGTTGATCTGTAGCTGCTTGAACATCTCGAGAAACTTGGCGTAGTCTTTGTTGTCATCCCTCTTTCGTGTCTTCAAAGGGAACGACACCTCCTTGGAGATAGGTACCGTTTCTGCATCTGTCTCGTTCTGCATTACATCCTGCTCAACCGAGCCCTTCGGCTGGGGGCGGTCGACTCAGTTGTTATCCTGGCCAGACAGCTTGCGTTCAACTTATTTTGATTTTTCTGCACGAGCGTGGCTAGGATACAGTGGATCCTGTAGTGCTAATCCACTCCGAGTGGGGATATCATTGATCTAAGCACGTGGATTATTTACTGTATTCGAGGGCAAGTTTCCTGGCTGTCTCTCCATTAGCTCCTCTGCTAACTGACCCCCTTGTACCTCCAAAGTGCGCAGTGACGTTTTGATCGTCTGCACGTCGGCTGTCAGGGCGTCCATATGTGCGAACCGGGACTCAATTGTCTGAAACATGGACTCGATTTTCTTCATATGGGCATCGTACTGCTGTGCAGATGAGCCTGGCTGAACTTGCTGTGTCGGTGCGGCCTGCTGGGCCGGTGGCTTGTGCTGGAATCCCGGTGCATATACTGCGGAATTCGAGTTTCCATACAGGAGCCCGGGATGATATCTCGTACCAGGTCTGTACCGGCTCGAGTCCCACTGCTGCTGTACGTAATTGGTATCTTCGGCTTTGAGATCCTCAATGGCTGCGTCCAAATCAGGTTCTCCTACTGCTCCACGGCCTTCTAGTCCGAGTAGACTTTCTTAACCAAGTCCTGGACGATCTTGGCCAGATTGTCTATCCGGTCGTCTTCCACTGACTCGGCTCTAGCCGTCATCCTGCGATCGTTAAACAGTTGAGTGTCCGGTTTGGCTAACTGCTTCATCATGTCGTATGCACCATCGTTGTCCACATGGTACAGGAAGTTTCCCCCGGCTTCTCTGTCAATCCTGTCAGCACTCTCCCTGTCTAGGGCGTGGTAGAATACCTGCAGGATCTTTGCATCACCAAAACTGTGGTTCGGGCATCTCTTCACCAATCTCATCAATCTGTCCCATGCATCTACCACCGTCTCCCCCATCTTCTGCTTGAATGACAGAATCTCACTTTGCAACTGAATGACCCGGGAAGCAGGGTAAAATTTTACCAGAAATTCGTGACGCACCCCTCCATGTAGTGATGGATCTGGGTGGTCGGGATTCGAGCCAGTCTTTGGCTACTCCATATAGGCAATATGGGAACAGGATTAGCATGAGCGCCTCTGCGTCTACTCCCTTGTATCGGACCTTGTTGCAGTTGTTGGAATAGATGCCCTAGAGGCAATCTTATATTTAGTATGAACATTGTTTTGGCTAGAATATTCATTTATTACATATTGTGATATTTAATATAATGAAGTCATTAGACACAATGTGTTGTTTATCTTAAATATCCCTAGTCCACTATATTGATTAATAGGACGATCAAATATAGACTAGTATGTGTCTAGATTGATATGGAGATATCAAGTCTAAAACATGGGTATGCATTAAAGGTAATGACATACTGGATTGACCCACAACGAGAAGGATACATTAGATTATGTTAAAGTCACAATCGCTTCTCGTAGTGCTAATATAATTTCAATCCTTAGACTTGAAGTCACTGGATACTCTAGTTGTCGAATATTGTGCTTTGATGTTATCAAACGTTACACCGTAACTGGGTAATTATAAAGATAGCTATCGGGCATGATAGGAAGCAATCTTAGAGATCGTAGTGATGTAGATAGGATTTGTCCCTCCCACATAATGGGAGTAAATATCAACGGGCACTCGAGGGATGAGGCCTATTGAATGTCTGGCCAGACTCAGATAAATCAATATGGAGATATTTATGTTATCTGCTCGCATAAGCATATTCCCAGGATCGAGGAACTATGGATTGGATATACGAGTGTGACTATTTATGTCTTGTGTCCAATCCGGCTATAGAGACAAAGGGAAAGTGCAATATAAGATATTGGGCACAAGAGGTTTGTCGGGATCACTGACTATTTCTATTAGTTGGGTGGCATGGATGTGTTGCTAGACACCGCTCCATGTTGGTAATAAGTTACTACCAACTAAGTAGAAACCTATGGGGTCACACGTCAAATAGAGTAGAGCTAGATTTGGGATTAATTATTCTAATTAATTAATAATAAGGATCATTATGTAACGCCTTGCAAACTTAATAGGACTAATTTTCAAGGAATGGACTAATCCAAGTTCATGGAGAACTAAGAAGGACCTTTATGGAAACAACAAGGAGTTGTTGGAGTATATAAAGGAGGCTCTAGCTTCCTTCACACAACTAATGTTATTAGACATAACACAAGAGAGTGGGAGAGAGCAAAAGAGAGAGCAAGACAAGACCAAGAGGCGCACGCCCCTAGGCCGTCCGCCCCCGCCCCCTCCCCCCTTCCCGTCGGCGCCAAAGAGGAGGCCGAAGCCCTCCTTTTGTCACCTCGTTGCTTGATTCCTTCTTCCCACTTCCTCTGATTCAAGCTAGCACTTGTTGAAGGAAGAATCTAGATCTCACCTCTAGACGTGGATCAACCGTAGAGACGAGGACATCATTCTTCGTGTGATCTCTCAAACCAAAAGGTACACAATACTATGTCCCTTATCTTGTTATGATATCTCCTCCTGATGATCCGTGGTGGGCTTTGAGTAGGATTAAATTTTTTTTATTCTGCTGCGTTACCTACGTCAAAACCCAACAACAGTAATCCTCGAACTGCCCGATAAATTCGTTTGGGTCTTCGTCGGTCTTGCCATAAAACGGGCAGAGGGTCTACACAGTCTGGATGGTGGAGGGCTTTATGTCAAAGTGTTCTGCGGTGATCTCGGGCACCACAATAGCCCGTTCCTGCCCCCCCCCCCCCCCTGAAACGACTCGGGATCTCGGTTCAGGGTTAAAGAGACAATCGACAACCAAAAGTAGAAATATACTATTAAGATTACATTTCGCTTAATGTACATAACAAAATTTCGATAATACGTACAATTTAAAACACAACATTTGTGATCTACTAAGTGATCTAAGTTAAGCTATACTTCTTCGTCTCGTTCCAGCGTTCCCATCCCCCTCTTTGATTGACGACCTGCGGTTTTAAAATGGCATATGCCGACGCAGTTTTGAAGAAATAATCAGTAAAAACTGAGTAAATACATACTACGACATGTAAAGCATCGAGTGGCACAGAAGCATGAGTTGAAACAAATTAGAAGATTTAAATAGTAAAGCTATCATGTTGGAGAATTTGGAACAACTGGAAGTAAACGAGTAACAAAAACCTCTCAATTTAATAACATTGAGAAAACACGAGTAGTTGGTAAAATATCCAGAACAAACAAGTTCATTTGAACTGATAACGATAGTAGTTCACGAGTAGCCAAGATTTACAATTCATTCAATTGGTTAGGGCAATCCAGAGCCACCAACAACATTAATAAATGAGTCAATTTTAATTCCGACTTCAATCAACAGTTTAATTTAGCTGAGGCGTGTCAAGAGCCACCAGCAGGATCGATGTAAACAGAGGGATCACGAAATACTCACTAAGGGTTCCTTCTAGGGTCTATCAAACCCTATTTCACCCGAGCGTTAAGGGAGCCCATTCGTCAACCCCGCTCACAACATTAGCTAAAAGGCCTTAAGTGTCGACACCCCTATACCGTAGTGACCCTTACAAGTATAAGTAGCACTCTATAGCTCTATAAACCCCTTGGCCTCAATATCTTGATACATTTTGGCTCATCGGGGGCGGATTTTTGAACATTGACGTTCTATCCAATAATAAGAAGCATTGCTTCAATGGTCTTAGCCTTAAGAAAATGGAGGATCGCTTGATGCCTCCCATTAATAACAGTACTCTGTACATCGTCCTAAGTCTATTAGAGGTATTTTACTTCTTCTCTTTCACATGACCAGAATCATAATATCAACACTTCAAGTAATTTCCGAAAGTTCTCAAAGGAGATAAATAACAGAGTTTAACAACTTTCGAGTCGAAAACATGCATTCTCATACTATTTCATGTAACCAAAATTCATTTGATCATTAAACGCAAACACACATTTTGATATGAAAAGGCCGTACATATGGACTTACCTCTGAGCCATGAAATGCGCAAAGCAACACTAGCACTCCTACAACGCTCGTCTCCGAGTCTCACCGTAGATGCAGCAACACGAAAACGTACGTCTACTTCGAACGATCCTTAATAACGGCTGGATATACACAAGTAAAGTATACAACCTATTAGCATATATCCTCTATATGAGGTTTTATGCAAGAATGCAATAAAATGCAGGTCACGCAAGCTAACTTGACCAAAATGCCCCTAGTACTTTGAAACTGTCCAGTACAGTCCCTGATTGTGCCTGGACCCCATATTACACTCATACTGGCCCAACAACATCCAAGAATGACTCTTAACTCATCCATCTGAACTTAGCATCGAGATCCACAACTTTCAGTAAATTACACTTAGGCCCCTAAAGTTTGCTAAAATTACAGAAAGACCCCAACTATTGATTTGGTCACTCCCGAGTCAAATAATACATTCTTAAGGCTCCAAGTATCCTTCTAAGTCAGGTTTTTGGTCTCAAAACATTAACTTTGTTCAAATGCAAAGTTTTAATTAATTGCACATAGGCCCCCGAAGTTTAGTAAAACTGCAAAAAGACCCCCACATTTGACTTGGTCAACCCTAGCCCAGAATTACATACAAGTACTCCAAATAAGCATACAAGACATACTGACAAACTCCAAGTTACTAAACTAACCTCAATTCAAAGTTTAAGTGAAAAGACTATTTTGCCCCTCCTATACAGTTCAGTCAAACTTGGGTTTTTTGAAAAGTCAAACTTGGTCAAACTTGATATTTAGACTCAGAATATGAATACGAACAAGTTTCGTGAAGAACGCTAAGGCCAGAAATGTCATTCAAATAGTCAAAACCGAATATCAAAGATAGCGAAAAGTCGTTTCAAGTAGTCAACTTCGCGACTGATTTATGATCAATTGAGAAGGAGTTTTAAGAAACCGGAAATAGGGTTTTGAAGATGACAGTGCAAGGATTCCAGAACATATTTGAACTTCTAAAAACTCCAAGTATTCAAATAGATATCGCTAGTCAAAGTTGGACAAAAATCACGATTCAATACTTAGAAACATTCGAGAGAGTTTCATGAGTTGAAACTAGCAACTTTAGGCTCGTTTTGTGAGCAATCCGTTAGAAATTTGAACATGACCCAGAGACGATGATTTGAATTATTATGTATCATTCACACAGGAGAAAACAGATCAACATTTCAGTAAGTTTTGAAGAAGATACAAGGCTTGGAAATCGGGTGTTTCACCATGACATTATACTTAGAAAAATTTTGAATTCTTTGCTAGCGAAGAACATTAGCATTGCAGCAACTTTGGAGCCAAAATCAGAGGGTTTAGAGATCAAATTGGACCAAGAAATCAACATAAAACTTGTAGCCAATTCTCCAAGGATTCCATAAAGCTAAAGATCATTCAAATCGGACCAAAAACGAGGGAGATACAGAGATCCAAAGTTGGGTGAAAAACTAGGATTTCTATACTTAGAAAAATCATGCAATTGGACAGCTTCAAGAACAAGAAATGCATCAATTTCAAATCCAATTTAAGGTAGTTTAGAGGCCAAATCAAACCAAGAAATCAATACAGAAGTTGTAGAGCTATGAGTAGGCTTTTCAGAGAGCTAAAAATGATCCAAAACGGACTTGAAATGAGAGAGTTGCAGCCCCTGAAACGGGGCTGCCTCAATACCGTTCGTTACCAGAAAATTCGTCAAGAACCAGTTTAAAACTCAACAAAATCTCGATCTGGGAAGAGATGGAGGTTTCTATCATGCTAGGGGTGTTTCAAGGATCAAGAGGCATCAATTTAAAACGATTTACAGCGAAGATTGAGGCCGTACCGAAGGTTCGTCGGCCATGGCGTTTTCCGGCGCGGAAACCGGTCCCAGCTCCGGCGACCTCGAATTTCCGACGATCTGGGCGTCATGCATGGGCTTCCCGACCTCGCCTCAGCCTCAAGACCAACATAAACTAGTTTAATTTCACCGAAATTGAACAGGGAAGGAGAAATCAGCTCGGGAAAAACTAGGGTTCTTACCGTATTTGGTCGAATTCGACCCCGTTGCACAACGAATCGCGGAGGCGTTTGAGGGCTTTTGATCCTTGATCCGAGGTCCACCACCAGAAGCAAAAGTTTTGGAAGAGTATGAGGTTGCGGATGGTTTGGCTATGGTGGTGGTGGTGATGATGTTCTTGGTGGTTGAAGGTTGGAGAAGGAAGAACATCAAAGGGGATGATGTTGAAAATGATGAAAAATCAAGTGAGGAGATGTTTTTTTCTGTTTCTAGTTGGTGTAGAGGGAGGTTAATAATGTTTGTACCTAAAACAAAGTGTCAAAAATAGTTTGACAAGTGTCTCACATGCATAGGGGTGAAAGTGTAGTTTTCTAAACTTTTGGGTATAAACTAGAATTAGAGCTTCTACTTACTTTCAGAGAATTGCACAACCACCTCGAACATCTCTAGTGCTTCAAAATCACTCTAACAACTTCCCTGAATTTCCAAACACTCCAAAGTTCAAACTTTAAAGCCGTGACAGACTATTTACAAATTCGCCCCCAAAGTCTTGATATTGCACTAAGAATTCTCTCGGAAATTAGGGGTGTTACAGTCTACCCACCTTAAAAGAATCTTCGTCCCCGAAGATCTCATTCTATACTTACCCACATACATAAAATGCAGCACAGTGACTCAGTCTATTTGACTTAGTCAGACAAGGACATAAATAACTCTCGTCGGATGTTTTGCTCCCAAAAGATCGCTTCCTTACATGGTCAGCTAGAAATACCTTAAGTGACAGAAATTTCTCAAGCTTACTCTCCGCACGACGAGGTCTATTATGGGTCTATATTACTATCCAGCCTAGACTCGTATCACAACAGGGTTTCGTATATGACTAGTACAAGCAAAAGTTCGAAACAATATTTTGAAAGTTCAATAACAACATACAAGTTCTAATTTTAGAAGCGACTCAAAAATTTGCTGGAATTTATACAAATTTCGAAACTTTTAGACAAATACTTTTAACAAGCCTAATATCTCATCTTTTTGAAACTCGACCACATTGAAAATATTGTCTTACCTGTATAGGATTAGATAAACCAATTACCTCAAGTGTTCCACGCATACGAGGGAGAAAGAACACTATGTATCGTCACACGACGTGCCTCTCTAACACAACTCGCATGTGTTTCAAATGTTCCAACTTAGTCTACACAGCGGGTACAACTTATAGTACCGTCGTACTAAGAGTCGCGCCAGCGGACTGATAAACAAAGTGATCCATATCACTTGGCATTTGGTAGCTTGAAACGTCAATAATTTTTTAGAAACCATTTTTTTTTTTTTGTCAAAAACTTTCTAATTTTGGAAAGAACCAAGTCAAATTTAGCTCAAAATAAACCAAAGTCAAACTAATGTTTTAAAGTTCGTCACTCGTAGGTGCGAAAGAATGGTCTCGGGGTATTCTAAGTCACAACGTCGTTACTCTCTCGCCGAGAAATTACTTACAAAAATAAAGAGTCAAAGATACGCATCACACAACTACGACAAACAATTTGATATAATTAGGCATGTCACATAAATATTGCGCCTGTAAATAGGCAAGTAGACTTTTCATGAAAATCTCAAATAGTCATTAATATTTAATCAACATATACGGTACAAGTCGAGTTTCATAATACGTAAGTACCCAAAATCCCCGACGGCTTGTTTACTTCTTATTGCCAAATTGGGTTATCCTAATCAATTTTAAATTTTGAAAACGTTTTATCTTTCTTATTCTCTACTAATGGAAATCGAAAAGTCATTTTAACCGGAGAACCGATGCTCTGATACCAGCTGAAACGACCCGGGATCTCGGTTCAGGGTTAAAGAGACAATCGACAACCAAAAGTAGAAATATACTATTAAGATTACATTTCGCTTAATGTACATAACAAAATTTCGATAATACGTACAATTTAAAACACAACATTTGTGATCTACTAAGTGATCTAAGTTAAGCTATACTTCTTCGTCTCGTTCCAGCGTTCCCATCCCCCTCTTTGATTGACGACCTGCGGTTTTAAAATGGCATATGCCGACGCAGTTTTGAAGAAATAATCAGTAAAAACTGAGTAAATACATACTACGACATGTAAAGCATCGAGTGGCACGGAAGCATGAGTTGAAACTAGCAACTTTAGGCTCGTTTTGTGAGCAATCCGTTAGAAATTTGAACATGACCCAGAGACGATGATTTGAAGTATTATGTATCATCTTCACACAGGAGAAAACAGATCAACATTTCAGTAAGTTTTGAAGAAGATACAAGGCTTGGAAATCGGGTGTTTCACCATGACATTATACTTAGAAAAATTTTGAATTCTTTGCTAGCGAAGAACATTAGCATTGCAGCAACTTTGGAGCCAAAATCAGAGGGTTTAGATATCAAATTGGACCAAGAAATCAACATAAAACTTGTAGCCAATTCTCCAAGGATTCCATAAAGCTAAAGATCATTCAAATCGGACCAAAAACGAGGGAGATACAGAGATCCAAAGTTGGGTGAAAAACTAGGATTTCTATACTTAGAAAAATCATGCAATTGGACAGCTTCAAGAACAAGAAATGCATCAATTTCAAATCCAATTTAAGGTAGTTTAGAGGCCAAATCAAACCAAGAAATCAATACAGAAGTTGTAGAGCTATGAGTAGGCTTTTCAGAGAGCTAAAAATGATCCAAAACGGACTTGAAATGAGAGAGTTGCAGCCCCTGAAACGGGGCTGCCTCAATACCGTTCGTTACCAGAAAATTCGTCAAGAACCAGTTTAAAACTCAACAAAATCTCGATCTGGGAAGAGATGGAGGTTTCTATCATGCTAGGGGTGTTTCAAGGATCAAGAGGCATCAATTTAAAACGATTTACAGCGAAGATTGAGGCCGTACCGAAGGTTCGTCGGCCATGGCGTTTTCCGGCGCGGAAACCGGTCCCAGCTCCGGCGACCTCGAATTTCCGACGATCTGGGCGTCATGCATGGGCTTCCCGACCTCGCCTCAGCCTCAGGACCAACATAAACTAGTTTAATTTCACCGAAATTGAACAGGGAAGGAGAAATCAGCTCGGGAAAAACTAGGGTTCTTACCGTATTTGGTCGAATTCGACCCCGTTGCACAACGAATCGCGGAGGCGTTTGAGGGCTTTTGATCCTTGATCCGAGGTCCACCACCAGAAGCAAAAGTTTTGGAAGAGTATGAGGTTGCGGATGGTTTGGCTATGGTGGTGGTGGTGATGATGTTCTTGGTGGTTGAAGGTTGGAGAAGGAAGAACATCAAAGGGGATGATGTTGAAAATGATGAAAAATCAAGTGAGGAGATATGTTTTTTTCTGATTCTAGTTGGTGTAGAGGGAGGTTAATAATGTTTGTACCTAAAACAAAGTGTCAAAAATAGTTTGACAAGTGTCTCACATGCATAGGGGTGAAAGTGTAGTTTTCTAAACTTTTGGGTATAAACTAGAATTAGAGCTTCTACTTACTTTCAGAGAATTGCACAACCACCTCGAACATCTCTAGTGCTTCAAAATCACTCTAACAACTTCCCTGAATTTCCAAACACCCCAAAGTTTAAACTTTAAAGCCGTGACAGACTATTTACAAATTCGCCCCCAAAGTCTTGATATTGCACTAAGAATTCTCTCGGAAATTAGGGGTGTTACACCCCCCCCCCCCCCCCGTGTGGACTTTGAAATTCTCCACCAACGCCTTCCCAGACCGTTTATATTTCCTCTGGTTGTTCTGGGCAGCAAAGCCTGCTGTGATAAGCTCTTCGATGTACCGAGCCATCTGGACTGGGGTAAGTGCCTCTCGTTCTTCCCCACCGGTCGCTGGGCTTTCAGGGCGGTCTCCTTGGTTGTTTGCCATTCGGATTTCTCGGTCTCTGCGGTTCTGTTCGGTGTACAGCTTCTCTGGATTGTCGAGTGGTGGTACCAAATCGCGAGGCAATCTGGGCATCAACTGAACAGTCCTGAAAAGCGGAGATTCAAAAAGCAGTGAGATAAAAGAAAAAATAACGAAACTGAAAATATAAGAACTCTGAAAACTAATTCCGATAACTAAATTAACCCTCAAAAGTCCCCGACAACGGCGCCAAAAACTTGATGCGCAAACTAATGTGCTATTCGCAAGTATACGAATCGAGTAATACCGGGTGTATTTTAACTCGGGTGATCGTTCCCACGAGGACTACTTTGAGTTTTTCGAGCAATCAACTTTAAATTTCAGATTGTAAAAGAAGGAGTTGTTTAAGAGTGTGATTAATTATCAACTAAAAATAAACAAATAAAACGTAAATATTTTTGTGACGCTTTTCTGAAAATCGTGAAAGTTGTAAATTAAGGGTTTGGATAACTAGGTCCCAGGATCCCCTAGGGTTTCTTCAGATTTATGTTCTTTATTTTGATATGAAAACACTCAGCAGTTTTAATTACCCCTGCCACGTACCGATTGTGCAGTACCCTTTCAGATTCCACACGCTGTCACGATCCTGCAGAATTTCGGATTCATGTTAAGCTGCCTAAGTCTGCAGTCTCGTTCTAAGTTTGCTAGGGTTTCTAACCTGTCCTGATGGCCCGGGTCAAATTCTCTAACAATTGGTCTATACGTTTTGGCTCGCCCTATCTCCCTTTCTCTGGTCGGTCTATCAGGGTAAGGTACTAAATCATGTCTTTTCTTCCTAACTCTAACCCGACGTTTTCACCTACAGGTTCGGTTCTGTAGCAATTCAGGTTCGCGACTCTGATAAGGCATAAACAAATATAATCAAAGACAGAATAACTGATAATACTGCTGAATTAAGATAATGTAATCATGAATTCATAATCAAACTGCAGTTCAATGTCTGTAAACGAAACCCTAGGTTCACCGAGAACCTAGGTAAAAGGTTTTGCTACTAAACGACATAATTAATTAACAAAGTTTCTGAAATTAAGAGAGAGAATAAGATCAAACTAAGTCTTCGGATCTGGATTCGCGCTTCCGTGCTCTCCGGGGATGATCAGACTTCTCCTTGGATGTATTGTGTCTTCAAAGCGAGTCTGGACGAGTCTTTTTATAGTGATGGAGACATTTCTAGAACTTGAATTTATTTACGAAACTGCCACTGCCCGAAACCGCCTCCAAATTTGTGCTGTCTGCGTAAAATACGCAGCCCCCCTGCATAAAATACGCAGACAAGGTCCTATCTCAGCTACATTCTTCTCTTCCTCCTGCTGTCTACGTAAAATACGCAGCCATCCTGCGTAAAATCCGCAGATAGGGTCTTCTTTGTGCCTTTTTCTCCTTTTTCCCGCGTATTTTCTTCCCCTGGCTGCGTATAATACGCAGAATGCTGCGTAAAATACGCGAACAGGGTCAGAAACTGGCCAAACTCCTCCCTCTGCCATGCTGTATGCGTAAAATACGCAACCCCTCGGCGTAAAATATGCAGACAACAAGGAATACTGCTCTTTTTCTACTTCTTTTGCCTCCTGCTGCATTCCCGGACAAATCCTGCTGCATTCTTGAACCCTGTTCCTGCATAGACAACACGAACACGCTCGCGATCATATCCAATAAAGTACAGAAAATGCAGAAATTTATAAAGAGCAAATAACCGTCTCGTTCCCAAAATCAAGGCTCTTCGAGGGTGAATTTCAGCTAAAACATGACTTTCCAGCATAAAAGTACGTCAAACGGGCTACAAGATAACCCCTATTTGGGCATTATCAGTCATAATCCCATGCGAACACGTCCCTGTACTCCTTCAATAGTTGGATCAGATCGTGTTCTTCCCCCTCGCTGAGATCCGTGCTCAAGAAGACTGGTCTCCTCTTCTGTGGCCTGGGCCGATCCTCCATGTATTCATGAGCTTCCTTGATTTCTCCTGATAATAAATCCTTGTCTTTATCCTGAGCTTCCGTCAGCTCATAAACTTGTCCAGGGGCATTTTCAACGAGGCAATTCAAGGGTGACCCGTGCGCCTTTGGATGCGATAGCACTTCCTCTCTTTGTGTTGCTCTTCACCGTCGTGTTGTACAACTCTTTTCAAGTTATACAATTTTTTCTCACTGTAAGCTACTCTGGGGCTTTCTCCCTTCCTAGACCACTTCTCCATTGACTCCCGTCGTCATGTCATTACTCCGGCCGTTGATTGGTACTGGATGTTTTCCCCTTTGGGTAGTGGGGTCAGCCGATTCGATGCTGGGGTGGCTCTATCTGTGAACCACGCTGCTTCAGGCAAGTGTGCTTCCTCTGGGTAAAATTTACTTACTGAGGCGGATATTACAACCACCATGTCTTTCCAGCCAGCTTTCATTACTTGGTGAGCCGTAGAAGGCACGACATTGAAGCGATGAATCCACGCTCGCCCAATGATCATATGATAAGTTGTGTCATCATCAATGACGTGAAAATTGGTGAAACAGCTAATTTGACCGATCTGGATTTCTAATCGAACCCAGCCGGCCATCATTCTGGAGTCATCTCCGAAGCCTGCCAACAATGATGGATTTTTTACGATTTTGCTTTGGGGACTCCCGCTAGTTGTAAGGTTTTGAGTGAAACCACATTCACCAAAACTCCACCATCGACAAAGGCCCGCTTGAATTGGACATGGTTGATGATGGCTGTTACGTACAGTGGTTTCTGATGTTTGGTATTGCTACCTCTGTCTGAGCTATCAAATGTCATGACCAGACCTTCTGTTTGCACGACCCCCATGACTTCCCAACTCGGGGTGACCGATTCCTCACCATGGTCTTCAACTACCTTGAGGATCGCTTTCGTTATCTCAAGTATGCAGCCGTTTGAAAGATTCATTCCGTCAAAGAACTCAGCGAAAAGGTCTGAGGACTCTATCCACTTGGTGCGTGAATCCTTTGTGTCAACATCATAGCCCTCATCCTCATGGATCTCCGAAATGTATGGGGCCTCTACATTCGCGACCTCTTCGAAGTCCAAGATTGAAATCATGGCTATTTCTTTCCCCTTGGACTTCTTCTGTGCACGAGACGGCAAGGACCCGCGACGTCTTTGGACGATTCTTCAGCGACTAGCTGTCCCTCCTCGATTTTCCTATTCATCAGCCATCTGAGCTTTTTTCATTATTTGGTAGGGTGCATGACCTATCCGTGGCATTCACACCACTTGGGATCTCGCGGTTGCTCCCCTGTTGGCCTATGTTCTAGCATCGGCAAAATTCCGTCTTTTCGCCATTTCTTGCAAAGACTGATTGCCTCTTCAATCAAACAGGGCAAAGGTGGTGCCTCCTGGGGCGCGGGCCGCTGTTGTTTGTTGGGGGATGATACTGCATGGACACCGACATCTCGCATCCGCTTGTAGCTGAACTTCCCCACTTTGAAGTTCGGGCTCGCCTGTGTTCGCTCATTAGCGTACCTCTTTTCATCCTTTCCACCAGTGGCTTCCCGTTCCTGGTGCTTTCCATCAATATGAAAAAGGTAGGCATATTTAGGTTAATGAGCATACCTTTGTATTCATCGCGCATGCCTTGAAGGCAAATCTCCACCAGTCGACTTTCCAGGACATCGTCGACACACTCCAAGGATTTGGCCCTGAACCTTTTTATGAAGGCGACTCCCTCCTCGTCATGCCTCTGGTACATGCGTGAGAGGTGGATAGTGGTGATCGTTTCTTCGACTTGGAAGAATTTGGTGTAGAACTTCTTTACCATGTCCTCCCATGTCTTGACAAATCCTGCTTCCAGGGTCCTATACCACTTGTACGCGATAGCCCCCAGAGACTTGGGGAACTCACGCATCAGTAACCTGGTGTCTACCCCGTGCGGGCCCATCACGTCAACGAATCGCATCACATGCTCGTGCACATTCCCGCCTACGTCATCGAACTTCTCCCACTTGGGCGCTTTGTATCCAGCAGGGTTGGGAATCAAGTAGATGTGCCGCGTAATGGGAAGCGCGCTGTCAACCGTTGGGATGACAGTATCTACGAGGCTCTGGTTCACGATGATGCTGTATATACGTTGTTCGAGGGCCGCGAAGCCCGGAATGTAGGGCATGGTTGGATCATAGGGAGGTGGCGGTGGAAGTGCATGGCTGCCTAGATTCCCAACTGCATGATAAGGCACCGCCGAGTATTTCGTAGGATTCCCCATCGTCATCAGGGAGGAGCCTGTCGGGACGCCCGGAGTGTGTTGTGCAACAGACGTGTGCAGTATGGATGTGGTTGCTGCCACTGGTAGAGGCAACGGGGCTGTCAGTGGTGGGACCGAAGCCCCCGTGGTGGTGTGTTGAGGAATCCTTCCTAAGATTGTCATGATTTGAGCAATCTGGGTGGACTGGGCCTGCATCATTTGGGCTTGATTCTGAATCGTGGCTTGGAGTGCCTCTAAAGAGGGTCCGCAACTGGTAGATGTCTAGGCACGAACGTTGGTGTTGACAACGGTGTTGAGTGGTCCCTCGTCCCTTGAGGTTTCCTCGTTGGAAGGGGACCGGTCACCATCGCGAATAATTCCGTCAGAAGACATGTCTTCTGGTAGGGTTTGAAGGGTAAAAGCTTTGAAGATGAGTGTTCACGTCGGGTTCACCAAATTGTGCTCACTGAAATCCCTCGGAGAGATCTAAGCATGCACCTCAAGTAGAGAATAAGGACACTGAGAGATGTAGGGTGTGTGTAGGGAGAGGGTAAGCAGTTTCAACTGAGAGAGAGAGACAGCTTAATGGCAAGTGTAGAACCAGTGATCAACCAGTGTAGTACTGCCGTCGCAAAGGAGGGCTAACGATCCTATATATAGTGGGGAAGTGAACGTTATGAGGGGGTTAATGCACCATAAATGGCGGGTTAATGGCAGCCCGCGTAACAGCACGTTTGACCGTGTATATAGGAACTGTTAGGCACCTAACAGTACATACCGGAGACTGTTATGAGGTCAAGCCGGGTTTATAGGATGTGGCCATTAATTCTCTCAAAGCAGTTACAAAGGGTCGCACGCGAGCTAGGTTGTCGCACGCGCGCAACGGGCCTTACCCTAGCCTCCAAACCACTAAGTCCCTACAAGTCCCGTGTTGGTACGCGAGGGCCCTGTCTCGCAGCCCCCACGCGGATAAGCATATGTAGTTATCCGGTGTGTATGGAGCACAGCTGGGTGTGATGGATTGCTGCCACGTGGCCGTGATCTGTCTGTCCAGAAAGCTGTACCTACACCTAGGTTCTTTGATGCTTCGCCAGATGTTGCTTCATTAAATCATTCCTAACAAATCTCCACCTTTATTCAATGCCTAGCAACCATAACATTTCTTCTCTTCAATTCAGAACCTGAAATAGATGCGTTTCCCAGAATCAGAAACGATGCGTCTCCACCTAGAACCAGATTCAGATGTATTCACTAAGAAAGCGGGACCGAATACATTCTTAATGCGCCAACCTGCGCCAGACAGATGCACCATGACGGAATGTCCAAATATCACTACAGACCCGTTGCACTTAGTAATGAGTGCCCCAACAGAGCATCAACAAGGGTAAGGGAAAGGCCATTTTGATGGTGCAGAAAGGAAAGGGCAAAAGGTTTGCCTCTTCCTCCAAGAGAAAAGGCAAGTCAGTTGCCAAGTCCAAGGAACAAGCCCTTAAGCCTGTTGGTGGCGTCGCCAAGGTTATGACTAAGGGTGAGTGTCACTACTGCAGTCAGCCTGGACACTGGAGGAGGAACTGCCGAAAATATCTGGAGGACGAGAGGCTTGGAATAGTGATTCCACCACCACCAGGTATTTTTGTTGTAGATGTCAATTTAACTGTCTCTACATCATGGGTATTAGATACTGGATGTGGATCTCATATTTGTCGAAATATGCAGGATCTAAAGAGAAGTAAAAGATTGGCTAAAGGGGAGGTAGATCTGCGCGTTGGGAATGGAGCAAAGGTTGCTGCGTTGGCCATAGGCGTGTGCGAGCTATCTCTGCCTTCAGGATTAGTTTTAGAATTAAATAATTGCTATTTTGTGCCTGCTATGAGCAGAAACATTATTTCTATTTCTTGTTTGGACAAGGAAGGTTTTATTATTTCAATAAAGAACAATTGTTGTTCCTTTTATTTGAATAATATTCACTATTTTAGTGCGCAATTATTTAATGGACTTTATGTCCTTGATCTAAGCAATCCTGTCTACAACATTAATACCAAGCGGATTAAAATAAATGATTTAAATCCTGCTTATTTATGGCATTGCCGTTTAGGCCACATAAACGAGAAACGTGTATCTAGACTCCATAAGGATGGATTACTAGACTCATTTGATTTTGAATCATATGAGACATGTGAGGCTTGTTTATTTGGAAAAATGACAAAGTCCCCTTTCAATAAGAAAGGTGAGAGGACTAGTGAGCAATTGGCGCTCATACATACTGATGTGTGTGGGCCATTTGCCACGCCTGCCAGGGGTGGTTATGTCTACTTCATTACATTTACTGATGATTACAGTAGATATGGATTTGTGTACCTTATGAGGGCAAAATCCGAATCCTTTGAAGTGTTCAAAGAATTCAAGAATGAAGTAGAGAAGCAACTTGGCAAAAGTATCAAGGCTCTACGATCGGATCGAGCAGGAGAATACTTGAGCCAAGAGTTTGACGACTATCTTAGAGAGTGTGGGATCGTGTCCCAACTCACTCCACCCGGAACGCCACAATGGAATGGCGTGTCCGAGAGGAGGAATCGAACCTATTGGATATGGTTCGGTCTATGATGTGTCAAACCGATCTTCCATTATCATTTTGGGGCTACGCTCTATTAAGTGCAGCTTTCACCATTAACCGTGTTCCATCTAAATCAGTCATGAAAACACCATATGAGATGTGGAGTGGGAGGCGTCCCACACTGTCGTTCATGAGGATTTGGGGCTGCGATGTCTATGTAAAACGTTTACAATCAGACAAGCTAGGGCCTAAATCGGATAAGTGTAAATTTGTGGGGTACCCTAAGGAAACTAAGGGATACTACTTCTACAATCCAACCGAGAACAAAGTGTTTGTTGCTCAGACCGGCGTGTTTCTAGAAAGAGAGTTTGTCTCTAAAGAAGCAAGTGGGAGGAATGTATAACTTGAAGAAGTTCAAGAACCACAAATCACTGAACCGATTATGGAACATGAACAGGAATCACAAGCAGTTGTGGAGCCACCTGTTCAAGTAACACAAGAGCTTCGTAGATCTAGTAGAGTGCGCCAGGAACCCGAGAGGTATGGACTTCTCGTAACTGATTCCGGTGACACGATGCTCATAGATGATGAGCCTACTACCTATGAGGAGGCCATGAGTGGCCCAGACTCTCAGAAGTGGCTTGAAGCCATGAGATCCGAGATGGAATCCATGTATACCAACAAAGTATGGACTTTGGTGGAACCACCCGATGGGGCGCGACCCATAGGGTGCAAGTGGGTCTTCAAGAAGAAGATCGACATGGATGGTAATGTGATTACCTATAAGGGCCGATTGGTTGCTAAAGGATTCAGACAGATTCATGGTATTGACTATGATGAAACCTTTTCACCAGTCGCTATGACCAAATCCATCCGAATCCTACTTGCAATTGCAGCATACTACGACTATGAGATTTGGCAGATGGATGTCAAAACAGCATTCCTTTATGGGAATCTCCTCGAGGACGTGTATATGATACAGCCGGAGGGTTTTGAGGATCCATAGCAAGCCAACAAAGTCTGTAAGCTGCAACGATCCATTTATGGATTGAAGCAAGCTTCTAGGAGTTGGAATCGACGTTTTGATGAAGTGGTCAAAGAGTTTGGCTTCATCAGAAACGAAGATGAGTCTTGTGTCTACAAGAAGGTTAGTGGGAGCTCTGTAGCTTTTCTGGTCTTGTATGTGGATGACATACTACTCATTGGAAACGACATTCTCATGCTGCAATCTGTGAAAGATTGGCTAGGAAAGTGTTTCTCAATGAAGGACTTAGGGGAAGCAGCCTATATACTCGGTATAAAGATCTATAGAGATAGATCTAAGAGGTTGCTAGGCCTAAGTCAAAGTACATATATTGACAAGGCGTTGAAACGGTTCAACATGCAAGATTCCAAGAAGGGATTCTTGCCCATATCACATGGAATCACTCTTTCGAAGAGTGGTTGTCCTTCCAATGAGATTGAGAAGGAACGCATGAGTAGGATTCCCTATGCCTCGGCCATAGGATCTATCATGTACGCCATGTTATGTACTAGACCAGATGTGTCATATGCCTTGAGTATGACAAGCAGATACCAATCCAATCCAGGTGAGAGTCACTGGATTGCTGTCAAGAACATCCTAAAGTACTTGAGAAGAGCTAAGGATGCCTTCTTGATGTTTGGCGGTGAGGAAGAGTTGCTTGTAAGGGGTTACACTGATGCAAGCTTCCAAACCGACAGAGATGACTTTAGATCACAGTCGGGATATGTGTTTTGCCTGAATGGAGCAGCGGTGAGCTGGAAGAGTTCCAAGCAAGAGACGGTAGCTGATTCTACAACAGAGGCTGAGTACATTGCTGCAAATGGCGCAGCAAAGGAGGCTGTTTGGATCAGAAAGTTTGTTTCTGAACTTGGTGTGGTTCCTAGCATTGCTGATCCAGTGGAGTTGCTCTGTGACAACACTGGGGCGATTGCGCAATCAAAGGAACCCAGATCGCACCAGAAGTCCAAGCACGTGCTCAGGAAGTTTCATCTGATTCGAGATATTATCGATAGAGGAGACGTTCGGATATGCAAGATTCCTACAGATGATAATCTATCAGACCCGCTTACAAAGCCTCTCACGCAGTGGAAGCATGAAGGGCACACTAGGAGTATGGGCATACGAGATGCGCCAGATTGGCTCTAGTGCAAGTGGGAGACTGTTGGAATAGATGCCCTAGAGGCAATCTAGTTTAGTATGAATTTGTATATGGCTAGAAAATTCATTTATTACTTATTGGATATTTAATATAATGAAGTCCTTAGATTTACAATTGTGTTTTTTATCTTAAATATCCCTAGTCAAGTATAATGATTAATGGGACAATCATCTATAGACTAGTATGGGGTTGGATTGATATGGAGATATCACGATCCAACACATAGGTGTGCATTACGGAATGTTGCACTGGATTGACCCATCACCGAGAAGGCTACATACATGTTATGTTGAGTCACAAGTGCTTCTCGCGGTGCAATGGTATTGTCATCCTTAGACTTGAAGTCACTAGATATTCTAGTTGTGGATCATCGTGATCTTGGTGGCATTAAACGCTACACCGTGACTGGGTAGTTATAAAGGCGTGTACTGGATACAATGAGAAGCAAGCTTAGAGATTGTAGTGAACGTAGAGAGGATTTGCCCCTCCCACATAACGGGAGAAAATATCCTAGGCCACTCGAGGGATAGTGCTTATAGAATGTCTGGCCAGACTCAAATAAATCAATATATGTGATATTGATGTTATTTGCACGAATAAGGCTATTCCCATAGATCGAGAAACTATGGATTGGATATACGAGTGTGACTTGTATGTCTCGTGTCCAATCCGGATATGGAGGCAAAGGGATGAGACAATTACTTGTACAAGGTTGTCTAGATGACTATTCTATTAGTTGGCTAGAATGGATGTTTTGCTAGAAACCGCTCCATATTAGCAAATAGTTGCTACCAACTAGATAGAACCTATGGGGTCACACGCTATATAGAGTTTAACTAGATTTGGGAATTAATTAATTGGATTAATTAATTAGAAGGATCACTTTGCAAACCCTTGCAAACTTAGTAGGGACTAATTTGCAAGGAAGGGACTAAATTGAATTCTAGTTGGACTAGAATAAGTCCTTTAGGTAGTTAACAAGGAGTTGTTGGACTATATAAAGGACCCTCCTTCCTTCCTTCCTCATAGCTTATGCTCATTAGTGAACATAACAAGAGTGGGAGAGAACAAAGGAGAGAGAGCAAGCAACAAGGAGGCCGAACCCGACCCTTTGCCGCCGCCCTCACCCCGTCGGCCAAAAAGAGGGCCGAAGCCCCTCTTTTGTCTCGTTTTGCGTGATTCCTTCACCCTCCTCTTATTCCGGGTTAGCACCAAGGAGTTTGGGAGTTCTAGGATCAACTCTAGGCGTGGATAAACTATAGAGAACGTGACACTATTCACGTTTGAAGTCATCAAGGAGAACCCAAAGGTGTGTTTATGATTTCTTACCTTCACTATCTTTATGCATCTAGACTTGTGATCCTTGGAGGGTTTTGCATGGCTATTTGTTTGATTATGCTTCCGTTGCGCGATCCATGAATCAAAACCCTACAGTGGTATCAGAGCCACATGTCATAGAGCATAAACGTAGTTTATGTGTTAAATTCTTGTTGTTTTACACCTTAATTTGATAGTTTATCGCGTAAAACAAGACAAATCAAGCATGGGATGCAATTTGTCAATAATTACTCATAACAAGATCCAATTTTTGCATTGGATGCATGAATTGGTGAGTTTGAGAAATTTTAGGATCATAGATCTAGGGTTTGGGCATCCTTTGGGAAGAAGGAGTTCTCCCAAAACAAGGAAACAACCAAACTTGGGCTCCAAGCAAGGGAGTTGTTTTGGAAACAACCCCCAAGAGGAGGTTCGGCCCCCTAGGGGACCGCCCCCCTTGCTTGCCGCCCAAGCTTGGCCGCCCTAAGGGGCCGGGCGGCCCTAACCCGCGGGCCTAGCTTGCGGGTTTTGGGCCGGGCCGTCCCTAGGGCCTTGTGGTTCACTTTAATGGGCCCGGGCAATTGGATTGTTGGGCTCATGGACCGTTTTAACCCTAGAAATCCTAAAATCAATTAAAATTGACCAAGCGCGTTAAAATTGGATTTTAACTGTTTATGTGCAATTCGCATGGTGATTGGATATGGCCTTAGGATGTGGTTTGATGTGGATGTTTAATTTTGTGGTTTGGTTTTACGGCCTGCGAGCTGATCAATTAATTGTAATAATTAATTAGGGTTTTATGGCCTGCGTGCCATTTTTTCCCTCAACTTGTGAGATTTATTTTATTTAGTA
Organism: Linanthus parryae; assembly: GCA_023055425.1. Classification (NCBI taxonomy): domain Eukaryota; kingdom Viridiplantae; phylum Streptophyta; class Magnoliopsida; order Ericales; family Polemoniaceae; genus Linanthus; species Linanthus parryae. The sequence continues at coordinate 32,594,732 of JALGPY010000006.1, forward strand.
TAGATATTAGCTAGTGCTAGATAAAGTAGATTGTTAGCCAAGATTGGAGAAAAAGAAGCCCAAAGCCAAAGGAGCCACAAAAGAAGGAGCATGGAGCATGGAGCATTCCACATGACTATGAAGGATGGACCAAAAGATCAAGACGCATGGAGATGTGTTTGCTTAGGGTTCATAGATAATTCCATTGGCTTGGAATTATCTTAGTCTAGAAAAGGCCATATCCACATCACGTTTATTTTCTGTTATGTGGTTGTTTATTTATTGTCTTATTATTTGTGTGGTTGGTGTATGGATGATGCATGCAATTAGGATAATAAGATAATTAGACAACCCGGATCTATTATTTGGAGTTGTGCCCAAACTCAAATAGATAGATTAGTTGATATTGATCAACAAAATAATTAAAAAATTGAATTTAAAATCCCTCAAATTTTAAATATTGTGTTCTTGCCTTCTCGTTATTTAAACACTCATTATCATCATTATTTATCAAGTTCGTGCGTGCCAAAGCATGGCGACTTGATTCATAATGATGGAATGCGATGGCACGTAACAATGTGCAATTGTTTAGATAAGAGGTTGAACACAACTAGGCTATTAATTTGATTAAGAAACCTAGAGGCAATCAATTGGGATTATCCATATGGATGGATAAATAAGGAGTTATTTGCCCGATTGAACCAAGAGTTGCATATGGGATGCAATTGGAATTGTTCCTACCTAAAAGTAGTCAAATTATGGGTGACTTGCCAAAGCAAGCTCATAAGGAGATGAAAAGATGGATCTTGGCCCACTATAAAATATAAGGATATTTTCCGCATTAATATCTTGAGGGTTATTAATCCGTAGAAAAATAGTGGGAGCTATATTTAATAAACTAGCAATTATTAAATATAGTCAAAAATTCACAAATACTAAAACTTGCGTATTTTCCTTTTTGTAGAATTCCAAATGGCAAACAACTCATCGAGTTCACAACATTCCCTACGATCTGTCCTTGAGAAGGACAAGCTCTCTGGAACCAACTTTCTTGATTGGTACAGAAACTTGAGAATTGTTCTCAAGCAAGAGAAGAAACTGTACGCAATAGAGGAGCATGTTCCAGAAGGTCCAGAGAACCAGACACCTGCTGCCTTAAAGGCGTATCAAAAGCGTGTTGATGACGCTAATGATGCGGCCTGCCTTATGCTTTGCACCATGACTTCTGAGCTTCAGAAGCAACACGAAAACATGAATGCAATCGATATGATCGAACATCTAAAGCAGCTCTTCCAAGAGCAGGCGAGGGTAGAGAGGTATGAGGTCTCAAAGGCACTGTTCAAATGTCATCTGGAAGAAGGGAACCCGGTGGGACCCCATGTACTCCGAATGATCGGGTACTTGGAGAATCTCGCCCGGCTTGGGTTCCCGGTCGGCCAAGAGTTGGCAACCGATCTCGTGTTGCAATCGTTGCCCGAGAGTTATGGACAGTTCATTATGAACTATAACATGAACGAGATCGTTAAACCACTGCCCGATTTGCTCAACATGTTGAGGACGGCTGAACAGAGCATCAACAAGGGTAAGGGCAAGGCCATTTTGATGGTGCAGAAAGGAAAGGGCAAAAGGTTTGCCTCTTCCTCCAAGGGCAAAGGCAAGTCAGTTGCCAAGTCCAAGGAACAAGCCCTTAAGCCTGTTGGTGGCGTTGCCAAAGTTATGACTAAGGGTGAGTGTCACTACTGCAGTCAGCCTGGACACTGGAGGAGGAACTGCCCAAAATATCTGGAGGACAAGAGGCTTGGAATAGTGATTCCACCACAACCAGGTATTTTTGTTGTAGATGTCAATTTAACTGTCTCTACATCATGGGTATTAGATACTGGATGTGGATCTCATATTTGTCGAAATATGCAGGATCTAAAGAGAAGTAAAAGATTGGCTAAAGGGGAGGTAGATCTGCGCGTTGGGAATGGAGCAAAGGTTGCTGCGTTGGCCATAGGCGTGTGCGAGCTATCTCTGCCTTCAGGATTAGTTTTAGAATTAAATAATTGCTATTTTGTGCCTGCTATGAGCAGAAACATTATTTCTATTTCTTGTTTGGACAAGGAATGTTTTATTATTTCAATAAAGAACAATTGTTGTTCCTTTTATTTGAATAATATTCACTATTTTAGTGCGCAATTATTTAATGGACTTTATGTCCTTGATCTAAGCAATCCTGTCTACAACATTAATACCAAGCGGATTAAAATAAATGATTTAAATCCTGCTTATTTATGGCATTGCCGTTTAGGCCACATAAACGAGAAACGTGTATCTAGACTCCATAAGGATGGATTACTAGACTCATTTGATTTTGAATCATATGAGACATGTGAGGCTTGTTTATTTGGAAAAATGACAAAGTCCCCTTTCAATAAGAAAGGTGAGAGGACTAGTGAGCAATTGGCGCTCATACATACTGATGTGTGTGGGCCATTTGCCACGCCTGCCAGGGGTGGTTATGTCTACTTCATTACATTTACTGATGATTACAGTAGATATGGATTTGTGTACCTTATGAGGGCAAAATCCGAATCCTTTGAAGTGTTCAAAGAATTCAAGAATGAAGTAGAGAAGCAACTTGGCAAAAGTATCAAGGCTCTACGATCGGATCGAGCAGGAGAATACTTGAGCCAAGAGTTTGACGACTATCTTAGAGAGTGTGGGATCGTGTCCCAACTCACTCCACCCGGAACGCCACAATGGAATGGCGTGTCCGAGAGGAGGAATCGAACCCTATTGGATATGGTTCGGTCTATGATGTGTCAAACCGATCTTCCATTATCATTTTGGGGCTACGCTCTATTAAGTGCAGCTTTCACCATTAACCGTGTTCCATCTAAATCAGTCATGAAAACACCATATGAGATGTGGAGTGGGAGGCGTCCCACACTGTCGTTCATGAGGATTTGGGGCTGCGATGTCTATGTAAAACGTTTACAATCAGACAAGCTAGGGCCTAAATCGGATAAGTGTAAATTTGTGGGGTACCCTAAGGAAACTAAGGGATACTACTTCTACAATCCAACCGAGAACAAAGTGTTTGTTGCTCGGACCGGCGTGTTTCTAGAAAGAGAGTTTGTCTCTAAAGAAGCAAGTGGGAGGAATGTAGAACTTGAAGAAGTTCAAGAACCACAAATCACTGAACCGATTATGGAACATGAACAGGAATCACAAGCAGTTGTGGAGCCACCTGTTCAAGTAACACAAGAGCTTCGTAGATCTAGTAGAGTGCGCCAGGAACCCGAGAGGTATGGACTTCTCGTAACTGATTCCGGTGACACAATGCTCATAGATGATGAGCCTACTACCTATGAGGAGGCCATGAGTGGCCCAGACTCTCAGAAGTGGCTTGAAGCCATGAGATCCGAGATGGAATCCATGTATACCAACAAAGTATGGACTTTGGTGGAACCACCCGATGGGGCGCGACCCATAGGGGGCAAGTGGGTCTTCAAGAAGAAGATCGACATGGATGGTAATGTGATTACCTATAAGGGCCGATTGGTTGCTAAAGGATTCAGACAGATTCATGGTATTGACTATGATGAAACCTTTTCACCAGTCGTTATGACCAAATCCATCCGAATCCTACTTGCAATTGCAGCATACTACGACTATGAGATTTGGCAGATGGATGTCAAAACAGCATTCCTTTATGGGAATCTCCTCGAGGACGTGTATATGATACAGCCGGAGGGTATTGAGGATCCATAGCAAGCCAACAAAGTCTGTAAGCTGCAACGATCCATTTATGGATTGAAGCAAGCTTCTAGGAGTTGGAATCGACGTTTTGATGAAGTGGTCAAAGAGTTTGGCTTCATCAGAAACGAAGATGAGTCTTGTGTCTACAAGAAGGTTAGTGGGAGCTCTGTAGCTTTTCTGGTCTTGTATGTGGATGACATACTACTCATTGGAAACGACATTCTCATGCTGCAATCTGTGAAAGATTGGCTAGGAAAGTGTTTCTCAATGAAGGACTTAGGGGAAGCAGCCTATATACTCGGTATAAAGATCTATAGAGATAGATCTAAGAGGTTGCTAGGCCTAAGTCAAAGTACATATATTGACAAGGTGTTGAAACGGTTCAACATGCAAGATTCCAAGAAGGGATTCTTGCCCATGTCACATGGAATCACTCTTTCGAAGAGTGGTTGTCCTTCCAATGAGATTGAGAAGGAACACATGAGTAGGATTCCCTATGCCTCGGCCATAGGATCTATCATGTACGCCATGTTATGTACTAGACCAGATGTGTCATATGCCTTGAGTATGACAAGCAGAAACCAATCCAATCCAGGTGAGAGTCACTGGATTGCTGTCAAGAACATCCTAAAGTACTTGAGAAGAACTAAGGATGCCTTCTTGATGTTTGGCGGTGAGGAAGAGTTGCGTGTAAGGGGTTACACTGATGCAAGCTTCCAAACCGACAGAGATGACTTTATATCACAGTCGGGATATGTGTTTTGCCTGAATGGAGCAGCGGTGAGCTGGAAGAGTTCCAAGCAAGAGACGGTAGCTGATTCTACAACAGAGGCTGAGTACATTGCTGCAAATGGCGCAGCAAAGGAGGCTGTTTGGATCAGAAAGTTTGTTTCTGAACTTGGTGTGGTTCCTAGCATTGCGGATCCAGTGGAGTTGCTCTGTGACAACACTGGGGCGATTGCGCAATCAAAGGAACCCAGATCGCACCAAGCACATGCTCAGGAAGTTTCATCTGATTCGAGATATTATCGATAGAGGAGACGTTCGGATATGCAAGATTCCTACAGATGATAATCTGTCAGACCCGCTTACAAAGCCTCTCACGCAGTGGAAGCATGAAGGGCACACTAGGAGTATGGGCATACGAGATGCGCCAGATTGGCTCTAGTGCAAGTGGGAGACTGTTGGAATAGATGCCCTAGAGGCAATCTAGTTTAGTATGAATTTGTATATGGCTAGAAAATTCATTTATTATTTATTGGATATTTAATATAATGAAGTCCTTAGATTTACAATTGTGTTGTTTATCTTAAATATCCCTAGTCAAGTATAATGATTAATGGGACAATCATCTATAGACTAGTATGGGGTTGGATTGATATGGAGATATCACGATCCAACACATAGGTGTGCATTACGGAATGTTGCACTGGATTGACCCATCACCGAGAAGGCTACATACATGTTATGTTGAGTCACAAGTGCTCCTCGCGGTGCAATGGTATTGTCATCCTTAGACTTGAAGTCACTAGATATTCTAGTTGTGGATCATTGTGATCTTGGTAGCGTTAAACGCTACACCGTGACTGGGTAGTTATAAAGGCGTGTACTGGATACAATGAGAAGCAAGCTTAGAGATCGTAGTGGACGTAGAGAGGATTTGCCCCTCCCACATAACGGGAGCAAATATCCTAGGCCACTCGAGGGATAGTGCTTATAGAATGTCTGGCCAGACTCAAATAAATCAATATATGTGATATTGATGTTATTTGCACGAATAAGGCTATTCCCATAGATCGAGAAACTATGGATTGGATATACGAGTGTGACTTGTATGTCTCGTGTCCAATCCGGATATGGAGGAAAAGGGATGAGACAATTACTTGAACAAGGTTGTCTAGATGACTATTCTATTAGTTGGCTAGAATGGATGTTTTGCTAGAAACCGCTCCATATTAGCAAATAGTTGCTACCAACTAGATAGAACCTATGGGGTCACACGCTATATAGAGTTGAACTAGATTTGGGAATTAATTAATTGGATTAATTAATTAGAAGGATCACTTTGCAAACCCTTGCAAACTTAGTAGGGACTAATTTGCAAGGAAGGGACTAAATTGAATTCTAGTTGGACTAGAATAAGTCCTTTAGGTAGTTAACAAGGAGTTGTTGGACTATATAAAGGACCCTCCTTCCTTCCTTCCTCATAACTTATGCTCATTAGTGAACATAACAAGAGTGGGAGAGAACAAAGGAGAGAGAGCAAGCAACAAGGAGGCCGAACCCGACCCCTTGCCGCCGCCCTCACCCCGTCGGCCAAAAAGAGGGCCGAAGCCCCTCTTTTGTCTCGTTTTGCGTGATTCCTTCACCCTCCTCTTATTCCGGGCTAGCACCAAGGAGTTTGGGAGTTCTAGGATCAACTGTAGGCGTGGATCAACTATAGAGAACGTGACACTATTCGCGTTTGAAGTCATCAAGGAGAACTCAAAGGTGTGTTTATGATTTCTTACCTTCACTATCGTTATGCATCTAGACTTGTGATCCTTGGAGGGTTTTGCATGGCTATTTGTTTGATTATGCTTCCGTTGCGCGATCCATGAATCAAAACCCTACATTAACCACACTACAACGGTCACGTTCTCTGCTATATATAGGACGTTAACCTTTCCATACAAAGGGGACACACGCTAGCCATACGCGGAAGCTCTGCCGAACCTCTGTCTCTCTCTCAGACATTACTACTGCCTTACTCTCTCCCTACACACAACCCAACTCTTCCTGTGCGATCTCTGATCCTCTACATACGGTGTACACAGAGGCCTCCCCGCCAGAATCTCTTGTGCACATTTTGGTGAACCTGACGTGAACTTACCAACAAAAGCAACCATGTCTCAGGAGGATGATGTTAGAAACAGATCGCCTTCCACCGAAGCTGCCTCAGGAGAGGAGACCCGTCGTACTCCTGCGACCCCCAGCGAGGCACCGACGCTAGAATCCTTGGACGCCACCGTCCAAGGTCAGGCGAAAGCTCTCAAAGCTCAGTCTCTGCAGCTAGAACGGATCTTGGCCGTTCTAGGCACCCTTGCGCCAAATCCTTCATCAGCCACCGCCGTCTCTCTAGGAGGAGGAACCCCTACGGCTCCAGGATTGGGAGTGTCCACCACACCTCCCAACCCTAATCTGCAGACTCCACCGGCGACTACGCAGCTGCCTTCAATTCAGGGGTCAACAGCTCAGATGTTGCCTCTCACTGCTCATACTTCTCAGCCTCCGGCTTTGGTACTTAATTCGGCGTCGCAGTATCCCTTGCCTCCGTCAACGGCGATCTGGGGCAACGCGAGCGGCCAATATGTCCCCAATCCTCCGGCGGCGTACGTGTCGCCTCCGCCTGCGGCAACCCCTCCTTCTGCCACCGAGGGAAGCATTCCAGAATGCATGACGTCTCTGCAAAAGCGCATGGACACTATTCTGGCCCACCAATCATTCGCGGATACCATTATCCCGAAGCTAGACAACGATCCACCTATCCCGCGAGATATCTATCTCATGCCTAACCCGGTGGGGTATAAGGCTCCTAAATGGGACAAGTTCGAGGATGTCAACGGGAACGCTCATGAGCATGTCATGCGCTTCATTGATGTCATGGGGCCATACGGAGCTGATCCCAAACTGCTGATGCGAGAGTTCCCAAAATCTTTGGGGAACGTGGCGTACAAGTGGTACCGAACGTTGGAAGCCGGATCCGTGAAGACTTGGGACGACATGGTCCAGAAGTTCTACACCAAGTTCTTCCAGATGGAGGAAAAGGTGACAATGATCCATCTCTCGCGGATGTATCAGAAGCGCGAGGAGGACGGGATCACTTTCATCAAGAAATTCAGGGCGAAGTCCTTGGAATGCAAAGACCCAATGCTCGAAAGCCGGCTCGTAGAGATATGCCTGCAGTGCATGCGAGAAGAATACAAAGGTATGCTCATCAATTTGCAAACACCTACGTTTTCAAAGCTAATTGAATGCACGAAGAACAACGAGCCTATAGTCGAGAGGCAGAGAAAGAAGAACGCTCTGGAGCGATCTTCGAGCGGCACCACCTACAAGATCGGGAGATTCAGTTACAAGAGGGGACGTGAAGCTGAGGTCAATACAGTTTCACCCCAGAAGCAAGCGAAGGTTGTGAACTTCGACGTACCACCTCTGCCATGCTCGGTGGAGGAGGCAAGCGACCTCTGCAGGCAGTCGCGCAAGGACGGTGTCCTACCGCCGCTCGAGAAGATACCCTCCAAGGAGATGGTGAGGGACCCCAAGTGGTGCGAGTACCACGGCAAGGTCATGCACCCCACAGCGGAATGTAAGAAGCTCAGGTTTACATTCGACCAGAAGATGAAGAACGGCGAGCTGATCGTCAGTGATCACATGAAGGATGTACGCAACAATCCACTTCCTGCCTATGCGGAGCAAGACCCAAAAGGCAAAGAGGTCGCCATGATCTCGATTGTAGACTTAGAAGAAGTCGCAGAGGATGGTCTACCCATCATTGCCGAAGTCCATGATGACGAGGACTACAGTATGGACACAGAAGATGAACGTGCCGATCGGATGAAGGGGTCGCACGGCTTTAGCAGATTCTTCGACGAGATGAACTTCTCCGAGAAGTGCCGGACAGATATGACGAAAGCAATCTTGAGGATAGCGGAGGACTACGAGGAGGATCTTGTAGTTTCCAATGGGAAAGTCATCAGGGCGTCTCGCTCAACAGAAAAGATTATGACCTTTTCGGCCAGCGACAAAAAGACAGATGCGGGCCATCAGAGGCCTCTGTACGTGACGGCCATCATCAATGGCGTCGAGTTCAAACGAGCGTTCGTCGATGGGGGAGCAGCGGTCAACGTCGTTTCGCTCCACACACTGAAGCTAGCAGGGATCCCCGAGCACAAGATTGCCAGGCGTCCATCTCCGCTGATGGGATTCGGAAGCGACTCTAGAATGACGATCGGATGGATCCGCCTGGGCGTTCAGATTGGTCGAACACTACATACCACATGATCATAGGTCGAGCCTGGATTCACCGCTTCGACGCGGTTCCTTCAACAGCTCACCAAGTCATGAAAGCTGTCTGGAACGACAGAATAGTCGAGATACCGGCTTCAACGAATCCATTCAACTTGGATGAAGCACATCTTAGCGAGGCAGTGTGGTTCACCGAGATGGCGGACGAGAAAACACCGGGACCATTCAACCCTACTCCTTTACCTCTATGGGAGGACATCAAGGACCAGTCACCTGCGGGAGTAATGGTGACAAGGGAAGACGCCAAAGAAAAGCCGCCTACACGCGAAGAAGCGCCGCGAATCGCATACCATCGAAAGAACGTGTACACTCTGAAGAGAATTGCAAAGCATAACCCCGAAGGCAAGGAGATAGAGAGCTTCTACGCCAATGGGAAGAAGTGCTATCGCATATGAAGGTGCGCGGGGATGTCCTCACACGGGCATGGGGATATCCCTGGGCAAATCAACCAAATCGAGCAGATTGCAATAACGGAAAAGCCAATGCAGGGCACTCCGGATGAGAAACTCAAAGAAGCACCTGAATGCATGGAAGATAGGCCCAGGCCACAAAAGCAAGAGCTAAAGGAAGTGTTCCTCAGCCCGAACGAGGAAAAGAAAAGGCCAGTCTTTCTAAGTGCGGACCTCACAAGCGAAGAAGAGCAAGGACTGCTACAGCTCCTAACTGAATACAAGGATGTGTTCGCATGGGAGTATGATGAGATGCCAGGTCTGGATACAAGCATCACTATGCATCGTTTAGACATCGTCCCGGGTTCTAAACCGATAAAGCAGAGCACAAGAAGCTTCAGGCCGGAGCTTAATGTGAAGATCAAACAGGAGATCGTCAAACTCCTGGATGCCAAGTTCATAGAGCCGAATCATCATCCAACATGGCTGGCCAACATCGTGCCAGTGGTAAAGAAGAACGGACAACTTCGCATTTGCGTAGATTTCCGGGATCTCAATCGTTTTTGCCCAAAGGACGATTTTCCACTGCCCAACATCGATTTTCTTATCGATTCAACAGCGGGCCATCGCATGTTCAGTTTCATGGACGGCTTCAGCGGATACAACCAGATCAAGATGGACCCTGAAGATGCGCGGAAAACTGCATTCATCACCCCGGTGGGAGTGTTCAACTACACAGTGATGCCATTCGGTCTCAAAAACGCGGGTGCGACCTACCAGCGGGCCATGATGGCCCTGTTCCACGACATGATGCACAAGGAAGTGGAATTTTATGTGGACGACCTTGTAGTCAAATCCAATCAGGAAGCAGATCACCTCGCAGACTTACGGAAAGTGTTCAATAGATGTAGGCGCTTTCAACTGAAAATGAATCCCATGAAGTGCGCATTCGGGGTAACATCAGGGAAGTTCTTGGGATGCGTGGTTCATCGCCAAGGAATCGAGCCTGACCCTGCGAAAGTATCAGCCATCACTGGCATGACGCCGCCCCATAACCAAAGTGCCTTGAAGACATTTTTGGGAGAGCTATCATATCTGCGGAGATTCATCCCAGCGATTGCCGAAATCACCTGATGTTTTAGTGCCCTTCTCAAGAAAGATGCCGTATACAGCTGGGCTCCGGAGCACGAAGCTGCATTCGAAAAGCTGAAGGATCTGCTGACGTCCTCAAAAATAATGATCGCACCTCAACTGGGATCACCGCTTCTGCTATATCTGACGTCAACAAGGAGGTCCATAGGAGCACTCTTGGCTCAGGAGTACGAAGGCCAGGAAAGGCCTATCTACTACATCTCTCGCATTGTGCAACCTGCTGAATCAAGGTACACAGACATCGAACGTCATTTCCTTGCTTTGTTCTTCGTGATAGAGAAATTGAGACACTACTTTGCGTCGCACAAAGTGGTCACCAAGAGTGATCCCATACGATATCTGCTAACCCACACTACTCCTGGAGGAAGATTGGCGAAATGGTACATGACCATCTCTCAATACGATATCACATGCGTGCGACCGCGAGCGATCAAGTCGCAGGCGGTAGCGGATCTGTTGGCACAGTCCCCCGACAACAGCCACGAGCCCGTGATCGAAGAAGAACTCGAGGGGCCTGAAATCTATGCAATCGATGTACCCTATTGGACGCTCCATTTCGATGGTTCGTCAACAAGAAAATGCGGAGGCATTGGGATAGTCTTGACCAAGCCGGATGGAGAAGTCATACAGATGTCCGCCAAACTCGACTTCGCAGTCACTAACAATGAAGCTGAATATGAGGCTCTTATCGCGGGACTCCGGGCAGCAAAGGCTTTAGAAGTAAGCAATCTGACGGTCGTGGGAGACTCCAAGTTGATCGTCAAGCAAGCCTCGGGCGAGTACGGTTTGAAGGAGATTAACCTTCTGTCTTACCGGACTATAGTACAAAAGCTGGTACAGCAATTCTGCGATGTGAGGTACGAGCACAAGCCTCGAGCAGACAACAGGCATGCAGACGCTTTGGCAACCTTGGGATCTAAGGTCAGTACAGACAAATGTCCCGCAAGGATCTCCATCGAAGTGCGAACGTCGTCGGCATTGACAGAAGATGCGTGCAACGACGAACACATGGATGACACGGACTGGAGAAAAGCAATCCTACGAGCTATTGCAGAAGGCACAAGCAGCGAAAGCTGGGCACTCACTAAGGGGTACTGCATACATGACAACACCCTTTACTACAAGGGTCCTGGCGGAATACTCATGCGATGCGTCTCCGAGGAAGAGGGACAACTGTTGTTAGAAAAGATTCACCAACATGCTTGCGGAGAAAGTGAGGTGTCAATCTATCGGAAGGCTCAGAGATATGGCGTTCATTGGCCAGACATGTCAACAGCCGCGGCCCTGATACAGGGAAAGTGCGAGAGTTGCGCACTGATCAAAGATTCTCTACTCATCGCCCTAACCGAGGATGACACAGATTGGAGGAAGCCACTCTTTGACTTTCTCACTAAGGGCACCTTACCCGAATCGAGTAAATAAGCTGAGAAATTGAAGAGGAAAGCATCTCGATATGTAGTACAAGAAAACCTGCTTTGGCGAAGAGGTCACGAAGGCAACTTGCTGCGATGTCTAGACGGCAGTGAAGCACAAGAAGTCATGGACCTTTCTCATCAGGTAGAACACCAAGGAGGTGCGAAACTATGTAGGCAGGTCCTCTCAATTGGATATTTCTGGCCCACGATGGAGGCTGATTGCCGCACCAAAGTACGACGCGGCCAGGAGTGCCAATTCAAAGGAAACCTAGTGCACGCTCCCGCTGTGGATCTACATGCATTGGGAACGCCATGGCCATTTCACACATGGGCGCTGGACTTCGTTGGTCCCATTCGACCAACTTCGCACGAGAATCATTTTATTCTCACCGCAACTGAGCTATTTACCAAATGGGTGGAAGCAATACCACTGAAGACGGCAAATGCGCTAGCTGTGGTCAACTTCATCCAAGAAAACATCATATGCAGGTTCGGAATTCCAAACACCATTCTTTCAGATAATGGTACTCCTTTTGTTAATCGCCAGGTAGCTGCAAAATTAGCAGAGTACAATATCAGGCAAATATGTTCCACCCCTTACTACCCGAAGGGGAACGGGCAAGCCGAAGCGACCAACAAAACGCTGTTAAGGATTTTGAGCAAAATGGTCGCAGATAACCACAAGAAGTGGGATGATTCTCTAAGCATAGCTATGTGGGCCTACCGAACTTCTCCAAGGACACCCACGGGGGCCTCACCGTTCCTACTATGCTATGGGGCCGAGGCCGTGGTACCTACGGAGGTGAGAGTCAATTCGGCAAGATTGTCCTTCCACGCACTCTACGAAAATCAACGTGATCATGACTTAGTCTTGCTGGAAGAAAAGCGAGAACAAGCTAAAAGGACCAACAAGCGGTATCAAGAAAGGATCGCTCGTGCTTACAACAAGACGGTCCAGCGAAGAGATTTCGCAGTTGGAGACTTGGTCCTGCGCGCGTCTGACCACTGCATGCGAGAAGCGGCTCACCCAAAGTTCGCAGCCAATTGGGAAGGACCCTTCGAAGTCACAGAAGTCTTTGACAGTGGCTACTGCAGCATACGAAGGTTGCACGGAACAACCTCAACCCCGAGTTCAGTCAACATGCGCTGGATTAAGAAGTACTATCCTTGACTTCTCTCATTTCATGCGTTTTATTATAACGTTGCTTCATGTCTTGTATGGCTATGATTTACACAATCTCCTCTCCCATATGAGAGAATTGTAATCTTATCTCTCCCACATGAGAGCATTATAATAAAAGGGTTCTCCCAAATGAGAACTTCATATTCCTAGCTGTTTATGTTGCCTTATTCAGTTTATTATTTTACTGTTAACAATGGGCTATCCGCCATGATAGCAACCTGTACAACATGCGATCTTAACTGATCTTCTAAGCCTATCTGTTACGATAGCAATCTGTGTGAAATACGATCTTGATTGATCTTCTAAGCCTATCTGCTACGATAGCACCCTTTGCAACATGCGATCTTAACTGATCTTCTAAGCCTATCTGCTACGATAGCAATCTATGCGAAATGTGATCTTAATTGATCATCTAAGCCTATCTGTCACGATAGCAGCCCATGCGAAATGCGATCTTAATTGATCATCTAAGCCTATCTGTTACGATAGCAGCCTATGCAAATGCGATCTTAATCAATCTTTTAAGCCTATCTGTTACGATAGCAGCCTATGCAAATGCGATCTTAATTGATCTTCTAAAGCCTATCTGCCACGATAGTAGCCGATGAAAATGTGATCTTAATTGATCCTCTAAGCCTATCTGTCACGATAGCAGCCTATGCAAAATGATCTTAATTGATCTGCTAAAGCCTATCTGCCACGATAGCAGCATATGCGAACATGATCTTGAAACAATCTTTTAAGCCTATCTGCTGTGATAACAGCGACATACCAATGCGATCCAGAAATCGTCCTTAAGCCTATCTATTGTGATAGCAACATCATACGAAATGATCTTAAGTGATCTACAAAAGTCTATCTGATATGATAGCACTTACATTTGAATCTGAAAGCAAATCACGAGCCCATTTGCCAAGAAAGCACAACTGCGCAAATACGATCTCGAACGATCTAATAAAACATCTGCGAATTTATATGGCAGATAGCAAATGCGAAATATGTATATAGCATTATACAAGGCGGAAGATGCCGACATGCATGCGAAGTTGTATTTTGTTGTAACGACACAGCACATAATACAAAAGCTATTTATCATTATGAGTCAAAAGGACTTACAATTTATCTGTCTAGATAGCAGCTTACAAGCGAAAAAACTCAAATCTAACTACGCAGCCAACGTGGCTTACAATGCATTCGAAAAGTAACTGACAAGCCAGCAGTGACACACCACGGGAATCCTAACTGATAAAGGATGAACCCAACGGTTCTAACAACCGGCTATGCGATACGCAGATCTGCGGCCAAAGATCTGTAGCAAGTAGGATGCTTCTGTGAAGAGATCAACTCGCCATTAGCTGCATCCATGGCGGCAATGGTCTGGGTGGTCCTATGTCCAAGATCTCAGGATCTGACAAGACCCCTGTCTGATCAAGATATGTACCGGAGGAACCTCCTGTTCCGGCGCACACAGTCACCCAAAACAGGGGAAGCAGTCATTCCTCTGGTACTGGGTTCCTTGTCATGATTGACAAGGGCATTGACAAGCCCCCTGAGTTCAAGAACGAAGAGGCAAGAAATCCTCCTCCAGGGATGCTGGAGGAGAATTCCGCCGTTCATTACGAGACGGTAGCACGGTCACTACGGCGCTGCACCTCACCGGGAGGCGGCCGGAAACATGACCTGCACACATAATACACGAAGAAAATTCTTCGAACGCACATGAGTATAATCTCCATCTTCTTTATGATGGTTATAAAGATCAATAAGCCTCATAAAGCGGATCTTGGGAACTATTTCTATAGCACAAAGCGCAAACTCAGGATTCACAACTTGGAGTTGCCATGAATTAACGAAAAACAAGCGTTGAAGCCAGCAGTCGTAAGGACTCACGGAAAAGCACATTTTTTTTTGGGATGAAGAACCCAAATGGCAAAGACAAGGTTTATATAGACCTTGTGGAGACTCTTCAGTTGCTAAGATGAGTCAGCAGAATTTGAAAAGAGGGTAAGGTCAATCACTTACGCCTTGAAAAGCGGTAACGATCAATTACCCTACTAAAGGCTACGACGATTCAGATGCGTATCCTAATAAATGAAGGATGGAATTCCCAAGGAAAGCGTGCTTATCTTCCGAGAAATTAGCGCGAAAATCAAGCAGAGTATCAATAGCTGATGTCATAATTAGATATGCACAGAGATATTCCATCAAGTCCCGGAAAAGGGCAAAACGGGCATGTCGATCCTTTTGTTAAAAAAAGGGGGAGAAACCCTAGCAACATCACATTAATGTTTCAGCTATTTCCTTGCTATTTTTCAAATTCAAAAAAGTCAAAGCAAATTCTTGATCAAGGAGTCATGGGGCGCGAACTGATGGCTTAGCTTCTCTACTTGCTCCACTTCTTGCTTCAGTTGCTCGCACTTGGCATTCATCTCATGATAGAGCTTCAGAGCTTCGTCAACCTTTTGCTTTTGATGCTCCACCTTCTGCTTCTCAGCTGCGAGGTTTTGGTGGCCGAGTTTCAAGGTTGTGGCTGCGCGAATCAAGGTAAATCTTTTCATAAGAAAATTGAAACCCAGCCTGCCTTGAACTTTGTCCAGGAGATTTTGGCACATGCCAAAAAGCAATTCAGCACTTTGGACAGAAATGGTCGCAGGCGTGGCCGCAGACAGCTGCTCCAAAATCCAAATGGCTTCGGTAAGAAACAGCCTCCTGTCGAAGGGCCCTATCTCCAGAGATCTCGCAAATGATCGGGGGTAGGTGAGGCGCATCCGAACTAGCCAGTCCACATCAGTTTGCTTCAAACCTAGAGCAATGTCAAAGCTAAGTTATGCTATCAAATTCGCAAATGAACAATGCGAGATGCAAACAGCAAATCATTACTTACCAGTTCCTTCAAGAATCTCACGAAGAGAAGGAATGCGCATTGCTGGAGTAGTCGAAGACTGCCCTCGCTCCATAGCTCTCCTGTCAGCTGCGAGCTCTAATCCCTCATAGTTAGGAGGAAGAGTATAAGCCGCACCAGCTGCGACTGCATTCCCAACCTGCGAGCCCCAAAAGCTCCACGCAGGAAGAGGTGTCGCCGACTCAGTCATCGCCGGAGGCGAAGTGACAGCCGAAGATGCTTGGCGAGGGACGCTCTCAGATGCGGAAGCATCAGCATCACTTGTTCTTACTTCCTCAGCGCCAGTATGGGCATCTTCCTCCATTAGCACAGCGTCAGCTTCAGCATCATCAGAAAGTTCGATGATGTCCTCAAGAGGCTCTCCTGGGTATTCAGCAGCTGCGACGGGCTTCTCGGTATGGGAACTCAGCACTGGGACATAGGATGCAGAAGTTTGACTTCTTTGCTCCAACACTGGTTCATCAGCAGTCCCTGCGATACAAAATGCGATAGTATGAGGTAACTCGTATTATAAGTTATTTTACTATCTTTACTAAAGCTAAGAGCAAGCACCTCCACGCGAAGGTGGGATTGAAGTATCTTCGTCATACACTAAAGACGCGGAACCATGCCCTATTAGTGTGTCCTCATTAAGCAGGTCCTTAAAATGAGCGTGACCTGGGACGCGAAGAAACCAGTCATGTTTCTGTTTCAAGTTGCTAAGGCCTAGTACATGCATATCGCTCAAATGATTACCTGAAGGTTCTCCGCACTTGCCTACTAGCCAACGGCGAATGTCAGCCTTTGACACACCATGCTTTAACGCACCCACAATAACATCTCTATAAGTTACTGCGAGATTGAAGATCTCACCTTTATCGCCGCCTGCGATTTCTTCAAAGTCTGCTTGGGCTTGCTCCAGGGCTGCTGCATCCTCTTCTGGAGCCGCATCCTCCTCCTCCGCCTGAGGAGCCATTACTTCGGGAAGCACATCTTCCTCGTCAGCTGGACGCACTAAGTCGTCAACATGTTGCTCTTCGAGGCTCCGCTTTCTCACACGCTCGAGCTCCTCCTCTTCCCGCTGCCTTCTCCTTTCAGCAGCTTCCGCGGCTGTCTTCCTGGACTCGGCAAGAACGTCCTCGCTTATAGGATCGTCTAGAATGCCAGAATGGGTATCTCTCTTTTGTCTCTTGGCCAAAAGGCCACCGATGGTCTCATCATCATCATCATCTGCGAAGAAATGATTGGTTTAAGAAAGAATTGCAAAAGAATTACGATAATGAGAAGGGAAACGCGATGGAGGTACCTCCTGATTCTTCCTCATGTATCACAATTGTTCTTTCTTCTTCTTCTTCATCACCTTCTCTGGGTTCCTGCCTCTCTTCTTCTTCCTCCTGGTTGAATGGAACGAAGGTCTCAACTGCGAGCTCCTTCCACGCTTTGCTGGGCATGCGACCTTTGCCTTTGTCCCTGGCAGAAAGGGACTTCGCTGGAGGAGAAGTTGGAGCGCTCCTAGGGGAGGATATTGTAATTCCCTTCTGCCTGGGTCTCTTCGCTCTCGGCGCCGCAGTCGCTGGAGGGGACGGATCATCTCTGGGTGGAGACGAGGCCGGAGCATTGTCTATTAGCGAGTCAGCAAAAGCATTCATGACTGCGCGAATCCTGGTTTCGACCTCGGGATCCATCCTCGATGCTAGCAGGAACGACTGTCCTTGCCTTTTGGTGGCAACAATGGTGTTAACCAACGACTTGGAACGATCACCGGATGCGAATCTCCGCACATGACACTACAGCAAACAGTATAGAATAAAAGCATCAACATGTGGAAATCAAGAAACTCAATGCACGCGGGAAAAGTTGCTTACCTTAGCAAATGTCTCGCTCTATCTGATGACATGCGAGTCGCCTTTCTTAACTGCGGTGATCTTTTCCTTCAGAATGACGTCAGGGCACAAATGGTTCTCATGATCCAACAATGAGTAGCAGCCATATTCAGACTCGCTCAGACTGCAATTAGGGCGAAACGGAAAAGAGTTTCTCTTGATCAAGGGAGCTCTACTCGGCTGGGCGGCCGACTTTGTTTCAATCCTCGTTTGCTGGGCGATCCAGTATGCGAGCCAGTTCTGGGAACAACCGCCCTCGCGGTTACCCGCCGGCTGCTCAAAGGGAAGATTGTTCATGAAGATTGTCCTGCACTCCTTTGTTAGCAAGCGCTTATAGCAACCTCTGATAATGGACTGGGGCCAGATTGATGGTGCCACTGCATTAAAGCCGAACTGGGGAGAAACCCGAGTGGGGTCAACATCCACGGTAATCCTCTCATACCTAGGCACGAGCTCACGAATATGCTCTGCGAGAGCAGGAAGGGAACCTCGCAGACACCAGCAAAAGAACTCGCGATAGCGCTCATGGAAATTCGATCCCTCTTCGAAGAGGAGCTCTTCTGAGAAGACAACACCCTTAGAAGGGTACAGCTTTGGAAACCATCGCACGTTCTCAATGCGCGTGGCATAGGGCCTGGCAGTGAACTCTTGCCGCTTGTCGCAGATCAGGCTCCAAACGCACTTGGTATTGTTCGCTCCAAACCACCTCGCAGCTCTGCCGCTGTTACGCTCCTCCGTCTCGCCTGGGGGACACCACTTGTTGGGCTTAAGAGCAGTTGGGGCATAGGACGGCCATCGTTCGAATACCCACATCGTCAAGAAAGCAATGTTGACGAAAGTCAGTATATCGAGACGGCCACGCGACTCTTTCATGGCCACAACCAGCTGATCCAGCCTGTAATACAATGTGCCCAAGACCAAGGGTCCGAGTGCGACTTTCTGGCCAAGGGAGAGCTTCACAGCAAGTTGCAGAACGTGATAGAAGACCCCATCATGCGGGTGACCATCGATTAAGTACCTCGACAGCCATGCACAGAGGAAAGCACAAAGGGTCAAGTGATAGCCTTTACCCTCCACATAATTCTTGGCCTCCGGGTCCTCACTCAGAAGCTTTTTGGTGATACTGCTGTTCGCATAGTCACGAAAGAAGTACTGCAACCATTTGTTCCAGGTATTCTTCGCAGACGTATCAACCAACTGCCAGTTCGGAAGGGCTTTGGTAGTAGTCCACCGGGTGGAGATCTTCTTCACCTCTGACAGGCATTATTCCATCTGCGTGTACAAGGCAATCTCCGCAGCCGTTCTCAAAGGACTCAAGGGGTCCACTTCACCCATGGGAGACAATCGTACAACATGTGCACGTCCTCGAGTGTGGGGGCAGCTTCGAACTCAGCAAAGTGGAATGTGTGAGTCGCAGGCGAATAGCGGGAAAGAAGGTTTAGAAGCATGGACTGGTCCAGCTTCACGGCAGCACCCTTCATAGCACGAACAGCGAAGTATACGCCGGCCTCATTAAGAGTCGCAGCATGATCGGTCAACACGTGGTCGATCCACTCGTCCATGTAGTCCAATTTCTGGACAAAAGCTTGGGTGGAAATCGCAGCATAGGGGAAGTACCCATTTTCGATTCCCAATCGAACCACGTCCTCGGAGCCAATCAACTCGAGCAAGGCTGAGTTAACTGGGGGAGTCAGTGTTAGCAATCCCTCATTGGGAACAGAAGCACACAATTTCTTCGCTTTAACCCTCGCGTGGTAGAAATCTTTGCCACCCAGATAGGGGGCTTTTCGTCACAAAGCTTGCGGAAGATCATGTATCTCCCCGTCCTCCTTGGTGGATTTGGTTCCTTTTGTATTGGCCATTCCTGCGGAAGAGCAAGAAAAAGGGGGGAGAAATACGCCACACTCAGTTTGAATTTCGAGATTCAAGATCTATGGAAAGAACGATGAACAGTTTCTGGTATCAATTTCGGAAATTAGAGGGTTGCATTATCAGGGATTTCAAAAACCTATCCAAGGTCCTTATCATTGAAGGATTAAGGCAAAAGTGGGTTCAAAGATCGAAGCTTCTTCACAAGTTTCAACAATAATATGGGTTTACAGATTCAACGCAGTTCGAGGCATACACTGGTATTTTAAATTGAAATTGAACAAGGCCAACCTTGTTTTCGCGAAGCCTGCCTGGATATACACAGTTGAAGAAGGCGATTTGCAGTTCTGAACTGGTGATTGATTATCTGAATCTGCTCTCGAAGACTTCCGGGTACCATTCACTTTAAGAGAAAGAAGTGATGCTTTGCAACAATGGAGGATACAAAGTATTTATCCAAAAACAATGAAGGGTTGCGTCCTTTCAGTAGTCGAATCGCAACCGTCACCGTCGAATCTCGCAATCACAGGACAAGCTGACGTCACGCCTAAAACCCTAAAGGCCAGACGGCACGACTCTAGGGGTTTTAGGTCATAATGGCACGCACGGGGGCTGAACTTACCCGTATTTGAATTGGTGCGTGGCGGCGACGCGTATGTTGGTTTCCGCGCATGGAAGTCTATACAGCTATGAGTCTTCACGCGCAGAAAGGGGGCTAATGTAGATAGTGCTTTCTGAGCTGACAGATCTTGGCCACGTGGCAACCATCCAGCACACCATATTGTGCTCCACACACACTGGATCACCAGCCGAGCTGATCCATGTGGGGGCTGCGAGACAGAGCCCTCGCATACCACTGCACGGGACTTGTAGGGACTTAGTGGTTTGGAGGCTAGAGTAAGCCCGGTCGCGTGCGAGCCAAGCCCGCACGCGACCTTTAGTAACTGCTTTGAGAGATTTATGGCACGGGCTCCATAAACCCGGTCAATCCGGTCAAACCCGGTCAACCTCGTAACGGTTCCGGTATTCGCGCACAACGTGCTGTAACGGTCCCTATATACTCGGACGAACGTGCCGTTATGGTTAAGCTAATTAAGCCGCCATTAATGGGCGCATTAACCACACTACAACGGTCACGTTCTCTGCTATATATAGGACGTTAACCTTTCCATACAAAGGGGACACACGCTAGCCATACGCGGAAGCTCTGCCGAACCTCTGTCTCTCTCTCAGACATTACTACTGCCTTACTCTCTCCCTACACACAACCCAACTCTTCCTGTGCGATCTCTGATCCTCTACATACGGTGTACACAGAGGCCTCCCCGCCGGAATCTCTTGTGCACAACAGTTACCTTGTCTTTCCGAGCAATCCTCATCAATTACTTCATATGATGGAGGCAGCGACACCAACAGAAATAAGGTCGCATCCTCATCAATTACTTCCTCCTCACTATTAGGCAACTCAAGAAAAACAATGTTCAGAACATCTAAGCGATCACTAATTGGCATACCTTCATACATGCGCATAATGAACAATTTATGTTCCAGCATCAACATGTTGGCGACCAATTTTGTCATGTAAATCTGTAGTCGTCTCCTGATCTGCAACTTCGGTGTTCATGTCGTCCGTCAGACAAAACATGATAGTTGCGTGTGCCTTCTCCTCCATTTTCAGATACTGCGGGATGGTTGTATCCACGTTGCCCTTGTTGGACGCCAGGGGCAACCATAGATTGTCGCATTTAAAAAACGCCTCCATCTTAATCTGCCACAGACTAAAACTATTTCTCCCACTGAACTTCTCGATCATCATTGAAGAACCTGGCTTCGTTCCTCTTGAAACTCTAACCCGAGTTATGTACCAGTTTGTTATGACCTGGGTATCAAGCAGGGACAATGAATAAAAATAAAGAACGAGAGACAAGAATTAACGTGGTTCACTAATTTTGATACTACCTACTTCCATTGCCAAAACACAATATTTTGTTGAGAGAAATCACCATATTACAACCACAGGACTCAAAGACACGACCCTATAGCATGTATTTATATTAGCATACCGACTTAGAGTCGAAGAAACATCAAGAAACATTCCAAAAAAGACTTGGAAACAAAACAAATCGACCCAGCCCAGTACCATTCGCACGAATGGCACAAACTTGTGCACGAATCATTCGTGCAAAAGCCATCTTACTTTCGTGCAAAAGCGCATAAACTACAAGAGGTTTCCTTCGTCTTTTTCTTCCTCTGTTGCCTCGTTTCTTTGATGCTTCGCCAGATGTTGCTTCATTGAATCATTCCTGACATATGGATTCAAGTAATTGGCTATATATCTCTAATGGATCAAATTACAAATCTACAATTTCAATTCATACGAAACGGATTATGATTTTTAGGTAACCTGGATTTTGCAGCCAACACATTTTAAGTTGATTTTTCCGAATTTCACTTGATACTAAAAGTGGCCTCATTGGAATTAACCTCACCATGTAGTGTGCATGTGGTGCATGCTAATAAAAACGGATAAATTTACATATTTCAAATAGATCCAGTTTGTTTTTTGTAGCCTTTCATAATTTAGTTTGTGTGCTCCACAGTCCACTACACGGACATGTCACGTGGTAGGGTTAGCTATAATGAATACTTTTTTTCTCTTATATTAATCTCAACTCTGTGAAATCGAACCCGACACTAGTATGACAAAAAGACCAGGCCACCAACTGGCTTGGGGTTCCATGATAAGACTACCATTTCCCCCAGATGTGTTAATGATATGGTGTAAGCAGTTGTATTTGTTGTCTATCCCTTAGACAGTAAAAATATATGGTGTTGTGTCTGAATACTCGACACTTAGCTAGTGCGTATATACGCACACCGTGGCATGCAATCTTCATTTTCTCTCTCCTCTTGTGCGTATGAAGCTCATGTGTGCATATAAACCCCCCTGTGTGTGTATATAAGCACATGGTGTGTGTATATACTCACACCGTGCTCCTGCATGCGTTTTGACCCGAAACTTATAAAATTACAAAAATACCCCTGTGTCAAAATCGCTCCACGTTTTGCCCAATCCTGAATCTTGTCATAGGAAAACTGCTTACTAAATTTGAGAGACAAAACCTAACTCGACTCCGGAAACTCTGGCCCGGTGTCAAAATTACCAAAATACCCCTGGGTCAGAACCGTCCCGAAAATCGTCCTAAACATGAAATAGCTAATCACGACTCCGGACACCGGTACCCGAGACTCCTACTTGGGTGTGGCCTGTCTGGGACTCACACTTGGCGAGAGGTCAGTTTTTCGGCCGGACTCTGTTTCAGCATTATAACCTGTTTTCGGAAAGCCCTTGACGTCTCTTTTCTTCAGCCGCAGGTTTCACTCCAGAATTCCAAGTAGAACTCAGGATATTGTCAACCCAGCACATCCCGGTCATTCTCATTTCTGGCGTTTTCAGCTTCCTCGACTCTCGCCCCTGCAATCCTGCTTCATTCACAGCTCCTGCACAAGTCCTGTCCCTGCGTAGACAACACGAACAAAAACCCGTGATCATATCTTAAAATGCGCAAAATAATCAGAAATTCGTGAAGAGCTTATGAACTTTTCATTCCCACCTCCGATGCTTTCTAAGTGTGAATTCGGTTGGAATTGTGCCCTAGAGGCAATCAATTAATTGTGACAAATATATGGATTTACGATTCATTATGTTATCCATATGGAGATATGCTAACATGAATGAAGTCCTTAGAATATAAGGTGTTATATTCTTAAATATCCCTAGTCAATTATAGTGATTAATGGGACAATCATCTATAGACTAGTATGGGTTGGATTGATATGGAGATATCACGATCCAACACATGGGTATGCATTAGGAGTAATGGCATACTGGATGACCCACGACGAAAAGGATACATTAGATTATGTGAAGTCACAATCGCTTTTCGTAGTGCTAATATTATTGCAATCCTTGGACTTGAAGTCACTAGATACTCTAGTTGTGAAATATTGCGCTTTGATGTTATCAAACGTTACACCGTAACTGGGTAATCATAAAGGTGGCTATCGGGCGTAATAGGAAGCAAGCTTAGAGATCGTAGTGATGTAGATAGGATTTGTCCCTCCCACATAATGGGGGTAAATATCCACGGCCACTCGAGGGATGAGGCTTATTGAATGTCTGGCCAGACTCAGATAAATTAATATAGAGATATTAATGTTATCTGCAAGCATAAGCATATTCCCAGGATCGAGGAACTATGGATTGGATATACGAGTGTGACTATTTATGTCTCGTGTCCAATCCGGATATGGAGACAAAGGGATAATGCAATATGTTATATTGGGCACAAAGGTTTGTCGGGATCACTGACTATTTCTATTGGTTGGGTGGCATGGATGTGTTGCTAGACACCGCTCCATGTTAGTAATAGTTACTACCAACTATATAGAAACCTATGGGGTCACACGTCAAATAGAGTAGAGCTAGATTTGGGATTAATTAATATGGATTAATTAATAGAAGGATCATTGTGCAACACCTTGCAAACTTAGTAGGACTAATTTGCAAGGAAAGGAATAATTCTAGTTCATCTAGAATTAGGAAACTCTTTTATGGAAACAACAAGGAGTTGTTGGAGTATATAAAGGAGGCTCTAGCTTCCTTCCCACTAGATGAGTTATTATTAGTCATAACACAAAAGTGGGAGAGAGCAAAAAGAGAGAGCAAGACAAAGAGCTAGGGCCGAAACCCTAGCCCCCGTCCGCCCCCTCTACCCGACGGCAAAAGGAGGCCGCCCCTCCTTTGTGCTTTGTTGCTTTGTTGCTTTGATCTTCATCCCTCTTCCTCCGGGTTCAAGCTAGCACTTGATTGAAGGAAGAATCTAGATCTCACCTCTAGACGTGGATCAACCGTAGAGACGAGGACATCATTCTTCGTGTGATCTCACAAATCAAAAGGTACACATCTTCTATGACCTTAATCATGTTATGATGTCTCTTCTTGTGATCCTTGGTGGGCTTTGAGTAGGATTAATTTGTGTTATTCCGCTGCGTTACCTACGTCAAAACCCAACAGTGGTATCAAAGCCACAGGTCGTAGAGCATAACATGATATTATGTGTTTACGATTTCAGTTCATACACCGTATTATTGTTTATTACGCGAAAACTGAAAAATTGGCATAGTAGATGCAATATTGAATTTGATTCAAACAAACAAGACCCAATTTAACATTGGATGTTAGAATTGGTGAGTTTAATCACATAGGATGTGAATAATTGGGTTCTTGAAAAAAAAATTAGGGTTCATGGGCACATGCTTGGAAAAGGGGTTTTCCAAGTATGGAAATAATTAAACTTGGGCAACAAGGAAGAAGTTGTTTTGGAAACAACTAAACTTGGGAAACAAGTAAGAAGTTGTTTATGGAAATAATTAAACTTGGGCAACAAGGAAGAAGTTGTTTTGGAAACAACTAAACTTGGGAAACAAGTAAGAAGTTGTTTATGGAAACAACTAAACTTGGGAACCAAGGAAAGAATTATTTTGGAAACAATACCATAAGGGTGTTTTGGAAACAACCCAACAAGGAAGGAATTGTTTATGGAAACAATTCCACATATTGTTTATGGAAATAATTCCATGAATTGTTTATGGAAACAATTCCATGAGGAGGTGTGGCCCATGTAGGGACCGCCCCTCTCTCTCCTTGCCGCCCAAGTAACACACGGCAAAAGAGGAGCTGGAACACCCTAGCACACGGCCTAGCCGTGTGGGCTAGGGGCCAGCCGGCCCGGGCCTAGTGTGGCGGTTCCTTGGTTGATTTCGGCCATTCTTTGGTAAATCCTTTGGACCGTTGTGAAACCCTAGTTACCCAATTTCACTAAAATTAAACAAGCGCGTTAAAAATTAGTTTTAACTGTATTATGTGCTTTATTGCATGGTGGATGGATATGGCCTAGGATTGTGGATGTTTATTGTTTTGTGGTTTGGTTTACGGCCTGCGAGCTGATCAAATTAATGTAATAATTAATTAAGGTTTACGGCCTGCGAGTCGTTCTTTTCTCCTCGACATGTGAGGCTTTTGTTATTTATTTATTCTAGATGTTAGGCTAGAATTAGAAGTATTTAGATGATAGCCAAGAACATGGAGAAGAAGACCGGAGAACCAAAGGAGCCAAAAGACATCCCTAGGCGCGCAGCTATGGTGGAGCACATGGAGATGAGCTCGGCACTTTAGGGCAATTAGATATTATCATTGGCTTGATAATATCATTAGTCTAGAGGCCATATCCATGCCACGTTTTTTATTTTTGTGGATGTTTATTATTCATGCCTTGTTATTTATTTTGTGTGTATGGCGCTACAAGCAAAACGATAACAAGATAATAATAAACAAGGTTGGTCTTTTATTGTGGATAGCCCAATCCAAATAAGTAGACCATGTTGATAAAGATCAACCAAACAACTTAAAAGAAATCCCTCAAATAAATATTGCGTTTTGCCTTCTCTTGCCAAAAACACCCTTCATGATCATGGCCTATTAAAATTCGGGCTTGCCAAAGCAAGGCGATTTTAATTTTCCATGGTGTGTTGCGGACGACGCAAGCTAGTAATGCGTGTATGTTGAAAGCAAGAGGTTGGACGCAACTAGGCAAGAGTCAATTGGATTGATGAGCTTAGAGGCATGACAATTAGGTGTTATCTAAAGGATAAAGAATAGAGAGTTATTCACCTAATTGGACCAAGAGTTGCATGGGATGCAATTGGAATGGTTCCTACCTAAATAACCAATTCTTGGGTGACTTGCCAAAGCAAGCTCAAGAAGAAGTGAAAAAGGGATCTTGGACCCACTAGAAAATATATAAAATATTTTCCGCATTAATGGTGAGGGCTATTAATCCGAGAAAAATAGTGGGAGCTATATTTAATAATTTAAATCCTTGTTGAATATAGTTGTACGTCACAATGCTTTGCATAATCCTATAAGTGTTGAATACCCATCCCATTAAACAAACAAACGCGACTTTATGTCCATGAGATGGACAAGATGTCTGGAATCCATTTTCTACATTGGTATAAAATTGAGAATTGTTCTCAAATAAAGGAAATATGTTGTACATTGTAGAGCATAAATTTCTCCTCCCACCAACTACCAAAACACACTAAAGCCTTATGGAAGGAACATCAAAGAATGGTTCTTTGGATGTAACTTGTCTCATGTCAAGCTCCCATGGACTCTAAGCTTTGGAAGCAAGATGAGAAATTTGGAAGCATATGATATGATCATACGAGCTTGTCATGAAAGGCTTGAGGAGTTGCTCCACTTTGCAATCTCTTGCTTAGCACTCGTCATGGTCAAGATGGAATAAGTTCGGGCTTGCCAAAGCAAGGCGACTTAGTTCATCGAGATATGACGCGACGACACAAGTTAGTAATGTGTGGCTGCTGAAGCAAGAGGTGAAGCGCAAACTAAACTATCTCAATAGGATTGAAAGCTTAGTTATTGGGAGTTATCTATAAGATAGATAAATAATATATAGTTATTCTCCAAAGTGGACCAAGAATTGCATTGGATGCAATTACAGTTTTGTTTTAAAATGATTGCACTCATAATGGGCATGGGCAAAAACAGTTAATAGTTAACATCATGGGTAAGGGCAAATGGTTTGCGCCAAACCCATGAGTATAAAGCAAGCCTGTTGCTAAAACCAAGTTGCCTCGAAGTCCCATAGGTGGTGTAGAGGAAGAGAGACTACCCAAAGTACATGGAAGTAAATAATAAAGGAATTATGAATTCCGACTTGGGTATTTTATTATAAAATTCAATGTGTCTATCTCATCATCAAGAGTATATGATACTAGATGAAGATCTCACATTTATAGAAATGTGTAGGATCTCAAGAGACGAAGACAATTGGATAAGGAAGAAATAATCCTACACGTGGGGCTATGAAGCAAAGGGTTGCTGAAAAGCCGTAGGGAATTATTTCTACCTTTCAGAAATTGTTCATGAATTAGACAAAAGGGGTAATGTCCCTGCTATGAGTAGGACCATTATCATAGTTTCTTGTTTGGACAAGAAAGCTCCTTATCATAATAAAAGGGCAAATGTTGTTCCATTTATTATGGGTTGCATTATTGTAATGCAATTTTGTCTAAGTGGATTCTATATCCATGATCATGATAATTTCATCTATAACATTAATACCTAGAGGTTTGCATATAATGATATGAACTTCACTTATCTTTAGCATTATCGTTTAGGCCCATAAATAAGAGATACATATCTAGAACTCCATTAGGATGGATTTCTGGGACTCATTTGATTATTGAATCATATGAGACATGTAAGACTTATTAGGCAAGGATATGATCTTTTGGGAATCATACATATTGATGTATGAAGGCCGCTAAGCACAAATACTAAAGATGGTTTTAGTACTTCATCATATTTACTGATAGGATCAGAGAAATATGAATTTGTGTATCTTATGAAGAAACAAATCAGAATCCTTTGAATTGTTCAAAGTATTCAGGAATGAAGTAGAGAACCAACTTGGCAAAAGTATTTAGACTCTATGATTGGATCATAGAAGAAAATACTTGAGCCAAGAGTTTGACAAGAATCTATGGGAGTATTGGATATGATCCAAAACTCGCTCCACCTAGCACGCCACATGGGTTTTGGCGTGTCTAAAAGGAGAGTTCGAACCTTGTAGGACACGGTTCGGACCATGATGAGTCAAACAGAACTTCCAGTTTACTTTTAGGGGCTATGTTCTAATTACAGCAAATTTCGCCCTTAACCTTATTCCATCAAAAACGGATTATGAAAAACACCATATGAGATATGGACTAGGAAGTGTCCTAGTATGTCATTCATAAATATTTGGGGTTATGATGTTTATGTAAAAGAGTTTACAAATAAACTTGGACCCAAGTCGGATAAATGTTTTGTGGGATATCATGAACAGGATATTATTTCTACAACCTAATCGAGAACAAACTGTTTGTTTCTCGAACCACAGTGTTTCTAGGAAGAGATTGTCTCTAAAAGAAACAGTGGGAGGACAGTAGAAATTGAAAAGTTCAAGAACCACAATAGAACATTGATCCGTTTGATGGAACAAGAGCAGGATCACAAGATGTTGTGCAACAACCTACTCAGATAACACAAGAACCTCGTAGGACAGGTAGGATATATCGAGAGACTAGAGAAATAAGGATTTCTCATAACCAGTGATATATTGCTCATCGAGATGAGCCTACAACCTATGAGATGGCCACGTGTGGCCATACTCTCAGAAATGGCTTGGAGCCGTGAGATACGATATGGAATCCATGTATACCAACAAAGTATGGACTTTGGTGGAACCACCTGAATGGGTAGGACCCATAGGGTGCAAGTAGGTTATGAGGAAACCAACATGGATGGTAATATGATTACTTTTAAGGGACAACTGGTTTGAAAGGGTTTCATGAGAATTCATAGTATAGACTATGACGAAATCTTTCCCCAGTTGTGATGCTTAAATCCATTCGCATCTTGCTTGTAGCAATCTGTTTATAGATTGAGTCAAGCTTCTTGGAGATTGGATTCTTCGAATTTATGATGCAATCAAAGGAGTTTGGTTCCATCAAAAAAAAATTGAAGATGATACTTGTGTCTACAAGAAGGTTAGTGGGAGCATAGTTAAATTTCTGGTCTTGTATGTAGAGACATATTAATCATTGGGAATAATGTCTCTACTCTGCAATCTATTAAAGATTGGCTAGAGAAATTGATTTCCAATAATTGACTTAGGCGAGAGAATCTATAAAATCTATGGAGATAGATTAAAGTAATTGTTCAGCCTGAGTCATGGTACATATATTGACAAGGTGTTGAAATGGTTCAACGTGAAAGGAATATTGATTCTTACCCATGTCACATGGAATTAGTCTTTGGAAGGCTAATTGTCTTACCAATTAGATTGGGAATGGACCGTATGAATTAGATTCACGAGATACGCCATGAGATGTACTAGGCCAGACGTGTCATAAAGCATGACACAAAGATACCAATCAAATCCAAGTGAGGTGTCACTTGATAATTATCAAGATTATCCTTAAGTACTTGAGAAGGAATAAAGGATGAACTCTTGATTAATGGAGGATAGGAAAAGTTTACTGTAAGGGGTTACAGTGATGAGAACTTCCATCTGACAAAGAAGATTTCATATTATAGTCGAGTTTTATGTTTTGTGCTAGAGGGAGTGACTGTGAGCTGGAAAGGTTCCAGGCAAAGATTCAGTCACTGATTCTAACATAGAGGACTGAGTAAATTAATGCATAAGATGCATTTATTCAGAATATTCAATCTCAATCAAATTGTTGATGGAGGAGATATGAATATTTGCAAGGTGCCAGCATGTGTCTCGCCCCTACACAGTGTAAGCGTGGAGGACCGCGCTAGATCAATAGGCATATGATGCAGGAGATTGACTCTAGTGCAAGTGGGAGACTGTTGGAATTGTGCCCTAGAGGCAATCAATTAATTGTGATAAATATATGGATTTACGATTCATTATGTTATCCATATGGAGATATGCTAACATGAATGAAGTCCTTAGAATATAAGGTGTTATATTCTTAAATATCCCTAGTCAATTATAGTGATTAATGGGACAATCATCTATAGACTAGTATGGGTTGGATTGATATGGAGATATCACGATCCAACACATGGGTATGCATTAGGAGTAATGGCATACTGGATGACCCACGACGAAAAGGATACATTAGATTATGTGAAGTCACAATCGCTTTTCGTAGTGCTAATATTATTGCAATCCTTGGACTTGAAGTCACTAGATACTCTAGTTGTGAAATATTGCGCTTTGATGTTATCAAACGTTACACCGTAACTGGGTAATCATAAAGGTGGCTATCGGGCGTAATAGGAAGCAAGCTTAGAGATCGTAGTGATGTAGATAGGATTTGTCCCTCCCACATAATGGGGGTAAATATCCACGGCCACTCGAGGGATGAGGCTTATTGAATGTCTGGCCAGACTCAGATAAATTAATATAGAGATATTAATGTTATCTGCAAGCATAAGCATATTCCCAGGATCGAGGAACTATGGATTGGATATACGAGTGTGACTATTTATGTCTCGTGTCCAATCCGGATATGGAGACAAAGGGATAATGCAATATGTTATATTGGGCACAAAGGTTTGTCGGGATCACTGACTATTTCTATTGGTTGGGTGGCATGGATGTGTTGCTAGACACCGCTCCATGTTAGTAATAGTTACTACCAACTATATAGAAACCTATGGGGTCACACGTCAAATAGAGTAGAGCTAGATTTGGGATTAATTAATATGGATTAATTAATAGAAGGATCATTGTGCAACACCTTGCAAACTTAGTAGGACTAATTTGCAAGGAAAGGAATAATTCTAGTTCATCTAGAATTAGGAAACTCTTTTATGGAAACAACAAGGAGTTGTTGGAGTATATAAAGGAGGCTCTAGCTTCCTTCCCACTAGATGAGTTATTATTAGTCATAACACAAAAGTGGGAGAGAGCAAAAAGAGAGAGCAAGACAAAGAGCTAGGGCCGAAACCCTAGCCCCCGTCCGCCCCCTCTACCCGACGGCAAAAGGAGGCCGCCCCTCCTTTGTGCTTTGTTGCTTTGTTGATTTGATCTTCATCCCTCTTCCTCCGGGTTCAAGCTAGCACTTGATTGAAGGAAGAATCTAGATCTCACCTCTAGACGTGGATCAACCGTAGAGACGAGGACATCATTCTTCGTGTGATCTCACAAATCAAAAGGTACACATCTTCTATGACCTTAATCATGTTATGATGTCTCTTCCTGTGATCCTTGGTGGGCTTTGAGTAGGATTAATTTTTGTTATTCCGCTGCGTTACCTACGTCAAAACCCAACAAATTCTGGCTAAAACACGGCTTTCCGACAGAAACGCGCATCATTTTGGGCTAAAAGATAACCCCTTGTGGGGAGTTATCAGCTAGTTTCTCTCACCAACAACCAAAATTGCCGTAGCTTGTGGAACTGAATTATTAGCTTACTCTTATGGAAGTGTTTCTAATTCTCAGCGTAGATACCGTTTTTACATAATAGTGTAGATAGCTCAAGCTATGGTACGCAATAATGTGGACCTATCAACACCCTCCAACTGGCAATCTTGTGCTGCTCCATACGCAAGAGCTGATGTCATGTCAGCCTATAGGGACCATGAGAAACCCCCCCCCCTCTCACATCACATCTCGCACAGGAACCAGGGGACTTAGTGGTTTGGAGGATGAATAAGCCTCGTCGTAGGTTGTTTTCATCCCATCTGTGACCATGTATGCTTTGGAAGTGGCTTTTTTGCCAACATTTGCTTATACTTGTTCGATACCAACTGTTACGATCTTCTGAGATCACAGACGCCTCACAAGGTTGTACGGTTCTCGGATGCCACATAATCCCCTTTGGCTAACCTAATTGGAATAGTATAAATAGAAGGGTCAATTCCTGCAAACGAGATACAAACATTAAAGATTGCTAGAATTCCCCCACAAGTCGTATCTCTCTTCTCTATTGCGTACATATTTCCATCCCCTTTTTCTCTAGATCTCTTTGTTTCATCTTTGTACTTCTTCACCATTGTTAATCACCCAGTTTGATTTTAATCCCTTTGAACACAATTTAATAGTACACATCATACTCCCGTGCTTACAAATAGTTACTCAAACTCTCACAGAATTTGATATTTGAGTTTAGGAATATATATATATATATATATATGTAAATATATGTATATATACTACTTACTTTTGTAATATTTGTGACACGTTGATTTTATTAATATGCCCTTATCACTTCGGTGATGTATCATTTAGGTTAATTAAAGCAATGAGATAGCCATTGCAATCTTTTTTAAGTAGTAATTTTTCCGCACACCAGACACAACTTATACATAACTATGAATATGTACATTCAAAATTTGGGACACATGATAGATCTGAAGCTCATTGATATTGATATACGGATGAATATGCAGAAGGAGCTTAGGTTCCTTGATGATGAAAGCCAGAAACACAGGTTGGACATATTGGAAATATTTCTAAGTGCCAAAGCTTCAAAGCTTTGAGGCACTGTAGCTATGCATATATATATATATATATATATATATATATATGTCTAACTGTTCTATGCAGGTCTTTGATTTTGATATGGATTGAGTTATAAAACTTTATATGACTCTATGCAGGCATTAGTAATCCATGTTTTGGATTGATTAACATAATATGCAGGACTGAATTGGATTGGAAATCCAAGTTCATTCTAATGAACTAGCAGGCAAAGCTTCAAAGCTTTGAGTGAAATACCCCGTTTTGTGAAAATGGGTATTTATGATATTACTATAACTTTTAGGTGTTAATATAATATTATTATAAGTATTGGGGTGTTAATATGCTACTATTATATTTTAAGATATTATTTGGTGTCAATATGACATTAGTATAAGTGTTGGGAACTAATCTTATTGATAGGAAGTTAATTTTTATTACTAGTAACTATTTGGGGTTATTATGTATTTTCTCAACTTTATAAAGAGCCTTTTATTTAATTCAGGGGGGTGCTAGTGACTTTTATCCAAAACAGTGGGGGTGAAAGTGTCTTTAACCCTAAAAATAGTCATCTTCTTCCTCAAACTCTCCCATGGAGGAAGAACTCCATCTCCAACCCAAACACCACCATTACCACTCCGAATCTTCACCAAATTCGTTGATGTTTGTCCCAAATCGGTCCCTATTCGATTTAAACTCATCAAGGCTCGATAATTTAGCATCAAGCAACCCAATTTCGCCAATTTTTTGTCCCGATTCAAAATAGAAGTTTTCAAAGTGGGTTTTCTCATGGAGGTTGAATTCTTCACCTCTCTACCTATATAAACCCATCAATTCTCAGATTTTTGTTAACCCACAATCTCAATCCCTCAACCTCTCAATCTCTCTCTCAATCTCCCACACCCAATCTCTCTCTCTCTCTCTCACCCGACGGGCTGCCCACCGCCGCCGCCACAGCCCGCCGACGCCGCCGCAGACCGCCGACGGCACCGCCACCGCGCCGTCGCCCTCTGACCGCCTCGCCGCCGCCACCGTCGGCCTCACCATCATCAACCCGTCACCCTCTTTTCTCTCTGGTCGGGTATGAAGAACAAACCCGTTTGACTCACTCTCTCTCTTTTGTTTTTGTTTTGTTCTTTTTAGTTTTGACTATCATTGAAAGTTAGATCATATTAATTGTATCTGGGAAGAGACAACAAGGAAGGCAGTGGCCTAGTGGTTAAAGCAAATGGTAGTATTAGTGTTGGTCTTGGGTTCGAATTTCATAGTTGACAACTATATTTTTAACTACTCTACACTCAATATTTAAAAGAGAAGTTTTGGGAGTTTGAAAGCATTATTAAAACACTTGAGAATTATTTATTTAGGAAGTTTATTTTCTTGTTTAAAGGTTAATCTTTAGGAAAATAATACTCTTGGGTTATGCTTTATAGTAGTAAAAATTAGACAATTCTTTTTATACAAGTTTAAAGTAGTATTTTTGTACTCACCTTTACTCCAAAATAGAAAGTATATTTTTCTTACTTATTTTTATAAGTTTATAACAAATTAGAATAAGCTATTTTCCTCAAATAAATTTGTTATTTCTTTTAAATAAAGTTAGTTAGTTTATAACTTATATTCTCTACTAAGGCTTGTTTGGTTGGGAGAAACTACTATTTGAATTAAAAGTGTTTTTGAGGTAAAATAATATGCTTCTCTACCCTATAATAAGGGAAATAATGAGTTAATCTTATAAGTTATATTTTTATAACTATAGCTATGTTTTACAATAATAAACGTTAATTATATAAAGTGTATTTTTCTATAAAAGAGGTTGTTCACCTTAGTAAAGGTTGGGGAGAGTTAGTAAGGGATTTATTTCATTTACCTATAGGACTTCGTGTGCAATGTGTAGATTAGGATACTATTAAATTTGTAGGCGACAGTTTCGTTGACGAAGGACACGTCGAGTATTACTAGGAAGTGATTTGCTTGGCTTGAGATTAAAGGTA
Organism: Linanthus parryae; assembly: GCA_023055425.1. Taxonomy (NCBI): domain Eukaryota; kingdom Viridiplantae; phylum Streptophyta; class Magnoliopsida; order Ericales; family Polemoniaceae; genus Linanthus; species Linanthus parryae. The sequence continues at coordinate 32,629,421 of JALGPY010000006.1, forward strand.
AGTAAATATGCCAAGCCTAGTGTGCTTATCTCTTTCGTGTCAAAACGAAGTCATGTATTTCTTTACGTCTCAAAATGTGTTTATGTGATGTGACATGCAATATGTGATTTTGACTTGATAAATGTTTTTCTTGGAAATATCACCATGATAATGATAATGCATTAATACGTAAAGTGGAATAGTTGTGCGGGGACATTTATTATTATTGTGGTATGGTTACCATTGGCATTGGACGGTTTGATCTCGGTCTTCCGTTTCAATTTATTTTTATTTAATCCGGTTGCAAGTCCCCGGATAGCTCCCTGTACTCACTCCTCTGGACGCTAGATTCTTTGGGGGGTGTCGACACTTAAGGTTTTGGATGCTTGCGAGATGGTTTGGTTTCCCCCGTCACAACGAATTAATAATTGACTTTTAGTTTTTGTTAACGGAAAGAAGTTAACGATGGATTTTGGATTTTCCTAATGATTATGGAAATTGGTTGGAAATATTATGGAATTGGGAACTCTTATGTTTTAATACAAGAGTCAACTTTATTACCGTTGTGTTTGCGAAAAACTCTTACTTACAAATGAGTCATTGTTTTATAACTACCTCATCATCGTTTTACATGTTTGGATGTTTATTTACCAGTATTTCATGCTGATTTTGTACTGTGGTGTTTCTTTTTCATTCCGCACCACAGGTTTAGAAGATGGTTATCTGGCGTAGAAGGGGACGCACATCACATGGAATAATAGAAGTAGTATTTCATTTGAATTTGAATTCCTTATTAGTTTAAACACTTTAGTTTGTTATGCCGGTTTGTGGCTAGGATGTTGGATTTTTAATAATGCAATATTTTCAATTGGATTTAATTATTATTGTGGATGTTTTGTGCTTGCGAACCATGTTATAAAATCTCCTTGTATCCGGGCTCCTATCGGGTACAGAGAGACATCCCCGGGTCTCCGGCTTGGGCCATTTGGGGGTGTTACAGTTGGTATCAGAGCCAGGCAATCCAAAAAGAAAATTTAAAACCTGTAGGGGAATTTAAAATGGACATAGGAAAAGAATTTAAAATTTGACAAGCCGTTGGGACTTTGGGTAGTTTTGGATAGGACTATTATGTGTTTAAGTCTTTAGAAAATAGGCTTAGTAAGCAATTATCCCTACCCACCCTCTCCTAGCTAAGAATTTTGGCCTACCTGATTAACTAAGTATTTGGGTTTAAAGTTTTTCATTGGAGTTTGGGTTAGGTGTTGGGTAATCGAAAGTTGTGAATTGTTTTCGGAAGTCTCGTGTGATCAAAAAATTAAAGTTTTGGGAGTATGTATATATTTCATAAGGGCAAACATCTTTGGTTTAGGATACAAAACTGTGGAGTAAGAGAGTATATGGAGTCGTTTCTTTTTATAGATGGTTAAGACTAAGAGAACCGCAAGGAAGCGCGTTATGCCAGTATTGTGAAGATAAGTTTAATGCGTTGGAGTTTACTCGATATCGGAATCCCTCTTTCCAAGTTTATTGCATGGTGAATGCTCTACTTATGGGGCCCATATTTAGAGATGTCATGGCTAACTATGAAGATTATTTCTATCAAATGAGTGGATGGTGAATGCCGACTTTATGTGTAAATGTTGATGAAGGCTCATGGTCAATGGCAAAGGATCGTAATAGATTCTAGTGAAGATGAGGATATTTTGGAAGGTCCTAGTTAGAATGATGAGTTCGAGGATAACCCTAGGAAAGACATGGAGTCGGAAGCAAGTGTGAATAATTGTGAGAAGTAGATCTATTGGGCTTCTTTGATTTCTTAGATTTCTAATGCTTTTGGAGTTTTACCTTGGAATAAAACTATGAAGCCAAACAATACTTTAAGGTTTCTTAGAATGTTTTTGCATAAGCCACTTTTGGGCTAGAGATAATCATTGGTGATTTGCATAGATTAAATATTGCTTTCATGAGGAGGGATAGTACTTATGTTTTGAGGATCCATTTTGGAATATAATAAGTTTTTGTATTATTGATTTGGAGTATGAGTTGGAGATTAAGGGTGGCTAGTTTTCGATTAGTGCATAGAAAGCGTTCATAAAGTTAGAACGCGAGAATGTTGAATTTGTGGCGTTTGAATTTGTGGCACAGTTGGTATTAGGTGTAGCAGACATGTTTAAATAGTTTATTATCTCGGAAATTTTTTCCATGTAGTAGACATGTTCAGGAACATGCCATAAGAATTTTAATCCCGAATAAATTCTGGAGACTTAGATACGAATTTTCAAGGTTTGTTGTTCAGTAGCAGAATTTCATAATGGCCATCTGTAGTATTTTTGAGTTTACATGTCTTTACAGATCTTGGATGGATCTCAAAATCTTTATGGTGGTGATTAGACACATATGGCTATATCTTGGTGAAATCCTATACCCATTTGAGAAAGTAAAAGTCAGTTTAATACTTGGTGAAGTTGAAGTTTCTGTTCTGGTGGCTTATAACAGCAGCTATGCTATTCTCTGTGTAACTTGAATTCTATAGAATATTTTGAGTTGATTCTTCTTTATTATGGAATTAGACTCAGAGAGGTTGTTTCACACCAAACTTCATAAATTTTCTTACCCGTTTGATCATTTTTATAATTTTCAAAGAAGCATGAGAAATAAGATGTGTTCCGTCTATGTGAAAATTGTATGTGTAATTGATTTTATGATGATCAATGTGTTATATTTTCATGCATAATTGATATTAGATGTCATGTATTTATGTTTACTTGAACTCCATGATACTTTATGAATGATACAATAGGCTATAGTGTAGGACATTAGACCACACACACAACACTAGAAATAGCTTTTACACAAAGAGGGTTGAAATTTCTTACCTTCCGAACTCGAGGAATGAGTATTCAAAATAATTTTGGTAGTTAAGCAAATACCATTCGAGCAAAGTTTGTTTGAGCCAAAAAAAATAGAACAAATGAGCTCGTATCGAGGAATTGTGAAGTATCTACGCATTGGGTTGGTTACGAGTTTTATAATAATGTAGGAGGAACAAGATGCATTTATATTATGTCAAGACGAAAGTGTTTGAGAGATGTTTGGCGACTTGATTTCAATTTGGTGGTTTTAGATACTTCTTAGCTAGTTTGTCGAAGTTTAGACTTTTGGGTGTTTATACGGATCCATATTGAAGTTGAGTTGGCTACTTTGGAGATTTCAGTATATTAAATTGTTATAGAGAATGTTTGAGAGTTTTAATGTGTTGGGAAATGCTAAAATGTTGACATTATACTTGTAACTCTATTTATCGATAATGTACATGAGGAGTTTAATTTTCTTTCATTGAGACAGTTTCTCACAACCATCTCATTAGAGTCTTGTTTTCCGGGGTATAGTTTTGAGCGTTTTTATCATTTATGATTGACTTGGAATTGGGCTTCAGGGTTTCATTTTTGAACAAGTTTTGGGATCTTGATACGTTGCTCAAAAGTCCGATCTCCAGCATTGTGCTGTCTGTTATGAATGTCGCTGAGTTTTGAGAATTCTTGGGTAAATTGTTAGATGGAAGTTGCTAAGTGTGTAATTGTTTGGAAGTCGGCCTTAGAATACCCCTATGGTAGCATAATGTTTATGTTTGATGTCTAATAGGAGTATCCTTTAACTCTGGTCGATATGGTCATCAACCTAGTGAATCCAACAACGGAGAATTTTCAGGTAAGCCACCCGACAAGAACACCTTTCTTGGAGGGTATGTCAAGTTTGGAATTTATCGGAGAAGTCTTGGATAAGTGTGAGCATCGAGTTTTCACTTTTGTTGGAAGATGGGTATACAAAAATGTCCTGATTCAGAGGCATTGCATTGTGGAGTCGTTAATTGATGAGAATTCTTGGATTTCGAGCAAGAGACAGTGTAATGATTTAGCTGATGAGGGATGTTGGTACCTTCCCAAGTAAAAATATTTACATCAAGGCCAATGGATGATAAAAACGCACTTCATAAAGTGTATATTTTGTTAGCTCACAAGACTTGCGAGGAACCTATGGAGGACCCATGAGAAATGATAGACTAAAGAGTCAGCATGGACTATAGAGGTTTCCCACCCACCCTCGCCGTGAAGGCGTTTTGAGAACCATGTCTTTCGATTTCTCCAAATATTCAAATTTATTTTAGAGCCTACTTTAAAATGGTTAGGAAAATGTAATCTTGGGATTCTAGTTGAGATGTCTATCAAAGAATATTGGAGTTTCCCTTTTTGGTTAGAGTATTTTTTTTACCTAGTCTTGATGGATCACGTTGTTGTATTAGTGTTTGTGTAGCTTCCTATCTAGTCTCTTCTATACTTAGTGGACGTTATATTTAACTTGTTTCTCTCCATTATCGTCTATAGATGACCTTAAAAGAATAAGGAAAAGAAGGGGTCACTCATTTGAAACTACAATTTTGAGGTAAAGGGCTAAGTTTTGTCTGTTATCTTTTAGATCTTGGAGATACTGAGTGCGGTATTCTAGGTCACTAGAATGTTAACTTTTGTGTTAGATATTTATGTTTGGAGCCTTGTTACTTAGCTATTATTTGAGGAACGACATATTTCTTTGTTCATGGTTTGCCTTGGAGTTACGCTAGTCGTTGGATTGTATCATCATTCTTGTGTAAGCGTATTTTATTTATTATTTTAATCTGATTGGGAGTTCCAATGTTCAGCCTTGGACAATCTGAAGACCTTGTTTCTCGTGAAAAATAGTTTATGATGTTGTAACAGTTATCATTGGAGTTATTGATTTAGATTTTGGAAACTTTCTACTACCTTGGTACTATCAATGAGATAAATTTTTAGTGTAGTCTAACTTATTTTAGTATGGTCTCACGTTGGAGTAGTTGGCTTATAACGTTGTTTGGCGTATATGATTGGAGCATTGTCACTGAACTACTATTTGGGATAATGGAATGGTTATTAACCTCTAAAAGATTTGTCGAGTTTTATGCTTATATTGAATTCCTTGGAGTTACATAAATCAATGGTGTACCGGGATAAATGAGTCCGCCTAGTTGTTGTAATCTTCTGGGGCGATGTACTTGGAGCTTTGTTAATAGAAGTATGTTTTTAAGGATTTATCACCAAAGGTGAATTCGAATACTACCTTGTGAGTCTCGTTATTGTTGAACCTATTTGAATATGAATAAGATGCTTGGAGTATGTGCCTCAGTATCGTAGTATTTTGGGTACACATGGTTTATTTTTACTTTCTTAGCTCGAGGCGAATTATCAGATGACGGTAGGAAAACAACGGTAAAGGGAACCACCGGGTAACATCATATATCACAGGCTATGGTTAAGTGTCTAAGGATAGGAGGAACCATGTCGCTTTGGAGTCTTGTGCACTATCTCTTCGATTCTCTATTTTGTTAAATAAGACGTTTTGTACTATTCAGATATAGTTTTGACACTGGAAATCATTTTTGGAGTTCACTTAAATATTGTTAAGGGAATGCGATATTTCCTTGTTTATGAATCGTCTTTAGAGCCATACAAATTCGTTTGGATGCGTTTTCATTGTTTAGGGAATCCTAATCTAGAATCTTTGATTTGGGTTATGCTTAGGTTCACTAAGAGTACGAATTTCAAACTAGGGAGATTCTATGAACTTACTCTCTGTCAAGAGCCGTTTATGAGACAATAGCAATAGTTACTTGGGTAAATGATTGAAGCAATGAGGATATTTTTTTTGGCACTGATTGAGTTATGGGCGTGATCTCACTGCCATGTTATAATCTAAATCTTGATGTAATTGAGGCACTTTGTCATAGGGTATGTATGATTAGAGTTTTGTCACCAAAATCATTGTCGGGTCATCGAATGTTGTTCACGATTGAGCTAATATGAGAGTTATACGCTTTTAATGGTCTGCTAAAGGTTCTACCTCCTGTTGAGTGGTTGTAAGAGTGTGAACTTCATTTGTTTTGACATTATTGTCTTATACTTGGAATGCATGAACGAATAAAATTGTGTTATAATCTTAACTTGGAAAATTGTGGTTGCTATTTTGGGACTAAGATATTACTCCTATATGGAGAACACTAATTTTTGTGAGACCTATTATGGGAAAGTAAGCCCAAGAGCAATATTGTCCCTGGAAGATTGGTTATAAATGGCCAATGATGATCAAATTTGAGTTGCATTGTATGATATATGTGTAATCATTGCATCTTTGTAGTATTGCATGATAAGATAGAAAATGATCAATAGGCGATAGTTGTGTTGAATCAATCATCAACGATCCCTACCCTATAGCCTTACAATGTGTTCAGATGATCACATACGACTATGTCTTGAAGAGAAAAGTGAAAGGTTTGGACAATACATTGCCCCATGTGTAGCAACTAAGGAAGAGTGTTTTGTATACCATTTCATGTATTGGATCTCGAACCATAAGTTTTGACCATGTTAAGATTCTACATATCATGACAAAGGGCACGTGTACCAAGAGTGTTTGAATTTTAAAGGTCTTATAGACAAATTACCTCACAAGGGAGGCAACATGTGAAGCAGGAGATGGTATGACGAAGAAGTATCCTCACCTTTTAGACGAGATAAATTGAGTTCCGAGGACGTCACTCCTTTAAGGGGGGAAGGATGTAATCCTTCGATTTTGAAGCCTTTGGTTTTGAAGAACGTCATTTTTGAAGCCTTATGTTTCCGCTTAGTTATTATACCCTAAAGTGGAGACCCATACCTTAGTGGTTGTTGAGAGGTTGGTTTAAGCTTCGAGGACGAAGCTCTTTTTAAGGGGGGAAGGATGAGATACCCCGTTTTGTGTTGAGAAGTTGGTTTAAGCTTCGAGGACGAAGCTCTCTTTAAGGGGGGAAGGATGAAATACCCCGTTTTGTGAAAATGGGTATTTATGATATTACTATAAATTTTAGGTGTTAATATAATATTATTATAAGTATTGGGGTGTTAATATGCTACTATTATATTTTAAGATATTATTTGGTGTCAATATGACATTTGTATAAGTGTTGGGAACTAATCTTATTGATAGGAAGTTAATTTTTATTACTAGTAACTATTTGGGGTTATTATGTATTTTCTCAACTTTATAAAGAGCCTTTTATTTAATTCAGGGGGGTGCTAGTGACTTTTATCCAAAACAGTGGGGGTGAAAGTGTCTTTAACCCTAAAAATAGTCATCTTCTTCCTCAAACTCTCCCATGGAGGAAGAACTCCATCTCCAACCCAAACACCACCATTACCACTCCGAATCTTCACCAAATTCGTTGATGTTTGTCCCAAATCGGTCCCTATTCGATTTAAACTCATCAAGGCTCGATAATTTAGCATCAAGCAACCCAATTTCGCCAATTTTTTGTCCCGATTCAAAATAGAAGTTTTCAAAGTGGGTTTTCTCATGGAGGTTGAATTCTTCACCTCTCTACCTATATAAACCCATCAATTCTCAGATTTTTGTTAACCCACAATCTCAATCCCTCAACCTCTCAATCTCTCTCTCAATCTACCACACCCAATCTCTCTCTCTCTCTCACCCGACGGGCTGCCCACCGCCGCCGCCGCAGCCCGCCGACGCCGCCGCAGACCGCCGACGGCACCGCCACCGCGCCGTCGCCCTCTGACCGCCTCACCGCCGCCACCGTCGGCCTCACCATCATCAACCCGTCACCCTCTTTTCTCTCTGGTCGGGTATGAAGAACAAACCCGTTTGACTCACTCTCTCTCTTTTGTTTTTGTTTTGTTCTTTTTAGTTTTGACTATCATTGAAAGTTAGATCATATTAATTGTATCTGGGAAGAGACAACAAGGAAGGCAGTGGCCTAGTGGTTAAAGAAAATGCTAGTATTAGTGTTGGTCTTGGGTTCGAATTTCATAGTTGACAACTATATTTTTTACTACTCTACACTCAATATTTAAAAGAGAAGTTTTGGGAGTTTGAAAGCATTATTAAAACACTTGAGAATTATTTATTTAGGAAGTTTATTTTCTTGTTTAAAGGTTAATCTTTAGGAAAATAATACTCTTGGGTTATGCTTTATAGTAGTAAAAATTAGACAATTCTTTTTATACAAGTTTAAAGTAGTATTTTTGTACTCACCTTTACTCCAAAATAGAAAGTATATTTTTCTTACTTATTTTTATAAGTTTATAACAAATTAGAATAAGCTATTTTCCTCAAATAAATTTGTTATTTCTTTTAAATAAAGTTAGTTAGTTTATAACTTATATTCTCTACTAAGGCTTGTTTGGTTGGGAGAAACTACTATTTGAATTAAAAGTGTTTTTGAGGTAAAATAATATGCTTCTCTACCCTATAATAAGGGAAATAATGAGTTAATCTTATAAGTTATATTTTTATAACTATAGCTATGTTTTACAATAATAAACGTTAATTATATAAAGTGTATTTTTCTATAAAAGAGGTTGTTCGCCTTAGTAAAGGTTGGGGAGAGTTAGTAAGGGATTTATTTCATTTACCTATAGGACTTCGTGTGCAATGTGTTGATTAGGATACTATTAAATTTGTAGGCAACAGTTTCGTTGACGAAGGACACGTCGAGTATTACTAGGAAGTGATTTGCTTTGCTTGAGATTAAAGGTAAGTAAATATGCAAAGCCTAGTGTGCTTATCTCTTTCGTGTCAAAACGAATTCATGTATTTCTTTACGTCTCAAAATGTGTTTATGTGATGTGACATGCAATATGTGATTTTGACTTGATAAATGTTTTTCTTGGAAATATCACCATGATAATGATAATGCATTAATACGTAAAGTGGAATAGTTGTGCGGGGACATTTATTATTATTGTGGTATGGTTACCATTGGCATTGGACGGTTTGATCTCGGTCTTCCGTTTCAATTTATTTTTATTTAATCCGGTTGCAAGTCCCCGGATAGCTCCCTGTACTCACTCCTCTGGACGCTAGATTCTTTGGGGGTGTCGACACTTAAGGTTTTGGATGCTTGCGAGATGGTTTGGTTTCCCCCGTCACAACGAATTAATAATTGACTTTTGGTTTTTGTTAACGGAAAGAAGTTAACGATGGATTTTGGATTTTCCTAATGATTATGGAAATTGGTTGGAAATATTATGGAATTGGGAACTCTTATGTTTTAATACAAGAGTCAACTTTATTACCGTTGTGTTTGCGAAAAACTCTTACTTACAAATGAGTCATTGTTTTATAACTACCTCATCATCGTTTTACATGTTTGGATGTTTATTTACCAGTATTTCATGCTGATTTTGTACTGTGGTGTTTCTTTTTCATTCCGCACCACAGGTTTAGAAGATGGTTATCTGGCGTAGAAGGGGACGCACATCACATGGAATAATAGAAGTAGTATTTCATTTGAATTTGAATTTCTTATTAGTTTAAACACTTTAGTTTGTTATGCCAGTTTGTGGCTAGGATGTTGGATTTTTAATAATGCAATATTTTCAATTGGATTTAATTATTATTGTGGATGTTTTGTGCTTGCGAACCATGTTATAAAATCTCCTTGTATCCGGGCTCCTATCGGGTACAGAGTGACATCCCCGGGTCTCCGGCTTGGGCCATTTGGGGGTGTTACATTGAGATTCACTGAGTACTCTTCACTGCTGAGTTCATCTGATCAAATCTGTGTTTGCAGGCTATTTCTTTGGGATTCATAACTTGTTATGGATCTATTATTGTCTATTAATAATTGTTCTATAATGTGTTGATTATATGTTCATCATATTGGATGTATTAGATGAGTTTATTTTCAGACAAAACCTATAGCCCAGTTTTTCTCATGAACTGTTGGCATATTGGTGATCAGATCATGATGTGGGTTTGTTTGGATATTGTTTGATCTTGTTTGTTGAGTGTATGCAGGGTTGTTGGGCGTTCCAACGTCCATAAACCAATCAAATAGCTATCCGAGCATAGCTGTTGAAAGAAGCATATCAGGGAAGAGGATTTTTAGGCATTCAGTTCCTAAAATCACTCTGGTTGTTGCAGGCTGTTATTTAAATAGATCAGTACTTTGAATTTGAAGAAAGACACAAAGACTGAGACTGATCATCGTGAGATTTGAAGAGTGCTGCATACAGGAGAGATCCGAACATTCAAATCTTCAGATTCATCAGGCCATTGACACTGCAGAAGCAAGATCACTCATCACAGATTGAAGAACACTTCCAAGCTTTATTGCTTATTTTTATTCTGTGTTCTTCACACTTGCACTAAAATTGTATTATCATTCTGCGTTTTTAAACCTCACAAACTTAGAAGTTTAGTTGTTCAAGTGAACAACAAAGAGATTCTTATTGTTTCAACAGGTTGTAGATGGAACTAGATAGGTTGGGAACCACAAGTTGTATAGATGAAAGGTAGCTCAATTAGGCTTGATATCTAGGGCTAAATCTGAGTGATTAATAAGAAGTTGTGTTAGAATCCTGGAGGGATAAGATCCCTCAGGCAGAAACTAGGTCCAATTGTGACTTAACTCTGTAAAATCCTTGTGTTCTTGACTGTCTACAATTACCATCTACGGAGGGATCGTTTTGACAAAACGCACAACTCCCACAACTTTCCTATTTCGGACCAAAATGTAATTTAGTCATTTTGGTAATTTATGATGACGAACAAAAGATTAGTGATTATGATTTTCCAACTCTGCTAGCCAGTCCGCAACTTGGTTGTCTTAGGGGGGGTCACCCTCCATTCCTGATGCACCTGAAAGAGTTTCATGCGATGAATTAACAAGACCAAAAGGCGAGGATGAAAATTGTGGTTCGCAGAAAAGAGATACACCATACAGTGATAACCAGTTCAATTTGTGAATAGTAGCAATGTGCATTTTGTGAAACTACGAGACCACAATGTAACACCCGTAATTCAGTTTCTAAAACCGAGTGTTTGGGTTTTGTTCACTAAAATCATCTAGGCAATTACCACAGGAATCCCTAACAAGCTTATCACTTCCATCATTCGTAGTCTGGTTATACAATGCCCCATATGTACTTGTACTAGAAGTGTATATAGACCAATCAATGCATATGGCGTCACGAAAAACAATTCGATACGAAGTGTTAAGTAAGAATGGGTCATAGTTTTATGAGACTATTCTTCAAAATTGTGCGACTCTCAAATCTTTGGTTATTATAAATACGTTTATTACGAGCCAGCCAAAATTATCAAAAAATACAACTAAATCGTACACAACACACCCAACGCTTAGAGAAAATTTTTAGTGCTCCACTTGTTGGTGGTCTTTTGGAGCACTAAAGAATTTCTCGAACAATTATTTGATCATGCCATAACAAGGAGTTAGTGGAATGAATAGCAAACCTATCTCTACGGTTTATGGTGACCGTCTCCACATAGATGAATGACGTTTGAGCTTCTTTCTTCTTCTTCCTCTTGCGTTCAAAATGAACATCTGCTCCAACTCTAGTAGAGAGATTGGGTTATGTAAGACCCAGTGACCTGTGATATAATCACTTGGATTTGGTTGGGCTTCAAGCCCAGTAATGAAATTTGATGTTCCTAAAAAAGGAAAGAAATTACTTTTCAGAAGAAAACTAACTAACCCGTTCAAGCAAAATAATTTTAGAGAATCATTTTTTGTAACGGTCTAGTGAGAGAAAATAAGGGGTCTCCCTATTTTCTCGTCATCTAGCTTTTGGTAGAATAGAGCTTGTCTCTTGTTCTTTTCTGGTAGGCAATTCTCATTTGTTTCTGAGTCTTTGCCTTTTGCTACTCAATCTAGTCTTCTCTATAGGATGGATTTGAGACTGAAGTTGGATGATGATCCAGAAGTTTCAAGACAAATATTCCGGCGACGCTCGTCGGAAAGTTCCATTATGAAAGAAAAATAGGCAAATCAACGATGAAACAAATAGTCCAAGGTGCCTGGGAAATTAAAGGCACAGTTACTGTGGAATGTCATGCGCCCAACGCTTATACTTTTTTCTTTACGGAGGAGGAAGATTACAACAAAGTATTTGCCAAATCTCCTTGGTTAGTTTTAGGGCAGATTCTGAATCTGAGAAAATGGAGTTTGGGACAGAGCCTTCATTCGATGGACTTCTCTAGATGTGTAATCTGGGTCCAAGTGAGGGGAGTCCCACCGGAGAAGCGATCTCAAGGTAACGCCGAGAAAATAGCAGGGTTAATCGGTTCATATGTGGATCAAGGAGGGGTTGAACCGGGAGTGTTCGGGATTAGACCCTATTTTCGGCTGAAAGTGGATCTACCGATCGGAAAACCCCTTCCTCGCGGCTTCCACTTACCAGCTTCAGACGGGGAGGAGATCTGGGTGCAATTCAAATACGAGAAAATCGGAGATCTATGCTATCGATGTGGAAGATTAGGCAATGTGAACTCTCAATGTTCATTCCTGCCTAGGTATGAAGATAAAAGATCATTATACAATGAGGAAATCAGAGCAGGGTATCGGAAAAGCTCGCCGGAGGCCAAAATCAAGGAGAAAAATCATCAAGAAGAGCAGAGTAGACGGTGGAAACCAATGATAGACAAGATGCAAAAACGAATCGATGAGCTACTCGCACCAGAACCCCGAGTTAACTCAGTAGAGGACCCAGTGAGCGACGAGTCGCATAGTAGTAACTCCGGGTGAGATCAGTACGAGTTACCAAGGGGAATAAAGTGGGGGAGAAGGAGGGTGCAGAGAAAGTGGGTGCAGAGAAGGACGATGCTGGCAATCGGAAATGACATACGGGGTGCACGGAAGCTTTCTCGCGTGACAGTAAGGAGGAGAGAGAGGTGGAGGTACGGAAACAGGACGAAGGTGACAACGATGAGGTGTGCTGGGAAAAGGGGAAGAAATTTAACCCTAATTTACAAGTTGGAAGTAGCGGTGGGCCGGGCCCTGAAGTTCACATTGACGGCTATTACGTTGAAGAGCCAACAAGCCCAGGAAGAGACATAGTTTGGGCCCCTAGAAGCCCACGGGGAATAAAATGTCAAGAATTAAGTGATGAACAGTCCAGCCCAATCCCAATTATCACTCCGTATGTAACTGAGAGTAGGTCGGGTACTGAACCATCTGAAACGGAGCCGGATCCGGGCAACCCGTTTACAGATATTGGGTTAGCTCAGGTTTTAAACGATTTGTGAATCTGAAAAGGGCAAGAGAGGTGACGGAGATCCCATCGGCGGTAAAGAAACAGAGAATCGAAAGACGAACGAGGCCAGAGTATGTGGAAAAGAAGAAGAAGGAGATCATGGCTGATGCGAAATATGCTATTCAGGCGAAATTGGAAAGAAAGCGTAGGGGCCTTAAAAGTGGAAGGAGTTGGCGACTGTTCAAAGGAGTCTCAGAGGAAGGCTTTGAAGTGGGTTTACAGGAGAATCTGAGAGAAGAGGTGACTACATTTGAGGTAATGGATTCTATTCATAGATCAGATTTCCATTTATACAGAGACTGTATGAAAGAGATTGAAATAATGGAACTCAACGTTGAGGAAGAAGAGGAAGTTTCTAAAATGGTTGTGGTGGCTGGCCAAAATCAGCCACACACCCAATGGTAGGTATCTGCTGGAATTGTCAGGGCTTGGGAAGTACCCTGACATTCCAGAGACTCCGAGGGCTAGTAAAATGCCCAGCTTCCCAACTTTGTTTTCTTGTCTGAAACCAAGAATCAAAGTTCTAAGTTACAGAAGTTTCAGAGACAGCTCAGGTTCTCAAATGCTTTCTATGTTAACCCTCAAGGCCAAGCAAGAGGTATGTTGCTGTGGTGGGTGGAAAATTTCTCTATGGATATTATGTGGAGCTCCAATAACGCCATCTGTGCTAGAATAGAAGAAGTTCCAGGCAAGCCAACTATATGGTTATTTATCTATGTACCTGCAGATTATAAGAAGAGAGGAATTTTTTGGAATGAAATTAAGAATTGGACAAGAACAGCTACATACCCATGGATCCTAGTAGGAGACTGCAATGACTATTTGTTGGAGGAGGAGAAACATGGGGGTGAAAGTCATAATTGGAGGCTGAATAGGTTTCAGAGATTCATCTCTGATTGTAATCTTCTTGAGCTACATTCCCAAGGTCTAAGCTACTCTTGGGTAAATGGTAAACAAGATCATTGGGTCACAAAACTTATTGATAGAGCTTTTTTCTCAATTGAATGGGGAGAACTCTTTCCTAATGCAACTCTTAACAGGGAAGCTATAATTGGTTCTGACCATGCCTCTTTACTCATACAGGTGGATAGCCCTAGAAAGAAGGGGAGGTATAAATTCGGGTTTGATTACTCTTGGCTGGAATATAAGGAGTGCCACAAAACTATCACTCAAGCCTGGAAGACTAAAATAAGGGGTTCTCATATGTTTCAAGTTGGCAAAAAGTTAAGTATGTGTAAGGAGCATTTGAGGAAATGGAGTAAGGAGGCTGTGGGTAATCACAAGAAACAAATTTGCTGCAAAAGAAGAAGAATTATTACAATTACAGCAGAGGAAGCCTACTAATCAAAATGTGGCTCACCAACAAGCTCTGAAAAAGTGTATTGCATCTTTGTGGAAGGAAGAAGAGGACTACTGGAAGCAGAAAAGCAGAGTGCAGTATCTTAAGAGTGGAGATAGAAATACAAAATATTTCTATTTGTCCACAATTTTCAGAAGACACAGAAACACTATAAACCAAATCAAAATCAGAGAAGGGGTGTGGGTGGAGAAAGAAGCAGACATAATGAAGACTTTTAAAGACTACTACCATAATCTCTTTACTTCTTTGGGTACAAGAGATATTACTGAAGTCACTAGTCATGTGGACAGTTCAATCACAGAAGAGGAAAACAGAATGCTGCTGGAGATTCCCAGTGACATTGAGATTCAAGAAGTGGTTTTTGCAGCTGACCCTGGAAAAGCTCCTGGACTAGATGGTTTCACAGGGTACTTCTTCCAATCACAGTGGGAAGTTATCAAAGAGGAGGTATGAAAAGCTATTCAAAGTTTCTTTGAATCTAAATTTATATTAAAAAGCTTCAATACAACTGTTCTAGCTCTGATTCCTAAAGTTGCTCATCCTGAGGAGGTTACTCAATTTAGACCAATTGCCTTGTGCTCTTTTGTCTACAAGATCATTGCAAAAATCATTGCTAATAGATTGAAGAGAGTCTTGCCTAAACTGATTGCTGAGGAACAATCAGCTTTTGTTCCAAATAGATTAACTCAAGACAATGTTATTATTGCTCAAGAGTTTGTGCATTATATTTCTCATCAAAAGGAGGGTAAAGTAGGGAGTTTGGCTTTGAAACTTGACCTCAACAAGGCCTATGATAGGGTGGAGTGGGATTTTTTGGAGGAAGTGTTAAAGAGGTTTGGTTTTGCTGAAGATTGGATTAAATTAGTTCCTTAATGTGTTACTACAGTCTCAATGATAGTGAGACTCAATGGCCAAGACTCTGAGATTTTAAGCCCCAGAGAGGCCTTAGACAAGGGGACCCTCTGTCCCCTTATCTATTTGTGATAGTAATGGACGTCCTATCTAGAATTCTAAAAAGAGCTGAAGCAAATAAGTTAATAGAAGGAATTTCTATATCTCAGAAAAAGGTGGTTGTTACACTGCAGATGATTCATTGATTTTCTTAAAAGCCAAGACTGAGGGATTGAAGAACTTTTTGGGACTTCTAAAGACTTTTGGAGCTGCCTCAGGGATGGAGATTAATTTCAACAAATCAGGCATCTTATTTTCCTCAAATACAAATGCAGACATGATGGAGCAGATCTCTAATTTGTGTGGAATTCCACAATTGCAGTCTTCAGTGAAGTACTTAGGCCTGCCAATTTTTGGGGGAAAATCAAGAGCTCAAGCTCTTAATTACATTGTGCAGAAGATAGAGGAAGTTCTTCAAGGCTGGAGAAAGAAATGTCTGTCCTTGGCTGGCAGAGAAGTTATCTTAAAGGCAATTGCTTTAGCAGTTCCTTGTTATGCAATGTCCTGCATTGAATTGCCAATCTCTACTTGTAAAAAGATAGCTCAGTTGATTAGGAAATTTTGGTGGGGTGCTAATCCTAAAGAGAGTAAAATCCACTGGGTAAGTTGGCAAAAATTAACAAGAAGGAAGCATGAAGGAGGCATGGGATTCAAAAATGTCAGAGCTTTCAATTTAGCTTTGCTTGCAAAGCAAAGCTGGAGGTTACAAACATGTCCAAATTCATTACTAGCTAAAATTGTGAAAGCCAAACACTTCCCAAATGGCTCTTTGGATTCAGCTAGTTCAACCAGTAATCAGGCATGGGTTTGGAGAAGCATTAAAAATGGTCACAAAGTAATCAACTTGGATGCTCTATGGATCATTGGAGATGGAAAGAAAGTCAAAGTTTGGAAAGATGCTTGGATTCCTGGGTTACCAAATAGAAGAGCTTCAAAAGCAAGGGAGGAGGTGGTGCCAAAAGATGATATGTTAGTCCATGAACTGATAAATGTAGCAGATAGAAGATGGAAAGTGTCACTTTTGAAGCAGCTGTTTTCTGATCAGGTGGTGCAAGCTATTCTCAGAATCCCAATTCCCAAGAATGATATTGAAGACAAGCTTATATGGGCTCCTGATAAGACAGGGGTGTTTCTGTCAAATCTGCCACAATTACAGCAGAAAAACTCATTAACAGTCAAGTGAAATGCAAGAATCCAGGTAACATAGCCTCTTCCTCTTTCAATTTTTCTAAACAGTATTGGGGATTCTTGTGGAAAAGTGATATCCCTCCAAAAATGAAAATGTTTTGGTGGAAGCTATCCCTAGATGCCCTTGCAGTGGGGAAAAATTTAGCTAAAAGAGGTTTAAAGAGGCTATCCAATGCAAAATTTGTGAAGACAAAGTTGAAGATGTTAAACATTTGATGTTCCATTGTAAATGGACTAACCTTGTGTGGTTTGGACTTGGGGTGTTGACTCCTAGTCAATGCAGGGAGGTAGGCAACATAAAGAAGTGGTTAGCAGAGGTTTGTGAAAAAGTGTTGGACAAATCTCTTCCACTTAGTTTATGGTTTAAGATTCTTGTTGGATTATGGAATATTTGGAGATGTAGAAATGAATACTCATTTGAGAAGAAGCAGGTGGATCCTGTTAGAGTGCTGCATATGTGTAAACTAGATTTAAATACTATTGAGACTATCAAAGCTCTCAGACATCCTGTGTACCCAAAAACTGCTAAGAAGCCCAGAAAGGTGAAGGTCAAGGCCTGGAAACCTCCTCCATTGAATGCTCTGGAATGTAATGTTGATATGTCTTGGAATGAGAGCTCAGGGAATGCTTGGCTGGGTTGGGTTCTGAGAGACCATGATGGGTTTTTGATTGATTATGGATGGAGTTTTGAGAAAGCAAGCTCAAGTTTAATGGCTGAGGCTTTGGCTCTTAGATATGCAGTGTGGAGGATGAAGAAGAGGCAGTTGCAAGAGATTTGGTTTAAAGCAGACAGTCAATTGTTGGCTGAAGGTGTTGCTGGTAAGAAAGATATTGGGGAGATCTGCACAATTTTGGAGGATATTAAGACCACTATCAATTCTGGTAAGTGCAATGTCAGGTGGATTTGCAGGGAGGCTAATGGAGTAGCTGATGCTCTAGTTTAATTAGTCAGGTTTAATAGTAATTTGTTAGGAAATGAGAATTCCAGTTTTGTAGTAAGCTTAGAAAAGGACAAAAATGTAATCCCAGTTTCTGATTAATAGAATTTTTCTTTGGAAAAAAAATACTTTTCAGAAGATTGTAGCGACACCCTGATGGTTTGGGTTAACTGTAGCGCCTGACCACAAGTTTAGTAAATTGCAGATAAGCACTAGATAACGGAGACATATAAAATTTAGGCGACGGCGACATTTGTTTGAGGTTGGGCGGTGATAATAAATCAGTGCCCTTGTGCTCCGATCTCTCCCTCTGTAGTCGCGGTCGAGAGAGAGAGATCTGGAAGCAGCAATTTTGGTTTGGTGATCGAAGCTCAGCCCAACTAGTTTCTTCATCTCCGGTGTATGATCTCTTTCTTCTCCAAGTTAGTCCGATTTCCTTCCCTTTTTCTCCTTTGTTTTTGTCGTCAGTTGATGTCCAGTACTATCTTGTAACGGACGAATTTTCGGATCCTTCTGTTCTCTGAATTTGGAGTTGATTTCAAGGATCTACCGTGTTTTCTCTCCCAAATTTGGCTATGTTCAGTTGATTAGATGTGTCATGACGAAAGTTAGGTTTAAAGGTAGGACTTTTATCAACATTGGGAGTTTAGGGGAATTTGTGAAATTACTGTTCAATGATCTTCTATGTTCAAATCAATCTTTAATGTGGAAATGCAAATGGGTATGGGTCATATGAACTGAATTAACATACCTTATTGGAGAATCATCCACATTTTTATGCTCTTAGATCAAGCTACTATAAAATTAGTGGTTTAGTTGATGGTGGTGGTGTTCTTGTTGATCATATATTTGTTAAGATCATACCCAGAAGCTTGTTGCTATGAAACTTGCAACTGGAGATAGCAATCCGAGAGTTTTGATAATGGAGGAGGAAACTTGACAGTTTCTCCAAAGTGAAGGTAGGTCATGTGTAATTGAGCCAAGAAACTATAACTCCCTCTATCTGCATCTACCTCCTGTAATCTTTGTTGATAAAAAAATGGCGAGAATCGGAGACTAATGTAGCAAATCCTCTCCAGGCATGACCAGGAGAGCTTCCAACCCCAAGAGAATGTTCGCTTTGAGCCATAGCTACTGCCTCAAATGCGAGTGTGTCACCCTAGCCAATGGTTTTAAGAAGCGGTTGCGTGTAACGTAATTGGCCCGTATCGGAGAGACTGTAACGGGAATGGGGCATCGAATGAGTGAATTTTAAAAGATCGTTAAAAGATGTACAAAATGCTTTTGAAGCCTTGTTTGGTATATCAAACGTATCTATAGTATTTTTACCACATGTTTAGACCGTGCTTGACTAATGTTTAAGCCATGTACACTTCATTATTCGACCCTTGATATTACATAGTTAAGCACAATATATTCTTTATAATCTCTTCTAGAGAAAAGTTAACCAAACATGTCCTAAATTAGACTTTTTATTTGTTGTTACCGACTATTATAAATAAATCATAATACATGAGTATAGATACATACAACTTTACTCTTTACAAGAATATAAACATATGGCTTTACTCTTGAAGGCTATGGAGGTCAATTTCAAGACTGGTTTATACGGATTTCTAGATTTCGCATTAGGGCTTCTCTTCTCCAAAAATCACCCATCTTTACCTGTTCATTTGATGCAACAGAGCGCATCGTTCGATTTTCACCGAAAACGGTCCTCGTCGGCCTTTACCACTGTGATTCCCATTTATGTACAATGTACCGGATGAATTGGACTCGACCACTGCCGATTCAGTTGCGCATCGCTCGTAATGTAATGTTCAAGGCCATTTTGTAAAACCCTGCCCTAGCCTCAGCAAGACAACCACGCAAGTGGGGTCAGGCCACGTGGTAGGAATAATCAAGATTGGCTCTGCGTTCCTAATCGAACCCATGGCCTCCATCCCTTAAACAACTTGGAAGTAAACCTAAAACCACTGGAACTACCACCTTGGTGGTTTCCAAATTTAACTCCCTTGAAAATTAATAATTAGTCTGCGAACCCGCTAAGCGGCTGCCGCACTGTTATTTATGCAAAGGCAACTGGTAGTACTGCTATATATTCTTCATTACGTGTTCCACATTCTTTATTTTGCGACCACCATTTATAAGATGTTTCTTTTTAGTTACAAATAAAGTTACTTTCTAAGCCAAGCCATATTACTTACTAATTACTGTATTTGTTTATAGACAAAATTAGTGATTTTGGCTAGTAATCTTCAAGCTTTTTGTCTTTCACGTAATCCTGGGGTATGCAGAAGTGTATGCCTCTGCTGGGGACGAATACCATTTCTTAGCAACAGGTTAGAGGAAACTTTTGGAAGATCATGCTAAACATGTGACGATTCACGTCAGAAAATAAGAAAACAATTTGGCGCTCGTTCGTTGTTCGGGCGAAAACCAAATGTCATATGCTTCTGAATGTCTTACCGTCATTTTTTTTTCTTTTCTTTTCTTTTTATCCGTCCTAGTTGCCGTTGTTTTAGTTGTGGCTTTCATGTTTTGGATACAAGTTTTTTCTTGTCAAATCTAATAACAGATGTCTGTTGGAAACGATCTGTTCAACTGAAAGCTATTTGAAGCTATTACTCAACGAAATTGGAAGAAAATTATATGTTGCCAAAGTTACTATGAAGGTTAAAACAATGCATGCGCCAGATGCAGTATCGGTATAGTTAATTATTTAGTACATCCAAAACATAAACTCTGCACCTAAATGCACTTTTGAACAAACTAGTTGAGCTGATTCAGTCCAATTGTCTAGTCGAGTTCAATCTAGTCCTTCTAGCCTCATCAAGCTAGCTAAGCCTGAAGGTTCTTGTAGTAACAGAACTTTGTTGGTTTTAATTTTACAGGTAGATTCTTCAGTTGGATGTCAGATGTCTTCAGCTCAGGATCCATTTTACATTGTTAAGGAGGAAATTCAAGACTCTGTATGTCTTCTTTTCCTGATTGACTTCTAGTGCCTTCTAGTGCCTGGCATTCATGTTAAAGATGATTCCTTGTGGCATTACGCTAATAAGTAATAATTCTAGAATTTGGTCGGAGCGACAAAATGGCATTACTTTGTAGAAGTATTCTGCTTCTACAAAGTAGAATATTTCTACAAAGTTAAGCATACATGTTAAAGATGATTCCTTGTGGCATTATGCTAATAAGTATAAGTCTAGAATTTGGTTGGAGGAGCAGGTTTCAAGTTTCAATATTGTATCTTTTCCATGACGCAGTTGTTCCTCCATCGGTTCTAAATCCAAGTACTAGAGCCTCATGGCGATGCTATAAATTTCTTGAGTTTAATATGAAAACCAGAAGTTTCTAGCAATACTCCATTAACCCACACTATAAGTACTTGCGTAAAGTTATATTTGTTAGTTGTTACTTGTTACTATCTGAGTGGGAGAAACACATTTCCGGTACCTCCTGTCAATTCTTAAAGTTGATGATACGAGGTCTTGTCTTCAGTGTTTTTGGGTCTGTGAATAGCGTTGCTAAATTCAGAAGATGACTGCATATAATTTGGTAATTTCATTTAGATTCCAGACAACAACATCCATTGATGTCATTGTTTTCTGCAGATTGACAAGCTGTTATCTACCTTTCACCATTGGGAACGTGTCCCTGTGTATAACCCGGAGCAACCAAATCTCACAAAAGAGATTTTGGCTGGCTGTGAGAGCATTGCATGGCAGGTAATGTTTCAAATATTCTATGAGCTGCATATGTCGATTTCAGGGAAGGACTCTAGCTTTATATTACCTTGACTGGTGATCGTTCTTGATCTTGGTATGGGAATGGGTTTTTCAGAACTTTATAGCCCTATAAAATTTGGTACAGTAAAAATAGGATTCTTCAGGCTGCTTGGTTGGATTGTAATTTGCCTCTCTTTACCGCAAGATTATCTAAGACCCGTCTCCTATTTGTGTTTCAAATCCAAACTCATGATTTCCCTATCTTGGCTGATTTAACTTCAATTTGCCCCTATTGGAGAAGCATTTAAGGAAAATAAATTGAAGAAGTTAGTGTGCCATACTTAAATGTTGATTCATCAGGTTGCTTGGTTAGAAAGTATTATAATTTTTTTCCTAAAATGTGGCCGGATGATCAAATTCACTGTTATTGAATGTTAGTGTATCATGCCTCAAAAGTCATGATTCTATTAGCAATTCGATAGGGTATGAGAAAACTGTGGTAGTTTTAGTCTAGCTGTAAGATGGTTAGAAACGTATAATGACCACTTAGGTGTAAATATAACAACCCGAGAGAATTTGGATTTGATTGTTATTAGAAGGATGTGGTTACTTTCATTTAGTTATTTTTACTTGAACGTGATATTGTATGTAACTTAATCAAGAATTGATTGGCTCTGGCAGATTAGTTAATTCTACTTCTTCATCTTGTAAAATTACTCTATTTGCCAATCTAACGGTGTTCTGTTCGATAGAAAGGTGGATGAGTTGGACAAAGCAATTTCTGTAGCAGCTAGAGATCCCGCTTGGTACGGAATTGATGATGTTGAACTTGAGAAAAGAAGGAGATGGACAGCCACTGCTCGCACTCAGGTAATGTTCTTTTATTGTTCTACGACAAATGTCTATATATTTGTTCAAATCTACCCACTGAGTATTATGCCATTTTTAGGTGGGTAATGTGAAGAAAACAGTTGCAGATGGAAACACTTCTAACATGAATGGGATGCGGCGTGAACTAATGAGGCTACCAAATTCGAATCAGACTGAAAGTTCCAGCCACTATGTTGCACAAGATAACGATGATCTTATATCATCAGAATCTGATAGACAGTTGCTTCTCATAAGGTAACCTCTTTTTAAACCCTGGGGTATTCTTGCTTTATGATCTTGTGCACTGCATTAAGTAATGCTTCCGAATTAAGGTTTCAGTTTTCGTCTTTCAAGTTTTTCTTTAGTGTTTCTATTGTAAGGAGTCTTGTAAATTTACTGTTTAAACTTGATCGCGGTGAACCTTTTGCCAGTTGAAGATTAGAGCAGTCCCCTGTTTTGAAACACTATTCTAAGAACCTGAATCCTTCTGTGTTATTAATCTTGTTTGGATGCATTTTAACTGGATTATTGCTTATAGGCAACAGGATGAGGAGCTAGATGAGCTTAGTGCTAGTGTGGAGAGAATAGGAAGTGTCGGGCTTACCATTCATGACGAGCTTCTTGCACAGGCATGTAACTAGTACTCTCTCATCCATGAGCGATTGCATAAATCATACTACCGAAACTGTTTTATGGCTTATTGATGTATTGCTTTAACAGTTTTATTCACGATTGTAATACTGGAACGGTTTGTTTCGTGGTCTGCAGGAGAAGATTATAGATGATTTGGGTACAGAAATAGAAAGCACATCAGACCGTCTTGATTTTGTTCAGGTGATTATTTATTGCTAAAATAGATAAGATATGTGCCATCTTTGTCCATCTTAATCAAAACTGCATTACGTGTCAAGTCTATTGGAATGGCTTAAATATGCACTTCACCTCTTTAGTTTGGAGTGTGCAAACCAGAAGCTTCCCTGTGTTGGAGATCATCACATAACCCCCTTTTCACATTTGAAGCTCAAAGGGGTTTAGTGGACTCAAATACTCTTCACTGCATGATGGCAATGAAGTCTAACCTGAACATCATCTTTCATCAACCATCAACCAATTCAAAAAATAACCAAATAAACAGACAGTTCGATAAAATAAATTGTAACCAAACATAGTAAAGCCGTATTCAAGATGATGAAGAGCTCAATAAACTCCTTAACCAGAAAACACAAACCTCTATTTCTGTGCTACTCCGTTAGTAACCAGAAAATATAGTGGCATCAAATGAGAAACTTTAATTTGGGCTTCTCTACTAGAAGTAGCTATGGGTGTATGACTCTATTGAGTCTTGACAGCTGTAAAGAGAGTGACTGTCTCATTGTTCAAATGGTATTGGTTGATCCTCTCATATTTATTTGTTGAAATCAAATGCAGGAACCCAAAACTAAATATATTATCATGTAACAATATAGATAGAGAGTATTTACCTTGGCAGATCCAAGGATCATTGACACAAGTGACTTCGGCGAGTTACTACCAATTAACCATTAAAACAGAGCAAGTACTAGCAATTCTGATTTCGGAGCGACTAGAGCTATTATCTTGCGATTGCTCGAGGAAACTGGATTCAAACAAACCACTAGCGTTCAGTGTAGCCAGGAACCCAAGACAGATAGGACCACCATCACAGAGAGATGAAGCCCTGGTCAATTGATAGAAGAAAACAAGCACAATTTTACTCCGTTCAATATCAGTGCAAACAAATCAGATCTGACAAAGAACAAATCTTGGATGGGTATTGCCTCCTAGGCCTCCACCTTTGTTGCTGTTCATTAGGGGTGGGTTTGGTATGACTTTTGAGACTTATAAGTCGACTTTTAGTTGTTGTGGAAAAAGTTCGTGACAAAGAAGTTGATAAAAAAAGATGTATGTGTTTGGTGAAAAAAGTTATTCTGTTAAAAAGTTAGTGATGCAACACTTTTGTTTGTTAGTGAAAATTACCATTTTACATTTTTTATATTTACTAATAATATTATAGTATGTCAAATTAGATGTCGTAGTTTGTTAATACAAAAAAAGTATGGGTAAATTGGTTATTTTTATTGTTTAAGAAGAAAAAAGTCCAAAAAAAGCTCTTGAAACCCAACTTTTTAAGAATTCAGTTTTACACTATAAAGACAAAAGCCAAAATCCAAAAGCTGGCACAGAAAAAGTCATACCAGTCCTTTCAGAAAAGTTCAAAACAGATTAAAAGTCCATAGTGGATTAAAAGCTGGAAATAAGTCATACCTAACCCACCCTAGGTCTGTGATTGTAGCTCTAGACTCATTACTAGCTTCTCCATGCTCGACATGTTTGAGTTTACGGGCATGAGTTGATAATAAGGCCGTTGGGGAACCTTGATTTTTAGATTTTTGGAGTTGAAAAAATCCAGATTTTAGGATTTAAGAGACCGAGGACAGAAATCCAGATTCTATACTAACCGGTGCCCGGATGGTTTGTAAGCAGTGTCCGGGTTTGAAAACAACCGGGCACCGGATAAAAAATAAATCTACAGTTTATGTTGTGATTAGACGACATCGGGTTTTGGGGACCAACATTCTACCTACTAATTTAAGAGTGCGGAAGCTTTGTTACCTGCCCAAGCTCCTCGGCAGGAGGCAGATCACTCAACAGGAGCGGCAGTTACAGGACTTCCCTCAAATCCCATTGGATGAAGTGGCTTGAGCCAGTCTCGCAAGGTAGGGGGAAGGAAGAATAGTGACGGCATCTCAATGGTGGGTCGTGACCAGAGTTATCAGAAATCGCTCAACAGGGTGCGATCTGCGATCCAGATCGCGCGATCCCAATTCGGGATCGTTCGCTATCCAGATCACTGATTTTGGCGATCCCTAAAGTTTTCACACATATACCCAAGTATTTTGATATCATTACTCTCTGAATCATATAATTTCATTGACTAATTCACATCTTTACCCCTACATTTTCTTATGTTTGATGGAAGTTCCTACAAATTTTTACCTAATAATCCATAGTACTAGGCAACGCTAACATGAGTATAGATCGTTCCAAGTAATCGCTCCGGAGAAGCCTACCCCTGGCGAACCGAATTCTTAGCAGATCGCGATTATTCTTAGCAGACTGCGAATCGCGATCCCGATCTCGTTCCGCGAACCACAGCGTTCCGCGATCCTGGTAACCTTGGTCGTGACAAACCGGTGTGTTATGATTCCAAAGGTGTGGTCCCATATCGGCTAAGTATGGGATTAGCTAGCTTTCACCCCAAGTAGCCCTCTCCTAGGTAGGCCCTTTTCGAGAATTCCCAATTAGGCCTCTCCTAGGTAGCCCTTTCTGAGAATTCCAGTTTTCAAGGGCCCTCTTCTAGGTAGCCCTAGTCTTTAAAGGTCCTCTTCTAGGTATTCCAGTTTTCAAGGGCCCTCTCCTAGGTAGCCCTAGTTTTAAGAGGCCTCTTCTAGGTAGCCCTTGAGAACTGGCTAACAAGGGGAGGGCGCTCATTTGTCTATATACCACACGATAATCTCATACTTAGCCGATGTGGGACTAGCCCACACCTTAGGAATCATAACACGGTGGCACGTGGCAAAAACCCAAAGGTGGATCAGAATTTGTATACAGATCAAAGAACCGGTCCCCTGGTCCCTTGCAACTAGGAAAAAACAAAAAAACAAAATTCTCGGCTTTCAATAATTTTAAGAATCCAGTCACACCTGATCTGATCTGATACACCCCTTAACCAAAAACACCTGATCTCCATCCAAACAACCGTGATCCAAAAATCAACTCATCCAAACAGAGCCAATCTGGAAATTGAAATTGATTCTACGGGTTTGAGACATTTTTTGATGGATGGGGTAGTTGACTAGTTGCAATATGGTATAAAGAGACTTGTCATGTTTTTGTTAACACTCCCCAACTTTTTGTCCAAATAAAAACAATAGTTATTGGGGATAAGTTATAACTGAGTAGAAGTAATATGTGATATTTTAACCCCAAACCACGAAAAGGTTAAGTGCATTTTACCTTGTAAATAATGAGGTTGAGCTTTCCTGGCATCAGACTCCAAATCCCATCCAAACTAGTGAATGATTGGGATATGTGTTTTGGATTATTTTGATTGAACGTTTCTTCATTCACTGTTTTTTTGGTTCTACAGAAAAAGGTGGCCATGGTCATGAAGAAGGCTGGAGCCAAGGGGCAGATCATGATGATATTGTTCTTAGTTGCTCTGTTCATTGTTTTATTTGTTCTGGTGTTCCTCACCTAGCGCGGCTGCAAGGAAAGTAATTGACAGGCGGTCTGTTTTGTGGAAGTAATTTCTATATATTACTTTGTCAATACTTGGACTGGAGGAAAACTTACCTTTCCCCGGAAGGGTTTTTATCGTTTTCAGACCAAGATTGTGAAAGGAGCTGATATATGGGTTATAATTGGGCATAGCAGTATGTACTGTAGTTGGAGTTTCGAATTTAGAAGTTCTATAAGAGTATATCAACTTTTTGGACAATGACTGCATCTCTGTTACTACCAGTACTCAGCAAAGGGTGTTTCTTTGCTGCAATTGAATGGTTTGATCGTTAATATAAAGTTTAAGTCACACATATTTGTAGTGTTATGCTATTGGTGTTTAAGAAATAACCTTACTCTTCCGTTGCCCCCTTGTCCTGTTATGAGGAAATTGTGTTTCGCCTCTGTTTACACTACCTCTATTTCTTTAGGGACAACCTACTTCATTTTTTGTCATTGTTTATTGGTTCACTTTCACCGGTAATTTGATTAGCGAAACGATAAAAGAATTTGGTAATTTTTGCATGGTCTTGGTGATTTGATTAGCGAAACGATAATATAATTTGGTGTTTTTTGCATGGTCATGTACATTAAAACACCGTGGAAAAATTATCGAAAAATTATATCATTTTGCTATCTAAATCACCGAGTCAAAGTGACCCAGTAACATATTAAAAAGTCAAATTAGGACATTCCAGAAGAAACATATGAAGTAAGAGTTAGGTTTTAGGACATTCCAGAAGAAACATAGGAAGTAAGAGTTAGGGTTTTCCATTTTCACTTTACATGGATGCCCTTTGTAGTGGCAATTGGATCAGATTTACATCAGACGGTAGATTCGTTCATTTATTTGTCAATCATAGTTTCAAAACAACATCAAATATTATGACCCTTTATTGTCATTAGATTTGAAAGACTACTGATAGTGGGTATCACCCAATCTTCTTTTGGATTTGTGCACTATCATAGTGAGTTTATTTGACTTTTTTTTTTTTTTTTTTTTTTTTTTTTTTGCAAAGGAACCGTCGAGAACTTCATTAAAACAAGATTGCAGAGTACACCGAATAAAGAAACCGAACATGGGAGGAAATACAAAGCAGAAATAAAAACGATTGAGCATCCACCTATAATGCTCAACCCTCAAACCTAACCAACATCTCCACGCAACAAGTTCAGAACACAAAGTAAAATCGTTCGATAACAAGACCAATACACAAGACTGAAAGCGAATATGCACCCTTAAACAGACTTTTCCTTCGTCTTCGATCCTGACTTTTCTTCGAGGAATTTGAAAAGAGCTTCTTCATTTGGATCCATCATTTTCCCGTTAACCAAGATAAATCATTGAGACTTGGCTTTGTACATGGCACCTATCTCTTCCATCCTTCTTTCCTCCTCTCTGACCTTTTCCATTGCTCTTCGGTAGGACTCTCCTTCATGAAACGTTCCAAAGCAGCTTCTATGCCTCTTGGCTTCCTGCTATCTTTGTTGTCATCCACAACCATTGGTGCCTTTCCTTTAGCTGACTTCTTGGTCTCAGTCTTTCTCTTGCTTGCAGGACCCGAAATGGAAGCTTTTGGCTTTCTCTTCTCTTATGAAACCAGAGCTAAACCTGGGTGGATGTATACATGAAAATATTTGAAATTTGAGAAGTTAGATTGGAAACATGATAGTAGTAGTTGTCAATGTTTGGTGGGATTCCTCTGAAAATGGTCTCATCTCTCTGCTTCCAAATGACCCAGCAGGCTATTATCCATTTGATGTGGCTAGAGTGAGATTTGAAAGTGTTCTTGATCCAAAAGTTCAACCAACTATTCAAGTCCGTGGTGAAAATATAATTTATGTGGAGTTTGTGGAAAATGGTTTTTGAGAAATCACAATGCATGAAAAGATGACTGACATTTTCATTTTCTTGACAAAAAACGCAGTGAAGGTCACAGTTCATCCATCCCTCTAGAGCTTAGCAAATCTCTTGTTGGAAGGATTTGATGAGCCAGGTGCCAAATAATTTTTTTTATTTTGTACGAAAGTTTTAAGTTTCCAGAGGTGCTTCCATTTAAAAGAGATCAAGATAGGGTTAAAGGAGTGTTTGTTGATCTTAAAATTTGGGCAGGGAAGGGGGTTATATAGATGTTTGTAAAGTGATTTAACTGAAAAGGAGTTGTTATGGTTGATCCAGTAGTTAGAATAAGGCTACTTAACCAGGGAGGAAAAATAGATGAAATAAGGGAGTAGTTCCATTCAACTCCTCCTCCATCACAAGGGTTTGTTAGATCCTTAACCCATTGGATATTAGAATTGTGAGCCAAACTTGGCTTCATAGAGTATCCTGGGACATCAACAATCCAAGGGTGTTTAGTAATTGAAATCCGATTACCATCAGCAAGCATCCATTTGAGACCTCCCTTCAAGAGTTTCTTACCTTTGACAATTGCCTTCCACATAGGAGATGCATTTTGGGGAGCATTGTGTAACCCGAAAGCATTTCTCTTACAATATTTTACAGTCAAAAAACGCGAGGCTAAAGAATTCTGATTCGATGTAAAATGCCAAGTGTTTTTACAGAAAAGAGCATTGTTGAATGCCTTTAAATTTTTGAAACCAAGTCTGCCTTTTGAAGTACTAAGACACAACTTGTCCAAAGAGATGTAGTGAAGTGTTTTTTTAGAGGGGTTTCCAGACCAAAAGAAATTATTAAAGATATATGTAATAATATTGGTTGTTTTGGAGAAAACAAGCATAATTGATAGGGGATAAACTAGGAAACTAGAGAGTATGGCCTTGATAAGGGTAGCCCTCCCAAACTTGTTTAAGAGTAACCCTTTCCACGAAGCGCATTTTCTTCTAATTTTTTCAATAAGGAGAGACTAATTTTTATTTTTAGTGAGAGAAAACGTATAGTCAAATTAAAAGCCAAGGTAGTTCCCAATATGAGAGGTGTGATTAACATTTAGGGTTGAAATTAAATTAGTAATATCTTGTTGATTACAATTTGCGGAGAAAGTAACCGAGGATTTTGTGAAATTAATAATCTGTCCTGATTGATTTGCAAATTTGTTTAGTAAGTCTAAAATGACATTTCCAACATTTTTGTTTTTGACTCTTTTCTTTTGTACTAGTAGTTATGAAAATAACAAGTCATTCATTGGTCTATATACTGAAGGAACTCCCCATTTTACTGTTCATGGGGAGCTGTGTGGTTAAATAAGAGTCATTATATCTGTGCAGGATCAATCGTGAGAAACGTAGGATAAAATTTGAAGTGGGCTTTATCTACGGGTCATTCCCTATTATAACTATTTTCAATGCCAACGATAGTTACTCTCATTGAGCTTGTAGTAATCGTGGTTTTGTCTGTTGCTGAATTCTCTTAACGTGTTATCTGTGAATTTTATGTAAGCATTCAGGAAGAGTAGAAAGTAAGTACGCTTGAGCTTGGGACAGGGATGGAGTAGCCTCTATGAACATTGAAAAAATGGGGACGGCAGCTTTTCAATCAAAGACCGCTTATCCAACTAAAGATTTTGATTCCAAATTAATTACTACTACTTCCAATAGCCGAAACATTTGAACTAAGCTAAATATGCTTAAGAAAGAGGGTGAACTAAACTCGACAATAATCTATTGAGGCTATTTTAATAGAAGCTTGATTCTTGCTTCTTAAGAGAGAGTAGGGGTGCGATTTCGGTTCAACCGAACCGGAACCGAACCAACCGAAGCCGGAACCGGTCGGTTTCGGTTCGGTTCGTCGGTTCAAAGACCGAGTTCGGTTCGGTTGAACCGGAACCGATTAATTTGATATGCTAGAACCGAATCCGACCCGTTAATCGGAACCGGATCCTTCACCGGTTCGGTTTTCGGTTCGGTTCGGTTCCAGAACCGGTCGGCCATTTTTTTTTTGTGTTGATATTTGAATAATTGTTGTAATTTTAATTAATAAGTATTAAGTATTAATTAACAAAGTTAGGGTTAGGTAGGGTTCATTAATTAAATTAGGGTTAGGGTTTAGGAATTGTTATTAATTAATACTAGTTTTTTTTTAATATTAATGTATTTAGGGAATGTTTTCACAAATATTTAAAAAAAACATCAAAACTTGAGGAGTGTGTGTGTGTGGAAATTGGAATTGAGGATTGAGGAATATGGAGATTGGAGAATGAATTTTGGAGAGTGTAGGATGATTTTTGAGTGAAGAATTGTGAGAAGTGTTGAGAGAGTTTGTTGATGAAGTGTGAAAAAAATGGTAGTGCGGGTTGGGTATTTATAGGTGTAGAAGGAAGGAGAGGGGAAGTGAAAAAAAAAAAAAAAAAAAAAAAAAAAAAAAAAACAGAAAATCACCAACGGTCATGACTACCGTTTGGCAAACGGTAGAAAACCAACGGATAGATTTTTGAAAATTTCCGACCGTTTGAACGGTTCTCGGGTCGGTTCTGGCCCGGTTCCGGTTCCGGTTCCGGGTCGGTTCCCGGTTCCTGATTAACACAAAACCGAACCGGAACCGAACTACCCACGGATTCGGTTCGGTCCGGGTAGTCGGTTCTCGGTTCGGTTACGGTTCACTTGGTTTCGGTTGATTTTCTACCCGGTTCCGGTCGGTTCTCGGGTCAACCGACCCGAATTCGCACCACTAAGAGAGAGAAATCGCAAAGAGGTCCCCAAATCGGAACATAATTTTTCTACCAAAAGAGAGAAATACATAAAAAAAGCAAAGTTTCTTGTGGCCACTTGCAAATAGAAACAAATATCATTGAACGTTTATAAGCAGAGCAGTGTGTGAATGAAAATGGCTTATCATGTTCTTATGTCCTTTTCTCATCCAAAACAATTTCCAGATACAATTCCCAGAAACAACATCAGCTGTGGCAGGTTTGTTCTCTCTCCATGTTGTCAGACAACTTATTTGTTCTCTCTCCAAGTTTAGCTACTTTGATGCAACAACATACTCTTTCTTTCAGTATTCATAGACTTCATTTCTAATCCAGACACGGTTTAGGAGGTGAACTGGGTTAGTCTTTATCATTGTAATCTTTTCCCAATTGATGATCTCATCTTGTAGACGCCACTTTCGCATTCACTGATTAAGGTTTTAGTACCTAGGGGCATCATAATTTGATACTACTACTTTTTTCAGTTGCATTCATAGTATCTTGTTTTCTTTTTTGAGTATTCATAGACTTCATCTCTGATCCACAAGAAAGTTCAGGTGAACTCGGTTAGTCTTCTCTTTTTCCAAAGAAGGCAAATGCATTTGATTCCACTGAATTCATTCATTCATAAGGACATGCTTTATGGTGTTTCACCAAAATATGTGTCTTTCCTTAGTAGTAGTATCTTACAACATCGGATTACATGCAGTTTTAGTAGACAATTGATGATCTTATCTTGTAGCCACCACTCGCATTCACTGTTTAAGGTTTCTGGTTCAAGTACCTAGGGTATAATCTGACACTCTACATCAGTTGCATATACAGTATCTTGTTTTTTTCCATATCAAAAGTGTTGCGATTTCGTGCAACAAAGTACTCCTTCTGTCCCAAAATAACTGCCCCATCGGACTTTTCAGGACAACTTTCACCAGTAGATTTTTGAGTAGTTGGGACAAGTTTTCATTGCGAATAGGAGGTTCGGGTTTTGATACTTCTCTTGGAAGATTGACAACACCGACTAAGCGCTTGTCAATGCAAAAGCTTAGCGTGCTTTATCACACTGTATCTCTTTGGAGAGGAACTTCAAATGGACAAAACGATACTGGTATGCGCTACGGAGCCACCAATATATTACTTATGAAAAGGGATACAAGAGCAACATTCCCTTCTACCACAAAATATTCTGGGCTAGATTTGAAATTTAGCCATTCATCACGAAATGGGCAAGTTAGAGCTGTCGCAAGTGGAGATCTGCAAGAAGTTTCTGATGAAGACGATGATGTTTGTCCGGCTGAATGTGTAAGGGAATTCAAAACTGATGATGAGTTTCTAGCTGTTCTTGAGAAGGCCAAGAAGGCGGATTCTTTAGTCGTCGTAGATTTTTATCGCACCGCGTGTGGTAGCTGCAAGTACATAGAGCAGATATTTACTAAATTGTGCAAAGGAGCTGGTGAAAATGATGCTAAAGTCGTCTTCTTAAAGCATAATGTGAGTATTTGTTTCAATGGAAATGTTTTTGTTGAATGCTTTCAGGCACTGAAGAATATTTGCAGTTCTTGTATTTGATAAAAAATCTTAGTAAAAGTGGTCTTGTATGCGCTTCTGATGGGATTATGTGACTTTGTATGTGCAGGTTATTGATGAATATGATGAACAATCTGAAGTTGCTGAACGACTTCGGATCAAGGTACATTTCATGATATTACTTTCTGCCCAGACATTCTTATAAAACTTGGAACTTTTGACATTCATGCAGTACATGTTTGCTGACAGTGCCATACATGCAACATGAGAGTTTACATAAACACCACGCAATATTTGATTTTACTGACACAACACCCCAGAAAAGCAGTCAGTCGATCTCATATTGTTGGTGCAGGATGTTAGGAAACCAAAAACTTTAATACTGTATGGGTGGTTTATCTGTCGATTCTCATAGAGCATGTATCGCACTGTCAGCGAATATATATTGCACGAGTGTTATATGCGAAAGTCTTCAAAATTTGGGAAAGCTGAGACGTTGTTGTTGTTGTTGATATGGCGCAGGCAGTGCCCCTCTTCCACTTCTATAGAAATGGTGCGCTATTAGAAGCCTTTCCAACGAGAGACAAAGAACGGATCCTTGCAGCGATAAGTAAATACTCACCTCAAACCCCTAATGTTCAATCGTAATCTGCCGATAGATACGATTTGTATGTATATCGCGGATGCCTTGTAAGGTGGCTACAGTCTATTGGTCCGGTTCTTAAAATCGGTTCCAGTTAGTATCAATTTAAGTAAACATGTTCCAATTTTACGAGAAATTTTTTAGTGCTCCAAAAGAACACCACGTGGTGTTCTACAATTTGTATAAATGATGCACTGTGATTGGAAGTAGAGCACCACGTGGTGCTCTTTTGGAGCACTAAAAATTTTCTCCAGTTTTACATGCCACGTGGACTAATAAATTACAGCCACATTACAAAGCAATAGGAGCTCCTACAACGTTGGTTGTAG
Source organism: Linanthus parryae (assembly GCA_023055425.1). Lineage (NCBI taxonomy): Eukaryota > Viridiplantae > Streptophyta > Magnoliopsida > Ericales > Polemoniaceae > Linanthus > Linanthus parryae. The sequence continues at coordinate 32,663,000 of JALGPY010000006.1, forward strand.
GAAATCCATGTCCGCATATTGCGACTAGCAACACTTCTCATTGTGCTAGACATTGTATTCTTTTACATATTCATGTATTATATACGATCTGAGGTATACAAAGAGACATTTCTTATGTAATCCATCGAGTATTACAGAAATCGAGTGCGATCAGGTAGGCTTTTAGTACCGATTAATGTGCCTAAATAGGCCTTTCAGTAAACACAAGTTGTAGCTGCTCCACAAACAGCTTGTACCAGCACCCGTTTTCACATAAACAGCTCGTACCGGTATCTTGGAGAGCAGGAAGATTCTTGAGCAGGGTATATGTTGGGAGGTTGGTAAAGGTAAGAACATTAAATGCTACAAGGACAGATACACTCTCTTGGCCACCAAACTGTGGGTGAATTGCTTGATATTGACCCACCAGAAAATGTGGAGAATCTCATTAATCCTGCACATTTAACTTAAGAACAAGTATTGTTCTCAATTCTTTCCCCACTCAGATAAGCCATGCCATTCTCAATATCCAGCTCTCCATGGCAAACAGAGAGGACAAATGTTACTGAAATGGACAAAAGAGTATGAAGCTAAATCTGACTACTTCAAGGCACTGGAGATCAAAAAAGGGAAGACACTAGAGAAGAAAGTATTAGAGACAAGACAAGTTCTTTATTTGGCCTGACTAATACTGGGAAAGAATTTGAAGAAAGCATGCTCCCAAAAATCAAACACTTTGGGTGGAAACTAAACACAAATGCTGTGGCTGTCAAGAAGAACATTATTGTTAGAAAATGCAGAAATTCTAGTGTTTACCAACTGTGTGGAAAGGAGGATGAAGACGCAGAACACTTCCTATTTCGCTGTAATTGGGTGGGTGGATTTTGGTTTGGTACAGGATTGCTTAATCCTACCAAGCTAAGAGAAATTGGTTGTTTCAAACTTTGGATGGTGGAACTATAGGACAGAGAAAAGAACGGGCTGTGCAGCCCTCAGAGGGTAGATGAGTTTGTGCTGGCTTTCTGGTCAATTTGGTTGCACAGGAGTCAATGCTGTTTTCAACAAATGGAGCCTAACCCCAAGAAAGCTTTAGAGAAATTTCTCCAAGCTAAAAGAGATTTTGCTAGGGCGATGGATGCAATGCCTAAAAATGAAAGACAGAAAACAATGTTAGAAGGTAAAGAACGAAGGCATGGTCTTCTTAAAGTTAAAACTGATGCCACTTGGGATAAAACCTAAAAAAGTTGGTAATGGTGGATGTCATAGTGGTGAATTTATTGGTGCAACGTGATTCCAGACCAAGGAGTCAGCCATTCAAGTTGAAGCAGCTGCTGTGAGAAAAGCTTGTGCTGACTGCATCTCAATGGGTGAAGATAATACGATTTTTTAATGTGATAATCAAAGCGTAATTTTCCAAGTCAAAGACAGGTAAACTTGGCAATTGGGAGATCTAGCGATGCTGCTGAGATATCAGAGACATCTTAAAGAGAAAGTATTCATTGGGGCTAGACCCACCACAGTGGCATGCCTGCGTGGTGGGACGCGTCATTCAGCTTTTGACAAATAAGCAAAATTTGGTGGGTTCCATTTGAGTATTTGATCAGGCTTTATTAAGTAGACGCTTCCCACTTCTTGGTGGGGAGAGACGGATGCCAGGTTGCATATTTGTCAAAAGCTGAATGGCGCGCCCCACCACACAGGCATGCCACAGTGGTGGGACTAGCCCCAATGAATACTTTCTCCATCTTAAGACGATCTCTTAGCACTCTGAACTGGATTTCAAGAGATATAAATTTTGTAGCAAATGGTCTTGTTACGTTAGCAAAACAAAAATGTATAGGTTCTAGACTTGGAAGGTCTCCAGATGAGCTCTTAGTAGTATGTTGCAAAAGGATGTAATGGATTATGAGCTTTCTTTCTTGTTTTAGTCTTTTAATATACTTCTCTTGAATATATATAACTCTCTTTATCACGTGATAAAGAAAGTTTTATTGGAGTGACAATGGGTCAGATTAGGATTTGATCAGACCATAATCATATCCGGATCTAGATTTTGCCGAATGTGACTTGAGCTACCCATAGGATCATAGTATGCGGTCGCCTGACTTGGTTCAAAGGGTGGACAGACTGGGAACACAAGAAAGAGCCCTGAAAGCTGACTTAATTGTCATCAAACTCGAACAAATGCCACCTGAGCTATACCAAGTTGATTACCATTCTGTTTGTACAACAATGGAAATGCAGAAACCCAAGGTGAAAAAGGATTTCATTTATGATTTATAGTGAATTTTAAGCTTTACGAGTACACCTAATACAAAATAGCAGTAATTGAACAGACTAACAGGTGAAGGTATATGGCTAGACATCAAAATAATTGCTGTGAATTTGGGAGGAGTGAAATTGCATCCAGCACGTTTGGGTTTACAAAGGTTATCTTTCGATTCTGGGGTAAAAATTTCACGCTCGTTGGCTTTCTTCTAGAACACGGACACCTGGCCCATACACGAGACGACATCTGTCATGGAGCGAGCTAACCAGTCGAGAGACAACCTCCTTAAAAAACATGGATGCCATCTGTTTGAACACAAAAATGATTGACTGAGTCAGATTATTGCATTTTGAGATAACTTTAAAGGTAATGGAAGGACAATCACACAAATGAGACCACTTCCACCATATGCAACTCTTCGTAAACAAAACAAACCTGACTAATGCATAATCCTTGGGTTTCATCAAAACTTCTAAAGCTAATTGAAACATAGGATACTAGGATAGACCATTCTTTGTAAAAACAGGAATCACTTTTTTTTTTACAAAATAAAAGGCGACAGTGGCATCGTCAGGAATAGACTAGTGATTTCAGCAGACCATAAGAAGTTAATTATCAGCCCTTATCAAACATATGCTTAAATTGGGATCAGAATGGTACAGTAACATCAAGCAACTAAAGTTTTCTAAAAGAGGGCTGCTATGCTTTTAAGTAAAGAAATTCATTTATGCTGTGGAAGGGTGTGGAAGGGTAAATATTATGTTATTATAGTCTCCCTTCCTAGCTACTTGATGGCACGATGGCAACCGCTATTAGAGCATCTCCAACCCATGTCATTTTCCCCCTCCCCCCACCTCCGCCTCCCCTCACGGGCCCACCATTTTCCCTTCCCCCTTCACATCCCCATACCCTAAACTACAACTCATCATCAACCCTTTTTCCCCTATCCATTTTAACCCGTGTAGGGGGAGGGGGAGGGGCATGTCCATGGGGAAATCCCCCCTATCCCACACCCAAGGCAAAATTTCTCCCCATAGCACCCCCTCCCCATCCCCATCCCCCCATGGGGGTTGGACTTGAACCGTATTTTTATACGGTTTTCCCCATCCCCCTCCCTCCATGGGGTTGGAGATGCTCTTACAAGTTCCTTCATGTGTTTGACAGAGAAAGCATTATTTCAGGGGGATCTTAATTACTGTCTTTGTTCATCATACTTGTACATGGAACGTGGAAGCACATGAAAGTTGGATTCTCGGCAGCTCGATTTAGGGCAGGAGTTCATGTATGAGTTGGAACATGGAAGGCATATAATAATTCTTTGTAAGAATGCTAACACTGAATTCAAGGATGTCGAAGACATTAACAATTCTTTGGAGGATGCCAATGGAGAGATATGTTTAGTAACTCACTAGGGTTATATTGGGTCGCTGGTTGGTGTTTTAAAGTAGCGGATTTGCTTAAAAGGGTATATTTTAAGGAGGAGGTCGAAGACATACTTCTTTGGAGGTTCCAAAGGAGGGAGACCCGTTTAGTAACTCACGAGGGTTATAATGGGTCGGTTGTTGGTGTTTTACAGTGGCAGATTTGGCTGAAAGGGAAGAGCTTAAAAAGGTATTGCAAGCAGTTAGGAGGCTGGGTTTTCAGCCTGATAAGTTTTCTATCAAATAAACCTTTAGATAACATGAGTAGGGTCGAAAGGGAATGTTACGATGGCATGTGTGTACGCACTGAAGATTATTTCCTATGTTACTCTTCTAGTTTTCCTGGTTTGCTACGGCTAAAGCTGCTTCGGTCAAGAAATATTAGAGGCAGGGATTGAGGGGGGTCCTCTAGGATGTTCTTTTCTAACAAGAGATTGAATATTTTGTTTTCCATTGTGATTGTGTATGAGATCAGACTTCGGACTCTACGAAGTGGTAGGAAATATAGGAGTAATGTTCTTTGGAACTGAAAGATGAGTATTTATTGTTTTCAGTTCACTTTCTGATCTAGTTTGAGAGAGATGGAATCAAAACAAGAACTGAACCAAGACCGCCATCACCATCCACCCTACAACCTTCACCACCTGGAGCATCAACCGAACCACAATCACCAGCGCATCTCCAAACAAAACCAGACCCCAACTGAACCAAAACTCCAATTGACAATACCAGACCACAATCTGAAATCCATTTGCCAGAAAAACTTAAATTTGAGAAGAAAGATGAATAGACCTGAGAGATTTGTTACTTCCCCAAAACGAAGAAAACCAAAGAGATTTGAAGTAAATAGCAAACAATTGTCGTTACAGGTTGAAGTTGATTGATATAATGATATAAACAAGAAACCAAGAACGGCAACAAGAAGATACATGAGGAAACAAACATCATTCACGTTACTGTAAAGTGAAACCTCATATTTCCAGTTGCCAACCAACAAAAACACACCGGAATCACCAATAGCCACCAGAAATACCAGTTGGAAGTTGGAACAGTCAAACACCTGTTCCCCAGCACCATCCTTGAACTTGTAATCTCTAACTTCGATTTACACTGGAGAGCAATTCAGAGAGAAAGAGCAATTTAAACACTAGATCTAGAGAGGCACTGGACAGAGGAGTGAGGAGGGTGTCTATGTTTAACGTCGGCAAGCTCGCTGACGTCCATGGTGAGGGTATGGGCAAGTTCACGCCACTGGCAGTGAGGGTTTAACAGGGGTGTGGACAACGGTGAGAGCAAAGAAATTGGTGGGTTAAAAAGTGGTGGAGAATGGGGTTCGCGAAGGTGGGTTGGCTTGTACTTTGTAGAGGAGAAAAGGATTGAATGGAGGTGGTTCCCTGGTTGGTTGCTACATCAATAGTGGCCCGTAACAATGGTCAATGGTGGCAGAGCCAGGAATTTTGGCTGCAATGGACTAATAATAATGGTGGTTCAAATTTGACTGATGACATGATGGGAGTCCATTTGGTGAATAAGTTTATTCTCATCCGGAGTCATGGCTGATTAGTTTGAGAAGTGCTGGTTGTGGGGGGTTGCCAGTGGTGACCGTGACAGGACCCAGGAGGGCTTAGGTTGGTGGGCATGGCATCAATCAGTGTTACTACTTTTTCATTTTGATATTTCTTTATCATCTTCTTCTGCATTATCGTTTTGATCTTCAAGCAATTCTGAACTTTGCTTATTGGCATTCCCCTAACATGTGTTACTGTACGCCCTTTCAATGTTTTTCAATAGACGACGAACGTTTTTTGCCCATTTATGATGTGTGAACCATCAGCGGCTATTTGGTACCGAGATCAAACCGTGGAGATATATGAAGTTTGCCCTTTAAAAATATGATAAAATGAGTTCCATTGATTGTTAAAATTAAGCTAAAAAATAACTTCTCCCTCCATCTTAAACTGAGTGTCCCGGTGGAGTTTTCACGGTATTTGAGGAGGTGGTTTTGACTCGGTAGATCTACTAAAATGTCCTTTGTTTTATGTGGATTTTATTTAATTGGAAAGTGATAAAAGTAATTTTTGAAAGGATTATAGGCGATGTAAAGTGGTGAAGTAACTTTTTGGTAGTAGTACTCTAAATTTGGGATTTCCATTTGAGGAAACGAAGACACTTGAATTGAATGGAGGATGTTTTTCGATCCAACTCAACAAGCCTTTTCCTAGTTTAACAGGGGTAGACTACATAGATCAAACTCCTCCAGTTCTTCCTGTCCAAAGCCATTAGCTCACTGATGGTTAGTATGATGAATCTTGTCTTATTCCCTCATCTACTCACTTCTTGCGGTTAGCGCATCCAAGTCCAAGGGTGCACAATGAACCTGACCAAACCACCTCAAAGGTATCTCAGATTCCATTTTATTATGGTGCAACATCTATATTCTTTTGCATCATAGCGTGTTAATCTTTCATATTTACATCACTCATCAACCTTAGTTGTTGGTTATCACATGTGAGCAGTTGTTTCACATGGGAATGGTGGAGAAGATGTGGGTGGTTCATATAGTATGATTTGGTCCCTGACTCCTAAGGTTGACCTTCTGGGTAAGTGAACGCGGGAACCTAAATTATACTCCCTGTCTCATTTTACCTGTCATGTTTAACTTTTCAGGAAACTTTGACTAGGCGATTAATGTAGCAAAACGACGCAAGAACTTGTTAAACTTTTCATATTGCTATAGACTAACATGTTCCCTTATCACGGTGTTTAATCTCCCAACAAGTGGTATCAGTGTCGATGGTTCGTGCGGGCTGCCGCTATGAATCAAAAGGGTGAGACAGTGCAGTGTTCTCATGGACGAGTGTTCCATGAATGGCGGCCCTGATGTCTGTGTACAATCAAATTCCTGTGTTGCCGCCCCAACCAAAGGTGATTCAAAGAAAATCGGCAAATACTTGTGGGCAAGGGGGAGCATGTTAAAGGGCTAATACATGATGTGGGAGATTGCTGGCTTATCATGTGTGAGCATTTATCCCACATGGAATGATGGAGAAGATGTGGGTGATTAATATAGTGGGCCTGTTTGGATGAGCGGAAGTAAGTGAGCGGTTTGGCTAAAGATCTACATTTATCTGGAGCGTTTGGATAAGATAGCTAAAAGTAGATTAATGTAATTATTGTAATAAAATTAATAATATAATATTAATAAAAATGGTGATGTATTGCCACGATGGGAAATTCAGAAATTGAAACCGTGCCAATATGGAGGGCATCTCATGATTTTAAAGAAATTTGACCAAGGGCTCCAATTAGTGAATGACACGTGCAAGTGGAAGGGAACAAATGGTTGCTGAAGTGGTTTCAAATTTTGGAAGTATGTGTGTGTCCCGGATTTCCGCCAGATTTTTCGGAATTCCGGGTAACAATTTTTTTTTTTCCGGAATTCCGGATTTCAAGCAAATTTTTGACCACCTTTTTCAAATTATTGACTATTTAGTTCATCTCAACTTCCTCTGATCCAAACACACCCAGTATGTCCAGTCCCTGGCTCATAAGGTTGACATTTCGGGTATGTCGGTGCCCCAATTCATACTATGTTCCTTCATCACGGAGTTTAATCTCCCAACATTAGCATCCTCATTTCTGCTACACTCATTTTACATATACATATACATATACATATACATATACATATACATATACATATACATATACATATACATATACATATACATATACATATACATATACATATACATATACACACACACACACACACACACACACACACACACACACACACACACACACAAATTGTTTTTTGGCACTTTCTATGTCGAAGATGCAACCTATTATAACTCACAAGTTCCTTTTTTACCAAACCAAAACCAATCAAACTATTCATGTGCCACTTGATTCCTAAGGCCCTCTTGACTTACATAAGTTTGTAAGAATGGTAATTATCATCTCTATATTTGCATTGCCTCACCTTTGATCCTCACAAATAAGAATATGTGATTTACTAAAAAGGTGAAGCAACCCTCTATAAGATTGTGCAGCACAAGTACACTGGATTCTAAACTGGTTCAATGGCAGAAGTTTCAGGAACGATAAGAAATAAGATAATGGAGGTTGGATCCCTGAATTGCACCAAGTTAATAATAAATATAGGATCTATTGCAGTAGAAGTGGCCAACGACGCAGCAACTGTGGGCCTATCTTGGCTTCATCAACTAAGGAAAATTTAATATTGAAGTGTCGTCTAATTCCTGAAACTCCAATGCAGCTTTTCACAAAACAAAGGTTCAGAAGACCAATCACCTTCAGCCGAAAAATGTAGCTAGCACATTTAAGTGCAAGTAATCATATTTAAAATGAATAAGGAAGATGGTCAAATCATTTGAGAGGAGCTACGCACAATTACTTCTCATCTCTAAGTCAAATTGCATAAACACGGTGAATTGAAAACACAGGCAAGTTTCTAGAAGCCTAACATGGAATATCGTCAGAACTGAAAACATTTCCAATTATGCTTTTTGTGTAGAATGCACAATACAGACTTGCATGAAGAGATGGACCGCTCCATTAGTTACAGCAATGGCATGAGGAAAACAGAGAACCAGGAAATTACCTGTCGATATAGTGGAGACTGGAACTTAAAATCAACAAAGAAATGGAGTTTGCATGTTCCTGGATTGGGTCCCGGATTGAATTCCCAAACATTAGTCAGATGATCAAAAAGATTACTGTCTGATACAGTTGACTGCAGAAAACAAGAATAAAAGATAAGCACCTAACAGCAGTAGTTAGTGAAGTGCAGAAGTGGGTAATCAGACAGCTCAATACATAAATGAGGAGGTGATCAAGTTCAGCTCACCTACAAACAGGGGCGGGGGTATAGAGAGGCACAGGGGTCATGTGCCCCCTAACATTTTCTAGAACTGCAGAATCACCCAGCTTTAAAAAAAATCAATTTTGGCCCTGCCTTTATTGCAAATATATCCCCAACAAATCTCAGATGTGCCCAAAATGATGAAATTTTTAATCTGAAGGACCTTAAACACATTTTGTAAGGCCCCTAACAGTAAAAATAACAGGAAGGTCCCATGTATCTGAATTAATAATCCCTAAAGTTCTAAACTTCTTCCGAGCATCAGTCTCTCTCTTACCCTCTCTCTGGAACATGAATCGCAAGCCGACCACCTCGTCTTGTATATAGAAATTATGGTCGAGGAGATTGTAAGCGCAGGAAAAAGTCTCTGATTTGGGCCATGCACTTCGGTGATTCTTGTATATAGCAATTATGAAGATAGAACATAATATCGGCTGAAGGGGAAATTGACATTATCGTGCAATTTTAGTGGTTGACTTTCTTTCTTCACTTGAAACTTAATTTGAACGTTTATAGTTGTCATAAAAAAGCAACATGTGTATGATTGAGATATTCTGACTTAGTGTCCGCAGTTTTGTGGCATAATTCTATGTAGTTAGTGACTTCGCTTAAAGAAATTGTGTCCCTCTCTTCATTAAAATCCTGGCTCCGCCACTGCTTACAAAACACCTACTCTGGTAAGAGCTTCACTTAGCTTTTCTCTTTTCAGCATTCCAGGAACTACCCTTTCTGTGGTTGTTTGCTAGAGATTGAAAGATTCTAATTCAAGGAGAGATAGTGGAACAGTTTGTTCAAAACTCTTACAATAAGCATGAGCATTTGACAGCCTGTTCAAAGCGGTACAGAAATTATTGAATTCTCTTCATATTGTTGATTTGTTTCACTTATGTCAACATCTGTATCAACACCCACTGGTTCTTTTTTACCTTTAAGTATCACCAGTTAAAATACTTTCAATCTTGAAGAGTACTCAAAAACACCAACGTAACATCTTAATAAAAGGGAAATTCAGTATGTCCATCGATAAAATTTGTAGAAAGATCGCTAGTAGTTCATTTGAATATTGTTAATGATTGTGAGTATTTATGTTCCATATTTTTCCTCCGCATTGCACACACCATTTTAAAGCAGAAGTGTCATTCCTATGGACAGAAGAACTCATCGGATCCATGTATCTTTTACATATCTGGCAAAACAATCTGCTGAAAATGTTTTCCAATCCATGTGTGCATTAATTCCTATGGGTCGTTTTCCAATATCTCCCACTCGCACATGATGTTGCCGAATGTATTAATTATGTCCCTAAACTGCTTCAGTGTTCGAAATTGCCCGTACTAGTATGTTCCCTCTCTTTCTCCCCAAACTGACTTTTATCACTATTCACCGGGTCATTTTGACCCGGTGATTTGGATAGTAATATGATACAATTTTTTGATAATATTTTCATGGTGTTGTAGAGTAGAAGTTGCTCTATAATACGGTGAAAAAAATATCAAAAAATTACATCGTTTTGCGATCCAAATCACCAGGTCAAAGTGACCCAGATACGAGACAAAAAGTCAGAATGGAGAGGAAGAGAGGGAACAGAGGTGGTACTAGCTAATGTAATGTGCTATTGCTAAGAGCACCTGCATGTGAGACCCCTATGTTAAGTAGCATCAAACAGAAAACTAGCATAGATGGCATCAACCCGATAAGAAATCATATGACTCTCAAAATGCCACATACATGTTCATTCTATCACACGAATCCCCGTGCCTCTAATTTGTTAAACAGAATCTTTCTGAATAGTAATTATTCCATGGTTCCTGACTATACGTACAACAAAACAATAAACTGGACCCACAATGAGTTTTTTTAGTGCTCAATGGAGCACCACCTAAGATGGTCATGGGTTTGGATTAATTAGTCCTTTCTTGAATCTATCAATACACAAACTCATATTTTATTTTATTTTTGAGAAATACACAAACTCATATTCGCAGAAGTGCAAATTTGAGATACTCAAAAATGACCCCTAGCAACGAATGCACACATGGATAGGAAGACATGATCTGACAAATTAATTTGCTAGATATGTATAAGATACGAGGCGCCAAAGAAAGGCACACTCGTTATTTGTCCGTCTACAATTATCGTTTGCTTAGAAGTTTTAAATGGTGAAGTCAAGTGGTTGGACAATACCCCTAGCAATTATAGTACATAAGCTATAGAAATAAGCTGCTCGTAGGGTATGGTCCAAGTGTGGGTATTCAGAAAATCTTTGGTACAACTTCGATAGGGTTTGCGATTCATGACTTCTATGTGGTCTTGTTTTATGGATTTCTCGAATTAATCTTCTAGTTCATGTTACTTTTCGTTCCTCTTTTGCATTTCCCTGGAAAGTTTGTACTTTATGGGAACTCAATCAGGTATGATCCAGGTTCCGGTATTCTGAAATTAACAGTTAAGACTCTGTCTGGGTTCTGAGGAGTATTATATCTGCCCAATTGCTATACCTAGTGAATAATGATAGTAAAGGACTAACAACTCATTCTTGGCTTACATAAACCTCTTCTGGTGTAAGGAGATGCATAAGAGCGTCACAAAATTATGCAAGACTGATACCCATTTGTTGATACTTGATACATGGGTCCAAGAAAACTTTCTGGCAAGCATTGGTCGTTAAGCTTATGCTTGACCAAATTTGAGGGTACATTGACCTTTAAAACTGTTCTGATCAACAGCAACTCAGCTATCAAGCCTTACACTGTAGGAGGATATACGTACGCGGTACAACCAAACAATACACTGGACCCACAATGAGTTTTTCTAGTGCTCAAGAAAGCATCACCTAAGATGGTCATGGATTTTGAAATAATTAGTCCTTTCTCGAATCTTTCAATACACAAACTCATATTTTATTTTATTTTTGAGAAATACACAAACTCATATTCGCAGAAGTGCAAATTGGAGATACTAAAAAATGACCCCTAGCAACGAATGCACACATGGATAGGAAGACATGATCTGACAAATTAATTTGCTAGATATGTATAAGATACGAGGCGCCAAAGAAAGGCACGCTCGTTGTATTCGTCCGTCTACAATTATCTTTTGCTTAGAAGTTTTAAATGGTGAAGTCGAGTGGTTGGACAATACCCCTAGCAATTATAGTACATAAGCTCTAGAAATAAACTGCTTGTAGGGTTGGTCCAAGTCTGGGTGTTCAGAAAATCTTTGGTACAATTTCGATAGGGTTTCCGATTATACGAGTTCTATGTGGTCTTATTTTATGGATTTGTTGAATTTAATCTTCTAGTGCATGTTACTTGTCGTCCCTCTTTTGCATTTCTCTGGAAAGTTTGTACTTGATGGGAACTCAATCAGGTATGATCCAGATCCCGGTGTTCTGAAACTAATAGGTAAGACTCTGGCTGGGTTCTGAGGAATATTATATATGCCCAATTGGTAAACCTAGTGAATAATGATAGTAAAGGACTAACAACTCATTTTTGGCTTACAGAAACCTCTTCTGGTGTAAGGAGATTCATATGAGCGTCAAAAATTAATGCAAGATTGATACCCTTATGTTTATACTTGATACATGGGTCCAAGAAACTTTCTAGCAAGATTGGTCTTTAATCTTATGCTTCACCAGATTCGGAGGTACATTCACCTTAAAAAATGTTCTGATAACAGCAACTTAGCTATCAAGCCTTGCACTGTAGGAGGATATAGGACAATATGAGTCTGGTTTGCCATACTTTGAACGACGCGCCAATTGGATTTTTCTACGGCAAGTCATGCTTACTTGACTAATATACTTCTATGTTATGTGCAGCAGAGTACATCACCCACTGATTGCTAGAAGTAAACCTTTACTGCTATATGGTCCATAACATTTTCTAACTCAGTTTGCAATGCTTTGTTAGCCACTCAGTTCTAGATTGTGTTTTCTACATGCAGATTTTTATAGGACACGTATTGCTGCCTGCTTCAAATATAATTTAGAGATACTTCGCTTAAAACTTAAACACTAACTAGAAGGAAAATATGGATGCAATATTTGATTTTTTAACGGGTATGAATTGCAAGAAAATTCAGTAGAGAAGAATTACTTTGATGAACTTCGGCTTCTTTAATTCCACATGGGAAACATAGCTTTCAACGAGAAACTTGAACCCAATTTCCAGCTCAGCATCAAACGACCCATCGGGATAGCGTCGGATTATATCGGATCGCTGACACCAGGGGAGAAAATCTTGATACATGTCAACTGCAGCAACCACAGCATATAATTGTTCTGGAGAATACCTGTGGTGTTGTAGTCATTAGCATCACTTGTGTAGCCTATAGAAACAACAGTCACCATGGATGACACATAAATGGATCCATGGCAAGCGGTAATATGTTCTTAGATACTATTTGCTCAATATCATGCGAAAATATCTCTTAAAGAATCTAGAAACAGGATTTATAAGGAAACTATTTCCATAAAAAGATTCAAGAGAAAAAGAAGAAAAGAAAACACAAATTAGTTAGAGCATAAATAAGAAAAATAAGAAGTAGCTCCACCTGAATAATAAACAAGCCAGGGAGTCCCAATCTGAATCCATGACATCTAAGAGAAAAGAAATTAAAAAACGAAATGCCTTGCATTCACTTGAACTCATTTCAATTTTTATGACAACTTCATCACAGCAACAATAGTCTTATAATTGTTCACCAGCCCATAACTATAATACTAGTATGCACATAAATACGATCACCCAAATGGCAAGTTCAATCTAAGATCATACGAACATTTACTAATAGCATTTCGATCAATCACATAAGCGAAGACGATGCAACGTAAGCGAGAAGTTCAAACTAGACTAAAACATACCCCAAAACGCGCCACTCTTCATGAGTTTTGGACACTGCACTGCCCTCCTCACCATCACCACAACCAAGAAAACCCCTCCTCTGAAAAGCAGCAACATTGCAAACACTTGTACCCAATGGATTGAAATCATTACATGATCGAAAATCCTTATTGCCCTGCACAGACCTAATAATACCACCAATGCCACTCAAGCTTCGAATCTCCCTCCAACTTCCCACCTCTCCATAGTTCCTGGAAACCCTTTTCAGCCGTCCATTCTGCCGCAAAAGTGACCGCCCCAATGATACAACCGACCGCATTTTGTAAACCCTAACCGGCCGGAATGAGACGGATCCTAAAAAAAAGTGTTTTCTGATTCAGTATCATATATTCAGATTACAGAAATGAAAAAGGCGTAATCCAATTGCGATGATCGTTGAGCGTGATTGAAAATGGGTGGAGGGTTAGGATTGCAACCAATAAGAACGTACCTTTGAATCGAAGCTCTCTTCGAAATGGAACCCACCAGGAGACTCTGAAGAATTGGGGATTTTGCGATGTAAAATTATGATGAAGTGAATCTAATTGAGGCAATGGCGATGAAACCTGAGGGGGGTTTGGTTGATTTTTGGATCTTTTTTGCGGTGATTGTGAGCTGTTTCTGGGTAGCTTTCGACGAAACTGGGAGAGTCGTTGAACGAATTGGGAAAACGAGGGTTGAAGAGGAAGCTTTCACGGAATGGAAGGATCGTTTGGAAGGGAAACACCCACCTCAGCAGAGGAAGATGACCTCGCGTGCGGGAGCGATACTGCAATCTTTTTCCCATTCTCTTTCTATTTCTATTTTAATTTTCTTTTATTTTCTTTTCTTTTCTTTTCTCTTTTTTCTTTCTTTTTTTTTTTATTTTTTATGTCGTGAGAACCTGCAGGGACAGCCCTTCGGCTGCGCACTCGGTAAATCTCCACCTCGCAGCTTCACTCTAGTGCAATAGCCTGCAAATCACATGAGAGAGGTAAAGCTGCTAAAGAAAATTCCGGCTGACAGGCTCTCAGTTGAGAAGGCCAATAGGCAACCCTTGCGTCGCCCCAAAATTTGAACTCAAGACCTCACGATAAACCCGACCAACTCAACTACACCTCCGAAGGGTTGAGTTTTTCTTTTCTTATGAAAAGCAAAGTGATGGAAAACATATCTCCATTCGAAAGCCGGACACGGGTATATAAGTCGGGCACCGTCAATGAAAAAGTCGGGCATGAGACTTATTCCGGTGGACGACAAGTTCAAAACTTATGGTAAAACATGAAAGATGATAGAAAATTCAGTTATCAACGAACTAAGTCTCCATTTGTGATCACATCTGCTTATTCAAAATATAGATAGTAGTATCTCCTAAAAAAAAATATATTCTTCTTCATCATATCATACAACGGTTTTCTCTCTCTAGAACTTTTCTCTCTGGCTTGAAAAGAAAGGCACCTGCTTCCTTTTCCATTGCTTCAACATTGAAGATAAAGCAAGGCATTTGGATTATGGGGTTATTGGTCTGCATGGCAAGTCTCTCATCCTTAAAGAGAGACCACTTAAATTTGCAATTTCAGAACCCAGCTTTCCAACGATGGATGTATGGATTAGAATGCCAGGTATTCCCATGGAAGGGTTTTATCAAGATCTTGCTAAAAACCTAGGAAATGTTCCAGGTGAGCTTCTGCATGTTTACTGGGGAATAAGGAGATTTGCAAACATGGAAGAATTCAGGGTTAAAGTCAGAGTTCGAGTTGATGAGTCTCTCACACCAGGTGCCTACATAAACCCTATTGATCCAGGACACCCACCCATGTGGATCTTTTTTAGATACGAGAATATCTTCAAGGTGTGTTTCAAGTGCGGATTCGTGGGCACTCAAACAGAACGTGCGGTTGATAACTCCGTTTTGGAGTTATATTATTCCTTATTTTCGCTATGTTTTCCGTGCTTATCATGGAGAATTTGACCGTCTTTGAGCGTTTTGTGCTAAAATTGTGAAATTGAGTTTTTGAGCGTTCATCGTTAAATCCGGGCGTTTCTCGTATATTTTGTTGCTTTTATTGTGATATGATCGCGGGTTCGTGTGTCGTGTTGTGGTTGGCAGGAAATAGGACGCGAGGATCAAAGGTGGTGAAGAAACGAGCTTCGGAAACAAAGAAAGCAAGGAAAACTCAAGAAAAGAAGCCAGAAAAAAGCTAAGGCAGGAACTCTTCGCACGAAGAGAAAAGCTCTTCGCACGAAGAAAAGACTTAGCCAAAATTCCAGTTCTCTTCCTGTGACATGATGCTGTCTCAAAATAGGAGGACTTTTGCAGGAAGACTTCAGACAGAGTAGACAATCTCTTCGCACGAAGAGAAAGGGTCTTCGCACGAAGAGTTCGCCCAGAAAGCTAGAAACGTCCGGGGTCTTTTTACAATTATTAGAAACTTTGTTATATTATTCTAGGAACGTATTTAAGTGTGTTAGGTCGTCTTTTTGAGTAGTTTTTGACGGAAAACACATCTTTTGGAGATCAAGGAGCTATTGGGAGAGCTTAGGAGCTTTGGATCATCCGTTTGGATTCTCAACTCTTCTCTTTTCTTGATTTTTATGCTTAAACTCATGAGACTTATCGTTTTGAGTATGAATATGAGTAGCTAAACGTTATTTGCTGGGAATTCTCGTTTGGTGTAGCTAGGGTTTGATCTAAATATCATGTTTTGCTGATTGTGATTCATGTTTTAGCTTAATCTCACGTAATCTTTCATTATTATGGATTATTCACGTTTTTAATCAAATTATCTTTGCGAGTAGCTAACGTAGAGATAAACTTAATTAGTTTTCACGCGGTAACTCCCTGAGAATTAGTCGGTAAATTGAATAATTCACCTAGTCGAATCAATGTTTGGTAACTCGACATCGTTAACTAGGATCGTTAAAGTAGAATTTTGGTTTTAATGCATGATTTAAGCTAGAATAGACTTGGTAACTCGGTTTGTTTTGGTTTAAAGTATAGTAAACTTACTTGGTAACTCGGTAAGTTTAATATCGCTTGATTGATAGTGAAAGATACGTGGTTGTTTTACAAGTCAAAACATAAATTTAGCTCAACCTAGCGAACCTAGAGAATTCCCGGTGTTTTTCCCTTATATTACAAAAACCCTAAAATTCATTCTTTATTAATCGTGAACTATTGCACTTGGTTAATTGAGAATATTGCGTTTATTTTAGTAGAATTAGATCAAAATACAAACTGCGACGTACCCACATAAGGTTAGAATAATAATTAATTTAAACAAAGTCCCTTGGGTTCGACAACCCGGATTTCCGGTTTATTACTACACACGACAGCTGTACACTTGCAGTTGGAGCGTGTCAAGTTTTTGGCGCCGTTGCCGGGGACTTCGGCTAAATTAGTTATAATTCCTAGCCTTAGGGATTTTAATTTATTGTTTATATCGGTTTCTCACCTACGTTTTGCGTGGTTTGTGATTTCAGGTTGATTTACACGGTGCATGACCCGTTCTCGAGACGAGCCTTTGTATCCAACGTTTGAAGACCCGGAATCCTTATTAAAACCACAGCGTAGAGACAAGAGGAATTCAAGCTCAGTAGTCATGGATGAAGAAACGAGAGCTGAGTTTGAGAGAATTCGCAAAAATGTGCAAGATGCGGAGGCAGCTAGAGCAGCTGCTGTAGAGGAGGCTGCAAACAGAGCCGCGAAATCTGAGCAACTTAGGGCTCAAATGGCTGAGATGCAGGCGATGATTGATCGCATGAACCCTCCGAATCCACAACAACTTCCTGGTGCGGAAGTAGTTGGCAGAAATAACGGTGGCAATGGGAATAATGGGGGCAATAATCGGAACAACAACGGTCGGAATGTGGTGGAGCAAGTCAACAATGCTGAGGAGGATGAGCGTCCTTTGGTGGACTACTTCAGGACTACACCGGAGGGATATCAGCCCACCACTGTCAGGCCTCAGATCAATGCAGCCCATTTCGAGATTCGCCAACCGTTGATCAACATGGTTAGGGATGAGTGCTTATTCACTGGAGCCCCGAGTGATGATCCACATCAACACTTGCTCAATTTCGAGCAGATCACTTCTACTATGTATGATCAGAGATTTCCACTCGAGACGATAAAGCTCATGCTTTTCCCCTTCTCCTTATCGGGAAAGGCAAAGACATGGCTTATGGAATAGGCAGCAGGCAGCATAGTTACATGGGCAGATTGTAGTCGTCCTGAACTTCTCAGGAAGTATCTTCCACCATCCAAGGTTGCTCAACGGATGGCTGACATAACCAAATTTACACAGCAGGAAGATGATTCTTTGGGAGACACGTGGAGAAAGTTCAACCAGCTCTTGCGCAGATGCCCTACTCACGGAGAGCCATGGTATAAACTCCTCCATTACTTTTATAATGCTTTGGACAGGGAGACTGCTAGTGAGCTGGGCATGATGGCTCAAGGAAATTTTATGGGGATGGGACTACAGAGATGTCGTGATTTGCTAGATAATGTGGCCAAACGCGAATCCACGAGGTCCGAGACTCGTAGAAGCACGAAATCAGATGGGGCATTGGTTAGTAAGATTGAGTCCATGGTGGAACAGAAATTTGAACATCAGATGGCAGTGATGACTTCGGCTTTCAGCAATTTGAATCCATCGGCACAGGTGAAGTCAGTGGGAGAGATGATAGCAGATGCAAACCAGGGATATGGGGATGGTATTGAAGACGTGAACTACATGGGTCAAAGACAGCAGCAATGGCCAAACACCTATCATCCCAACAACCGCAACCACCCCAACTTCAGTTATGCCAATCCGAATAGTGGACTATATGCGCCAGGTCTAAGGCCAAATGTTCCTTATCAAGCTCAGCGACAGGCTCCACAGCAACAGGCTCCTCCACCACCTCCATCTTCAGAAGAACAGGACACAAACGCGTTGTTGAAGAAACTGTTAGCTAGCAATGATAAGATTGAAAGCAAGATTGTCGCGATAGAAGCCTCGATAAAAAGCCATGAAACACAGATTGGACAAATAGCCAATCAAAATACTAGACTTCCACCTGGTATGCTTCCGTCCAACACTATTACTCCAACTGAGCAGTTGAAGGCTATTACTACTCGCAGTGGGACCACTTGAAACAGCCCGAAGGACCACAGTTCACAGCTAGTACAATTCAACCGAAGTTCCAAGTACATTATTTATATATAAAAAGGAGAAACCCTCCAACAAAGTTTGGAAACAAGGGAAATAAACAACAACTAAACGTCTGAAACATTTAAGTGACGAAATGAAAACTAAACTTTATTTGCTGATAAAATCCTAAGCTTTAACGTGTGCGCGTTTCCCCCGCCTCAATGCCAACCTGCGGGTTTTACAATAGACAAAGCCGACCGCAGGAAAATTTTAATTAGTAAAAACTAAGTAAGTATATACCACAATACGTAAACAAGAGTTTTGGCTCAAAATACACACGATTTGATAAAATTCCATTTGAAAGATGCCAAGAGTAATTGATAAACTCAGTGATAGTAAACCAGGGATGAAGGAAAATTGAGCATATGGAACAGTAACCAAGATCCAGATTTTGGTGTTTGTTTTGGTTGAGGCGTAGCCTACGAGCCCCAACAGGTACGATGTGGACAGAGAGGTCACGATGCAATAAATCATAATAAAGGGGTGCATTCTTGGAATATACCGATTTCTCCCCGGACGTTAGTAGATAGCCCAACGCTATCCCGCCCAAACCATTCTAATGAGACCTTAAGTGTCGACACCCCTATACAATCATGACCTAAACATGCATAGGTAGTACTCATAGATTCCACGATAAAATAAGAGGGTAAGTACCCTAAAGGGGAATCAACTCACATGTGTCCCCGGCCTTAGCCTTCACGCACATCCTCTGCACATCGTCCTAATTATATTATCGTACTTTCATCGATTAATGCCAGAGATCCAGTTTCCGATTTCCACGATAACCAAGTATTTTACGAGGGATAACAGCTTATGACTTTGGAAAACAACACACGCCAAATACATTTTGACAGTTAAGATATTGTGCATATAGACTTACTTGGATTGAAGAAAGCTCCACACACACAAGCAAGCACAGAACTAGTATTCGTAGCACGGACCGTCAAAGAACTGATCGTCTACGAACTCGGAATCTACAATTATCACATAATCCTAATATTAATACAGTTTCATGTGCACGACAAGAGTAAATACACTGCCTTATATGCAAATGCAATCCAAATTCCCCAACCAGTTTCCAATTCCATTTACACGACTCTAATAGAAAAGTATACTAATTTATAAAGTTGTGATATTAAATAAAATAATAATAATAATTATGAACTAAAATAATAGAAACAAGCTTTGAACTAATTAACTATATTCTTAAAAATCTATTTATAACTTGTTATTTAGAAAAGTGTATAATATTTAGAAATATACTAGTTTTCAAGAAAGTTAGTTTAACTACTAAAAGAGTAAATATCTAATTATAAACAATATATAATCTTGAAATAAACACAAATGTAAAGCTATGTAATATCTTAAGAAAAGACACTTTTATTTATTAATAAATATTTATTTATATTAATAAAACTCTTTTTACAAAAATTATACTATAAAAACTTATACTTATATTCATGTTAAAGAAACTAATTTAATTATAGTTAAATATTAATAAAGAAACCACTAATTATAAGTATGAAAATAATAAACTTAAAAGAAAACAGATTGTAGTTAATAATTAAGGCCTCCCCCCAACGTTTATGCAAGTACAACAACCACCCCCAACTGATTCATTAAATACCAAAATGACTCCAATACATATCACTGAAACATCCAAATCATTTCGTCTTCTTCTCCTTCGCTAGAACACCCACTGTTACAACTTCACAACCCACCTAAGTAATCGACTCTCCTGATAGATTTAGAGCAAATTGAAGTGAATGGAAAGAACATAATCGAAATTGAGAGGGTGGTGTGATTATCGAATGAGTAACAACCAATCGGAGAAGAGCGGCAATGATAGGTGAAGTCCGTCAGCTACTGCAGTTGTTAATCGCCAGCGATGGGTTCGCCGGAGAAAGCGGAATCGACGGAGAGAGTGGCAGACGGAGCGAACGAACGAGGCAGAGGACGGCGGCGTTGGGTCTCGTTCGGGTCTGATTCGAAAATGGGTTCGGCACTTCACCGGTGGAATCGCTGCTGTTGCAGCTGGATTCTGGTGGTTCTGGGTCGCCAGAAAATGAGTAGCAGAGGGAGGTGGGTTTCCCGAAATTTGCAGGGAACTGTGGTGGGTTTTGCTCGGTCGGGTCACAGATTCGGGTCAATAGCAGAACAGAGCCGGGGAAGGCTCTGTTACTCTCAGCTGGTTCGTCGGGCAGTGAGAGGGAGGAGGCGATCTCGAAGGCTGGTGGGTTTCGCCGGAATTTGAGCTGTGGTGGTGATGGTGTTTGGCGGCGATGGTGATTCGAGAAACAGAGGAGGCAGTGGGTTTTGTTTCTTCGGCAAAACAGAGGGTGAGATTGAGATGGGGGACGATTGAGAGAGAAGAGAGGTGACTTGATATAGGTTGATAGGCGTGTACCTGAGGGAGAGAACGTGGCTTGGTGGTGATGGTGGTGATGGTGGTGCGAAGATTTTGGGGAAGATGGGAGAGATGGGTCTCTTCCCGTCTGTTAGAGAGAGAGGGAGTTGCAGGTGGGTAATAAGTTTGAGAAATGACACTTTAACCCCCCAAGTAAGGTTACACTTATGTTTAAGAAACTACAAATGCATACCCCCAATTTAAAAACAATAACAATTACCCCAATTTATGAATAATACACAAGTAAATACCCTACTAAATACAGGGGTATTACATCACCTTCCCCTTAAAACAACGCTTCGTCCTCGAAGCGTAAAACAGTAACTCCCAGCGAAAACATTATACCTACATGCACGATGCAATGATGCAAATTTCTATTGCACAAGAAAACAAAAAGATCATACCAAACAAGCGAACAACAAATGGGGTGTTTCATCACCTTCCCCTTAAAAGAGAGTGACGTCCCCGTCACTCAAGCTACACTCGATATAGGTTTCCTAAGTCACTAAACCAAGTATTAAGGTGGTCTTTTAGCTAGGTTAGCTAGTCCAGGTTACAGGGTTTCACAAGTCGATAGAAGTCGAGATCGAGATAGATATGAGAGATAGAAGTAAGTAATCCTAGGCCATAAGGTGACGAGATAAAGAGGAACAATGCTTCTGAATCAGGTAAATAATATTGGGGTGAGATGGTTAGGGATGTACCAGTTGTTGCATTGGCATGTTCCGCTTGAGTCGGGTTCATGACATTGATAGTTCCGTGGCGCTATTGGTTGTGGTTGATGGTGCTGTAAGCGCAGCTACTGTTGTTGCTGATGCGGCATTACCTCCTTGGGGTCGGTTATTTTGACCATTCCCACCTTGCCAATTGTTTACCCTGTTGTAGCCACCTCCACTGTTGTTGTTGTTGTAGTTGTTGTTCCTGCCCTGGTTGTAACCTCCATTGTTGCCACTGCGGTAACCTCCACCTTGTTGATCGCTTTGCTGGTTCTCGCCGTATTGATTACCACCGTTGTAGTAGTTACCTCCACGGTTGTACTCACCATTTCCTCCTTGGAGGTTCACACTGTTGTCTCCATAACCTCCACCATTGTTGTTGTTGGGCCTAGATCGGCACTCATACCTGCGATGGCCCAACTTACCACAATTGATGCAAGTCACCTTCATACCATGGCAGTCCACCCCAGGGTGGTTTCCGCCGCACCTCTTGCAGTAGTATGACCTTATCCGACCTTGTCCACCTTGGGCTTGACTCCCAAACTGGTTGGTGGGGGCAGGGTTGGGACGAACCCTCTTATCTTCGGCGTTGTTTCCCGTACCGTGGTTCTGGAACCCGGTTGCAGATGGTGTCTCGGTCTTCCTTTTTTTGTTGGCTTCGGCATTACTATCCAGCATGCGCTGCATGTCGTGAGCTGCTCCATAAGCCTCCATGAGCGAGTTAAACCGTGTGGGTCCCATTGCCCTTCGAACTTCGAAGTCCAGACCTTCGACAAATTTGCGGATCCTTCGCACTTCTGTGGGTACAATTTCCCGTCCGAACCTCATGAGTTCCATAAATTTCTCATGGTAAGCAGTTAAGGTAGCTCCATCTTGCTTCAGGTGCAAAAACTCTTCAAACTTCTTCGACTTCACGTGGTCGGGGTAAAACCGTTCACGCATAGCCTCCTTTAGTTGCTCCCATCCAAAGCCTTCCTGGGCGAGTAAGTCGGCTGAGACGGAAGTCCACCAGTTATCAGCTTCTTTCTTAAAGTAATAGACCGCCACTTCTATGCGTCGGTCCTCGGGGCAACGCACGGAAATCAGTGCCTTGTGGAAGTCGCGAATCCAATTCTCTAGGGTGGTCGGGTCGTCCGTCCCATAAAAGAAATCAGGGCGGAGTTCTGCAAGCTTACTCATCACGTCACCTCCCCCAGCCTGTTGATTGTGCAGGAGTTGAGTTAGGGCTAGGGTCGCTTGTTCCAGGTTCAGGAACCGAATTGGGTCATATTGTTCTGGAAATGGAGCCGGCTGGTTTCCTTGGGTTCCCTGACTCATAGTTCTTACTTCCC
Organism: Linanthus parryae; assembly: GCA_023055425.1. Lineage (NCBI taxonomy): Eukaryota > Viridiplantae > Streptophyta > Magnoliopsida > Ericales > Polemoniaceae > Linanthus > Linanthus parryae. The sequence goes on from JALGPY010000006.1 coordinate 32,686,074, forward strand.
TTGCACGTCTCCTGGTATAATATTGCATTGTACCTTCTTAAATATAACCTTACTTAATAAAATTCTAATCCAACCATACACATGAGAGAAAAATATAGGATAACCATGCATTTATTGATTCAAATACCACATAATCCACAAACAAATCCAATTAATCCAACAAAAGACATACTGAATCAAAATTCTAATCCTAATCGTTCTCACTTGGAAAAAATGCAATGAAGAATAGAAAATGCAACTAAGGGGTGAATGGTCGGGTGTGTTAAGGCTCCTCAACGTCAGTCAGGCACTCAGAGCCAGTCTCTGGAAGGTCGATCTCGTCTTCACCTATTTCCTCTTCATCTTCTATAAACTCATCATGCTCTTCCTCCTGAACATGCTCTTCTTCCTGGTCTTCATCCATGTCATCCTGGCCCACATCCATGTTATCATGGCCCACATCCATGTTCTCCTGGTCCCCATTCTGATCTAAGTCTTCTAGCCGTCCTTGAATCTTAAGTGGGTCGATCTCGTAGACGTCCTGCTCGCGATGTTTGTACCTAGATTCGTTAGGTACAGCCTCGCCCCACACGTTCCAAACGAGTAGGTCACGGTATTGATGCCTCAGGCTCCTCCAAGGGTGTACGTCAGGCAATCCTCGGAGTATGTAGTAGCATATGGTTAACGGATGGCTATGCCGGTCATCGAAGTGCCCCCATGCAACGCATATATCTATCATGTAGGCACAGTACTGTGCAATGGTTTCCTGACCGGGCTGGTACATCACATGCTCTGTTCGGTGTGCCTCGGTGAGGTCATCAGAAGCAGGGATGGGCTGTCTACCTGCTCCATATTCCTCTAGAACTTGATCGGGCACTTCCTCCTCTTCGGGAATCTGTTCCTCTTGCGCTTCCTGTTCCACCGGTTCCTCCGGATCTGACTCGGGTTCCTCATCATGCTCTTCCTCTTCCGGTTCTTCATTCTCCTCTTGTACGAGTCGATCGGCCGCTTCTTGTAACCTATCATATAGGTCATGTAGTCGAAACATGTAGACGCCGTTAAGCTTCCAAAATTCATAGTTAGGTACCAAGTTCCCATCTTCACCCTCGTGCACCAACTCTTCGAAGTCGTCCTTTATTGCCATCCATGGTTGCACGTTGGGAAGTCCATTGAGGATACAGTGACCCACTACCAATCGGTTTCGAAAGCGGTCATCTCCAAACGCAGAGAAGCTCCAATCGTTGCAGCGTTCGTGTACACGAATGAAGTAATCGATCATTTCCTCCTGAGGTCCTAAGTAGGTCATGAACAGCGGGGAATCCTCAGGCTGTAGTGCTGGTAGGGCAGGTGCGGGTTGGGCGGCCGTCTGAGAAAAGAGAAATAAACAGTCTCAGAAAGGTTCTAATTCACGTATGCACTCAATATCGCGACGAAAATTTAAATATAGACAATCTAAATAACCACACAGTATTTTCACATATGCTAAGTAGAATCACAGTAATATCCAAATGTTGATGCATGAAATAACACAAGTAGGACACACATGAAGTTCCAATCAACGGGAAACTTAAATATTCATAGAAGACAACAAGGAAGTATTGCTAAGCTATCCCAAACCCCGGCTTGTTCAATTTTATTACCATTTTTGGTTGTCCTATGTGAATTTTAAATTTCCTTTGAAAACTCTTAAGATGTTTAATTTCTCTTTATTAGAGGAATTTGGAGAATCGCACTAGCTTAGAACCGTCCGCTCTGATACCACTTGAAACAGCCCGAAGGACCACGGTTCACAGCTAGTACAATTCAACCGAAATTCCAAGTACATTATTTATATATAAAAAGGAGAAACCCTCCAACAAAGTTTGGAAACAAGGGAAATAAACAACAACTAAACGTCTGAAACATCTAAGTGACGAAATGAAAACTAAACTTTATTTGCTGATAAAATCCTAAGCTTTAACGTGTGCGCGTTTCCCCCGCCTCAATGCCAACCTGCGGGTTTTACAATAGACAAAGCCGACCGCAGGAAAATTTTAATTAGTAAAAACTAAGTAAGTATATACCACAATACTTAAACAAGAGTTTTGGCTCAAAATACACACGATTTGATAAAATTCCATTTGAAAGATGCCAAGAGTAATTGATAAACTCAGTGATAGTAAACCAGGGATGAAGGAAAATTGAGCATATGGAACAGTAACCAAGATCCAGATTTTGGTGTTCGGTTTGGTTGAGGCGTAGCCTACGAGCCCCAACAGGTACGATGTGGAAAGAGAGGTCACGATGCAATAAATCATAATAAAGGGGTGCATTCTTGGAATATACCAATTTCTCCCCGGACGTTAGTAGATAGCCCAACGCTATCCCGCCCAAACCATTCTAATGAGACCTTAAGTGTCGACACCCCTATACAGTCATGACCTAAACATGCATAGGTAGTACTCATAGATTCCACGGTAAAATAAGAGGGTAAGTACCCTAAAGGGGAATCAACTCACATGTGTCCCCGGCCTTAGCCTTCACGCACATCCTCTGCACATCGTCCTAATTATATTATCGTACTTTCATCGATTAAACATGCCAGAGATCCAGTTTCCGATTTCCACGATAACCAAGTATTTTACGAGGGATAACAGTTTATGACTTTGGAAGACAACACACGCCAAATACATTTTGACAGTTAAGATATTGTGCATATAGACTTACTTGGATTGAAGAAAGCTCCACACACACAAGCAAGCACAGAACTAGTATTCGTAGCACGGACCGTCAAAGAACTGATCGTCTACGAACTCGGAATCTACAATTATCACATAATCCTAATATTAATACAATTTCATGTGCACGACAAGAGTAAATACACTGCCTTATATGCAAATGCAATCCAAATTCCCCAACCAGTTTCCAATTCCATTTACACGACTCTAATATTAGAAAAGTATACTAATTTATAAAGTTGTGATATTAAATAAAATAATAATAATAATAATAATGAACTAAAATAATAGAAACAAGCTTTGAACTAATTAACTATATTCTTAAAAATCTATTTATAACTAGTTATTTAGAAAAGTGTATAATATTTAGAAATATACTAGTTTTCAAGAAAGTTAGTTTAACTACTAAAAGAGTAAATATCTAATTATAAACAATATATAATCTTGAAATAAACACAAATGTAAAGCTATGTAATATCTTAAGAAAAGACACTTTTATTTATTAATAAATATTTATTTATATTAATAAAACTCTTTTTACAAAAATTATACTATAAAAACTTATACTTATATTCATGTTAAAGAAACTAATTTAATTATAGTTAAATATTAATAAAGAAACCACTAATTATAAGTATGAAAATAATAAACTTAAAAGAAAACAGATTGTAGTTAATAATTAAGGCCTCCCCCAACGTTTATGCAAGTACAGCAACCACCCCCAACTGATTCATTAAATACCAAAATGACTCCAATACATATCACTGAAACATCCAAATCATTTCGTCTTCTTCTCCTTCGCTAGAACACCCACTGTTACAACTTCACAACCCACCTAAGTAATCGACTCTCCTGATAGATTTAGAGCAAATTGAAGTGAATGGAAAGAACATAATCGAAATTGAGAGGGTGGTGTGATTACCGAATGAGTAACAACCAATCGGAGAAGAGCGGCAATGATAGGTGAAGTCCGTCAGCTACTGCAGTTGTTAATCGCCAGCGATGGGTTCGCCGGAGAAAGCGGAATCGACGGAGAGAGTGGCAGACGGAGCGAACGAACGAGGCAGAGGATGGCGGCGTTGGGTCTCGTTCGGGTCCAATTCAAAAATGGGTTCGGCACTTCACCGGTGGAATCGTTGCTGTTGCAGCTGGATTCTGGTGGTTCTGGGTCGCCAGAAAATGAGTAGCAGAGGGAGGTGGGTTTCCCGAAATTTGCAGGGAACTGTGGTGGGTTTTGCTCGGTCGGGTCACAGATTCGGGTCAATAGCAGAACAGAGCCGGGGAAGGCTCTGTTACTCTCAGTTGGTTCGTCGGGCAGTGAGAGGGAGGAGGCGATCTCGAAGGCTGGTGGGTTTCGCCGGAATTTGAGCTGTGGTGGTGATGGTGTTTGGCGGCGGTGGTGATTCGAGAAACAGAGGAGGCAGTGGGTTTTGTTTCTTCGGCAAAACAGAGGGTGAGATTGAGATGGGGGACGATTGAGAGAGAAGAGAGGTGACTTGATATAGGTTGATAGGCGTGTACCTGAGGGAGAGAACGTGGCTTGGTGGTGATGGAGGTGATGGTGGTGATGGTGGTCCGAAGATTTTGGGGAAGATGGGAGAGATGGGTCTCTTCCCGTCTGTTCGAGAGAGAGGGAGTTGCAGGTGGGTAATAAGTTTGAGAAATGACACTTTAACCCCCAAGTAAGGTTACACTTATGTTTAAGAAACTACAAATGCATACCCCCAATTTAAAAACAATAACAATTACCCCAATTTATGAATAATACACAAGTAAATACCCTACTAAATACAGGCGTATTACACCACTACTCAGGATCCTCCATATCCTTCCCATGCGCGAGCTGAGGCGACTAAGGCCACTGAAAAAGCCTTGGATGAAGAGATTCCGTGCCTACCGTGATTCCCCAATCAATGGACACGGTGAGGAAGTCGGATGAGAGACAGAAGACAAAGGAGGAATACAGTGTGCGAGTGCCATACCCGTAGAGATTGAAGAGTCAAGAGGATGCCAAGCATTTCAAGAAGTTTGTGGATATCTTCAAAAAGCTGCACATTAATATCCCTTTTGCGGAGGCCATTTCGCAAATGCCTAAATATGCTAAATTTCTCAAGGACCTTCTCTCTAACAGGAGGCGCATTGATGATTTTGAGACCGTGACCCTGAATGAGGAGTGTAGCGCCGTGGTGCAAAAAGTGCTACCCAAAAAGATGAAAGATCCGGGTGGTTTCATTATTCCTTTGACATTGGGAGATGCGTTCCATGGTAGGGCGTTATGTGATCTTGGCGCAAGCATAAATTTGATGCCTACATCAGTATTTGAGCAACTCGGTGTAGGAGATCGAAAACCCACTCGTATGTGTTTACAGATGGCTGACCGTACTATAAAACGACCACGGGGTGTTTTGGAGGATGTGCTTGTGAGAGTCGAAGGACTCATCTTTCCCGCAGATTTTGTGATCCTAGATATGGATGCTGATGATGATGTCCCACTCATATTGGGTCGGCCATTCCTTGCTACGGGAAAGACGATGATTGATGTTGCCAATGGAGAATTGACTATGCGTATTAACGACGAAAAGGTGGCATTTAATGTCTTTGAAGCTATGAAATTCCTTACATATGCAGTGAGTGAGCAGTGCTTTGGTGTGGAGGCATACACACCAGACGAGGAGGACGATATATTATTGGAGCAGCTGTATGAGGAACTTGCCTTACTTGATTCGAGTGAAAAAGAACAGGCTATGGAGGCCAGCTGGCGTTCACCCCTACCCCTCTTTAATGAGGGAAGCAGGAAGATTCTTACTCCTTCTCTTATTACTGCTCCTGATTTAGAATTGAAACCGTTACCTGCTCATTTAAAATATTTATACTTGGGATCTGATGGAACTTTACCTGTTATTGTTTCTGCGTGTTTGGACAGGGAACAGGAGGAGCAGCTTCTCAAGGTATTGCAGGAAAGGAAAGCAGCTATGGGATGGACCATAGTGGATATCAAGGGGATCAGCCCCACAGTTTGCCAGCACAAGATCCGGCTCATGGAAGACAAGAAGCCGGTAGTTCAGTTTCAGCGCCGCCTCAACCCTCACATGCAGGAGGTGGTGAAGAAAGAGGTGCTTAAATGGTTGGAAGCAGGTATCATCTATCCGATTTCCGACAGCACGTGGACTAGCCCAGTGCAATGTGTCCCTAAGAAGGGAGGTATAACTATGGTGGAAGGGAAAAAAGGTGATCAGATTGCCACTCGTACAGTTACTGGGTGGAGAGTTTGCATGGATTACCGCAAACTCAATGATGCCACTTTGAAGGATCACTTCCCCCTCCCATTTGTGGACCAGATGCTTGATAGGCTGGCACGTCATTCGCGTTACTGCTTTTTGGATGGATACTCTGGGTATAATCAGATAGCGATTGAGCCAGCTGACCAGGAGAAGACGACATTTACTTGTCCTAATGGGACGTTTGCATTCAGGCGCATGCCCTTTGGGCTATGCAATGCCCCTGCCACGTTTCAGAGGTGTATGATGTCTATCTTCTCAGACATGATGGAGCAAAATTTCGAAGTCTTCATGGATGATTTTTCGCTTTATGGTGATGGTTTCAAAGACTGCCTACAGCAGCTAGCTCGGGTACTGGACAGATGTATTGACACCAACCTAGTGCTTAACTGGGAGAAGTGCCATTTCATGGTGACCGAGGGGACAGTGTTGGGGCACAAGATCTCCAGTAAAGGCTTAGAGATAGATCGGGCAAAAATTGAGGTGATCGAGAAGCTTCCTTATCCTACATCTGTCAAAGGGGTACGGAGTTTCTTGGGACATGCAGTTTTCTATCGGCGCTTCATTAAAGACTTCTCGAAGATCACAAAGCCATTATCTGGGTTGCTTGAGAAAGATGCCGTCTTTTATTTCAATGAAGAGTGCAGGACAGCCTTTGATTTGCTCAAGAAAAAGCTGATCAGTTCTCCTATTATAGCCACCCCAGACTGGACCTTGTCGTTCGAGCTTATGTGTGATGCCAGCGATTATGCGGTGGGAGCAGTGCTGGGACAGCGGAAAGACAAGGTAGCTCATGTAATTTACTATGCCAGTCGTACTCTTAATACTGCACAGGTTAATTATGCCACCACGGAGAAGGAGATGTTAGCTATTATCTTCGCATTGGACAAGTTTCGTCCATACATTGTGGGTTCTCAGGTTACTATCTTCAAGGACCATGCAGCCCTCAAATATCTTCTTACTAAGAAGGATGCGAAGCCTAGGTTGATCCGATGGGTGTTGCTAATGAAAGAGTTCGACATAGTGATCAAGGACAAAAAGGGGGTAGAGAACGTTGTTGCAGACCATTTGTCACGACTGGAGAACGAAAAACAAGAAGAAGTGCCAATTAGAGAAGATTTTCCAGATGAACAACTTATGGTAGTGGTAGCAGCTGTGCCTTGGTTTGCGGATTTGGCAAATTTCAAGGCACTCAATATTGTCCCAAAAGACATGTCTTCTCATCAGAAAAAGAAATTTTTCGCAGACGCACGACACTATTTCTGGGACGACCCTTATTTGTTCAGGTTGGGAGCTGAAAACGTGTTGAGAAGATGTGTAGCTGAGCCAGACACTTTGGACATTCTTAGACACTGCCATGAATTGAATTGCGGAGGGCATTTTGGCAAAACGCACACTGTGGCAAAGGTATTACAAAGTGGATTTTATTGGCCTTCTTTACATAAAGATGCTCATTTGTTTGTACAGCAGTGTGACCGATGTCAGAGAACCGGCATTATCTCCAACCGAAACTAGATGCCTCAAAATTTCGTGTTGGAAGTAGAGCCCTTTGATGTTTGGGGCATTGATTTCATGGGACCATTCCCGTCTTCGCTTGGAAATCTTTATATACTGTTAGCTGTGGACTATGTGACCAAGTGGATAGAGGCAATGGCTTGCCCTAAAAACGATGGAGCTACTGTAGAGAGATTCGTGCGTAAGAACATATTTACACGGTTTGGGACTCCCAGAGCCATTATTAGTGATGAAGGATCGCATTTCGTGAATAAAGTCTTTGCCAATGTCTTGAGCAAATATGGGGTAAAGACGCATAAGATATCACTGGCTTATCATTCGCATTCAAATGGGCAAGCAGAAGTTTCTAACCGAGAGATAAAAGGGATTCTTGAGAAGACAGTCAACCCGGGACGCAAGGATTGGTCTCTGCATTTAGATGATAGCTTATGGGCATATAGGACTGCTTACAAGACCCCTTTAGGCATGTCTCCCTATCATCTAGTATTTGGGAAGTCATGTCATCTTCCAGTGGAACTTGAGCACAAGGCATTCTGGGCTTTGAAGAAGATCAATTTAGACGCTAAGCTCTCAGGTGAGCTACGGAAGCAAGCACTGCTTGAACTTGAAGAATTTTGATTGATGGCGTATGAAAGTGCGAGAATCTATAAGGAAAGGACAAAACTGTGGCACGACAGGCACATCATCCCGAGAGACTTCAAAGTAGGACAGAGGGTGCTGATCTTCAACGCCAGACTAAAGCTGTTTCCAGGGAAATTAAAATCTAGATGGAGTGGTCCCTACACAATTACCGCAGTTTATCCGCGGGGATCTCTTGAGGTGGAGGACGCAAACGGGAACAGGTTTAAGGTGAACGGCCAGAGAGCGAAACCGTACGTGGACGGGAATTTCATTGGATTCATTGAATGGCTTCATGCAACTCCCGAAATTTAATTAATCTCTGAGGTAACTGGGTCGGGCCGTCGACCTTAAATTACAAAGCGCTTGTTGGGAGGCAACCCAACCTCTTTATTGCTGTAGAGTAGGTTTTAATACTGTTTTGTAAATTTTTATTCTGTTAGATTTATTTGAGAGGTGCGAGAGAGGGGATTTAATATTTCCAATGAGTATGTGCAGGATTTCTAGGTGGAAGGCCTATTCCGGGTCCCCCTTCTTGATGCGCGAGTGAAGAATTACACGAAAAACGAGAAAGAGCAGACCAAAACGCGTATCGGGACCCGGAATGAAGAAATAGAGGATTGAAGCCATTCCTACACTTACTCAACACACGCACTTGAGGAAGATCATGATCCCGGACTCCCCGTCTTGATATACGCAATAATTTGATTAATCAACGGAGAAAGCTAGCTCACTGGCACGGATTACGAGGTGGTATTTTGAAGAACAGACTGAAAACAGATTTGAACAGTACCAATGTGTGGGGGTGGTCGAGAGCTTTCTGTAGACGGGTGGATCGCGTAAATCGAAGTCCGGACGAAGAAGTTAGGCCAAAAAGGATGTTCCGAGGGCAAAAAGGCGTCGAAAAAGCATCCGGAATGGCCAAACGAGTCTTTGGAAGGGTCAAATTGAAGAATAAAGGATTCCCCGGACATTGGGAATCTTTTATGATGCAAAAGGAATCTCGAGGTCGAGGAGATTCATGAAGAAGCAAAGGCACGAGTAAAATGGCGAAAAAAGGATGTTCGAGCGGCTTAAAACATCCAAAAATTTTCAACGGATCTTCGAGAGCATGAATTTGAAGAATAAAATATTCCCCGGACTTTGGGAATCTTTTATCATCTATACGGGATCTCGAGGACGAGGAGATTCAAAAAGATTCGAAGAAACGAGTAAATAGTCGAAGGTAATCAAGCAAAAGAGGATTTTTTTTAGCACTGTCAGTTCTCTTCGCACGAAGAGAAAAACTCTTCGCACGAAGAGTTTGTACTTAGAAAAAAAAATTCTTCCTGTGACAGCCTTCTGTCTCAAAACAGGAAGACTGTCACAAGAAGAAGAAGAAAGCATTCTAGACACTCTCTTCGCACGAAGAGAGTGCCCAGAATGCGTGAAAGGTCCAAAATGCACGCAATCATGCAAGAAGGATGGATTTCTGGAGGGGTATTTGGGTCAATTCCACTAAAGGGTATATAAACCCAATTGACCCGATTCATTCATCAGTTCTTCAGTCTTCTTCTTCACCCACGAACAGAACAGTTCTCTCCTCCATAGCCGCACGACCCCAAGCTCCTCCAACCTTGTTTCTTCGTCAAATTCAACAACCAAGTAAGGGTTTTGCTCGCGACAGAGAGGAGAACAAGGGTTTGAGGGTGGTTTTGAGTGAGAGTGAGAGACGAGAGAGAAATCAGAGGAGGAAGAACTGGGGTTCTGAAGTTCAAAACCAAAAATTGGACCACTTGGAGTGTGATTCAGCTTACGGTGAAGAAGGCAACACTAACGGGGACTTCACAAGGAGTACGGAGCATCAAACAATTCGAAGTTTCGAAAATTTCTTTCGGCAACCTCAAAACAGCCCGAATTGTCCAATTTCTGCGATTTTTGTGCCCGTAAGACTTGCTCCGGGCACGTAGGTACGTTCTTAAACTAGTTCTTTCATTATTCGAGTCTTAGGCACAAATTGAGTAAAAGCCCAAATTACTTTTTGTTGCGCTTAGAAGCGCGCTTGGGGGCGATTGCTTAGAGTCCTAGGAACTACGTGTTTGCTTGCCTACGTGTTTAATTCTGTACACACTCCCTGTCACAGTGCACAGTTTCAATTTTCATCGAATTTTGTTTGATTTGCTAAATGGCCTCGAAAAAGCGAAAGACGGGTGAGGGGTCGTCTATGGAGGCGTCCGGTTCTGCTCCGCCTACCATAGAGGCGCCCGAGTCGCCCAAATATGATTTGTTAAAAACTCCGTTCCCTAACCGACCCGTGATGAGACAACGAAGAGAGGGGAAGGTGAATGTGAGGAGATTGACTGAGACGAACTTTGACTCGTATCGTTTCGTGACTCACGAGGTGCATTACGATTATGACCATGACCATTACCTTACCAAACATGGACAACCCGAGAAGGTGTTCGAATTACACCCGGACATGCCCCCACCTATTAGAGCATTTACGATAGGGAAGGGATTCTTAAGTGGTTCGAATTAGTCGGAGTTTCGAGCGCACCCATCGCTAGGGAGTTTGTTGTCAACCTTAGGTATGCGTTGGACGGTGAGAGTCGCGACCATAGGTTGGTGTATTGCCGAAACAAGTGGATAGTCTTCACACCGGAGTCTATTGCTTTTGCACTTAACTTCCCACCTCTAGCGGATGCGTTTGCTTTTTCTCGGGTTGTGACGGACGAGAACATTTATGACAAGGTTAACAAATTTTGTTTTCCGCCGGGTAAGTCTCTGTGGGATAGGAAAGGGTCAATGCTTAAATGGAAGGTTCCGACTGGGGAGTTAAAACCGGAAGCTCGATGGATTTGTGAGTTATTGGAGAATTGGGTTTTGGGAACTACCTCGAACCCCACATTCTCCTTTAGACTTTGTGTGATGGCGTTGTGTCTTTGGGAGGGGCAAAGAATTGATATTCTTCGATTCATATGGGGTAATATCATGGATCGAATTTCTAGAAACAACAAGATGGCCCCGGGACATACTTGCTTGCTCACCCACTTAGCCATTGTTTCTGAGGTGGCGATTCCCAAATACGACAAGATCATTCCCGTCTTCCCTAAGAGAGAATGGTCTACGTTTGATGCCACAACCAAAGCTTTGAAGCGGAATAAGGGTCGGAGGAAGAGTGTAGGGGTAAAGAGAGCTGGTTTTGATGGTGAGGCCGCCTTCAACCAGTTGCGAGAGGAGATGACAGTGGATAGGGAAGAGAGGAGGTGTCAGTTTGAGTGCTTGCAAAGTAACCAAGCCCAATTGGGTAATTTGGTTCAAATGGTTGGAGAATGGGTGCTTTACTCGACTGAAGTGCCTAGAGAGGAATTTGTGCCACCTGTCCCTACCACTGAGAGATGGTATCAAGGGGCCGCGTATGAGGCCCCGCCTGATGAGAATGTGGACGAGGAAGTTGGGGATGATGGAGACGAAGGCGAGGAGGCCCCGTACTCCGAAGAGGAAGACGAGTAGTGGAGTTGGCCCTCGTGCTAGGATTGTTGAGTCCTCGTGTGATCGTTGAGGACAACGATGCATCCTAGTGTGGGGGTGGTGGTATCCTTTAGTCAGTATTGAGTCTTTGCATCGCCCGTGTCAGCATTTAGTTAGAGGTTTTTGGTTATGTCCTTATTTTTCTTTTTATTATTCATATTTTTGCGTGCACGTTTTGGTATTATTGAGTCATCCCACCAAAGTATCGAGTCATTAGTCGAGTTGGCCGTGCATGTAGTATAGGTATAAAAAAAAATTAAAAAATGTGAAAACCCAAAAAAGAAAAATTAAAAATTTGAGAAAGGGCAATCGAAAGAAGCTGAAAATTCGGTAAAATCGAGAAGTGTGAGACTTTTAGGCATAGGGCGTGGATTGCGATCGAGAGTGACAATGTGAGTTTTCCTTAGTAAGTATAGAGAAACTTTCTTTACGGGAATGCGTGCCTATTTTACACACGAACTTAATTTTTCAAATTCAAAGTGTGTGCCTAATTTTCTTACAAGAGTTGATCTAGGTGTGAGCTAAACAAGCCGAACGTTCTTGTGTACGTCTTAGGTAGTCGCCAACCCGCCTCGTAGTGGCACACAGAACAGCTGTGCGAGGTGTGTATTAGAGCACTCACTGCTTATAGAACTTACCTTGTAGGACCACTAGTATACCCTGTTTTGAACCTTGGATTCTTTGATAACCTGTGGACTTAGGGTGACGATTCTTGGCCTTCATCGTTGATTGGTTAGAATCATCGCTTTAGTGCGTCACGAGGGTGTTGTAGTTGAGGGGGTTCGATGAGGGAGTACTTCATGCTATACTTGTGAGAGTCTTACATATCGCATGCACTTCATTTGTGATCTTCGAGGGGAATGCGAGGGTGAGTGAGAGTAGGCTTGCGCACTTCGGTGTGGCGGTGTTCCATGGCATTACAACATGGACACGAGTGAGGAGAGCCGTGAGTGTGTACCATCTAATACACACAAAACTTGGGTTGGGGGAATTGAATAGGTGGATCGTGCTAGGTACCGGATCTTATTCATCATGGTGTAGGGGGTTTGGTTGGATTAGGCACGAGACATATATGTGATTGGCTACTTGAGAGGGGACAGGATTACATTCGAGTGTGGGGGTGTCGACATTTGACTTCGGACATCGAGATTGAGCTTGTGACGACTCCATCCCCACACGTGCTTTATTGTGTTAGCGGCTTCGTTGGTTACATTGAGGATTTCATCGAGTTAGGGGGAGAGACATTGACTTATGTTTCATACGTGTTGATTTGGATATTATCTTCCCCTATTATCTTTCTTAGCTTGACGCTTGGAAGACCTCTCGAGACGGATATTGAGGAAATTGTGCAAGAATTTGAGAGATTTTCAAAAAAAAAATGATAGAAAAAAGAAAAGAGAGAAAAAAAAGGAGAGTTGAATAAAGGAAGAATGAAAAGTTTTGTGGAAGAACGAGTGGAGAAGCAACTAGTTCACGAACGGGAAATTTTGGCTTATACATCATTCATGACAATAGCCGCGGAGATCGTAATTGTACCGGGGTGTGAGGGGATCGAGGGCCGGAGATGGTGAGTTTCGGGCTTGGTTTCTATCATTGTTGTGAGGGTGTGTGAGATGTGGTAATTGTGAGAATGTGACACTTTAGGATTCGAGTTTGATTATTATCCTATTTGTCCCTAAAGCCTCATCATTCTAAACCCGTTAGCGGATTAGGAGCTCGGACCTTGAACGTGGCTTAGCCTAGCGTAGCCTCTTATTTTGTGGCACACATGAAAAGGTATTGCGTTCTTGTACTTAGTAAAGCTAGGTTCTCTATACTAGCTAGGGGGGATTCATGTTGACGAATTTGATTTCAACTCATTCCTTGTGTCTAGATTTCTCATCGCTTCGTGTGAATCGGTTTAAGCTAATGGAGATTGCCCAATCTCGCAAAAGAAAAGAAAAAAAAAATGTTATTTCAATACTTGCATTGTGAATAGTGCATTTGCATATAGTTGCATTGTGTATAATCGAGTTGTGTCGACTAGTAAAAAGGATGGATTGTGGATGGATCTACTCGGACTCATATGCAAATTGGTAATGTTGAAGTATGCAAATGGTGTGTGATAAGTATGCAATGGCAAATGTGGTATGTATGCAAAGAAAGTTTGGAAATCGGGAAAGGTTTGAGGAAGTGAGACGAGATTGTGAGAATCGGCTTGAGGATTTGCTCGGGACGAGCAAAATATAGTGTGGGGGTAGTTGATAACTCCGTTTTGGAGTTATATTATTCCTTATTTTCGCTATTTTTTGCGTGCTTATCATGGATAATTTGATCGTCTTTGAGCGTTTCGTGCTAAAATTGTGAAAATTGAGTTTTTGAGCGTTCATCGTTAAATCCGGGCGTTTCTCGTATATTTTGTTGCTTTTATTGTGATATGATCGCGGGTTCGTGTTTCGTGTTGTGGTTGGCAGGAAATAGGACGCGAGGATCAAAGGTGGTGAAGAAACGAGCTTCGAAAACAAAGAAAGCAAGGAAAACTCAAGAAAAGAAGCCAGAAAAAGCTAAGGCAGGAACTCTTCGCACGAAGAGAAAAGCTCTTCGCACGAAGAAAAGACTTAGCCAAAATTCCAGTTCTCTTCCTGTGACATGATGCTGTCTCAAAATTGGAGGACTTTTGCAGGAAGACTTCAGACAGAGTAGACAATCTCTTCGCACAAAGAGAAAGGGTCTTCGCACGAAGAGTTCGCCCAGAAAGCTAGAAACGTCCGGGGTCTTTTTGCAATTATTAAAAACTTTGTTATATTATTCTAGGAACGTATTTAAGTGTGTTAGGTCGTCTTTTTGAGTAGTTTTTGACGGAAAACACATCTTTTGGAGATCAAGGAGCTATTGGGAGAGCTTAGGAGCTTTGGATCATCCATTTGGATTCTCAACTCTTCTCTTTTCTTGATTTTTATGCTTAAACTCATGAGACTTATCGTTTTGAGTATGAATATGAGTAGCTAAACGTTATTTGCTGGGAATTCTCGTTTGGTGTAGCTAGGGTTTGATCTAAATATCATGTTTTGATGATTGTGATTCATGTTTTAGCTTAATCTCACGTAATCTTTCATTATTATGGATTATTCACGTTTGTAATCAAATTATCTTTGCGAGTAGCTAACGTAGAGATAAACTTAATTAGTTTTCACGCGGTAACTCCGTGAGAATTAGTCGGTAAATTGAATAGTTCACCTAGTCGAATCAATGTTTGGTAACTCGACATCGTTAACTAGGATCGTTAAAGTAGAATTTTGGTTTTAATGCATGCTTTAAGCTAGAATAGACTTGGTAACTCGGTTTGTTTTGGTTTAAAGTATAGTAAACTTACTTGGTAACTCGGTAAGTTTAATATTGCTTGATTGATAGTGAAAGATACGTGGTTGTTTTACAAGTCAAAACATAAATTTAGCTCAACCTAGCGAACCTAGAGAATTCCCGGTGTTTTTCCCTTATATTACAAAAACCCTAAAATTCATGCTTTATTAATCGTGAACTATTTCACTTGGTTAATTGAGAATATTGCGTTTATTTTAGTAGAATTAGATCAAAACACAAACTGCGACGTACCCACATAAGGTTAGAATAATAATTAATTTAAACAAAGTCCCTTGGGTTCGACAACCCGGATTTCTGGTTTATTACTACACACGACAGCTGTACACTTGCAGTTGGAGCGTGTCAGCGGTAGAAATTTGGTGGATGTCCTTCATATATTGGAAGACAGGTATGGGAATTCTCCATTCCAACAATCTCTGCATTTCCACATCGCCGCAGGACAACCACTTTTCACGGTGAAAATGAAGGCTTTCCGAGCGGTAGGAAGATTCCGTACAACAGTGGTGGATCTGTTCAGACGACAAGAGGAGTCGGGAAAAGAAGACGATACCCGAGCCGTTAACAATAATCTCATTCTTTCTTTTGGAGAGGGATCGTCTTCGGACGGGCTTTTCACACCCGGTTCCACACTCAATGAATGGGAGCAAGATGCTTGGACACCCGGCCCGTTCAACCTGTACCCACGTGGTATGTTTGGGCCTGGCGGAGGCCCGTTTCCTTCGGGTCAACTATTCAGCCCAGGTGATACCCTATACCCGGATCCAACTCTTACCCTCCACGCGCCAGAACCAATGTTGCAACCTTTCACTAACCTACTCCCCCAACCCGACCCAGATCAACAGTCCGACCCAGTTCAACAGCCTCAGCAATAAATTCCATTTTCGGACCTTTCAATGCTCACCCCACTACCCGATATATTTGACGCCTCATTTTCTCCCAACCCTTTAAGCACAACCCGACACGTCTTGGAAACACAAGCTAACGTATCCCTTCACTTTCCTGTACATGAACCCTGCATTAATACCCCACGCTCTCTAAAGGCCTTTGAGAGACGTGAAAGAAATCTCCTAAAAAATCTCAACTCCTCCCCTTCCGATATTGCACTCTCCTGCTCTGAGTCCATGGGTTCCCTCACCGGCGATCAATCACCTCTACCAGCAGCCATTAATTCAAACTTTGCCGAAGACGATGATGACCTCTCGAGGTTCATTCAGAGCCAACCCCCCCCCCCATTAAAATCTCTTCTCCACAAACAAACCGCTCAAACACCCCTCTTCTATCATCCCCTGTCTCGGCTCCATCAGGCCTGCTCCTTCTTCCGGCGCCGGTTGAACCCATTGAGGCAGAACCTCTGCAAATAATCAAACCCCGGCATTCATCCTTACGACACCGGAGTTTGTTGAAGAAGATAGTGACCAAGGGAATCTGGACAAAGGGAAAGAAACTTTTCTCACTCTTACTATGGGCGACTCAGAGGAGAAAGGAGTTCAAACTGGTTCGAAGAAGGATGACTATGGGAAAGCAAAAACCAAGAGAGCTCCAAGAAAGAGGCCACCCAAGAAGAGGACCTTCAATGACGTTGCCCAGCAGGAAGATGCAAAAGGGGAGCATAAAGGTAAAAGAAAGAAATTTAGGTTTAATTTTTCATCTCCTTGGTCTTGTGTACCGCCTTGGCCTGTTTTAACCCAAGTCTCTTGCTTTGGCCAACTTTCATGCATTACTTCTGAGGTTTTGATGGTTGACCTTCATCAACCATCACTTTCGCCATGAGCATCCTTGCCTGGAATTGCAGAGGTTTGGGTCAAGCCTCTGCAATTCAACAGGCGTTTAACTTGACCAAAATTCATAAACCCTCGTTGTTCTTCCTTTCTGAGACTAAAAAACCCGTTGCTTGGATTAATAATAAGTTTAGAAATTTAGGTTTCTCTGCCTCTTTCGGTGTTGATTCTAATGGTTCTTCTGGTGGCATTTGGCTCACTTGGGATAATGCTTTTCATATTAAAATCCTTTTCTCCAACCAAAACTTTATTTTCTGTGATGTTTTGGATTTTAATAATAACCACTGGAATTTAGGGCTTGTGTACGGTAGTCCATATTTGGCAGAAAGGGAAGAGGTTTGGAATACTATTAAGTCTCTTATCCTTCTTAATCAACCTGTCTTATTAATTGGTGATTTCAATCAGGTTCTTTTCCCCCATGGCAAAATAGGGCCTAATGTTAATTCCCTTTTTGGAGCCAATTTGTTCAGGAATTTTATTGATGATTGTTCCCTTTTAGAATTGCCTAATTCAGGGCCCTGGTTAACCTGGACCAACAACAGATTTTCCACTAATCCCACTTTTGAAAAATTAGATCGTGCATGGTGTAATTATGCTTGGTTCAATCTTTATCATTTGGCCTACTTGAACAATTTAGGAATTACGGTTTCAGACCATGCCCCTATCCTTGCTTGCCTTAACAGAAACCATAACATTCACCCTAAGAACGTGAGATTTGAAGCTTGGTGGCTTAAAAGGAAAGAAGTAGTGGATTTAGTTAAGTTTAATTGGAATTTGCCTTTAAGGGGATCTCCTCTATTTAGAGTGGTCAAATAACTCTTCATAACTTTAAGAGCTCTATACTGTTGGAACCGAAATTCTCCTTCACTTGAAAAACAGATTCAAAGATGCAAAGATGAACTTGCTTCACTGCAAAATCAAAACTTTAATCAGTCAACCATTAATAACTTTTGTTCTTTGAAAAATCGCCTTAATAACCTTCTGGTTGACTACGAAACCTTTTGGGCACAAAGAGCACGATGTAAATGGCTTAAAGTGGGGGATGAAAATTCAAAAAAAAAATCATAATTATTCTAGAATTAAAAAATCTAGGAATAGGATTTATAGTATTAAGAATAATAATAATGCAATTGTTATTGACCACAATGAAATTTCTCAAGTTTTTATGCACTATTTTCAAAATATTTATTCTGCTCCTGCACCAACTCAGGCAGATCTAGAGACTCTGTATGGTGTTGACTGTGCGTTTGATTTACTGTTTAACATTGATATTTTTGTTAATCCCGAACAACAAACTTTCCTAAACTCTCCTTTCACGGCAGATGAAATTAAAACAGTTGTCTTTAGTATGGACCCACTTAAGGCCCCAGGTCCGGATGGATTTCATCCCATCTTCTTCCAAAAATGTTGGCCTTTTATTTCTACTAAAATTACTACTGCAGTGTTGTCCTTCCTAAACTCGGTTTATATGCTTACGGAACTTAATAATACGAATATTGTCCTTATTTCTAAAATCGAAAACCCAAGTCTTGTCACTGACTATAGGCCTATTAGTCTTTGTAACGTCCTCTATCGTATTATTGCCAAGGTTTTGGCTAACCGTCTAAAATTTGTCTTGCCATATTTAATATCAGATAACCAAAATGGTTTTGTGTCAAATCGTAATATTCATCATAATATTATTCTCACTCAAGATAACCTTCATTTCTTATCAAAACTTTCAGACCCCTCTCTACCAAAATATGCAGCCCTTAAATTAGACTTATCCAAAGCTTTTGATAGACTGAGATGAGACTTTATTGAGGCCACCCTCCATCAATTTCATTTTCCCCCTTTTTTATACGCCTTTATTATGCAATGTATTACAATAGTTTCGTATTCAATTATTGTCAATGGAACACCCACTAGGAGATTACAACCTCATAGAGGGCTAAGACAAGGTGATCCCATGTCGCATTTTCTCTTTATCCTTTGTGCTGAGGCTTTATCAAAATCTCTATCTTATGCTTGTAGATCAAATCTTATCTTAGGTGCTCCCTCCAAAAACAATGGCCCTTCCATCCCTCACCTTCAATTTGCGGATGATAGTATTTTATTTTTTTGGAATCACCCCTAATGTAGGTAATGTCATTTTAGATCTCTTAAACAGATTTGCTAATCAATCAGGACAAGTCATTAATTTCGCTAAGTATTCGGTTACTTTTTCGGCGAATTGTGACAGGCATGACATTGATAACTTAACTTCAACCCTTAATGTTAATAGTGCCAGTCACATAGGGAACTACCTTGGATTTTACTTTGACGACAAGTTCTCACTCACTAAAAACAAAAACGAATCAATTCTCATATATAAAATCAGAAATAAATGTGCCTCTTGGAAGGGTCTTTTGTTGAACAAATTTGGGAGAGCTACTCTTATTAAAGCCATTCTCACTAGCTTTCTAGTCTATCCTCTCTCAGTTGAGCTCATTTCAGCAAAAACAAGTAAGATTGTTACGTCTATCTTTAATAACTTCTTCTGGACAGGAAACCCTTCTAAAAAGACTATTCACTACATTTCTTGGGATAAGCTATGTCTTAGTCCTTCCAGAGGGGGCCTAGGTTTCAAAAATTTAAAAGCTTTCAATTATGCTCTTTTCTGGAAAAGTACTTGGAAAATGCTTTCGAATCATTTTTCTTTAGCGTCTCGTTTCTTAAATGCCAAATATTATAAAAGAAATGACTTCTGGCTACACAATGCTCCCCCAACTGCATCTCTAACGTGGAAGGCAATTGTCAAAGGTAAGAACCTCTTGCGGGGAGGTATCACTTGGAAGCTTTCTGATGGTAATAGAATCTCCATTACTAAGAATCCTTGGATTATTGATGTACCAGGAGAATCTTTACGACAGAGTGTGGCTCACCTTACCAATATTAAATGGGTCAAGGACTAACTATCCCTTCTGACGGAGGAAGAGTTGTTTGGAACCATACCCTTATCTCTTCAACTTTCCCCCCATGGTTAACTAATCTCATTCTCACCACCCCACTAAATGCCCAAAAAAATGAGTCTCTTTGGCATATTACTCACAATAACTCCTTTTCTGTTAAATCACTTTATAACCACCTCTTTAATCCCCTCCCAAAACCAAATTTTAAAACCACTAAGCACTCTTTTAGACATAGCTTAATTTCTTTAAAATGGAAACATCTCTGGAAATTAAAACTCCCATACAAAATAAAATTCTTTCTTTGGCAACTCATTCACCAAATTCTCCCCACAAAAGATTTACTAAGCTCTAGAGGGATTAACTGTGATCTAAGTTGTGTTTTTTGCCATGAAAATGAAAATATCTCTCACCTCTTCATGCATTGTGCTTTTTCAAAATATGTCTTTCACAAACTTCAAATTCACCATTTTATTTCCACGGAATTCACTAACTGGTTGGACTATTGGATCAAAAAAACTACCACTACCCACCATAACAGCATTGTTTGGATTATAGCCTGCTGAATTATTTGGAAGCAGCGAAATGAAACCATTTTCAAGGGAATTCCTCCAAGCATTGATAACTGTTATTTTCATATCTCCAATCTAACTTCTCAAATCTCAAATGTTTTCATGTACACACCCACACAGCTTTAGCTACGGTTTCAGAAGAGACGACGAAAACAAAGGCACCCAGCAAGGTGTCTGCAAACAGGTTGAAAGCTGAAGCCAAGAAGCTAGCAAAAGGAAAGGCCCCTGAAAGTGTGTAATGTAGACTAAATACAGGACCTAAATACTCTAGAGGGGGGGGGGGTTGAATAGAGTATGGAAACTTTTTGCAAAAACTTAAAGTTTTACAGGAAACCTTTTGTGAAACTCAAATCTCAAGGCCTTGAGATTTTAGTAAACTGTCTGAAACTTGCAAAGGCAAAATATTAAGCTTCAAGGCCTTGAGTTGTAAACAATTCTAAACAGCTTTTGAACCCTAGTTTGATTTGAGTTGTGTGCAGCAGATAATAATCAAACTGTAAAGCAAAGAACACAAAGCAGTTTACAGAGTTCAGTCCCAATGGACCTAATCTCTGCCTGAGGGATCTAATCCCACCAGGATTGGGCAAACACTTCTTATTACTCACACAGAAACAACCCTAGATCTTCAAGCCTAAGTGATTTCCCTTACACCTATACAGCTTGTGGTTCCAAACCTATCTAGTTCAAGCTACTAACTGTTGAGCTAACAAGAACCTCTTGTTGTTCAAGTGAACAACCAACCACTAGGTTAAGTGAGGTTTAATATAAACTAGAGATACACAGATAGAAGTACAAGTGAAGAACACAGTATGAAGATAAGCTGTTTTAAGCCTGGAAGTGTTCTTCTGGAAAACTGGATTGATTTGATCTTCAGGATTCTGGAATGAAGCTTGAATGATTGTGTGTTTGAATGAATGATCTCCCACGATTTTGTCACACCTATCAGAGTATTCTTCAAGCCTCTTTTTTCTTCAAAATTCAAACCAGTCTCTTTTATCCACAGCTGCAACTGATTGAGAGATTTTAGGATCTCAGTTCCTACAAATCCTCCTTCTGTTTTCAACTGAAATTCAAACGACTTCAAGTGGATATCCGTTGGAGTTTGTTGAGATTGCTCCTGCACGTTTAACAACCCTGCAACAGCATTGAAACACAGCAACAACAAAATCCAGAAAGCTAACAGTACTATGACTGTTTGGTTATACAGTTTCTGATAAAACTGTTTAACAAACTTAGAACAATAACCTGTATATCTTCTAAAACATATGAATCATGAAAAACAAGTTTAAGACACTTAGAAGTGAGTAAATAATCACAATACTAAGAATCACAACCTGCAAGAAAGAATCAACTAAGTTCTGTAAAAACTGTCAGCAGCTCAAGGCACATCTCAAGGCCTTGGAGCTCTGAACCTGCATCACAGAATATCTAAGTTAAACCCAGATAACTTTGATTCTTCCTGTTCTGATCATATGCAATTGTGTTAGATATATAAATAGTATAATCCAAAATTATATACAATAAACCACTGACTTGTATAATCAGATATCCAATCTGCAACACAGAAATGTTAGAACATATAGCAGAATAGAATAACTCAAGACTTTGAAGTTCACTTAATATCTCAAGGCCTTGAGATAGCAAAGATGCTTTGCTGCTTATGTCTTAGTCTTATGTTTTTGTCTTTTGTCTCTGTCTTTTATCTCTGTATTTTGTCTTTCATCACTCAAAAACAATTACCAACCAAAGCACATTCAGGGATCTTGACTCAACAGCCCCAATGAATGATGATGGTTCCAAAGATTCCAAGAAGCCAAGAGGCATTGAGGCAGCTTTGGAACGCTTCATGAGAGACTGTCCAACTGAGGAGCAATGGAAACTGAAAGTTAAGGAAGAAGGAAGAAGAATGGAGGAAATTGTTTCCATGTACAAAGCCAAGTCTCAAGGTTTCATCTTGGTGAATGGGAAGTTAGTGGATCCGAATGAAGAAGCCCTCTTCAAGTTTCTCGAGGAAAAGTCAGGATCAAAGATGAAAGGGAAATTAGTTTAAGTGTCTTAGTTTCTTTTGTCTATCAATCTTCGAACATCTTTTAGTCTTGGGTCTTTTATGTGTTTTAGCTTGTGGTTTAGCCTGAATATTGGGTGGTTTCTCATGCTGTTTCGTTGGTTTCCTTTTATTTGTTTCGCTTATGGTTTGTACTCGGTTCTCCTTTTTAATGAAGTTCTCTTGCAAAAAAAATATATATATATATAGATAGTAGTAATAACATGAAAGATGATAGAAAATTCAATTTTGATATCAAAATATAGATAGTAGTACTAACATGAAAGATGATAGAAAATTCAGTATTGATATTAATTCTTTTTTTTTATGATAGATAGTAGTACTACCACTTGAGCTACCACCCTAGCTGCCGGATATACAATAATATTTGTCTTATTGTTATCAATTCAAATTGTACCAATCAAACCGAAAAAACAAATTATACTACTACATTTATGTACTCAAATGTTATTAAAATTTACACAAAATCAATTGTTTTATCAAAAGATCAAAATGTAATGATTCAAAAATTTAAGTCATTGATTACTTATTCTATATATACATTGCTCTATTATAATTTTATATTTGATATTAATTATATATTTAATTGGGATTTCTTAAAGAACGTGTAACCAGTAACATCAATAATCATATGCGTTTTTAATGTTATTTTTGTGTTATTTGATCAATATGTCAAGTCACATTTATACTTTTAATTATTGTTTCAGTTACATTGATAACATATTTCTATAATATTTTTATACACACACATATGTCTATATACATATAATACTGTTGTTCACCGGTTTGTCTGGTCGAACCTCAAACCAAGGCTTCACTGGTTCGATGGCTTGTCCGACTTTAAAACTTTGATCTCAGCTACCTACTCTTCAACTTCAGAGAATTTTCTATCACCTTCTTCTCTACTTCCTCTTGCAATCTCCCCCATCAATGTTTTGCTATCTCCCTCGACCCAGATCTTGTTCACCCCCATATTTCTTGCTACGTCCACCGCTAACAACACCGCATACGTCTCCGCCTCATAAGTTGATCAGCAAGCATCGAATTTCGCGATGGCCGCACCTTTGAAGCTCTGGGTTAAGTTTCGGAGAACTACCCATGTTGTACCTTCTTTCTTCGCCGCAATCTTGACATCGTCCGTGTTTGCTTTAATCACATCTCCGCTTGGTGGCCTCCATATGGCTTGACTTTGGTTTACGGTGATGATTTGCTGCTTGCTTGCTTCCTTATCCATTCTGCATATTAGTGACATTTTCCATTACCTTTCTCATAGTTTCTGAACGTGGATATAGAGTCTCGTTGACGACAAGCACACAAATATGAGTGTGTATACTAATCTAATCCAACAAATCGTATAGTAGAATAATACTAAACAAGTAGAGCGACAGAAGTGTCTTACTACTCGGCAGAAGAGATAATTAACAAGGTAATAAGATCTAATCTATCTCAGCAAGCACAAACGTAAAGATCTTTTTTGATGCTAATGATAATTGCAAAGTAAATCAACAGAAAACTAAACAATTATAAAGTGACAAGACATGGGACATCAGATTTTTATCGTGGGGAAACCTTTTCTGGCGAATCTCCATGAGAAGCCCAATAAGGATGAAAAACCCCACAGCTAGCACCAACTAGTGCTAGCCTCAATTATGTGGCACGAAACTTTATGATACAAGATATATTGAGCTATCATGCAGATCAGCTACTCACCTCTATACCTTTACATGCCTACCTTCTACAAGAATTGTGCAGCATCCCAACACTAGTAATCCATATCTCCCTTGAATTCAGTTGACAACTAACACTCTAGCTCGGTACGTTGAACTAGTGACCAGATCACAAGGAACTGCCCGTTTAACTCTTAATGCTCGCGAAGTGAACAACTCTATAGTCGTGTTCGTTGAGTGAACAACTCTATATAAAACTCATATACACGAAAAAGATGAATCATATATTGGCTGAACTTCCAAAACAAGCAATAGAGGAAGTCCAATGAGGTGAGAGGCCAAACCCTAGTCGTCCACCACCTCGACGACGCGCCTAGGGGTTGCGTGTTGCAGGTGTGGAAGTCCAAGGGTGGCGGCCCACTCCTTCTTGCTGTTTTCGTTGCAGTTTTGATGGTTCAATCCCTATACATTGAACGGATGCTGCAGGAATGATCCTAGACCTAATAGTAAGGCTTGAAACTATGAATAAAACATGAATAGGTACCCATAAGAGAAATAAATATCTTCAAATTGCTTCACTAAATTTAAGGCAGTTTGATTACCTGCAAGAATAGGGTTAGCATCAACGAAATATCTAAATAAGAGCTCTCATATCGTTTATATAAACCATATACATCAATCTACAAGTTCTGATATATTCAAAACAGTTAAATTAGCATAAACTGACACTTTCTATATCAAAAGGGTATGTTTGGATGAGCTTAAATGAGAGGAGAGTTTAAATAATCTCATAAACTCTCCTCTAAAATACACCTAATATAAAGATGGTACCTTGAATTGAAAAGTCACGGACTCTTCTAGTTCAATTATCACCCCTTCATCTTCATGTTTGTCTTGAATAACGAGTTTTGATGGAAAAAACTAATAGAGTAAAATATTACATTAACTCATAGACAATAAGAAGATCTAAAGTCTGGTCGTGATCTTCCTCATTCAAAAATTCATCTTTGTGTCCATAGTCCAGGTTGGTATCGATTACCTTGCGGGCGTGATCATGCAGCAGGTGATGAAATTTCCAATAGTTTACAGATTCTCTTATGCAACTCCAAAAGGGAAGATAGACTGGCTTGGGGATCAAGCAAGATTTTCCACCATCAGGATATTATGCATGCTTCAGAAGAATCAAATAACCGACTGTCACAAGTGGTTTATAAGAAGATCTAGAGGGTGAAATTACTCCTTGAAAATTCAAATTTTCTCTTGGGAAATGATTTGAAAAAATTGCGTTTAAGAAGTAGACTAGTTCACAGGGGGATGCAAGTACCTGCTGAGTGCCCTCTTTTTCAAGGAGTAGTGGAGGATGAGGAGCACTTGTTCTTTCTCAGCAAATTCACAAGACATATTAGGAGTCGAACTGCAACTGCAATATGGAAAAAGATGTGGGTACAAGCGCAGCTACAATCATCCCAGTCCATGGTGATCAATGCCACTAGACAGCACTCCAAGGGTGTGGTTTTCGCTGCTGTTAAACCTTGTTAAGCTAATGTAGATGTCGCGGTAGATGAGCACAACTGGAAAGCTAGGGTTGGTCGTGTGATTTCGTGGTTGTCGATGCGCTCCAGTAAAATTTCTAAAGGGATCGATTGCTAATGAATCAAATGCAATGGAGGAGGGCATAAGATGGTTCAGGACCTTATTCCTGCAGGTGTAGTGATTGAATTCGGTTTGAAGCATCTAGTTCAACAGATGAACCTGAAGATGGATGGATTCGGATGGTTTCTCGACGAACTGAGAGAGCTCATAGAGAGAGGCAATGGAGGGTTGATTGTGTATGCTCGCCGAACAGCTAATGGGCCTGTTTGGATATCATGGTTTGGTTAACCTCCAAAAAAAGTTAACCAAACTTTAACCCAAAATTTGTAGGATCCACATTCCACTCATTTTTCTACTCACATAAAAGTCAAAACCTCAAAACCAAAATCATCAAATCCAAACATCCACCTGGTTTGGTTAACCAAACATGTCCAACCATGTTATCCAAACAGGGCCAATATGGTGGCTCACAGCCTGGCTAAATGGGGGCTTGCACAAAATAAACGGGTCTCCTTCTTGGTAGATCCGCCAGTGTTTATTCGGGTCAAGCTAGCAAAGGCCGGGAGAAGACCATGGCCAAGGCCCAATTAGCAGTTTTATTAGGTTGCTCCATGTTGCTTTGTATGTGGGGTTTTTTGTGAGCTTTTGTTTGTCTTGTAGAGTGGGTAAGGTCTTTATCCCCTCCCCCTCCCCAACCCATATGGGTTTAAATTGACGTTCTACTTAACTAACGAGATAGTATCAAAAATAGAAAGTTTGTTTATTACGATCATTAAAGAGCCGAGTTTGGAAAAATTAGGGTGGTTCTCGTGACAAATTCACGAGTTCTTTTAGAACATCATGTCTAGTCAGATTAAGGTACGACTTGACCCCGTTCTTCAAGCCTGCAACTATGACACTGATTCTGCATCTGGACCGAAACTGTTTTTTATTTGAATAATTTTCCCACAAACTTCTTCCTGCATCATAAACCAGACGAATAGTCGTACGAATATTCTTTATGATACCCAAAATCAGACGGCTAGTTTTTTTCCAGAAATGTTGGTTCTTCTTTTGTTTGATTATTTTTCGTCTGATCCAAATCGAAGACAGATACATATGTTTTCAAGGGTTCACAAAAAACATATTAAGGAAATAAAGGAAATCAAACCTCTTGATTTGCAGCGGTAGGTAGTGGTGGTGAAAGATCGACATTGACGGTGGGGTGGGTTGGAAGAGTAGCAGAGGAGGAAGCAGTCATGGAAGAAAATGAAGCCATTGAATCTTTCTTTTTTTGGAGAAATTATTTTTGTCGTCAACCGGGTTCGAACCCGGGACCTCATACAGGGGCTTCCAAATCTCTACTACTTGAGCTACCACCCTAGCTGCGAAGCCATTAAATCTTGAGGATGAAGATGAAGGCAAAGAAGTTAAGGGAAGAATTTGCATAACAGATGGACAGAGAGAGAGTTTGTAAACGAAGAGAAGGCGTGTGAATTTTAAGTAAAAAACTATACTTCATTTAAAAAATTGATTAGTTTATACTAATCCCTGCTTTAACGTAAGTTTGCTAGAATGATTTTTTGGTGGGAAACTGTTTTTTAGATGGTGGAAATTATTTGGTTCTTCTAGCGATTTTGTTTAAACTATTGTATTTGGTGACTAAACACTGGAGAATTTTTTTTGATAGTGGTTTTTAAAAAAGAGGTTATCGACGCAATGACATATTTGGCCATGTGCATATAATATATTGTTTCTTGTAAATTTAAGAAAACTTCTCCTAAAAAAGTAACAAAAACTCGCAAACAATCAACATTAATCCAAAGCTCTTTGCAGTGTGAGTCTACAGCCCAGGTGTGAAGTCAGGCAGGCGTAAAGCCGAGTCCCATGCCAAAGACATATAACTCTTTTGATGCCACATTGAATAATGGATAATAGAGAAAATAATCACCTAAGAAAAGAACACCACAGAATGATTGATCGTAACTAATAAGAACATCGCACATAAAAGGTTCCGTCCAAAATATGTGAGAATTGAGTTTTGTGAGAAAAAATTATATAAAAGAAATTTAGTGCAATCTTTTTTAATTACCTCAAGAATAAAAAGTTGGAGAATTAACAAAATGAGAGACAGTTTCAATTTAATACATCTACAATGTGGGGATAATATCGTATTTGTGTGTCATATAAATAAACCAAAAAAACCCACCAAAAATGATTTTTTTTCAACAATACACAAGGACAAAAACAAAAACTAGATAGTGTTTTTAGACTACTACAAAACAAACACTTTCAATAATCCATTTGATTTTTAAACTATAAACTAAAAAGACACTCTACCAAACACACCCTTAGTTTAAAAGGTAATGTGCACCCTTTTTCTGAAATGCATTTAACACTTTTATTCATCATAAACAATCACAATGAAAATGGATGAAACGAGTATGAAATACAATTTAATGTTACACATTTCATAATCTTGCATACACAATTTGTAAATTTCTTAGAAGAACAAATCGGAAACTATCGCTTCAAACGAATCCTGAATTTTTGTACGCTCCAACTTCACCACCAATTGGCTTAAATATTCTTTTTCCTCCATCATCCGGGGAAACGGGAAGGGTGAAGAAATTAATTCGTCCATCATGATAGCAGAATTCGGACTCCACAAAAAAATTCACAGCGAAACCGCAAGATCATGTGAGGCATAATACCACACTTATGCGGTAGATTAAGAACTTATTGTAGATGAAACTTTGATTTGCTTTTAAGCTTGATGATAAGTTTGTCACTCTCATTATGAATTGTATTACCTCTGTCAATTATGCTATCTTGTGGATGGGGAGGCCCTTCCTTACTTTAAAGCCAGAAGAGGCCTTAGGCAGGGAGACCCCCTGTCCCCTTATATTTTTGTTCTTTGCTTGGAAAAACTTTTTGGTATGATTAACCAAGTGGAAAGACATGGGCTCTGGAAAGGAGTCAAAATCTCCCCTAATAGCCAGCCTATCACTCACTTATTATTTGCTGATGATATATTTAGGCAAACTGATTCCATCATTATTGAGTTTATGCATGATGTGATTAATGATTTCTGTCAAATTTCTGGCCAAAAGATCAGTTATCAAAAGTCTAAAATGTTTGTCTCCCCTAATTTTGGCAATAACCTTGCTAAGGATATTAGTAGGAAATTGGACATATCCATTACTAAAGATCTAGGGAAGTATTTGGGCATTAATCTGGACCAAAAAAGAGTGGGTAAAGTCCAGTATGCTGAGACCATAGAGAAAGTGCACAATAAATTAGCTGGCTGGAAAGCTTTAATGTTGGGCATAGGGGGGAGGATGACTCTGATAAAGTCTGTCACCACCTCCGTGTCAATCTACACTATGCAGACTCAAGCTCTTCCTGTCAATGTTTGTGACGAGTTAAATAAGATAAACAGAAATTTTCTCTGGTGAGATAATAACAACAAGAAGAATATGCACAGTATTAACTGGAAAACTGTCTACAAACCTAAGAAATCTAGAGGTTTGAGGATCAGGAGTATGCATAACCAAAATAAGGCTCTCTTTATGAAACTTGGTTGGAAAAATGTAAACAAGGACGAGTCTATGTGGGTGAAATGCATGAGAGATAAATACCAGAGAAAGTTTGATTTCAATGATTGGCCCATGAAAAAGAATTCTTCCAAAACTTGGAAGGGGATTATGAAGATCAGAAAAGAAATCAAGGAGAATTCCCAATGGACTCTGGGGAATGGGAACAATATTTTTATTTGGAAAGATAGGTGGATTGGTAATTTCTCCTTGAAGGAAAAGTTTCCCAATATCACTTTTATTGATGACAAAGTGAGTACTCTCATCAACCCTGATAAGACTTAGAATCTTCAAAGAATCTGCACTCTGGTGGACAAAAAAATATTTTGAGCACCATTTTAGCTAAGTTTCCACCTATTGATAAGTATGTTCCTTAATTTCTCCATTGGACTGGAAATAGTCTGGGAACTTTCACAGTTTCCTCTGCTTACCATGCAATCACCAAAAACTATGATGAAGATCATATGAACTGGGATTGGATTTGGAAGCTCAAAATACCCTTGAAACTTATCATGTTTGTCTGGAAAGTTAAGCATGATAGGATATTTACCAACTCTATCCGAAAGAAAAGAGGGTTTATCACTGATGACTCTTGTACTCTCTGTAATAATGGCACAGAGGACATTGAACATCTTCTTAGAAGCTGCCCTTCAGCCCTGGCTGTTTTTGAAGTGAATTTAAGTGCCACAGTAAGAATTTCTGGGTTTGGTTGGAGGAAAATCTTAAAAGAAATCCTACCAATGACCTTAGTGACAATCACACTACTATCTTTATCTGTACCTGCTCGTTTATTTGGCAAAGGAGAAACAATTTCTGTTTTAACAAGTTGAAAACTCCTGTGCAGGTAATCAACAGAAGTATACAACAGTATGCTACAGAGATCAAGGAGGCTTTCCAGCTATGTAAACCAGCATTTCTCATAAGTCTAGCACTACTTATGGTTGGATTTGTCCTTCTGCAGGTACCCTAAAGTTGAACTCAGATGGAAGCAAGCATGGTGATAATGGCAAAGCTGGTTATGGAGGAGTTATCAGGGATGACGGATGCCAATGGATCAAAGGTTACATGGGCCAAATTGGATACAATTCCATTCTTGAAGCTGAACTGTGGGGCATCCATAGAGGTCTGGTGATCATCCACCAAATGCAGCTGCAGAATGTGGAGGTGGAAACTGATTCACTTGAAGCTTTTAGCAGTGTTGTCAATGCTCTCCCACATCCATTTCCATATATCACAATCACCCAAGATATCAGGACCCTCCTTGAAGGTTGCAACTGCCAGATCAAGCACATCAAAAGGGAGTTCAACACTGTGGCTGATGATTTGGCCAAGAAATGAAGAGCTCAGGCAGAAACCTTGGTCATTTTGGAGAACCCACCTGCTGATATTGCCCACCTTGTTGTTCAGAAACCCAGGCGGGAGTTGGCCGCTTCTTGGCGGAAGAGAACCGCTCCTAGGCAGTAGTTGGCCGCCCCTTGGCGGAAGATAACCGCCCCCAAGCGGTAGTTGGCCGCTCTCATGCGGTAATTGACCGTCATTTGACGGAGGAAAACCGCTCTTAGACGGAAGAAATTGAAAATACATAAAGAAAGCAATAAAAACCAATAACAAGAAGAACAGGGGACTCGCCGGCAGGCCCCTATGATTGACGAATTAAAAATGGAGAACAAGTTTTCTCCACACAGAGAGTTGGGAGAGGAAAGGTATGATGTAAAAGCGTTTCTTCTTGACCTCTTTCGGTAACATGTACCCTTAGTTTAAAAGATAACGTGTTTTCACATCAAGTGATGTCAACAAGTAAGTGAATATCTTACCCAGAAAAAACAACTGAAGAAATGGTAGAGTGCAAAGATGAATTCTCCAGACGGTTCTAGACCCAAATTTTTAGCAAAATATTTTTTAATAAAAGTCAAGAATTACATCGTTCTTGACCAACTTCCAAATATCTGAAGAAGAAAAAGAAAGAAACAAGGCCCGAGTCCAAGTCTTCCTATTTCATTATATTTAGCGTGTAATTTACTTGGTAATTGTTATCATGATTAACATGTAATTTACTTGTTATCAACATAATGTACTCATGCAACTAAGGTGGTAGCTCAAGTGGTAGAGCGTTGGAAGTCCCTATATGAGGTCCCGAATTCAAACCCAGTTGGCGACAAAGTAATTTCTCAAAAAAAACATGCTCAATTGATTGTTCCAAATTGTTGGGTGTGGGTCCACCTCATTGGTGAGAACACTACACCAGATAATTTCTCTAATGAGTAATTAAAGAAAAAAACAAAAAAAGGTTCTGATGGTGCTAGCTGGATGTACCAGCAGGAGAACACACAAAATGGTGTATGGTTTTTTGAGTGGGCCACATGGGCCAATAGGTTGGTGGTCACTCACATATGTGAGTGTGGGCTGGTGTTTGTTGTCTCAGAGAGTGCAACAGTGAGAGAAAAGGAGAGAGCAACGGTTTTTGAGAAGAAGGCAGAGGGCGTTCTAGGGTTTTGAAGTCCACGACCAGTAGGTTTCTCCGGCAAGTTCAACGGTGAAACTTGGCTCGTTTCGTCTCAGATTTCGGGGGTTTTATCCTTGCGACGTGGTCATTCAATCTAGCTGTTCAGATTATCTTCTCTCCCTCTCTTTGTATTATTCCCAATTATTAGTAGAGTAGGGTTTCTACTTTGCTTGTTCACCTAATTGGTATTGGTGGGGGTTGTTGATCCCGAGATAGTTGAATTATTGGATGTTGTTTCAACTCTAGTAGTACTTGATTATAGTGGATGATTTGAGTCGAGAGTGGCTCCGTGGTTTTTCCCGATTTCGGGGTTTCCGCGTTAAAAGTTGGCGTTTTCTCGTTTTAGTTTATTGTCTTCAATTGCATTGTCCGGATCTCCGTTTAGTTGCACATTATTGTGGGAAAAGTTGAAATCTTTGGGTTATTTGCTTCCGCTACGATTTGGTGTAAGTTGTGTGTTTGAGCCCGGATTCCCCAACAAGTGGTATCAGAGCCAGGTTAAATGTTGTTGGCTCGGTTGTAGTGTTGACTAAAATGGATGAGCATAGTGTTTGTGGCACGATGATTAAATTGACTCCGGAAAATTACTCAATTTGGAAATCGATGATGGAGGATTTGCTATTCTGTAAAGATTTGTATGATCATGTCGAAGGTGATACTTCGAAACTGGCCACTATGACTGACAAGGCATGGGACACATTGCATAGGAAGACTGTGGCCACTATCAGACAGTGGATTGACCAAAGCGTTTTTCACAACGTCGCCAAAGAGATAAGAGCAGATATTTTGTGGAAAAAGCTTGAGTCTTTGTATGAGAGACAGACAGCTCAGAACAAGATGTACCTGATGAAGCGGCTTGTGAATTTGAGGTACAGGGATGGCCAGAGTGTGTCTGAGCATATGAGCAGGTTTCAGGAGGCCATGAATCAACTGACGGCGATGCGGATTGTATTTGATGATGAGATTCAGGCATTGTTTCTTCTTAGTAGCTTGTCGGATAGTTGGGAAACTTTGACAGTGGCTCTCAGCAATTCAGCTCCCGATGGAAATTTGATCATTGACATGGTCAAGGATAGCTTGTTGAATGAAGAAGCTTGACGGTTCGAGTCAGGCAATACGGAGGCTGAGGCACTGGTTTCAGAAAAGAAAGAGAACAGAGGGATAAGTCAAAGCAGGGGTCAAAAGAAAGACGGGAATCACTCGAGAGGTCATTCGAGAGAGTGGATGAAGACTGTCAAATGCTACCATTGTGTGGGGGGGGGTATGGGACATATGAAGAAAGAGTGTAGGAAGCTGAAGAACAAGGGACAGAATGGGTCAGACAACAAGAATGAGAAGACAATTGCTACAACAACTAAGGATGATACTCTCATTGTATGTGAGGAGAATGTTGCGAGTATAGCTTGTCAGAGTAGCAATTGGGCTATTGACAGTGGGGCTTGTTGGAATAGATGCCCTAGAGGCAATCGTAGATTTAGTATGAACAATGTTTTGGCTAGAATATTATTTTATTATTTATGACGATATTTAATACAATGAAGTCCTTAGATAAATTGTGTTATTTATCTTAAATATCCCTAGTCCATTATATTGATTAATAGGACAATCAAATATAGACTAGTATGTGGGTAGATTGGTATGGAGATATCAAGTCTAACACATGGGTATGCATTAGGAGTAATGGCATACTGGATTGACCCACGACGAAAAGGATACATTAGATTATGTGAAGTCACAATCGCTTTTCGTAGTGCTAATATTATTTCAATCCTTGGACTTGAAGTCACTAGATACTCTAGTTGTGAAATATTGCGCTTTGATGTTATCAAACGTTACACCGTAACTGGGTAATCATAAAGGTGACTATCGGGCGTGATAGGAAGCAAGCTTAGAGATCGTAGTGATGTAGATAGGATTTGTCCCTCCCACATAATGGGGGTAAATATCCACGGCCACTCGAGGGATGAGTCTTATTAAATGTCTGGCCAGACTCAGATAAATTAATATAGAGATATTAATGTTATCTGCAAGCATAAGCATATTCCCAGGATCGAGGAACTATGGATTGGATATACGAGTGTGACTATTTATGTCTCGTGTCCAATCCGGATATGGAGACAAAGGGATAATGCAATATGACATATTGGGCACAAAGGTTTGTCGGGATCACTGACTATTTCTATGGGTTGGGTGGCATGGATGTGTTGCTAGACACCGCTCCATGTTAGTAATAGTTACTACCAACTATATAGGAACCTATGGGGTCACACGTCAAATAGAGTAGAGCTAGATTTGGGATTAATTAATATGGATTAATTAATAGAAGGATCATTGTGCAACACCTTGCAAACTTGGTAGGACTAATTTGCAAGGAAGGGAATAGTTCTAGTCCTACTAGAACAAGAAAAACTCTAATATGGAAACAACAAGGAGTTGTTGGAGTATATATATAATAGGCTCTAGCTTCCTCCCCACATGAGTTATTATTAGTCATAACACAAAAGTGGGAGAGAGCAAAAGAGAGAGCAAGACAAAGAGCTAAGGCCGAAACCCTAGCCCCCGTCCGCCCCCTCTACCCGACGGCAAAAGGAGGCCGCCCCTCCTTTGTGCTTTGTTGCCTTGTTGCCTTTGATCTTCATCCCTCTTCCTCCGGGTTCAAGCTAGCACTTGTGGAGAAGGAAGAATCTAGATCTCACCTCTAGACGTGGATCAACCGTAGAGACGAGGACATCATTCTTCGTGTGATCTCACAAATCAAAAGGTACACATCTTCTATGACCTTAATCATGTTATGATGTCTCTTCCTGTGATCCTTGGTGGGCTTTGAGTAGGATTAAATTTTGTTATTCCGCTGCGTTACATACGTCAAAACCCAACAGTGGTATCAGAGCCACAGGTCGTAGAGCATAACATGATATTATGTGTTTACGATTTTAGTTCATACACCGTATTATTGTTTATTACGCGAAAACTGAAAAATTGGCATAGTAGATGCAATATTGAATTTGATTCAATCAAACAAGACCCAATTTAACATTGGATGTTAGAATTGGTGAGTTTAATCACATAGGATGTGAATAATTGGGTTCTTAAAAATTAGGGTTCATGGGCACATGATTGAAAAGGGGTTTTCAATTATGGAAACAAAGTTATGGAAATAATTCCATAAGGAAACAACCTTGCTTGGGCAACAAGGAAGGAGGAAGGGGACTAGGGCCGAAACCCTAGCCGCCCGCCCCTCCCTTGCGCGCCAAGCAAGGCCGTGGGCCTCTAGACGTGCGGCGGTCCTAGGGTTCGGGCCACTTGTTGGCTTGGGCCCTTTGGACCGTTGTAAAACCCTAGTTACCCAATTTCATTAAAATTAAACAAGCGCGTTAAAAATTGGTTTTAACTGTATTATGTGCTTTATTGCATGGTGGATGGATATGGCCTAGGATTGTGGATGTTTATTGTTTTGTGGTTTGGTTTACGGCCTGCGAGCTGATCAAATTAATGTAATAATTAAATAAGTTTTACGGCCTGCGAGTCGTCTTTTTCTCCTCGACATGTGAGGCTTTTGTTATTTATTTATTCTAGATGTTAGGCTAGAATTAGAAATATTTAGATGATAGCCAAGAACATGGAGAAGAAGACCGGAGAACCAAAGGAGCCAAAAGACATCCCTAGGCGCGCAGCTATGGTGGAGCACATGGAGATGAGCTCGGCACTTTAGGGCAATTAGACATTATCATTGGCTTGATAATATCATTAGTCTAGGGGCCATATCCATGCCACGGTTTTTTATTTTGTGGATGTTTATTATTCATGCCTTGTTATTTATTTTGTGTGTATGGCGCTACAAGCAAAAACGATAACAAGATAATAATAAACAAGGTTGGTCTTTTATTGTGGATGGCCCAATCCAAATAAGTAGACCATGTTGATAAGATCAACCAAACAACTTAAAAGAAATCCCTCAATTAAATATTGCGTTTTGCCTTCTCTTGCCAAAACACCCTTCATGAACATGGCCTATTAAAATTCGGGCTTGCCAAAGCAAGGCGATTTTAATTTTTCATGATGTGTTGCGGACGACGCAAGCTAGTAATGCGTGTATGTTGAAAGCAAGAGGTTGGACGCAACTAGGCAAGAGTCAATTGGATTGATGAGCTTAGAGGCATGACAATTAGGAGTTATCCAATTGGATAAAGAATAAAAGGAATTTATTCACCTAATTGGACCAAGAGTTGCATGGGATGCACTTGGAATGGTTCCTACCTAAATAACCAATTCTTGGGTGACTTGCCAAAGCAAGCTCAAGAAGAAGTGAAAAAGGGATCTTGGACCCACTAGAAAGTATAAAGATATTTTCCGCTTTAATAGTGAGGGCTATTAATCCGAGAAAAATAGTGGGAGCTATTTTTTAATGATCTAGTCATTGTTAAATATAGTTAAATTGTTCAAAATACTAAATTGCATATTTCTCGTTTTGTAGAATTCCAAATGGCAAACAACAACGCATCGAGTTCATCCCTACGATCTGTCCTTGAGAAGGATAAATTGTCTGGAACAAATTTCCTTGACTGGTACAGAAACTTGAGGATTGTCCTCAAGCAAGAAAAGAAGTTGTACGTCTTGGACACTCCAATTCCAGACCCACCACAAGATGAGTCTCTACTAGCGGAAGTAAGGGCACGTCAGAAACATATTGATGATTCTAATGACGTGACTTGCCTCATGCTTTGTACCATGACTGGTGAGCTTCAGAAGCAACACGAGAACATGGAAGCCTATGATATGATCAGACACTTGAAACAATTGTTTCAGGAACAGGCAAGGCATGAGCGCTATGAGGTGTCTAAAGCGTTGTTCAAAAGCAGTCTTGCAGAGGGGAATCCAGTAGGCCCTCATGTACTCCGAATGATCGGGTACATAGAGAACCTTGAGAGACTGGGGTTCCCACTCGGCCAGGACTTGGCGACTGATCTCGTCTTGCAATCGTTGCCTGACAGTTATAATCAGTTCATTATGAACTATAATATGAATGAGATCAACAAGTCTTTGCCAGACCTATTGAACATGCTAAAGACAGCTGAGCAAAGCATCAATAAAGGCAAGGGCAAAGCCATAATGATGGTACACAAGAAGAAGGGCAAGTCAGTTGCATCTACTTCAAAAGGAAAACGCAAGAAAGTTGCGAAATCCAAGGATGCCCTAAAGCCTAGTGGAGGCGTGGCTAAAGGTGAATGTCACTACTGCAGCCAGCCGGGTCACTGGAGGAGGAATTGCCCTAAATATCTGGAGGATAAGAAGCTTGGAATAGTGATTCCACCACCACCAGGTATTTATGTTATAGACGTCAATATCTCTATTTCATCATCCTGGGTATTAGATACCGGATGTGGTTCTCACATTTGCCGTAATGTGCAGGATTTGAAAAGAAGTAGAAGATTGCGAAAAGGGGAGATAGACTTGCGCGTCGGGAATGGAGCAAAGGTTGTTGCATTAGCTGTAGGCGTTTATGAGCTATCTTTGCCTTCTGGACTTATTTTAGAATTAGACAATTGCTTTTATGTGCCTGCTATGAGCAGAAACATTATTTCCGTTTCTTGTTTGGACGAGAAAGGTTTTTCTATTTCAATAAAGGACAAGTGTTGCTCCATTTATTTTGATAGTATGCACTATTGTAGTGCGCATTTGTCTAATGGATTGTATATCCTTGATCTAAATAATCCAATCTATAACATA
This sequence comes from Linanthus parryae, assembly GCA_023055425.1. NCBI lineage: Eukaryota > Viridiplantae > Streptophyta > Magnoliopsida > Ericales > Polemoniaceae > Linanthus > Linanthus parryae. The sequence continues at coordinate 32,723,458 of JALGPY010000006.1, forward strand.
AATACTAAAAGGATTAAAACTAATGATTTAAATCCTACATATCTATGGCACTGTCGTTTAGGCCATATAAATGAGAAACGCATATCTAGACTCCATAAGGATGGACTACTAGACTCATTTGATTTGGAATCATATGAGACATGTGAATCTTGTTTATTAGGAAAAATGACAAAGTCCCCTTTCAATAAGAAAGGAGAGCGGACTAGTGAGTTATTGGCACTCATACATACTGATGTATGCGGACCATTCCCCACGCCTGCCAGAGGTGGTTATACCTACTTCATCACATTTACTGATGATTTCAGTAGATATGGATTTGTATACCTTATGAAGGCCAAATCAGAATCCTTTGAATTGTTCAAGGAATTCAAGAGTGAAGTAGAGAAGCAACTTGGCAAGAGTATTAAAGCTCTACGATCGGATCGTGGAGGAGAATACTTAAGCCAAGAGTTTGATGAGTATCTTAGAGAGTGTGGGATAGTATCCCAGCTCACTCCACCCGGAACACCACAATGGAATGGTGTATCTGAGAGGAGAAATCGCACTCTATTAGATATGGTGCGATCTATGATGTCTCAAACAGATCTTCCGATATCCTTTTGGGGACATGCTCTAATGACGGCAGCTTTTACCATTAACCGTGTTCCATCCAAATCGGTCATGAAGACGCCATATGAGATATGGACTGGGAAGCGTCCCATAGTGTCGTTTATGAAGATTTGGGGCTGCGACGTCTATGTAAAGCGTTTACAAACAGACAAGCTCGGGCCTAAAGCGGATAAGTGTAAGTTTGTGGGATATCCTAAAGAGACTAAAGGATATTACTTCTATAACCCTACCGAGAACAAAGTGTTTGTTGCTCGGACCGGCGTGTTTCTAGAAAGAGAACTAGTCTCTAAAGAAGCAAGTGGGAGGGTTTTAGAACTTGAAGAAATTCATGAACCACAAACCACTGAACCAATAATGGAACATGAACAGGAACCACAAGAAGTTGTGGAAGAACCTGTTCAGGTAACACAGGAACTCCGTAGATCAGGACGAGTACGTCATGAGCCAGAGAGGTATGGACGTCTCATGACTGAGCCCGATGACGTACCACTCATGGATGATGAGCCTGCAAACTATGGAGAAGCCATGAGTGGCCCAGACTCTAAGAAGTGGCTAGAAGCCATGAGATCCGAAATTGATTCCATGTACACCAACAAAGTATGGACTTTGGTGGAACCACCCGAAGGGGCTCGACCCATAGGGTGCAAGTGGGTCTTCAAGAAGAAGACCGACATGGATGGCAAGGTAGTTGCCTATAAGGGCCGATTGGTGGCCAAAGGTTATAGACAAATTCATGGTATTGACTATGATGAGACCTTTTCACCAGTCGCCATGACTAAATCCATTCGAATCTTACTTGCTATTGCAGCATACTACGACTATGAGATTTGGCAAATGGATGTCAAAACAGCGTTCCTTTATGGGAACCTCCTTGAGGATGTGTACATGACACAGCCAGAGGGTTTTGAGGATCCAGAGAATGCCAATAAAGTCTGTAAGCTGCAAAGGTCCATTTATGGATTAAAGCAAGCTTCTAGGAGCTGGAATCGACGTTTTGATGACGCAGTCAAAGAGTTTGGCTTCATCAAGAACGAAGATGAGCCTTGTGTTTACAAGAAGGTTAGTGGGAGCTCTATAGTATTTCTGGTCTTGTATGTGGATGACATACTAATCATTGGCAATGATATTCCTACTCTGCAATCTGTTAAAGATTGGCTAGGAAAGTGCTTTGCGATGAAAGACTTAGGAGACGCAGCCTATATACTTGGTATAAAGATCTATAGAGATAGATCTAAAAGGTTGCTTGGCCTAAGTCAGAGTACATATATTGACAAGGTGTTGAAGAGGTTCAACATGCAAGATTCCAAGAAGGGATTCTTGCCCATGTCACATGGAGTCACTCTTTCCAAGAATGACTGTCCCTCCAACGAGATGGAGAAGGACCGCATGAGCAGGATACCCTATGCTTTGGCCATAGGATCCATCATGTACGCCATGCTATGTACTAGACCAGACGTATCATACGCGTTGAGTATGGTGAGCAGATATCAGTCCAATCCGGGTGAGAGTCACTGGATTGCTGTCAAGAACATCCTAAAGTACTTGAGAAGAACTAAGGATGTATTCTTAATATTTGGAGGTATGGAAGAGCTAAGTGTAAAGGGTTACACTGATGCGAGCTTCCAAACCGACAAGGATGATTACAGATCGCAGTCTGGATACGTGTTTTGCCTGAATGGAGGAGCTGTGAGCTGGAAGAGTTCCAAGCAAGGCACAGTTGCTGATTCTACAACAGAAGCTGAGTACATTGCTGCTGCGGAAGCGGCGAAAGAGGCAGTATGGATAAAGAAGTTTATCGCTGAGCTCGGTGTGGTCCCTAGCATAGTGGATCCCATAGAGTTGTACTGTGACAACTCTGGGGCAATCGCACAGGCAAAGGAACCAAGATCGCACCAAAAGTCAAAGCATGTACTTAGGAGATTCCATCTTATTCGTGATATGATCGATCGAGGAGATGTGAAGATGTGCAAGATTCCGATGGATGACAACGTGTCAGATCCGCTCACGAAACCTCTTGCGCAGCGAAAGCATGAAGGGCACGCCAGATCTATAGGCATACGAGATGCGCCAGATTGGCTCTAGTGCAAGTGGGAGACTGTTGGAATAGATGCCCTAGAGGCAATCATATATTTAGTATGAACAATGTTTTGGCTAGAATATTCATTTATTATTTATGGCGATATTTAATATAATGAAGTCCTTAGATAAATTGTGTTATTTATCTTAAATATCCTTATTCCATTATATTGATTGATAGGACAATCAAATATAGACTAGTATGTGGGTAGATTGGTATGGAGATATCAAGTCTAACACATGGGTATGCATTAGGAGTAATGGCATACTGGATTGACCCACGACGAAAAGGATACATTAGATTATGTGAAGTCACAATCGCTTTTCGTAGTGCTAATATTATTGCAATCCTTGGACTTGAAGTCACTAGATACTCTAGTTGTGAAATATTGCGCTTTGATGTTATCAAACGTTACACCGTAACTGGGTAATCATAAAGGTGGCTATCGGGCGTGATAGGAAGCAAGCTTAGAGATCGTAGTGATGTAGATAGGATTTGTCCCTCCCACATAATGGGGGTAAATGTCCACGGCCACTCGAGGGATGAGGCTTATTGAATGTCTGGCCAGACTCAGATAAATTAATATAGAGATATTAATGTTATCTGCAAGCATAAGCATATTCCCAGGATCGAGGAACTATGGATTGGATATACGAGTGTGACTATTTATGTCTCGTGTCCAATCCGGATATGGAGACAAAGGGATAATGCAATATGATATATTGGGCACAAAGGTTTGTCGGGATCACTGACTATTTCTATGGGTCGGGTGGCATGGATGTGTTGCTAGACACCGCTCCATGTTAGTAATAGTTACTACCAACTATATAGAAACCTATGGGGTCACACGTCAAATAGAGTAGAGCTAGATTTGGGATTAATTAATATAGATTAATTAATAGAAGGATCATTGTGCAACACCTTGCAAACTTAGTAGGACTAATTTGCAAGGAAGGGAATAGTTTTAGTCTTACTAGAACAAGAAAACTCTAATATGGAAACAACAAGGAGTTGTTGGAGTATATATATAAGAGGCTCTAGCTTCCTTCCCACATGAGTTATTATTAGACATAACACAAAAGTGGGAGAGAGCAAAAGAGAGAGCAAGACAAAGAGCTAGGGCCGAAACCCTAGCCCCCGTCCGCCCCCTCTACCCGACGGCAAAAGGAGGCCGCCCCTCCTTTGTGCTTTGTTGCCTTGTTGCCTTTGATCTTCATCCCTCTTCCTCCGGGTTCAAGCTAGCACTTGTGGAGAAGGAAGAATCTAGATCTCACCTCTAGACGTGGATCAACCGTAGAGACGAGGACATCATTCTTCGTGTGATCTCACAAATCAAAAGGTACACATCTTCTATGACCTTAATCATGTTATGATGTCTCTTCCTGTGATCCTTGGTGGGCTTTGAGTAGGAATAAATTTTGTTATTCCGCTGCGTTACCTACATCAAAACCCAACAGGGCTTCCCTTCATGTTACCTCCAGGATCGAGTTATTCTCATCTTACAGACCAGGTGACTATGGTGTTGTGAAGATGGGGAACGACGGTGTGTCAAAGATCATAAGCATGGGTGATGTCTTCTTGGAGACTAACACTGGAAGCAAGCTTGTTCTCGGGGATGTCATACATGTTCCAGATATTCGGCTGAATTTGATTTCTGCAGGGTGTAGATACTGCTTTCCAGACAGACGGATCATCGCCACGTGGCAGACATCCAACACACCTAGCTGTGCTCCATCCACACTGGATCACCACCCGTGCTGATCCCTGTGGGGGCTACCAGACAGGGCCCCCGCGCACCATAACACGGGACTTGTAGGGACTTAGTGGTTTGGAGGCTAGGGTAAGCTCCGTCGCGCGCATGCGACAACCAAGCTTGCGCGCGACCTCTGGTAACTGACTGAGAGATCCTAGGCTTACGTGTCCCATAAATGCGGCTGATCTCATAACGGTCTCCGATACTTGCAGACAGATGCGTAACGGGTTCCTATATACACGGTTGAACGTGCCGTTGGGGTCTATCTTTAAGCCGCCATTTATGGTGCATTAACCCCTCAACGATCACTTCCCCACTATATATATGATCGTTAGCTCTCCGTTGCGACACAAGAAATATTGGTCCAGCACCATAGCTTACTGTCTCTCTCTCACAAGCAGTTACTAGTGCTTACTCTCTCCCTACACACACCCTACAATCCTTTGTGTTCTTATTCTCTACTTGAGGTGTATACTTGGATATCTCTTGAGGATTTCCTTGTACACACATGGAAGCTTGATAAAGACGGGTATAGCAATCATTTCGGTGATGGGAAATGGAGACTTACTCGGGGCTCGTTGACTGTTGCTAGAGGGATGAAGGAGTGTTCACTGTATGTAATGCATGTGAAGCTTACCAGTCCAGTGGTAAATGCAGTTGATGATTCCGCTACAGAGTTGTGGCACATGAGGCTGGTTCACATGAGTCAGAGAGGACTGTATGTCCTAACCAAGCGAGAGCAGTTCCCTGTTATTAAAGGTAATCCTTTGAAGCATTGTACTCATTGTTTGGTTCGAAAGCAACACATGTTGAGTTTTTCAGTATTCTTATCGTTCTAAAAAGTCTGCTATTCTAGAACTTGTACATTCTGATGTTTGTGGACCCATGAAGACAAGAACACTTAGTGGTGCGAGATACTTTGTCACTTTCATTGATGATCATTCAAGGAAAGTGTGGGCATACACTCTTCAGAGTAAGGACCAAGTGGCAGATGTGTTTAAGGAGTTTCATGCTAGTGTTGAGAGGGAAACTGGAAAGCCATTGAAGTGCATCAGGACTGACAATGGCGGTGAGTACAAGGGTTTTTTTCACTGGTATTGCAGGAACCATGGGATTAAGCATCAGAGGACACCTCCCAAGACCCCACAGCATAATGGTGTATCAGAAAGGATGAATATGACCATGATTGAGAAGATCAAATGTATGTTGTCACATGCAAAACTGCCAAGAACATTTTGGGGTGAGGCAATGAGAACAGCTGTGGATTTGATCACTCTCTCTCCTTCAGTTCCTTTGGAGACAGATATACCTGACAGAGTATGGACAAGTAGAGATGTGTCTTACGATCACCTGAGAGTGTTCGGGTGTCGGGCATTTGTACATGTCCCGAAAGATGAAAGATTAAAGGTTGACGACAAATCCAAGCAGTATATCTTTCTGGGTTATGGCCATGAAGAGTTTGGGTACCGGTTATGGGATCTAGTTACCAAGAAGATTGACAGGAGTCGAGATGATGTATATCTCGAAGACTATTGAGGACATTGATAGATGTGATAAGCCTCAGGATGATGGTGATGATTTGGTGGACATGAGTCCAGTTCCTACTCTAGCAGAGCATGGTGATGAGATAGTGCATGATGATCTGGGTGATGCAGGTGATGTTGATCCACCTCCAGTTGATGATTAGGCAGATGCACAGGATGAGGTGTTACCTCTAGAGCCACCAGGTCCAGCTATTACAGAGTTGAGGAGATCTAGCAGAGATCGGCAACCCTATCAGAAGTATTCTCCGTCTGAGTATGTGACACTCACGGATGAGGGGGAGCTAGAGAGCTATGATGAGGCCATGACAGTTGACAAGAAAGAGAAATGACAGAAAGCCATGGAATCTGAGATGCAGTCCTTACATGAGAACAACACCTATGAGTTGGTAGAATTGCCTAAGGGTAAGAGAGCACTCAAGAACAGATGGGTCTACAGGTTAAAGTATGAGAACTCAGAACCAAGGTACAAAGCAAGATTGGTTGTGAAAGGGTTCAGACAGAAGAAAGGAGTAGACTACAAGGAGATATTCTCATTGGTGGTGAAGATGTCGTCTATCCGGGTTGTTCTAGGTATAACTGCCAGCAGAGACTGGGAAATTGAGCAACTTTATGTCAAGACTGTGTTCCTCCATGGTGATTTTAGGAGGAGATCTACATGGAACAGCCGGAGGGTTTCAGAGTTCAGGGAAAGGAGAATCTCGTGTGCAAGCTGAAGAAGAGTCTGTATGGCTTGAAGCAGGCACTGCGGCAATGGTATAGGAAGTTTGACTCGTTCATGGGGGAGCATGGATATAAGAAGACAAATTCAGATCATTATGTGTTTGTGAAGAATTTCTCTGACGGTGATTCGATCATTCTTCTTCTGTATGTCGATGAAATGTTGATCGTTGGTCGTGATGCCAGCAAGATTGCCAGGTTGAAGAAGGATTTGGGGTCCGCGGAGCAAATTCTGGGTATGAGAATTTTGCGAGACCGGAAAGAGAAGAGGCTTTGGTTATCTCAGGAGTCCTACATTGAGAAGGTCCTGAAGAGGTTCAATATGGATCGGGCGAAGCCAGTTAGTACACCTCTTGCTGGTCACTTCAAGTTGAGCTCAAAACATAGTCCATCTACAGAGGCAGAGAAGGAAGACATGATGACGGTTCCGTATGCCTGAGCAGTGGGTAGTTTGATGTACGCCATGGTGTGTACAAGATCGGACATAGCTCATGCGGTTGCCGTTGTCAGCCGGTTTCTCTCCAATCCTGGTGGAGAGCATGGGTCTGCGGTTAAGTGGATATTCAGGTATCTCAGGGGTACTCCTCAGTTGTGTATTTGTTTTGGACATGTGATCCTACTCTTGTTAGTTTCACGGATGCTGACATGGCTGGGGATATTGATTCGAGGAAGTCTACGTCTGGGTATTTGAACACTTTTACAGGGGGAGCAGAGTCTTGGCAGTCTAGGTTGCAGAAATGCGTTGCATTGTATACAACTGAGACTGAGTTTATTGCAGCTATTGAGGGTTGCAAGGAGTTGCTTTGGATGAAGAAGCTGTTACAACAGCTAGGGTTGAAGCAAGAGAAGTATAATATGTACTGTGACAGTCAGAGTGCGATCCATCTCAGTAAGAACTCGAGTTTTCACTCGAGATCCAAGCACATCGATGTGATGTATCACTGGATTAGAGATGTCTTGGATGTGAGGTCGGTTGAACTTGTCAAGATTCGTACCGACGATGACAATGTCATTTTCTCCAACCCATGTCATTTTCTCCCTCCCCTCAGGGCATCTCTAACCCTATGGGGGAAGGGGAAAACCGTATAAAAATAACATTCAAGTCCGACCCTCCTCTCCCTCATAGGGTTGGAGATGCCCTAACCAGCCCATACCCAAGGCAAAATTTATCCCCATAGCACCCCCTCCCCATGAACACCCCCCCCCCCCCCTCCCCCTTCCTCATGGGGTTGGACATGAACCGTATTTTTATACGGTTTTCCCCCTCCCCCTCCCCTCATAGGGTTGGAGATGCCCTTATAATATTATGTTCTATGTATGTGACAAATAAAAGAAGATTAACGCACACTGCATGACATAACCTATCCTACACATATATAATCTTCAATACTAGATGCCCTAACCAGCCCATACCCAAGGCAAAATTTATCCCCATAGCACCCCCTCCCCCTCTCCATGAACACCCCCCTCCCTTCCCTCATGGGGTTGGACATGAACCGTATTTTTATACGGTTTTCCCCCTCCCCTCCCCTCATAGGGTTGGAGATGCCCTTATAATATTATGTTCTATGTATGTGACAAATAAAAGAAGATTAACGCACACTGCGTGACATAACCTGTCCTTCTCATATATAATCTTCAATACTACTACATATAAAATAAAAAATGCACATATTCCTTTTGCAAATTCTCATAGTCTAATCAGTTAGCTTCTCCAGTATCTTTCTGGGGATCTAATACTCACAAACTGTCTCAGGTTACATTCTATTTCAACAAGAAGAAAACTAGCATTGCTGTTACCATTGGTTTCTAACACTCTTCTAACCCCGCCATACAAAGCTATCCTCGACCAACTCCATCCTCTCAGAAGATGAACGATTTATATTCACAGCCGCATTGGAATAGTTACCAACTGGAACAACCTGAACGAGAAAATGCATTTGCGAAGTTCAGATGCATATCCAATATTACCATCATAATTCAACAGCCGCGAAGAAACATTCCCACACTAACCTGATTTCTACTCGAAGTAGTAGCAGCAGCAACAGAGGTCTTCATCTTCTTCGAATTGCAAGCTTTGCTAACTTCCATCTCACTTTCTACATTGTCCTCCTCAAAATTCTGATCCGTACCCTCTACACAAATAAACAGCAGGAAGGCCTAATTAGCGCAAGCAACAATAGTAAGTACATAATCCCCAAATTTAACACGATTGCTTAGGGCGGGTTTTGAGTGGTAGTTGGACCAGTGCAATTTTCTTTGCTATGAATTGAAAATTGAGAGAGCTAGGGTAATTCTATTTAGACAATGGAGGAGGTTTGAAGATGGTAGATGAATCTTCAGCAAACTTAGCCACTACTGAGACCGGAAAAACCATATCAATTTCACACATCTGATGAACGTGTCCTTGATGACTCAAGATGTTCAAAGAAAAGGAATCCTCATGCAACTAAGATTCACCTTCTAGGAATTAAACTCAACTTTTAGTCCTAGTGTTAAGACTTACCAGTATCGCAGCAGAGGTCAGAATTGGCACGTAAAGGGACAGGATTCAGTGCAAGTTTGCTGTATACAGGGACTTCTGGATACTGAATTGTACACTTCTCTTCTTGAAGACCACAAGATGTTACAGCTTTGTTGGCATTTGTGGGTCTGAAATGACGAATCCACGGATTTTGTGAAAGACCAACAGTCCGGTTCGCCTTGTTCAGCTGAGCTTTTTGGCTTCCAAGTTCTATCTTGCCCCAACAGCCGTCACGGAGAACCTTGTACTGCAGAAAAGAAAACACAGCAGAATATGAGTAAAACTTCTCCCACTGTATTGCAAACGAATAAGGTTAATTGTCATGACCATCACGATTCTCGTACCTGACCAGAAGAGACATCATCTGTGTCGTGTTGTTTTCTCCTGTGCGATGACATGGGATGTAACGTTTTTTCTTCTTGCGAGTGGAACCCAAACAAATCAAGGGAACTATATAACTCTTCCACAAAGGATGCTTCAATGGACTTCAGATACATACTGTGCTTCTCATTTGTCCATTCGGTGGGCGACGACTTTCTGACCTTAGAATCCTGAAATTATCATGTTACCAAAATGAGAACCAGTAAGAAAAACTCAATGTTTCCAGCTAAACTACATTATTTTAGGATAAGGAAGATAGATGACAAAAATCAGTTGCTTTTGTCCGATTGGAATACAAAAGTACCAAGTGTAAATGAAAAGATGCCTTGGTACGATGGACAAGATAAACACTATTAAAGCATGGAGAAATGAAACGCAAAATTTTCAATTGAGTATTTGAATCCCTATTGAGCATCTCATGTACGATGGACAAGATAAACACTATTACATCAAATGCCTAAAGGCTGCTGCCTATTTCTTAATAATGACGAAGACCCTAAAGTATTTATGAATCTTCAAGAACACAATTATATAGTCAGGAGCTCATAATCGTGAAGGTTCTATAGGACCTCAGGATTAGCCAAATGATCACATTTATCCACAATTTGCGGCTCTGCTCAAAGAAGGTTGTCAATGTTGAGACTCAAACAACGACAACTAGAAACGCCCTTGATCCTACACAGTCGTAAGTAAACTTCATAAAGTTATTATGATTAGCTAGGTTGCACGGGTGCTTCTAATTGGTCACGCACCCGCACCGGGTGCTTCTGGGTACTTCGTGGGTGCTTTGTGAATAAGGCAGGGTCGTTTTCTAAAGTTTTAGTTGAGAGGTCTTCCAAACACAACTAGAATTTAACAAAGAAACGTGCATATATGTGAACATTTTTAACCCTTAAATTACTCACCTCTCCACAGCTAAGAACAACGAAATGAAGAGATTATACTATTGATGTAGTAACCTTGTATCTTCGAATGTGTATGAATTTATGTTTTGATTATAATATGACCCCTATTATTGTCGTTATTATATTAGTATAATGGTATCACTAATAATATCAGATAAAAATATAAATAATGTGGCCGCACTTGATTTTTGGGAAATTGCAGCACCCGCACCCAGTTCCCGAACCAGCACCCACACTCGTGCTACTAGATCATTAGTGAAAAAAGAATTCCATACATTTCCCCTTGTTGCTAAAGAAGGGTATGAAATGTACAACTGGTACCCTAAAACCAAGAATCATAATGCTTTTTAGGCCCGTGGGGATTTCATCGTGGTTAGCAACTAGTATATGTATTAGAATTAGAACAATCAAAGCAAGCTTTCCAACATCACTTCAGCGACCACATGATTCGTATTAGTACAATATCAGGAGATGCCTTTCATACCTAGGCTAAAATCCTTTCACAGAGAGTGACTTGTCTTTCAATCACCCAACTCTCAGCACTCTAAGCATTTAGCCCTAGATTGTCATCATCTCCAAGCAAACACATGTAGACTAGATGCTCAACCTTAGCAGACTAATTAATCTCACAGTACTTCTATCAGATTTCAAAAAATACTTGGCAAATGTGGAAATCAAACAGTACTTTAACAACAAATATGTAGATAGATAGATAGAAACACACGCAAATCATCAATGAATTGAGCAACACAACCAGATGACTAGAGAAAGTTCTCTTCAAACAGTAAAGCGAAGACGAGAATCAAAAGATGCGCATGTGATAGATGTTCACCTGAATCAGCGTCTCTTTGAACTCATGGTGAAGGAGGATCCGCTGCTTGGGGCAGTGGTCGGCGGTGGCCGTGAAAGAGCTCCGGCCGTCCATATCTGGTGGCGATAAATGATAAATGAAATAATCGCCGAGAATTTATTTTATCAGAAACTCTGTGACGAGAGAGAATAAAATCTACTGAGTCTTTGGGTGGTATATGAGGAGGAAGAAGAAGATGATCTGATAGGGTTTCGATTCGATTTTCTGAATTCTCTGGCGAGAGAGAGGTTTTTGAGGAGGAGAGAAAAAGAGAGACGGTGGTGCCAGTTGTCGACCTTTTTCATTACGTGTCAAAGACCCATCAAGTAGCCACGTCATCCCCCCTTCAACTGGGTTTACCGCCAGAAACAAAGATCCAAGATATTTTTGTACGCCCACCCCCAAAATATCTGCACTTTATTATTTTAGTATTCAAATTTGGAAGTTTGAACAAGAAAATAAAAAATATCTGCAATTTGGCCACGAGCACACGAGAGAGGTTGCTGCCCTAACCTAACACCGTCCATTTTATGGTCGTTACAAAAGGAATCCTACATGGAGACCCGTAAATATCAGCCTCAACACTCACTCTTGACCGTTTCAAACCTATACCACTCCGTCACATTTTTTTTTTTTTTTTTTTTTTTTTGCATTATTTGGACTTTTAGCACTATTCACTTAGTCATTTTGACTCATGATTTGAATAGCAAAATTTTACAATTTTTAAATAATTTTTTTCATAGTGTTATAGAGTAATTCTTATTTTACAAGACCATATTAAAAAATTGCATCGTTTTGCGATCCAAATCACCAAGTTAAAGTGACGCAATTATGAGTAAAAGAATTAAACTGGTGTATTTGAGTTGAGACGGAGTGATATATTTAAACACCATCTTGTTTACGTTGGCTTAGTGGCAAATTTTAGCCCTCATATTTTTATAAAAATCAAATGTTGAACTTGATATTTTCAAATATATCAGCAATTGTCTGGGAACGCGAGTTATTTTTGTTTATTTACCAGGTAAAAATCATATTCTATCATATTTGCTAGGGAGAAGACTCGAACTCTAGATTTCAGATGAACAGTCTCAGGCCCTTAACCACTGAGCTGGCTAGCTAGTTCAATCACGATTAATTATACTGTCTACCCTTCGGAGGTAGTTGAGTTGGTCAGGTGAGCATTCTTAAGACTTTGAGCATTGTCTGTCAGGCCGGATTTTCTCAAGCTGGTTTACATCTCTAGTGTGATTTGCAGGCTATTGCACTAGAGTGGGGGTTTACTCAATGCGCACCCGAAATGTAGTGGTTGCGGGTTCCCGCGATAATATATATATATATATATATATATATATATATATATATATATATATATATATATATATATATATATATATACCGCCTATTTTAATGTTATCAATTTAGAGCTCAAATTCAAATGCATATCTCAAAATTTTCACTTGTCACACCTAGAAGACATAAACTATGTAAGCGCATTTTCAATGTGTTAAGTAAATTAGTATTCTTAAATAAAATTTAAAAAAAAAATGAGCAAAATTACAAGTCCAATGTGTTAGACATCTTATTATATAAAATATGAAATAGGCATAATTATAGCCAAACTTAGAGAAGTTTATTCTTTCGCCAGTTTTATTTTTTCCCTATTCTTTAGATTCTTGAGATATTTGTCCACTGGGTTTAAATTCAGAACACTATGCATGGGCTTTTAAATTCTCTACCACTTGAGCTAGCACTCATTTGCCATTTATCCACTTTGTGGAGTGATTAATTAGTTAAACCATGTCTCTTATAATTTCTCCCCCACTTGTCCAAGATCTTTATTTAAATTTCATCCACTAGCGTCGAAATAATTCTTGACTATTAGCATTGAATTTAAATGGTCTAATTTATAGCTAATAGCATTGGACCCATGGTCAAAATAAAAATACAAAATCGTATGTTTAGGCACAACATGCCTATTTTTACCTAATACTATTGGATATCCTCTGACCCTTCTCTCTCAAAAAGAAAACCCATGTAACCCTATGAGAGAGAGAGACCCCCAACATCGGAAATGTCTATATTGTTGAAGATAGCTTGTAAAAGCTTAAAGCAATTTGTCCCACATCTTAGAAAATAGAGTTAGTGTTTATTTATGGTAACTCATTAATAACATTTACTTGAGTTCATATATAGGGTGGTTATCTTATAAAACTCTTTTTTATTTCGCTGGTAGTTGTGGCGATTACTTTCGACTGGTGAAGGGATGCGTTGTTATAAACAGTCACAACTATTATGAACAAACATAACTCGTTCATTCATGTTCTTCCGTGAACCATAAATAAGCTAAACACCTAACAGATTATCATCATTTTCAATCACAGTTTCACAGAGAATTCTAGAGAACTTCTGTAGATTGTTGCCTATTGTGTACGAGAGAATCCTGCAGAGAGAATTCAATATACACCAAGAGTAGGGGATAGAAAAGACACAGGAAGTGTAAGGTTGTGTGTAGGGAGAGAGTAAGGCAATAGCACTGTATGAGAGAGAGACAGAATTTTGGCAGAGCTTCCGCGTAGTTCAGATGAGTCCTCCTTTTATGGAAGGGTTAACGATCCTATATATAACGGAGAATGTGACTGTTGTAGTGTGGTTAATGCGCCCATTAATGGCGGCTTAATTAGCTTAACCACAACGGCACGTTCGTCCGCATATATAGGGGCCGTTACAGCACGTTACCCGCGTATACCGGAACCGTTACGAGGTTGACCGGGTTTATGGAGCTCGTGCCATAAATCTCTCAAAAGCAGTTACTAGGGGTCGCGCGCGAGCTTGGTTGTCGCTCGCGCGCGACAGGACTTACTCTAGCCTCCAAACCACTAAGTCCCTACAAGTCCCGTGAGGTGGTATGCGAGGGTCCTGTCTCGCAGCCCCCACGTGGATCAGCGCGGCTGGTGATCCAGTGTGTGTGGAGCAGAGCTAGGTGTGCTGAATGATCGCCACGTGGCTAAGATCTGCCTGTCCAGAAAGCACTATCTACACCTATAAAATTGACCCAACTTGTTGTATCCTGGTGAAGAATTGTCAGAACCCGACAACATAGTGGGAGCGATTTATACCTTAAAGAAAACGTTCGTGTCTCAAGTTACTTTTTCTTTTTCCATCATCCATTATTTGGCGTAACATATACCACTCCGTTCCTTCTCTTTCTCCCCTTTTTGACTTTTACCACTATTCATTGGGTCACTTTGACCCGGTGATTTGGATAGCAAAACGAAACAATTTTTTGACAATTCTTTCATGGTCTTGTAGAATAAGAATTACTCTACAATACCATGAAAAAAAATTCTAAAACTTACATCGTTTTGCCATCCAAATCTCCGGGTCAAAGTGACACAACTACGAGTGAAAAAGTCAACAGGGGGAGAAAGAGAAGGAACGGAGTGATACTCGCTTCCTCGTCTCATCATTTAGCTATTTAGCAGCACTATTCTTGTGGCGTAACAATATCCCAACTAAGCCACCATAATTGCATAACTCGTCATTATGTAATTCTTTTTCTTAGCTCTCCAAAAGAAATCTTAGCTCTCCAAAAGAAATATTTTTCTTCAAAATATTAGTCAATCCATTTGATACGACAATTTCGTATATAGTAGTACATTTATTTACATTTACAAGAGACGTAGGTTTACATAATTGACTATCTTAGGTAACATTTTTTTTCCAAGTAAAAATAAATAAAATTTAAAGAATGTTTATTAAAAAAAATAAATTTAAATAATGCAAGAGATGACGAAAAGTAAATGTGATTCTATATAAGTTGACATACAATTAAGAATATTATATTTTGAAAAACTAATCACGAGAGCCTACCAGTATTTCTAAATGCCTAATTATTTTCCCTTTTGAGTCTCTTAGAATATTAATGTTGGTCATCTGTGACTTTGCTACTAGCCTACTATTATGATGAGGTCGTTGCTGAGAACCTGAGACGGCAACAATTAGTTCAGTGAACCCCACAATTGAGTTCGACAACAAATATCTCATGAGTCTCTGGAAAGAAAATAAATATCCTACCATTATGAAAAGATGAGTAGTAGTCCAACTTCAAGATAAGGACTTCACACTTAAAGCCAGAAAAAGATGTTTCTTTCAAAGATTAATTGAAATGGATAATGTTGTGAAACCGATCCTTATCAAGAGAGTTGAGATGGTATAAACTTTTTAGTGATTCACATCATTAATCTAGAAATGACACAAGCAACAACTAGAAACAACAACAGCTAGGATGATAGCTCAAGTGGTAGAGCGTTAGAAGTCCTGCATGAGATCCGGGGTTCAAACTGGTTTGACGACAAAAACAATTTCTAAAAAAAATAACTAAAAGAGAAACGATACAAGCAACAAGAATTTGTATGTGTGATTTTTTGTGGCGTGGTTGAATTAGACGAGTATGCATGTTTAAGTATTTGTAATTTATCTAAATTTGGGAGATTTCAAATGCGAGCTATAAGCTTTATCAACTGCAAATTTGATGGCCTGAACTTTTTCAGCATGATTTATTTCTCTGTTGTGATTTTCAGGTTATTACATGTTAAATCCGTATAAAATGCATTTATTTTTTAAATTTACCCTAACCCATGAGTACTTTTTTTAAGAATACTTTTGAGTCTTGACTCTTAACACTACTAAAAATGCAATTTTTTTTTTCATTTGACCTAACCCACGAGTTTTTACCTTTAAACCTAGTTGTTGAAGGAGTATACCAGATTCTTCACAAATTTATTTAGGTATTATTTGTGCCTAACAATTTGGTTAGCAAAACAGAATTTGATAATCTTTTTAAAATGTCGTAGAGTAAACTTTGATCAACAATAACACAAAATTGTCAAATTCTTTATTTTGCTAACCATATCACTAGGCCAAAATATCCACATAATTTTGTGAAGAACCCGGAAGAACGGGTGGAGTACTCTTCTAATCCATATTCCTTCTCTCACCATTCACCATACCGCAACACAGTCACAAACCCTACCATCGAGAGCAATGGCGAGTCGGGGCATCTCTAGCTCTCTTCTGGTCTCTACTTTTCACAGGATTTATTCGCTGCTTCAAGCCTCGCACATTGTCGAAAAGAGTAAAAGGCAAACTCAGACCACATCGATCTCTCTCACTGATTCGACATTCGTAAGTAACACTTATCTGACTTGAGAAGAGCAAATTTTTAGGGTGATTTTTGGTTAAGCAGGTTGATGAATAGGTATGGTCCAGTAGGCTTATTGTGGTTGTTGGACATATTTCTTTTTTTTAGGAAAAAAGTTGCTTCTTATTAATGCAAACCTATGGGATGGGGATCCCTAATTACATCGTTTAGAAAAAACTGGAGGGCCTAACTTGTGGTTAAATCTAGCCGTACAATTTGTTTGGACCGGAGAGCCCAAACCTTCAAACTCATGAGCTACAACGTTCGAAGAACGATGGCTAAAATGAAAGGATGTAGTGGAAAGACTTGATAACAAATTAATTTCGCGGACGACATCACCAGTCTCAGACCTATATGGCTGGGTGTTAGCTTTATTGCTGATAGAGTCGATAATTTTCTTTGCGTCAGATTCGACCACTGCATACGTCTTCCCCAGCTGGAGAGCAAGCTGCATTCCTTCCCGAACTGCCATGGCTTCAGCTTCCAGAACTGAGGTTGTCGTGGGGAAAGGCATGGATAGTCCGGCAAGGAAATCTCCATTATTGCTCTGAATGACGGCTCCACCTGCTGATTTATGGTCCTTCGAAACCCAAGAGTCGTCCGTATTTATCTTCACCGTGCCTGTTTCAAGAGGTCACCAACATTGATTACGCTGAACCTGCTACTAGACCGAGCAACACCAGCAGCAACAGAGGGTCTGTGGTCATGCGACAACAGTGAGCTTCTAATGCTCATCAGTATTTCTTCGATACTCCTTTGTTGGCTGAGGACTATTTCATTACGACGAACCCAAATGCTCCAGATGACGGTGCAAAAAACTTCTCGCTCTAGCAGGGTAAGGTCGGAGATGACATTCGAGATCCACTCACAAATATCTCCAGTCCTAGACGTAAGAAACTTGCCCAACATACTCTTCCAAATTCGTAAACCGAAATGGCACTCCATGAATAAATGAGTAGCCATTTCCGGGTTATTTTTGCACACCGGGGAAACGTTTACAAATTCTTTGTTGAACTTTCGAATCTTATCACGAGTCGCAAGGGAACTTTGAAGGCCCTCCATATCGTATATATGACCTTCGTTTGAACACTTGTTTTCTAAAGAAGTTTTAGCCAAGCTTTTCAAGAGTTGCTTGACGTTTGCTCAGAAGCCCGGTTCTTAACTGACTGAGGCAACTCATATCTTGAGGCTACTGTATAGTTACCGTCCTCGGGGTGGTGCCATAGGATGATGGCTTGTTAGGGGAACAAGGGAATGGCAATCTTTAAAATTGCTGACAACTCCACCAAGAATCCTTTTTGTTGTAACAACGGAAAATTTCAAGTTCGATCCGGGGTGATGAAATCCGCGACCAACATGTTTTCAGTCTCATTTGAGGTAACAATAGGACGGAAGTTAGGTGCCCTCTTGATCCAGGGATCACAAACAGCGCTTATATTTCTCCATCGCCTATCTTCCATCTAATACCACTTCGAACAAGATTTTTTTTTCCCCTAAGAATTGAACGTCACGCGAACGATTTTTTTTTTTTTTTTTTTTTCCTTCTGGTCGATCACTAGAAGGAACGTTAGAAAAAAAATAGTCGCTCATTTATTCATGTTTACCTTCTGGTCTGAAGCTGCTTCATATTTCTGAAAGAGTTGATGGAGAAAGTTAATCTCCCCTGAATTAGCCTTGACGAACACCATATTGTCGTCTGCAAAAAAGATGTGTGAAATGACTGGGTCCCCCGAGAAGCCGAAACTCCTGAGAGTCGTGCTCCCTGAACCGCACATGTGAGCGAGCGAGAGAGAGTTTCGCAAACGAAAAGGAACATATAAGGGCAAAGGAGGGGGCAGCCTTGCCTCAGACCCCTTTCCGGAAAAATACTCGCATTTGTTTCGCCGTGAATGGAAAAGGAGAATGAAGGCGTGGAAATACATTCATGGATGAGGTGCAGCCAACGATTGCTAAAATTCATCTTCGCCATAGCCGCCTCAAAGAAGCACCACTCCACTCTATCATCAGCCTTCACCATGTCTAGCTTGACCGCCTCAAGGACATATTTCTAATCATCAGATTTATAAAGTTTGATTTGTTTTCACATTTGTAATTATAAAATCTAAACAGGTCATGGGCCGGGTTTAAAAACAAGTTCCGCGATATGACCCGTTTATTAAATGGGTCACTCCAGTTGAGTCAGGTCACCGGTTTAATAAACATGTCAGATTAGAGTTGGGATATACAACACGTTTAGGAGCATATCAAATTCGGGTCAACCCGTCACAAATCCGACACGGATCTGATGACCCTTACCCGCCACGACGGTGACCCGGCAGGTGAACTCGAATTGCCCTCCCACGTCATTAAAGAAAAGTATGTATGAACAAAAAAATGTGCTGCAATTTAAGAACTCGTAAAATAAATAGATTGACCCTGGAACATAAAACACATAGTAATTTATAACGCGCATCAAAATCTACACTGTTTAACAAGTTGAACAAAAAACTTGGATCTAAGTAGATGTCCTATTCAGTAACCAGAAAGAGAGGGTGATAAATAAAAGAAAGAACTGAACATACTCTTTGACTGTACAATGGCACTTATGTCTTACAAAATGCGGTGCGGGGGTAAACGAAGGTAACTGACTGCCTAAAATCGCATAAACTTTTGATTCGGCGTTTTATTCTGGTTTCTACAGCAAATCTCTTTTTAACGTCTTCTTCCTTAAATGACAAGGTTGCGAGACCATATGTTGCGCACAAAATGTAGGCACACGCTTGTATTAGTAAACAACATCAACATCACTCTGCTCAAGTTTCTTGTTTCTCGTCTTCCTCCATTAGCACAGGCTCTTCCAGGTCTATCCGCCCTGTAACAGGAAAAAAGTACAGAGTTTGTTAGTGGTATCCAATTGTCACCTACTACAATTCGTAGAAACAAATATGGCGAGATGGATTATGATTTATCATCATGTTTGATTCTTGTTAAGTATGTATCGTACCAAACAAGGCTGTTAAAGATGGTTTCTTCGAAGATCTGTTGGCTCTTGTAAGAGTGCCTGCACAGTAAACAACGAATGGTAGGTCTCAAAGTTGGCCTTCTAAAATGGTACAATAACTGAAAACACGAGCGATGCATGAAAAGTTGATTTGCATTTCTCAGGAGCTACAAGGTGGGTGAGATTCAGGCAAACAATATTTATTCTCTCTGCACATTCACTGATTCAAGATCAGACTCCTAATTTGACTAACACAGTCTCACAGCTAAAAGGATATATACAATGTTTTCAGCTTAACTCCTTAAATTACACATTTAGAACACTGCGTTTGTACTTTCTAGTGAAGTTAATATATTCTTGTTATATCTCTTCTATACATAGTACAGGATCAATTCTATCGATTTCATACTGTAGAAGAATCTTCTTGGTTAGAAAGTAATTAGTGATAATATTGTGGACTCGGGGAGTTTGATGTTTCATATTCAATGTCCAAGTACAAACTGATGATCTACTTTGCAATTCCTATTCAATGACCGGGATGCTCTCTCTTTGGATCCACAGTCGTCTCTGCCCAAGGAATGAACAAATGCCCTTGTGTCTGTAGTACATATATCCCAAATGTACCAAGAGAATTACAATTAGGGGTGTAATACCTAAATAAGGTTTTTCCATTGTTGCTATCAATAATCAATTCTTTCATTTTGTCAATTCCTCATCCATACACATTGTAACGAGAGATCACCTATGGTAGCAAAAATCTCAAATTTGTCATTTTTCTGTACAACTTCCTGATTTGCATTACTTTCCTAAGGAACAGTGTAAACTCTTAATCACAAGAATTTACTCGATTACTGAACATTCTGTTTGTGTAGGATTGTTTCTTAGTGAAAATAGCTGTTTATACTTTCTTCTATGTAACTCTTGCTTCTATTGGGAGTTAAACAGTTACTCATTTTATCTATACATGATCTAGTTTCTTCAGGCTTTCGCAAGTATTTATCTTGCTAAGTTTTCTTTCATCATTTTAATCTGTTCGTGGATATGAGGCTATCTGCCAGAATTCGGACGTGAATCACAAGTACTAATCACAAAACATGAGTTAATGCGACCAAGTAGGTCTGGAATAAATAACATTTACTCACCTGAGGTTCGGACTGTTTTCCAAAGGTCAGATTTCTTGAAAGTATAGCCTATAAAATTGCTATCTTTTGACGTCAACATCTGCACCATAGGAAATGGGAAACATACTTAGATTCAATGATATGTTAAAAAGAACATTTATCCGATTATATAGCCAGTACAATTAGGAAATTTAATGAGGTGATGAGCACACTACCTTCCTCCAAGGTCCCACCCTAGGTACTTCAGAAGTTTGATCTTCTACCTGGAACATAGAAAAATAGGTTTCTGAGACCTACTCCTTAACAAGAAAAAGAGACAATAAAAATGAAACCGATAGATAGTAAAATAACAGAAAACCCCCAGATTGAAGACGATGCTAAAATGAATCAAATCTTAACAGGGTCATTAGCATTAAGTCTACAAAGAAAAATCAAATTATTGGACTAGAGAAGACTATTCAACTTATAAACAGGAAGCTGGAAATGCTACTTGGAAGAAGAAAGGTCAAGATAAACCTCGTAACTGAGAAAGAGCACTAATTTAAATGTGTACCATAATGATGGGATGCTTGCTAATCTGTGCATGTAACTTTTATATATTTAGTTACTCACTTCTGGGAACTTCTCAAAATTTTGAGTATCCAAGTCTCCGTTGACAGTAGGTTTGTAGGCAGCTTCCATTTCATAGAGCGAGTCCCATTGAACACCTTGAAACCATGGATGTGCCTACAAATGCACAATTAATTATTTAAAGCAGAATAGCCACAGGCCACAATTAGGTGAACAAGTATTCTGACATGCCGAGTCAGGGGGAACTCCATCTGTAGTGTTGTAATTACCTTTATCTCTTCCACTCCTCTCGTACCCAACCTTGTTTCAACACCACATAATAGATGGCATATGAGATCTTTAGCCTGATCTGATACTTTTGATTCCTCAGGGAATTTCAAGCATGCTCTCCAGTTAATAATCTGACAGAAAAAGAAAGATGTAAAATATCCACAAAAAATTTCAAGAGAATTATCACAAGGATTTTGAACCATTCGGCTAATCCTTCATAAATATTTACTATCTCTAGAAGGGACTCTCAAGAAGTGTCATTTCTGATTATTTTGCACTAGCTATTTCAACCTTAACAAACTACTTATTATTTCAAGTAAAGGTTGTTTTAAATACGGCTCCATTGAAAACTGGTTCTGTCATCCTCATCTATACCTCCAGAAAAAAATGTATATATATATATATATATATGTATGTGTGTGTGTGTGTGTCCACCAAGAACCAGGCAGCAAAAACTAAGAGAAGTTAGGATACCTTGCGGCATGTCATCCGAGGGTCCTCTGAGCAGAATGGAGGATAGCCTACGAGCATCTCATACATAATTGCCCCTAATGACCACCAGTCACATTCCATTCCATATCCTTTTTTAAGTAACACCTCTGGTGCCATGTAGTCAAGAGTTCCAACAGTAGAATACGCCTGTGCAACATACATGACAATCATTAGTGAATAATAGATGACTACTGCGGAGTTGGCATGGTACAAATTAGGACCTTCGGAAAGAAAGAAAAAAAGCATAATACCAGTGCACGGCGGTTACGTTTCCACTGTTGTAGTTGTTCCTTTTGCATTAACCAAGGAGTTCCTTCGCTGTCATGTCCATCCTCTGCTGAAAAATCTTGATCTTCTAATAGTATCGCCGAATATTTATCATCAAGTGGCTTACACAAGCCAAAGTCTGAAAGCTTCAAATGGCCATTTTTATCCAGAATGAGATTATCTGGTTTTATGTCCCTGCAAAAAGACAGATTGCTTTTCATAATGTTCCGACTTGCAGATAAAGCCCAATTGTATTGCTAAAAGCTCTTCTACTATGCGCCAGCAATAATTAATATATGCGATCAATGACGAGTATGTACGTACAGGGAGGTATAAGTTTACCAAGAAGATAAGAACAGTCTTGTTCAAGTGCCAACAAAAAAAAGGAAGCATTATACTTGCAATTTTAGTTTTATTTAACGGGTAAACATAAACAACGGGTACCTCCGAGTGGCTGGATGTCCACACAAACATATATAATTTTACTAAATCATATAATAATGCACAAGTCTACAGGATGCCAAAAATAAACTCAATAACTTTGTTTTGAAGCGCTA
Organism: Linanthus parryae; assembly: GCA_023055425.1. Classification (NCBI taxonomy): domain Eukaryota; kingdom Viridiplantae; phylum Streptophyta; class Magnoliopsida; order Ericales; family Polemoniaceae; genus Linanthus; species Linanthus parryae. Next base: position 32,746,275 of record JALGPY010000006.1, read on the forward strand.
TTGACAACATCATCATTCAGTTTCTCCAAACAGTATATAAACTATGAGTTACTAAGATCAATAATCAAATAAGCTGGATATAAGTATTAACATATGAAATATCATATCAACATTTAAGGAAAAAGATATGTAATGGGCGCTTGTATTATACCTATGTACGTAGTTGTGCTGGTGAATGGAATGAATGGCCAGAATACTTTCTGCTATATAAAATCGAGCGACGTCTTCGGAAAGAATATCTTCTCTCATCAGTAAGGTCATAATATCACCACCAGGTAAGTACTCCATGATAAGGTATAAAAAATCGTTGTCTTGGAAGGAGTAGAAGAGTTTCACAATGCATCGGCTATCAACCTCCGCAAGCAAATTCCTCTCTGAACGAACATGCTCAACCTAAAAGGAAATAGAATAGTAAATACAAATCGTGGAATACCTGCTATTACACCTTACATACTCACCTCAAAATGAGTTTCTACTGTCAGATTACATTGTATGTTTGAAGCAGAGGTAGCTGCCATATCCACAAATATACATTCAAACAGAGATGACTGTGCTCTCAATTATTGTAGGTCATGAAGTATAATACAGAGTTATATAAAGATAGCTTGAATCTAGAAATTTAGCAAGCAACCTCCCCATGTTTTAAGTATCATTTTTATGCAAACAACTGTTTTCCAATTATACCTATAGAAGAGGCAGCAGTCCGGGAAAATCTTCTACATGAAAAGGCTAGTTCTTACAAATACAACAGTAAAGCAGACTATAAACCATTATCTCTTTCCCTATGATAGTTCAGGTTGTTACCTGCCCACGGCTAAGCATTTCAGATTTCTTCAATTTCTTCATTGCAAAAATATCACCGGTCCCTTTAGCACGGCATAGCCTAACCTGCATTTGAATATCAGGTAACAAATCAGGTCCAATGTGCATGATGCAACATGAATAGCACCTTAAAAAAGGAAAAAGCTTCAACTGTAGGCTGAATAGAATATTTCCAGTTGTGAACAAATCATACATACAAGCAGATCATTCTTCGCAAATAGGTGTAACTAAGAATATATGATCTGGTTACTTCAACAGCCAGAATTGAGTTTATACAGATAATTGAAACAGCAATTTCTTTAAAAAAGACTGAACGAGTACTAGAAATAAGGAACCAAAAGCACTTATGGTAAATAAATAAAAAAGTCCCAGATCCTTTCCGGACCTGGAAAGTGTGCAGTCTCTCAAATCCAGTCGCAACCAAAAGAGAACCAAGATCACGACACGTGGAAGAAACCTTTTATTGGTTAACGGTAAAGCAAACACATACGAGAGGATGTTAATATTCTATGAACCAATTATCAATTGATAGGCAGGATTAGGTCTCGGCACTCGCAAGTTGTGGAAATCGTAGGTGGAGAAATTCAAGAACTATTTCAGATCTACCTGATCGTCAGCTGTTCATTGATTAAATTTTGGATGTAAGTTTCATAGAATTGAGAACAATTTCACTTACAATGCAGGTGTTAAAGAAATCTTACTGATGTGCAGAGTTGTTGGAATAGCTATTTTCGGAGGAGTTGCTGGATAAGTGATAATCAAAGGGGTTGCTAAGAAGTGATAATCGGAGTTTTCTAAGAATTGTCCTTCTCTTGCTCTTGGAGATGGGAAAATTGGAGCTGTTTTGTAGAAGCGGACGAATTTGGAGAATCGACGGTCGGGAATCAACACCGCCATTAGAAAATTAACACGCAATTGAACATTAATGGGGCACAATAAAGGAAATCAAAGGGAGAGTCTCTCTATTTTCCTATACAAGTTCACTAAAGTTATGTGATCTCAATTATGGAGTCGTAACCATGAACTGAAGAAGTAAACCTTGATAGTTTCTCTCTAAAAGTGAATCCCGGTGCCTTCAAATGCTTCCACGGCTAATAACGTCGACAATCAATCGACATTCCATACAAAGGAAGTTGTTTACATGTGTGTTGAGATAGTACTTGGGTTTCTTTCTCCTCACCCAACAACAACACCACCATTAGTCAACTGGAGTTAACTGGAGGTTAGAATCATTTGGCCGTGTTTCTTAATTTCATGATTTCATCCAACGGCCAATATAAGGTTGGAGGGACTGCACCAGTTCTTGGACCGGAGGGGATCCAAAGCCAAAACTCCTATCATTATGTGAAGCTAATAAACTTCTTTATCTTACCAAAAAAACTAAAACAGTTCATTTTCAACTTCTGAAAGCTGTATTTGTAGGATAACTACTAGGACTCTTTACTTCGTCTCAATATCGTAAGAGCATCAAAGAAAATATAACCAAACGTGTAAAGTAACATTCTATCACCTCTTTTCTATTGGTATCGAGGTTCTAAAAAACGGCCAATACCGTTACGCTTCGCCCTTACGTAAAGATATTTTAGGCCTCAGATACCGATGTTGTGAAGGAAATTCAAGGGAAATTGGCATTTTCTCTCCCGCTATACCCTGTATTCTCCCATTCCAGCTGATTCTCTATCTTTACAATGAATTTTCTCTACCATTGTGCCTGATACTATATCGTTGCAGTTGCAACGATTCACGCATTCGGTAGCCGATCCCATTACAATGAGTTGATACCCCCAGATACCTTTACATGTGACTGGAACCGTTATGTCGGCCGTTACCGTTAGTTAGAACGGTTAATTTGGTATCAACCAATATAACAGTAACTACCATAGGCACGATGTAATGGTATCAGGGACTTAAAGTGCAAGCGCTATGTGACAAGATTTGTAACTGAAGCGGTGAATTCTTCCGGCACATTAGCAAGTTCCCAAAATCATCACTGTAACACAATTAAGCTTATGGATCTTTGTAGTTGTAATCTACATGATATACCACCTAATATAATGTCAAGAGATATGGATGTGCATTTATCAGGAGTACCTGCCGGCAATCACTAATTCCGTACAATATTGGATCATAGAGGAGAAATAGACTGCAACACGTTTACACTAGTTTCCATTCTAGATGCAGGTATCGGGGCGTGTAGCATTGCTGTTTTTTTCTACACTCAACGAGTTCTATGTAGCTTAATTAATCTAATCTATCTAAAGGGAAAAGGGGGGCTGCCAAGGTTCAAAGGTTGGTTGATGAACTTGGCCATTAGTTGTCTTACTTAGCATTTCGACTAGGCACTTGTCAGTTGTAATGGTGGCATTAGTGTACAAAAACTCAACCAATCACTAACAAGCAATATATAAATTAGCAACATCTTGGACTCGAGTAACGTCTCGAACAAGTTAAAGTGAGCTAGTTAGTCAATTAGAAAGAGTAAGCACTCTTCTATCATTGCACAAAATCAGATACTCCAAGAGAATGAAATGACTGTAAAATTTGCTCATCTCATCTGATCAATTGAAGACTCTCCTGAATCATAAATCATCAGGCACAGTTAAAGCAAATGCAGTTAAAAAGCATACCTCACCAAATGCACCTTTACCAATGACAGTCAAAGGCTCAAAATCATCCACTCCCATTCTATGCCTCTGCAATCTCATGTACTCCGTCTCTCTCCGTTCCAAATCCCTCAGCATCTCCTCCTCTTCTTCACTCGACACCTTCGCTTCCTGCGCTCTCCTCTGCAACACTCTCCTCCTAATAAAACACAAACAAACAATTCATCATCACTCCTCTCACAAGCATAAACACAAACACTTAATAGGCAAAGTCCAAAAAAAAAAGAACTACCTCTCCTTGCGATCCTGCAAGCCTTGCAAGTAGTTGCGGTAGTGATTCTCGATGATCTGCTTAGCGGCGGCTGATTTCTGGCGAGTGACCGGCGACGAAACAGCGGCTTCCGGCTGGTGCTGTTCCAGATTGAGGCGGCGATCGGGAATCGGACTCATAGCACCCAACTTCACCGTCCCGTCACCGCCGTCCATTTCACCGACGGACGGTAATCAACCAGATCTGATGATTGCACCAGTAGTAGACAATCACTACTCTTCGATGAATCAATGAATGGATGAATCAATTTTGACAGTTATACAACATACAGCTGCTGCTGAGAGTTGAGAAGTTCAATGGCCAACGAAGCACCTGAAGGCAAGGTTGTGGTGTATATATAGCTTTTTTTTATAGTCCCGATGAGAGATCTGTATTTGGTCTAGTGAGAGAGAAATGCGGGGGGTTGTAGAGAGACGACGATGAACTGTCACATGTACGGTGCAAGCCTGTCTTGACTTATCTGGATTTTCTTTTCCTTTCTAAATCTAAATCGCTTTTTGATGGAGGAATGAAGTGTTACCGACGCGATCTCGCTTGCATGGACTGCGTGACACTTTCGCTAATTTTATGCGACCTCCTTTTCATTTTGCGAGTTTGTCCGTCCGAGTTTTCACGTGCTGGTTCATAACTTTAATGCGATTTGAAATATATTGCACAAGAAGGGATTCACTCAGTGCGTATTTAAATATTAATGATTGTGTGTTTCGATTTTTATCAAAATAAATCAATCGTTTTGATTTATCATAAACAATCAGAATCAAGATTGCTGTAAGTTTCTCACCAAAAAAGATCATTGAAACAAGTACAAACCTTAAAGATGATATTACATTACATGTTGTCGAAAATATTTCGATATCGAATAAAAACATCTAAATAGAAAAATCTCCAACTGTCACTTTAACGACTTAATACGATATCATTGACTACCATAACGTTTTTCTTTTTTACCTCCAATAATGGGAGCATGGAAAGGTACGGCAACGGAATTTGGTCTTTAGAAGAGATTAATGGCTAACTCTTCAACCAAGTGAGACATTACTCCACATTTATGAGGAAAATTACCATATCACTGTAGCGATAACCTTTCTTCAGTAGTAGCTTGTTCCCCTATGGCAGAAGAGAATCGTTCATAAGCCACTGTTGGCCGCCCTATGGAAAAAGAGAAGCAGTACGAACGGTAGTTGACCAACCAAAGGTGAAAGTGACCCGTCCGTAGAAGGTAGTTGATGGCCTTGTGGTGAAAGCAAATCACATTAGAACAATAGAAACTGAAATTATATTAATAGAAACACAAAATACAAAAGAATCTCTAGCGAGCCACTATCTTCCGTTGGTAAGTCCTTGTGAGCGTCAACATACACAAAAACTTGTGGTTTCTTTTGAGGGAGAGAAACGAAGAAATGAGAGGAAGATATTAGAAGTTTTATATTTGATTCCTAAAAAATGTTGAATTCTTGTAGAAATTACTATTGGTTATTGTTTTTATGCCTACAAATCGACAAAAACCTCAAGATGAAATGAGGTTTCGATGCATGAAAACCTCAATATTAAAAAATGTTTACACAATTGAAACGGCGGTATTTTAGTATTTATAAAACTAAACAAGGGTATTTTGAGAGATTCATTCTTTCTTGTATTATTAAAAGAGATCTTGGTAATGTTCTAACTGAAAATTAATATTTACGACTTGAGAAAAGATAGAAAAGAATCGCATAAGATAACTTAAATAAAGTGGAGCTAAAATATATTTTTGTTGTTGTAGACGGTCAAAAGTGAGACACTGGGTCACTACCACGTGGACCCATCAGCAGCCTACTGTGTACAAGGAAATCCTGAAGAGAGATCCAAGTGTACACCTCAACGAGGGGATTGGAGTAGAGCACAGAGAAATGCAGGGTGTGAGTAGGGAGAGAGTAAGCAATGGTAACTATCTGAGAGAGAGACAGCTTAACGACTGTTGGAGAGCTTAGAAAGCAGAACCATTGCAAGGGAGGGCTAACATTCCTATATATAGTGGAGAAGTGACCGTTGTGAGGGGTTAATGCACCACAAATGGCGGCTTAATAATAGCCCCGTAACGGCACGTTCAACCGTATATATAGGGAACGTTACGCACCTGTCCGCAGATACCGGAGACCGTTATGAGATCGACCGGGTTTATAGGGCATGGTCATTAAGTCTATCAAAGTCAGTTACAAAGGGTCGCGTGCGAGTGATAACTCTCTTTTAGGAGTTATTTTTATACTTCCATATTATTTGTAAAAGGCTTATTTCACATGATTTATATGTTATATTTGCACAAATATGTGAATTTGACTATTTCTAAGCCTAAGAGTGAAAAAGTTGTGTTTTTAGCTTATTTGTGCATGTTTTCTTTCATATTTGCTATGATAATTGCACGAGTTGTTTAGTGTTGTGTATCTCAGGTAAAATAGGTGCAATGGATCTTATGATATGCTTGGATATGCTTGGAATGGAGCTAGATGAAGAGGAGAAAAGGAGACGCACAAACGAAGAAAAGTTGGAAAAGTCACACAACCAGCCTACACTCTTTTCGATGCCCAGAAAAAGCTATAAAGAATTTTGAAGCAAGGCTTGCGGCATTGGAAATTAGACATCCGTAGCTTTCCAACGGTATATGGTAGGCCCGAAGACGAGTCCGTATGAAGGAGATACAGCCCGCGCAAGATCAGCAAATAAATCTGTCCGGGAATGCCAGTCAGTGTTTGCATCGCCATGTCTGCATATAGTTGTTCGTGTCGTCTTGTGTTTGTTTATGTGGTCCGTGTCGTGATATTGTGATAGTATATCGTATTGTGATTTTTTAGTCGTGTATATACTTGTTTGAGTTTGTGTTTAAAATTGCACGTTTTCTTATTTGAGTCTACCTACCCTATCGACTGTTTTGTAGAGTTTCGTTCGTGTCGGCTTGCATGTAGAGTAGGAATTATACGAAAAAAGCAAAAAAAAAAAATTAAAAATTGAAAAAATCCAAAAAAAAAATAAAAAAAAGAGAGAAAATTTTGAGAAAAGGGCAATCAAAAGAGGCTAAATTTTGATAAATCGCGAAGTGTGAGGATTTTAGGCGTAGAGCATGATTTGCGACCGAGAGTGACAACGTGAGTCCCCCCTAGTAGGTATAGAGAGACTTTCTTTACGGGAGTGCCTACCTATTTCTAACACGTACGTGATTTTCAAACTCAAAGTGTGTGCCTATTTTCTTACAAGAGCTGAGTTATGTGTGAGCTAAACAAGCCGAAAATCCATGTGTACGTCTTAGGTAGTCGCCAACCCGCCTCGTAGTGGCACACGAAACAGCTGTGCGAGGACGTGTATTAGAGCACTCACTGTTTTTAGAACTCACCTTATAGGATCATTAGACGCCCCAATTTGAACCTTGGATTCTTTGCTAGCCTTCGGACCTAGGGTGACGATTCTTGGCCTTCATCAAAAATTGATTAGAATCACCACTTTAGTGCGTCACGAGGGGGTTGTGTAGTTGAGGGGGTTCGATGAGGGAGTTATTATACATTTAGTTGAGTTCTACATCCCGCTTGCACTTCATTGATTATCTACGAGGGGATGCGAGGGTGAGTGAGTAGGCTTGCGCACTTCGGTGTGGCGGTGTTCCATGCCACTACATCAGGGACACAGTTGTGGAGAGCCGTGAGTGCGTGAATCTAATACGCACAAAATTGGGTTGGGAGAACTTAATTGGTGGATCGTGCTAGGTACCAGTTTTGATTACTTTGGTGTAGGAGGATCGGTTGGATTAGGCACGAGATACATTCATCTTCGGGACTAATTGAGAGGGGATATGGTGACATTCGAGTGTGGGGGTGTCGACTTTTGACTCCGGACATTGAGTGTGAGCTTGCGACGACTCCACTCCCACACATGTACTTCATTGATTTTGCAGCTTGGACTTGACATGGACTTTGATTGAGTTAGGAGGAGATGATATTTTTTTATGTGATATTCATCCATCGATTTACGTGTTTCCTTCTCCTAGCATATTTGATTGTTATTTGAAGACCACTCGGATATTATCGTTGGATTTTGATGGTAATTTGAGAGAATTGTAAAAAAAAAAAAAAAGAAGAATAAAAAAAACAAGAAAAAAAAACAAAAAATGAAAAAATAAATGAGAGAAAAAGAAAAAGGAGAGATGAATTAAAGTTGAGTTGGAATTGAATTGAAACGAGTGGTGGAGCTACTTTGACGACGATGGTTCACGTTTCATGCACGACGAACGACGATGGCCACAGAGATCACTAGTGTACCGGGGTTTGAGGGAATTGAGGGCCGGAGGTGGTGAGCTTTGGGTTTTGGTTCCTATCATCGTGGTGAGGGTGTGTGAGATGTGGGATTTGATGTGAGAATGTGACGCTTAGGACTTGATTACGACAAGCTTATCTTTATGTTCCTAAGCCTCATCATGTGAAAACCGTTAGCGGATTAGGAGCTCGGACCTTGGATGTGGCTTTGCCTAGCGTAGTCTCTTATTTCGTGGCACACGCGAAGAGGTAGCGTACTCTTGTACTTAGTAAAGTTAGGCTTTCTATACTAACCAGGGGAGAGTCTCGTTGTCGAATTTAGTTTCAACTCATGCTTTGTTCCAAGGATTCTCATCACTTCATGATAATCGATTTAAGCCAATGGAGATTGTCCGATCTCAACCAAAAAGATAAAAAGTTCGTTTTATGTATATATGTGTTTGTGTAGGATCGAGTCGTAGTTTTGCATTTGCATCATCTTGTTGCATTATTGAGTCGTGTGTCGTTATTGAGTCGGCTAGCTAAGATTGGTATGAAACGGTGTTTCTAGTAAGTATGCAATTCTCGACTCGTATCACTTGTGGGGTTGTGTTTCATTGGAGGATGTTTTGGATGGATTGTGGCCGGATTTTGATTGGACTTTGATTGGATTGCTCGAGACGCGCAATAGGTGAGTGTGGGGGTGTTTGATAACTCTCTTTTAGGAGTTATTTTTATACTTCCATATTATTTGTAATAGGATTATTTCACATGATGTATATGTTATATTTGCACAAATATGTGAATTTGACAATTTCTAAGCCTAAGAGTGAAAAGTTGTGCTTATTTGTGCATGTTTTCTCTCATATTTGCTATGATAATTGCACGGGTTGTTTAGTGTTCTGTATCTCAGGTAAAATAGGTGCAATGGAGCTTATGAGATGCTTGGATATGCTTGGAATGGAGCTAGATGAAGAGGAGAAAAGGAGACGCACAAACGAAGAAAACTTGGAAAAGTCACACAGGACCAGCCTGCACTCTTTTCGATGCCCAGGAAAATCTACAAAGAATTTTGAAGCAAGGCTTGCGGCATTGGAAATTAGACATCCGTAGATTCCAACGGTATATGGTAGGCCCGAAGACGAGTCTGTATGAGGGAGATACATCCCGCGCAAGATCAGAAAATAATTCTGTCCGGGAATTACAAAGTAGAGGGGCTGAAGTGCAATTTCGGCTAGATTTCATTAAAGAGCGTGCCCAGCTGGTAAAAAACGAAGGAGACGACCTAAGAACGATACATTCACGCATCTTTGGAGTCTTGGGAGCTAGAGAAGAAGGGAGACAAAGCTTGGAGCTTGGAAGATCATCAACATTGAAGATTTTAGCGTTTGATCATCTTTTCTTCTTCTATTCTTCATGAACTTCATTATTTTGGATATGTTAAACACTATTATGTCTAGCTAAACACTTTAAGCTAGGTGATACACCCAGTATCGTACCAGTAGCTTGAGAGAGGCTACGAATCTCTACCAGTAGTTCGTGACACTACGAAAATACTAAGAAAAGACAAAGAAATTAAACAAAACTCAAAACAATTCATTCATCTCATACCCTAAACTGAAGGATTAAAATGCTTTAAATAGTAAAATAGCTAACCCTAACCTTGACCTAATGGGCTCGGCCCACTCTACTAATTAATTAAAAAAACGACTAATTAAATAAATAAACAGTTAACGTGTAATTCTAAATAATTAATAAAGATAATAATATGGGTGACCCGTCTGATACGGTTGACCCGTATCAACTCCCCCGCGCTCGAAAAACACCTTGTCCTCAAGGTGGATGAGTTGAAAATAGGCGCGTCGACTTGTATCTCTTGCACGCATATGCCTGGATCAAATGGACGGCAAACGAGCTGCAGAACCACACTTTGTAGCCTGTAATCAGCACTACATAGAAATATTTTCGCCCCAAAATAATGAGGCCCAAAAGGAAAATTATGCCATAATGAAAAAGTAAACCCAAGTGAAGAAGTAGGCCCAAAATCATAAGTGAGTATAGTTGCAGATTGCCTTAATGAGTGAAAAGGCCAAAATTTAAATGGTGGCCCATTTGGTGATGAGAAGCCCACTGTGGAATGAGCCCTAGCCGAAGAAGGTGGAGGCCATGGCGGTGGCTGCCGCGACGGAAGCAAGCCCGTGGTATGACCGAAGGTCGATTGGGAGGGACAGAGGCCATCGACGGTGGCAAGGAGGTCGCCGGAGGACCCTGGTTGCTCGGCCGAAGTCTGGAGCAGCGGAAAAACGACGAAACTGACGGTGTGGTGCAGCGGCGGTAAAATCGATCGGGAAAACGTCTGACCGGGGATGGTTGGAGGTCGGTTGAGGCGGTGGAAGGTCGGAAGGTGGCCGGTTAACGGATCTGGTGGTTCTCGGAGCTTCTGGAGCGGGTCCGGCGGATACCCAAACGGAATCGCCGGCGATTGGTGCGGTTGTGCTGGTGGTCGTCGCTCACCGGACGAATTTGGGGGATCGGGTGGTTTGGTGCCCTGCTCGGACAGGGGAAGCAGTGGCGGCCATGGTTGTGGTGGAACCGTCGGGACAGAGGACGCGAACAGGGGCGGATCTGGTGGTGCCGTCGGTGATTGGGACGGTGGTGGAGGATCGGGCAGTTTGGGCTGCTGCAGATCGGTGGGTGGCGGACCTTGTGGCTTGTTCGCCGTGATCCATGGCGCCATCTGAGTTGTTGGGTCCGGGGGTGGGATCTGCTGGTGTGAAATCGCTGTTGCAACGTCGTTTCCCGTCGTGGCTGGGTCGTGTAGCGGTTTCTGGAGTTCGTTGTTGGCGGGGACGGGGTCGTCCGCCTGGTTGTCCTCTTGCTGTTGCTGCAGTTCAAGCGGCCAAGGTGACGGCGGCTGTGCTTGCTGGGTTTGCTGCAACGTTGGCGGCGGCGTGGGTGGCTGCTGCTGGTGTTTGCTCTCCGGATCTGAGGATTCATATAAATGCTCCTGGATGCGCAACAACTCCGCAGTAGTCACCACTCGGAGTCGTCCCCTACTTGCTTTGATGTCCTCCAACTCTTTCATGGTTAAATATCCACACGTTGTTTGGTAATCCAGCTCTGCCATCGTAAGATAATTGATTGTTTGATTGACCTGCTTGCAGAGTTCTTAAAGATCTTCCGGATCTTCGAGAAAAATCAAATCTTCGACGTTTGTCATGATTCATCAGCGGATGGTGAAAACAATGAAAGCACCAATGATACACCCAGTATCGTACCAGTAGCTTGAGAGAGGCTACGAATCTCTACCAGTAGTTCGTGACACTACGAAAATACTACGAAAAGACAATGAAATTAAACAAAACTCAAAACAATTCATTCATCTCATACCCTAAACTGAAGAATTACAATGCTTTAAATAGTAAAATAGCTAACCCTAACCTCGACCTAATGGGCTCGGCCCACTCTACTAATTAATTAAATAAACGACTAATTAAATAAATAAACAATTAAGGATTAATTCTAAATAATTAATAAAGATAATAATATGGGTGACCGGTCTGATACGGTTGACCCGTATCACCAGGTGATTGATGAAAACTAGGGTTTGATGACGTTTTTCTGGATTTTGGACTTGAAGCATGCATTAGCTTAAAGTTTATGAACGTTCTTGTTATCCAAACTGTTCTTGTTCTTTATTTATTAGTGTTCTTGGCTTGATCACCCGTAGGACGCTACTTGTTGATAGGATTGCACGAAAGTGAATTCTTTGAGACGTGTTAAAGAATAGTTAGGTGATCTTGTAGTTTCTTGAGACCGAGAGGAGATAGAAACTTGATTAATCGTGTGAGGGTAGTTTCGATTGATTGTGTTAGAACTTAGTGAATTCGGTGGACCGATAGGACCCGGGGAGCAAGGCTAAAAAATCAATTAGATTGTAGTGATAGACGGAGGTGGACCGAGAGGACCCGAAATCTATTGTTTACACAAATTCACGTGAGATCGAGAGAAGATCGTGACGAGCATTACCCGATATGACTAGAACGTGAGTAAAGTGTTTCATGCATAATTCCGGAAATCGTTAACAGCCCTAGGGACATCAATTGCCTAGTTCTTTCTCATTAATCGTAGTCAATCTCAGTTTATTTTCGTTTAAAAATTGAAAACCCTACAAAAATATATAGTTACTTGTTCTTTAATTTACGTCGCTTGTTTGTGGGCGAGAACGTTACAAATTCAAACAACTTTTTACCGGTTACTTAGATCTCCTATAATTACTTTCTAGTCAATTAATAATCGTAAATTCCCTTGGGTTTGATACTCGGAGTCGTAAAATACTCCACATACTACTTGATCGTATACTTGCGTTTAAGCGCGTAAAGAATTCGCGTCAAGTTTTTGGCGCCGTTGCCGGGGAACTTTAACGGTTTATTAGTTAGTAGAAATTGATTTAGGACATCTCTTTTAATTTTTTTTGTTTAATTAGCTATTTGTTTTCTCATTTGTATATGATTCTGCTTTTCAGGTCGTCAGTGTATGCCCAGGATCCCTAGAGAACTTGTGCCCCCACTTGAAGACCCGGAACAGTTATTCAGAGATCAGAGGAGAAGACAAAAACAAGGCAAGATGGGTGATCAATTGACCAACTCGCAGCTCAATGAGAAAATGGAAGAGTTAGCAAAACAGTTGAATGATCGCAACGCTCGGACACCATACAACAAGTCTGGGCAGGCTATTGTGGAGAAATTCCAGACGTCCACGTATGGACACAATCCGACAATTGTAGTGCCAGACATAAAGGCTGAGCATTTTGATCTCAAGCCAGCTACGATCCAGACAGTTACCAATCAGTTACAGTTTTATGGGAACAAGGATGAGGATCCCAACGATTTCATTGGGAAGTTCAATGCTTATATCAAGACTGTGAAGTATAAGAACGTGACTCTAGAGGCATTGAAACTTATTCTATTTCCCTATTGTTTGAAAGGTGCAGCTGAGAAGTGGCTTGAGTCGAGAGCTCCGGATTCAATCACTACATGGGCTCAATGTGTGGATGAATTCATGGCAAAGTTTTACCCAGTTCAGCGGGTGATTCAGTTACAAGGTGATATCCTTGGATTTCAGCAGCAGGCCCATGAGACCGTGGTAGAGGCGTGGGATAGATTTATGCATTTGATCAGGAAGTGCCCAAATCACGATTTTGGGGACTACAAAATTTTGCAGGTCTTCTACCATGGCTTAGAACGCCATAACCAGGAGTTAGTTAACAAGGAAGCTGGAGGAAATTTCATGTATTCAGTTGACAAAGAGGGAGCATTTGCACTTATGAAACAGCTAGCCAAGCAGGATACGCAGTTTTATGATTCTAGAAGACTTTCGGCATTGCCTGAGGAGAAAGATAATGAGTGGAAGGATGGGATCAGCAAGATGGTGTCAGACTTGGCCAAGCATGTTTATAAGGACAAGAAGACAGTAGCAAGTGTTGAGGAGCCATAATATGATGCAGCAATGGCACACATGGCAAATGAGGATTTGAACTATGTGGGGGCACACGGACAGAGGCAGAACTGGAATCAAGGGAACTACAGGCCAGGCACGAGAGATCATCCAGGCTTCAGGTATGGGGATTAGTCTGGAGTGACATATGCACTGGGGTTCCAGCATAGGCCACAGGTTTCGCAGGCTCCACCAGCAGCTGTTGCAGCACCAAATTCAGACATCTCTGAGTTGACAAAGGCATTGGCACAACTGAGTGACAATATGAATACCATGACCACCAATGTGAATAATATGTCCACACAGGTTACTACTGTGTCTGCAGATTTACAGGCTACGAAGACTTCTCTTCGTTCTCTTAACGTACAGGTGGGTCAGATTGCTACTCAACTCTCATCTAGAGCTCCAGGTTCTTTGCCTTCCAACACGGAAGAAAATCCTCGTCAAATCAATGCAATCACTACTCGAAGCGGGGTTGCATTGAAAGATCCGCCATATCCCACTCATTCTAGAGCCGATGCTTCTAAGGCTAAAGAGCATGAAATATTTGATGATGATACTAATGTCGTGATCCCCCAATTAAAGGGCGCGACGAATGAGGAGGCGGTGAAAGACAAGGAGGAGGTACGTATTGATACTACTGTTTCTAAGGCAGTTCCATATCCGTTGAGAACGAGTAAGAGGGATGATTCTAGAGATTTTCAGAGGTTTCTTGATATATTCAAGAAGGTGGAGATTAACATTCCTTTTGCAGAGGCTATCTCTAAAATGCCTACATATGCCAAGTTTCTCAAGGATATTCTTTCAGGAAAGAGACGCATGAGTGATTTTGCACAGGTGAATTTGACTGCTGAGACTTCTGAATGTGTCAGGAATGGATTGCCTAAAAAGAAGAAAGACCCTGGGAGCTTTGTGATACCGGTTACTCTTGGTGATTCTCTCACTATGACTGCGTTGTGCGATTTGGGGGCGAGCATCAATTTTATGCGCTTGTCCGTATTCAGGAAGCTAGGTGTGAGGGAGCCTCGTCCCACCCGAGTTACCTTGCAGATGGCTGACAGGTCGATCCGTAGAGCATATGGGGTGATTGAAGACATTTTGGTTAAAGTTGGTACTCTTATCTTTCCTGCAGATTTTGTCATCTTAGACATAGAGGTTGGCGAAGTACCTCTCATTCTTGGCAGACCCTTCCTAGCTACAGGGGAGGCTATTATTCATGTGAAGAGTGGAAAGTTGTCTATGCAAATCAATGATGAGAAAGTAGTCTTCGATGTGTTCAAGGCAATGAAAATGCCTTCATGCTACAATTATGAAGATTGCTTTGGTGTTGAGATCTTTGATGATGACATGGGAGATGAGGAAGCTGAATTGATGTGGGAGGAAATTGATGGAATGTACAAGAATGAAGATCCGAGTCCCACCATGGATTTGTGTCATATGATCAGCTGGACCAAGCTGGATTTATACGAGCAAGGGGAGCAGAAGTTAGCTCTTGTTCCTTCACTCAAGTCACCACCCGTGCTTGAGTTGAAGCCATTACCTAGCAATCTCAGGTACGTTTTTCTTGGTGTTGATAACACATTGCCCGTAATTGTTTCTTCTGTTTTATCTCAGGCACAGGAGGAGCAGCTTTTGGATGTGCTAAGGAAGCATAAGGGAGCAATTGGATGGACTATCGCAGATATAAAGGGGATCAGCCCCGTGTATTGCCAGCACGAGATTCGGGTAGAAGAAGGAAAGAAGCCAGTGATCCAAGCACAACGGAGATTGAATCCGCATATGAAAGAAGTGGTGAGAAAAGAGGTCATGAAGTGGCTAGAGGCTGGTATTATTTTTCCGATCTCAAACAGCACTTGGACTAGCCCGGTCCAGTGTGTGCCTAAGAAAGGAGGGATGACTGTGGTAGAGAACGACAAGCATGAGCAGATTGCTTAACGGACAGTTACTGGATGGCGTGTATGCATGGATTACAGGAAGCTGAATCAAGCCACGCTCAAGGATCACTTTCCGTTGCCGTTTATTGATCAGATGCTTGATCGTTTGGCTCACCACGAGTACTACTGCTTCTTGGATGGATATTCAAGTTACAACCAGATCGCCATTGCTCCAGAAGACCAGGAGAAGACTACCTTTACATGTCCCTATGGCACATTTGTATTCCGCCGCATGCCATTTGGATTATGTAATGCACCGGCTACTTTCCAGCTGTGCATGATGGTCATCTTCTCAGACATGATTGAGAAGCATTTAGAGGTCTTCATGGACGACTTCTCCTTATTTGGTGTCTTGGTTCGTTGTGAAGACACTAATCTCGTGCTGAATTGGGAGAAGTGCCACTTCATGGTCACAGAGGGAATAGTTCTTGGTCACAAGATTTTACGCAGAGGTTTGGAGGTTGAACAAGCGAAGGTAGAGACGATTAAGCAGCTCCTTTATCCGACTTCAGTGAAGGGGGTCAGAAGCTTCTTGGGACATGCAGGTTTCTATCGCAGGTTTATCAAGGACTTCTCGAAGCTCTGCAAGCCTTTGTGTGAGTTGCTAGGGAAAGATGTCCCGTTTGTGTTTGATGAAGCGTGCAAGAAGGCCTTCGACTTTTTGAAGGAACAGCTCACCTCAGCTCCTATCATCACAACTCCGGATTGGAGTTTGCCATTTGAGCTCATGTGCGATGCCAGTGATTTTGCCATTGGAGCAGTATTGGGGAAAATGAAGGAAAAGGTATGCCATGTTATTTATTATGCTAGTAGAGTTCTTAATGAGGCTCAACTAAACTATGGCACTACTGAGAAGGAGTTATTAGCTGTAATTTTTGCTCTTGACAAATTCCGGCCTTATCTTGTGGGATCGAAAGTGATTGTCTTTACAGATCATTCGGCGCTGAAGTACCTTTTTGATAAGAAGGATGCCAAGCCAAGATTGTTGCGGTGTGTTCTTTTGATGCAGGAATTTGATGTTGAGATCCGCGATAAGAAGGGTGTTGAGAATGTGGTAGCGGACCACCTCTCAAGACTCGAGAATGGAATGGTAGAGAAGGTGCCGATTCAAGAGAACTTTACTGACGAGAGCTTGATGTCTTTGGGGGATACTGAGCCATGGTATTGGGCAATTGCCAACTATCTGACGAATGGGAAGATCCCTGAAGAGTGGACAGTGCAGCAGAAGAAGCGATTATTGTATGTGGTGAAGCAATATTTTTGGGAGGATCCATATCTATTCAAGATGGGAGCCGACAACATCATTCGGAAGTGTGTGCCTACCCATGAGATCTATGATGTGATCAAGCAGTGTCATGCGGCACCTAGTGGAGGCCACTTTAGTGGTCCGCGCACCGTCATGAAGGTACTACAATCCGGTTTCTTTTGGCCAACTATATTTAAAGATTGTCATGACTGGGTTGCAGGATGTGATAGTTGCCAGAGAACGGGTAACATCTCCAAGCGAGATGAGATGCCAATGTCTGAATGGCTTGAGGTGGAGCCTAACGATGTTTGGGGCATAGACTTCATGGGACCGTTTCCGCCATCTTATGGTAATCTCTACATCTTTTTGGCTGTGGATTACGTGACGAAATGGGTTGAAGCGATTGCATGCCCCAAGAATGATGCAGCAACGGTAGAGAAGTTTCTGAAGAAGCATTCTTTACTCGGTTTGGCACACCAAGGGAAATGGTGAGCGATGAAGGTTCACACTTCATAAACCGAGTGTTTGCCAGAGTCTTGAAGTCGTACGGGGTGTCTATCCATAAGGTTTCCATACCTTATCACCCCCAAACCAATGGGCAAGCGGAAGTTTCGAACAGGGAGATTAAGGGGATTCTTCAGAAAACCGTCAACACCGGACGCAAGGATTGGGCTGTGAAGCTGGATGACGCATTGTGGGCATACCGTACCGCATGGAAGACGCCATTGAACATGTCTCCGTTCCAGCTTGTATTCGGTAAGGCATGTCATCTTCCCGTTGAGTTAGAGCACAAGGTTTATTGGGCTATCAAGCGGTTGAACATGGATCCTGAGTTAGCAGGACAAGAAAGGAAGATGAAGCTTCTTGAACTTTAGGAATGGAGATTACAAGCCTATGATAGTTCCCGAATTTACAAGGAGAAGACGAAGAGATGGCACAACAGTCATCTCAAACCGAAGGAACTTCGTGTGGGACAAAAGGTTTTGCTATTCAACTCACGCATGAAGGTCTTTCCAGGAAAGCTTCGTTCGAGATGGTCCGGGCCGTTCCGAATCCACCAAATCTATCCTTGGGGTGCTGTTGAGTTAGAAGATCCACATACGAATGAGTGTTTCCGCGTCAATGGAAGCAGAGTCAAGCCATACTTGGAATCCGCGCCAATTCCGGCCAAAGTGGATGTTATCTACTTTGACGAGCCGTGATCGTATTCAGGTAACTGCGTCGGGCCGTCGACCGTAAATTACAAAGCGCTTGTTGGGAGGAAACCCAACGTATTTTATGCATTAGTGTAGATAGTGTGTTTTAAATACTATTGTGTGCGTTTTTAATTCCGTTTTGTTATCTGAGGGGTGAGAGAGCGAGAATTTGACATTTGAATTGAGTCTCCGTAGGTTTACAGGTTATTACGCGATTCGGACTCCCCTTCTTGATGTGCGTAGACTCGCATGGAAATGCATGCATCGGAGTTTGGACGCAAAAGAAGGGCGGAATTCGAACGAGAAAGATGTGATCACGAGGAGATTCCCGAGGATGTTGGGAAGCGTGTCACGGAAAAAAATGAGCTCAAGAGCACATAGGGGATCAAGCTAAGGAACCTTGAAGATTAAGCAAACAAAGCGGATCAAAAAAAAATTGAAGAAAAATTGCTAGGAGATCGCATGATCAAAATGTTAGATCGTGGGATCAGCTTCAACACTTAGAAGAAATTCCTACGGCAAAAGTTGAGCAACTCACTGGAGTACACTATCACAGAGGAGATCCCACGATCAAGTCAGATCGTAGGATCATGTATAGTAATCGCACGATCAACTAGAAGACTTAGAAGAATTTTGCCGCAACAAAAGTTAGCAACTCACTGGAATTGGCGATCAAAGGGGAGATCGCACGATCACATCAGATCGCACGATCACCATAAGGTGATCGCACGATCAGAAGCAACAAAGGGCGATCATTAAAGAGGGGCACGGATGTCTTTTCGCACCAATTGAGAGGAGAATAAAGGTTACCCTTACGGGTCAAACGAGAAACACAGCAACACTATCCAGTCACGAAACAACCCGTCCTTCTCACTCTCTCGTGAGTTCTCTCAGTGCTCAAGAACAACAATTCGAAGTAGTTTCTCAAATTCAGAAACAAGATAGGGGTTTTGCTCGCCTCAAGATCCTCTACAACTATTTTGAAACCAATTGTTCTAGTTTACAAGAGACAAGTGTGGGGGAGAAGAAGGAAGTCCAAGCCCTAGAACGAAGAATCGTCGATTTGTTCTCCATCGTTTGAAATTTCAACAAACCGGTTTCGGGGTTTTGAAGGGGACACCAAGGGGAAGCTAAAGAGCTAAGAATCTCACATCGCGAAAAATACAGAAAAATCTGTCAATTTGACTGATTTTGTCAGGTATTCCTAAACTTCAGCGTATTATTTGATTCTTGCACTTGTACTTGCTGCATTTTTTTGACAATTGATACGTATGTGAGATGAGGCCTAGTAGAGGCAAGAAGGTGATGGGTTCTTCGGTCGATAAAGGGAAAAGTAAGGTGAATGAGAGTGAATTAGTTGGTCGTTACCAAAACGAGGATGAAACTGAGGTGGAGATGGAAGATGAGACATCTAGTGACGATGAGGTAACCGATTGTCCTAAATCACCTAAGTTTAGTTGGCTTAAAGGTCCCTTTCCCGCTAATCCTAAAATGAGGGCATCTAGGAAGCACCCTATGAAGGATATCACTTATCCTAGGAAGATTGAAC